>CM062297.1:555381867-555981867 GCA_031216915.1 Pictodentalium vernedei | reverse complement strand
TGGACATGCTACGTCGAAGGTCAAGGTCACAGTGACCTTGAACGTAGTAAATCAAAACAATTGGTTTCCGGATGATAACTTGATAATGGTTCAACTCACATTCATGAAACTTCATAGGCAGATTGGCCTTGGTGAGGGGAAGAACCCTATTGATTTTGGACTCGCTACGTCAAAGGTCAAGGTCAACGTGACCTTGAACATAGTAAATCGCAACAATTCCTTTCCAGATGATAACTTGATAGTAGTTCAACCTACATTCATGAAACTTCATAGGTGGGTTGGCCTTGGTGCGAGGAAGAACTCTATTGATCTTGGACTCAGCAGATCAAAGGTCAAGGTCACAGTGACCTTTAACATAGTATATCGCAACAATTGGTTTCCGGATGATAACTTGATAGTGGTTCAACCTAGAGTCATGAAACTTCATAGGTGTGTTGGCCTTGGTGCGAGGAAGAACCCTATTGATCTTGGACTCACCAGGTCAAAGGTCAAGGTCACAGTGACCTTGAACATAGTATATCGCAACAATTGGTTTCCGGATGATAACTTGATAGTGGTTCAACCTAGAGTCATGAAACTTTACAGGCGTGTTGGCCTTGGTGCGAGGAAGAACCCTATTGATGTTGGACTCACCAGGTCAAAGGTCAAGGTCACAGTGACCTTGAACATAGTATATCGCAACAATTGGTTTCCGGGTGAGAACTTGATAGTGGTTCAACCTAGTTTCATGATGTTTTACCTCATTTTTATCTCAACTTAACGTCAACTATGAGCTATTGGGATGGGCTGTGATCCGTCGTCCATCCGTACGTAAGTATGTCTGTCTGTCCCCTCTTAGAGGTACATTGTGGGGTCAATTGCAAGTAAAAGTGCTTTTTATGCCCCCGAAAATTTTTGCCGGGGGCATATAGTGTTTGTCATTTACGTCTGTCTGTCCGTCAGAAAAGATTTTCGTGTCTGCTCCATAACTGTTGAGATGCTTTGTTGGATTTTGTTGAAACTTGACATACATGTTGTTTATGGGGAGACGATGTGTCGTGCACAAACTCAACTTATATTTTGATGAATGGTGGGTGGGCGGGCGGGCGGGCATTCATAAACAGTTGGTTTCCGAATAATAACTTGATAATGGTTCGACCCACGTTCATGAAACTTCATAGGTAGGTTGGCCTCGGTGAGAGGAAGAACCCTATTTATTTTGGACTCCCTAGGTCAATGGTGAAGGTCACAGTGACCTTGAACATACTTAATCATAAACAATTGGTTTCCGAATGATAACTTGACTATGGTTGAACCCACATTCATGAAACTTCATATGTAGGTTGTCCTTCGTGAGAGGAAGAACCCTATTTATTTTGAGCTTGCTCTGTCAAAGGTCAAGGTCACAGTGACTCTGAACATAGTAAATCAAAACGCTTGGTTTCCGGATGATAACTTGATAATAGTTTTACACAGGTTCATGAAAATTCATAGGTAGGTTGGCATCAGTGAGAGGAAGAACCCTATTTATTTTGGACTCACTAGGTGAAAGATCAAGGTCGTTGTGGCCTTCAGCATAGTAAATCTGTAAACAATTGGTTTCCGGACGATAACTTGATAATGGTTTGACCCACGTTTATGAAACTTCATATGTAGGTTGGCATCAGTGAGAGGAAGAACCCTATTTATTTTGGACTCGCTAGGTGAAAGGTCAAGATCACAGTGACCTTCAACATAGTAAATCGTAAACAATTGGTTTCCGGATGATAACTTGATAATGGTTCCACCCACATTCATGAAACTTCATACGTAGGTTGGCATTGGTGCAAGAAAGATCCCTATATACTTTGGAATCACTAGGTCAAAGGTCAAGGTCACAGTGACCCTTCACATAGTAAATTGTAAACAACTGGTTTCTGGACGATAGGTTGATAATAATTAAACCCACTTTTATGCTGTCACAACTCGACATTGGATTGGTGATCCTATCAGCATTTTTAAAGTGTAGCTCGGTGTGAAGCATTTGTATATGTCACGTGTCAAACGAGTGTTATTATACAATCCTCGGACACTTTTAATGAGTATAAAGAGTCTCATTTCTCTGGACTGTCTTTATTTATTGGCTTACCTTTAAAAATAATTAGTATAAAGGGTTATACTGGATATTAATAGAGATCATTGATGTTATTGTGCTCAATTACGGAATGGTATTGTGTCTTTATTCTTTGATAAGAATAAGAAAGATACATGTAAATCCCATCTCTCCTTTTCTCCTTGAGGGGATAATTCTGTCATTTGTAATTGAGCCTATTGGATTTCCTTTTATGTCCTGGGCCCTCCAGCCTTTTTACTATTCAGCTAAGTCTGGGTCATTGGTACAGTATAAAAATGTTAAAAAATTTATAGTAATTTATATATTTTTTATACTTACCAATGACCCAGACGGGGATGGCCCTCCCAGGAGTTGGGAACTCTTGCCTCCTGCTGCGTACATAACACTTACCAGGCACTGGTTGTAAGAATGACATTTTGGCGCCAATTTCGAGACCTCCTTGACACTGCGCATGCGCAGTGGAGTAAAAGTATGGAGGACCTACCAGGACATCTAATTTTTGGTTTTTGATGCAAATTTTGGGGATTGCGGGGGGTGGGAGGGGCACAATTTGTGTTTGGCCCTGGAGTTTGCACCAGCTAAGTCTGGGTCATTGGTAAGTATAAAAAATATATAAATTACTATAAATTTTTTAACTTTTTGCCAAATTTTATTTTTTTAGTATACTTACCTAACTAATGCAATATATTGCTCACCCAGGCAATAAAATCTTATATTTATATCTGCCTCCACCCCTTTACATATATAGAAGATATGGAACGAATGTTTTGGTCCCTGATATTTATGAAATGAGTCTAAGAATTTTCTGTTTTGCCAAGCCTCTGGCAAGGCAAAATAGGAAATTTGTAGAGGAGTTTCATAAATATCAAGTGATTAAATCATAAATTTCATACTTTGTGTATCATATGACACCACAGTTACTTAAAACGCATCTTTTAGATAGAAAAGAAGGGTTAAAGAACTTCGCCTTGAACGTCAATATAACATAAGTACAAGATCAGTAAATAGCATTATTTTAACCAATCAGAAAGCATTCTTTTGAAATTGACCAATCAAATCAACTGAAGGTGTTATAAAGCACTAATTAATTTTACCAATCAGAAAGCGTTCTTTTAAAATTGACCAATCAAATCAACCCAAGGTGTTATGAAGCACTAATTAATATTTATTGAAAATATGAAATGGTAATAAGGTGAGAAAATGGAAAAGTCATATGATAAACATAAATATATATACATACATATGATTTAAAATGCCAAAATTAACTCCTCATGTCTGGTGGGAATTTGACAATAGTTGGCTCTTCCAGTACAGTTCTGTATGGATACTAGACAGTGCCTACTGCATTTTTGCCTCCTGGTTGGTGTAGTTTGTTTTTTTTTTTGTCAAATTTGACTTTTCTTTTCTCAAGGGTTTTTCCCTTAGAGAACAATTTGAAATCTGCTCATTTTCAAGAGAAAAGGTTGAGAGATTAAAAGCGCTTATGTGCATTTAGTTTAAGTATACTAAGAAATAAAATTTTATTAGAAATTTTAATTTTTACTAGTTCTAGTGGTAAACCGAACATTTATTCTATTATATCTTGTTTGAGTTCATAATATTTGAAAAGCGACTTCTCTTAAATAGTGCTGGATGGATATGGTTATAAAGTTAGGTTTATTTATTAGTATTTTAGGTCACTTTCGGCATCTGTGGCTATACAATGACCACTACAAACAAGCAAAGTTTAGCCAATTGTTTATATCTATGCTGCCAACTTCTGAGTGCTTTCAGTCCAGGCCTTGGATACCAGGTTCTATTTCACCAATAAAACAATTTGTATACCACAGAAAAACAAGCACTGCTCCACTTTATGGGAGTTGAGGTTTATGTTATTTATTTTTTTTTAATTCACATGCTTAATCTCTGTGTGACATCACATCGTCACAGTCCTACAGTACAAAGACTTTATATATTGTTCTCATTTCACATGTAAGTTCTTGTGTAATGTTGAAATGGGGCATCTCCACTTTTTAGAACCAATTTAAGCAGTCTTTGAAGGTTATCGCTAAAAGCTATTCAGTGACAGCCAGCTGTAAATAGCTTTTCAGAAGGCAGAGAAAATCTGCCTTACAGTTACTGGGAATATTACTACATCATTACCTCACTCTGGAATGCATCGCCATTGGCAAACAAATTACAGAGGTGCAGCTGTGCTTGTTTATGTGTGTGTGTGTGGAAGAGGGAACAAGGTAGTGTATGTCCATGTGTTACCACATATAATATTGTACCTCATAAGCTTAGCGCCTGGGCAGATCTTCAGTTGCATGAGCAATTATAAATTGACTTCCAACAATGAGAGCGGATATGCTCACCTCCAAATCACTGAAAATGTGCCCCCTCTCCCTACCTTCAAATTAAAAATCTGGATCCCAACATCCACCACTGAAAATCAAGTAAAGATGTTGGATTTTTATAAAAAATACTTTATTTTTTGACAGCTCACACAGAGAGACATCTTGAATTCGATTGACAGAGAAACATCAGGTGAATACAAACGTGGATTGAGAGCTATTGGTAAGTAACTATATAAGTAGTATCCACATATAGTTATATTTTTATACTAATAACCAATGGCCCGGACTTAGCTGGTGCAAACTCAATATAATTCAGGGCCAAACACAAATTTTGAACCTCCCAATCCCAGAAATTTGCATACAAAACCGAAAAATTGAAGTCCTATCAGGTCCTCCATAATTTTGTTAACTGCGCATGCACGGTAACCTGGAAGGTACCGAAATTGGAGACAAGCATCATCTTTGTTTGGCCTTCAGTAAACAATGATCTGACATCTGTGCTTTTAATCTCCTTTTTTTGAGGATGCCAGTCACAAAGCAATGAAAGAATTGGTGGATTCAAGGCTATAAATGGATGATGGAAGTGAACAATGGTGGTTTGAGACTTTCAGGGCCGTAACTTTACAATAATTATAAAAATTATATCATGTTTCCCATATTTTTTCAATATCATCCAATGGCCCAGACTAGCTGGTGCAAACTCAAAAGTTATCAAGGGCCAAACACAAATTTTGAATCCCCCCAGTCCCCAAAATTTGCTTGCAAAACCGAAAATTAAAAGTCCTATCTGGCCCTCCGTACATTTACTCTCTGCGCATGCGCAGCTGTCAGGAAGTGACTGGAAATGGCGCAAACATCATTCTTGTTTGGCCCTAAAATCAGCAACAATGAACTGACATCTGTGCTTTAAAATCTCCTTTTTTGAGGATGCCATACACAAATCAATGCAAGAATTGGTGGATACAAGGTTATTATTGGATGAAGGAAGTTTTCAACAATGGTTTTAGATATTCAGAGCTGTAACTTTATAATATTTACAAAATTATTTTATGTTTCCCAATTTTGGGACATACGCCTGACGTCATCATTTTTGTTAATGCTTATTCCACTGTTTGTAAAGTATTCCTTCCCTATCCTTCCATGAAATCTTCCTGTTAAAGTCTAAAGCTTTTTTGGCTATTTTTTATTGAAATTTTTTATTAAATTTCTTGGGAGTTTAACTTGTATTACAGAATATTTATTCTGTTTTCCCCCAGTGTTACGTCCTCACCTTAGGGGTGTTAGGTCGTTTAGTCTTGCATCTTTTATCCGATGTATCGTTTTTTCTTCATATGAAGATCTAGCTTTGCATCTGGTAGCATTTAAATTGGTTCTGACTTTGGGCCTTTTTGTGTGCTTGATGTCTTGTTTACATGCCATTGTTTACATTGTCAACGTCCTCATATATAGGCGTTTTTTTATTTTCTATTACTGTAGGATACATGGATTATTATTCCGGTAGTGTAGCTCAAAAAATTTGGATTTTGTCTACATTTAGGCTCTATTGGGATGCCCTTGGGCTCTTAATGTTTCCTTTACTTAGGCATTTTTTTTTAAATTTTATTTCCAAAAATTTTTTTTCACTTTAATTTTGATTGCCATTATTCATGTATCTTAATTATATATATATTTTGTTGTGGAGTTTGGAGGACTGAAATCGACTTTAGTTGATGCACTCCTGCGGATTCATCATTCTTGTGTTCACTGGGATGACTGATGTAGGAGTCGGGTGTCGCGGTACGTTGTTGGCGTTGATGTTTGGAGGCCAGGCCTCTCTCCGCATTATAATTCATTTTGTCAGTTTCTATTTCAGAGGAACATGAACATGGTAATGATATTCTGCCACCCATCCGAGTGTGCTACCGTCATCGCACTCCATGGAGCATATAGAGCTAGCTGCAGTGCTCATTATTGCAAGAGTTAGATCCTTTTGTTAAGGGTTTTAATCTCTGCAAGCAGCTAGCTCGACCGGTGAAGCGGTAATCCGTCCATGGGTGCCGTGACGCTGGGTAGGTCGGTTGCGGTGGAAAGAAGTGGATGTGGGTAGAGCAAGCACTATAATATAAATAGCTCACCCATTGACGACGGAAATAGGGAGGAAGTCAGCAAGTTCTTGTACTCTGCAAGGTCTGATAGGCTGCAAGTGGGAGAGGCCCCTCTCTAATCTAGTAACATCTGGGGCCAGATGTTGTTTTGAGAAACTTGCACAAGCCAGAGCATATATCCACCCTCCACTCGGGATGCTCTATTTAGTCTGCAGCCAAAGTCGGCTTCAGTCAAGGCTTCCTCTGCTAGTTGTTTCACAACCCGAAATGACGTTTTCTGGTTGGAAACTTGCACGAGATGGAGCATAAGTCCACCCGTCGCTCAGGATGCTCCGTCTAGTTTGCAGACAGGGTCAGCTTCAGTCACGGCTTCCTCTGCTACCTTATTTAAGCACACATGACCGCATCCTAACTACCCGACTTTTTATATCCAGCCTGCTGCACGAAGAAGGAACCACTCTTCACCCGTGAAGTCGGGCCATCCGGTAGCTAGGGAGACTAGGCCTCGATCAGCGGGACATTCGGAGAAGGGATCCATCTCGACACACTGTCCCAAGAGCAGCATATGGCTAAGAAATGGAAGACCGTAGCTCCTCAGGCGTTGATGATAGACTTGCTGTAGAAAATTGCGCTGCTGATTGCAGCATCCCAGCAAGTGCAGGTGCAGCCTCCCTCAGAATCTGAGCTGTCGGATGGTGCTAGGTCGGTCCAGTTCTCTGTTCATGCAGATGCAATGGACCGAGATTCGCAGTTGATTCTCTCGGATGGTGAAAGGGATAAGGAAGAGGATTACCCTTCTCTTTTGGAACAGCACATGGTTGCAATGGTTTTCATCCATCAATACTACCCTGATTTTGTTCTGCCGAATTAGAATGCTGCAACGACAAGAGAGAAACCACTGGCATCGTTGAAAGCAGACTTTATCTGGACAAAGGAGGAAGTCCTTTCTTTTCCAGTTCAGTCTAGACAGGTGTCGCAGGCCTTCGGCCATATAGACGATGCCATATTATCCTCTTGAATGCGAGGAAGAAGGCGGTTTCTTATCTTCAATTTCCATACACATACCGTTTTTTGGACCACGTTCATTTAAAAACAGTCAGGGAAGATGTTCAGAGAGTTCCTCTGCATTTCGATGAGCAGGCCGGGGATCTAGAGGTATCCTTACTTGTATCATTCACTATTCGCGCAGACACAATTGAGACAGCAATTTCTTCACGTAGAGTGAATTTGGACGTTTTATATCTTAAGCAGATCACCTTACAAGAGCTATGGCGCAGTGTCTCAATGGAAAGGAATTTGAGGACGTTCGTACCTCTCTTAGAGTTCTTTCCAGGGCAATAATGTAAACCACGTATAACTCCGTCCTAACAGTGGCTAATCTGGAGTTAATAAGACCTCATGCTGCCATTGCGCCATCATCACTGATAGATGACAAGGTGAAAAACTCTCTCCGAGTCGCTCCGGTCTCCGGACATATTATTTTCGACGACTAGCTTTCGTTAGTCTATGAACAGGTTACTAAGAAAGTGTCTAGTGCTCTGCTTTCGAAGTCAATGTATCAACAACCCGCTTCAGCAGACAAGAGTAAGGAGGGTGTTCCAGACAAAAATCGTCAAAAGGAAAGTCCTCACAAGGGTACAAGAAACCCTCTTATAATTACTCTGGAGTCGTCAGTATAGTGACTCGGAAAAGGGGTGTAGGTCTGATCAGAACAATCGGTCAGACGCCCCTAAGCTGATGAGATAACGTTCTTCGCGGGGAGGACATGGTTTCTCCTCCCTTAAGCCTCGCATTTCATACAGGTGATGGTTAAGACCTCAATTGCTGGCCAGTTGGCTGAAGGTTATCAAGCTTCACAAAAAACTGGATAACAGTCACGGAAGATCAGTGGTTGAGAAGTGTAGTCTTGGACAGCTTTCGGCTATCATTCCGAGCGAAACCCCCACTAACAAGTTGTCTGCGTTGGACAAATCTTCCATCAGAACCTTGCATAAGAGAGTTTCTCCAAGAGGAGATACAGGCTCTCTTATCAAAGGAAGCAATAGAGGTCTTCGAGAATCAATCACCTGTTCCTCGTACCGAAGCCAGATGTCTCGTTCCGACCGGTAATAGATTTGAGCTGGATAAACAAGCTTATCATGGCTCCAAATATTATATATGGAGACCATCCAGTTGGTAAGGGCGAGTTTTTGAGTGAATGACTGTGCGACAAGCATAGATCTAAAGGATGCGTACTTTCATGTCCTGGTACATCCGGCATTCAAAAAGTACCTGCAGTTCGCCGTTCAAGGGAAGGTGTATCAGTTCAGAGCAATGTGCTTTGGTCTGAAACTGGCTCCCTGGGCATTCACTCGAATAATGAACTTGGTAATGTCATACTTTCGAGCTCATTCGTCTGCGGTAATGTCGGCTTACTTGGACAACCTTCTACAGAGATATGGCATCAGAATTATTCTTCAGAACGATGTTTAGAGTCTGCTTCTATTACTCCGACATCTCAGTTTCATCGTAAATGAGAAAAAGTCAGATCTAGCTCCGTCCAAGTCGTCGATTCACTTGTGAATGAGCTTTGAGACTCACAACAATCTGATTCATCTGTCGTTACTCAGAGCGAAATTAGTCAGTTGTTTTGCTCGCTTTTGTCTACACTCAGACGCATTCACAGTGAGGGAATTCCTGCGACTGTTGGAGCTGTGCAAAGTGGCTGTGCATCTCACTCCGATGGGCCGCCTGCACACACGTCTCCTTCAGATATTCTTTACTCAGAATTGGAATGTGAAGACGCTTTCGCTCAATCCAGTATTGTTTTAACGGACCTAATAAAACAAAGGGTTCAGATTTGGGCAGATATTCAGTGGTTAACTCGGAGATCCGTTGCAACTGCTGGACCCGGCTTTCACGATTATGACGGATGCGAGTCAAATGGGTTGGGGCATGACCCTATGTCCCGCAGACTTGAAGTGTCAGGGTCTTTGGGACCCTCGGTTCCAGGAGAAACACATAAACTTCAAAGAGATGATGTCAGTATGGCTAGAGCTACAACATTGCATTCACATAATAGTGGATGTCCATGTTCAGATTTTGTCGGACAACTCGACAGTTGTATCGTACATCGGGAACCAGGGTGGCACCCATTCATTTCTATTATGTCAACTAACGGAGAAGATTCTCCTATACGTCATGAACCAGCATGTTCAGCTTTCTGTCCTTCATATACCGGGTCATTTGAATGTACTCACAGACTCTCTCTCTCTGAAAGGTTGCCTGTTGCAATCGGAGTTGACGCTCAACAAGTGAGTATTTGGGCAGATTTGCTACCAGTGGGATCGCCCCATGATAGATCTGTTTGCGACGCACCAGAACAATCAGTTACCGACGTTTGTGTCGCCATGCCCAGACCATTGAGCGTATGCAGTAGCGCTCTGTCGATCTCATGGAAATGAATGATAGGATATGCATATCCTCCAATTCCATTGATTCAGTAGATTATGTTAAAGATCAAACAAGTCTCATTGAAATCCTACTAGTAGCACCTCTGTAGTCACAGAAACCTTGGATCAATCTTGTCAGGTGTCTGTTATGGGATGTTCTCCAGAAGATTCCTCCTCAAGAGGACCTTCTTTATCAGGGGAAGTATTTGTTCTTCACGTCCTCCTCCGCCCTTAGTGGCATTATGGAGTTGGTTAGATGTGAGGGAACCATTGCGGTTCCTATATTATTTGATGACTAATACAAGAATGATTAAAGAAATGCTGGTGAGGAGGGTTCGATATGACTAACAATCCCCCCCACCCCACCACCACCAATGTGTTAAGAGGTGATTACCGGGCAAGACATAGTATTTTTACATAGTATACCAATGGCCCAGACATAGTGGATGTGCCCATGAGGTTGCCATAGAACATGACTCAGCCGCCAATCGAGAAGTCATGAAATGCATGTATGTACTTAAACTCATACGAGGCTTACGGGAAGAAAATGATAAGTTGAAACCAATTTGTATATTTTTATACTTACCAATGGCCCAGACATAGCTGGTGCTAACTCTAAAATATCTAGGGGCAAACACAAATTTTGCCCCCCAATCCCCAAAATTTGCATGCAAAACCGAAAATTAGAAGTCCAAACTGGTCCTCCATACATTTACCCTCTGCGCATGCGCAGACGTCACGCAGTGACCGGAATTGGCACCAACACTATTCTTTCTTTGGCCCTTGTGAGATAACAACAAACTGACTTTTGTGCTTTTTAAATCTCTATTAATAATGATGCCAAACACAAGTCAATGGTTAAATTGGTGGATCCAAGGACACAATTGGATGAAGGAAGGAAGAAACGGTGGTTTGAAAATGTTCAGGGCTGTAATTTTATAATATTTATAAAAATTAGTTCATGTTCCCTAATTTCGGGACGTGAGCCTGACGTCATCATTGTTGATAATGATTTTTACACTGTTGGTTGAGTATTCCTTCCCTAAACTCCCCTGATCCCCCCTGTTAAACTCCCAAGCTTTTTAGCTTGTTTTTTTTTAATTTTTTATATAAAATTTCTTGGGAGTTTAATGTGTTATACAGAAAGTTTTTTCTGTATTTCCCCAGGGTTACGTCCTCACCCTTAGGGTGTTTAGGCGTTTTTAGTCATGCCTCATACTTCCAGTGTATCGTTTTTTCTTCTTCTGAAGATCTTGCCTTACATCGGATAGTTCAAAAATCTGTTACTGACTTCGTGCCGTGTTGCCTGGGTCTCGTTTCCGGTTTTCAGTTTGACGTTGTTTACATTAGCAACGTTTGTTATTTATGTGTAGGTTCCTATTTCTGATATGGTAGGTCTGTTGTAAGATATATTATACAGTCAAGTAGTGTGGCAGTTAATTTTTGGGAGGAAAAAATTAATTTTGTCCACACTTGGGCTCTTTTGGGATACATTTGGGCAGCCGGGTGTGTCCATTGCGGTCAAGGAGAATGGAAAGGGTAGAGCGAGCACTATAATATAATATTAATATAAGGCTCACCCTGCGACGACAGAAAGGAAGAAGCCATCAAGTTCAGCGAATAAGCTTGATGAGGTCTGAAGGATCGCGAGCGAGAGAGGTCCCTCCCCCCTCTCTCTTTTATTTTTACATCTGGGGCCAGATGTTATGGATTGGAGCTTGCGTCAGTCGGAGCATACGTCCACGCCTCCCGTCTGGGACGCTCCGTTCAGTTTACAGCCGGGATCTGCTATAATTACAGCTTCTTCAACGTCTACCATGCACACACAACCGCACCTTGGCTACGTAACTTCTGATATCCAGCCTGTATCGCCGAGAAAGTCACTCTTCGTCCGTGAAGTCACACCATACAGTAGCCAAGGAGACGAGGCCTCATTTATAGGGACGTTTGCAGAAAAGAGCCATCTTGGAGACACTGTCCCAGGAGCAGCCGGCGGCCATGCAACAGAAGACCGCTGCTCCTTAGGCCTTCATAACGGACTTGTTGTAGCAGATTGTGCAGCTCATCGCTGCATCCCAGCAAATGCAGAAGCAGACGATGGCAGTCTCAGAACTTGAGCTGTCGGAAGGTGCCTGGTCGGTCCAGTCATCTGCGCATTCAGATGCTGATGACCGTGAGTATAATCTGATTCAGTTGGAGGATGAAAGGGATTTGGAGGAGAATTACCCTTCCCTTTCGGAACAACAGGGTGGCGATAGTGTTTATGCATCTAGACTTCCCTGAGTTTGTTCCTGAGAATCAGAATGCTGCGACAGCTCAAAAGTAGCACTATTCAATAGCTTAGATGAGGCCTCATATATCGGAGAAAGTGCCGTCTCAGACATACTGTCCCGGGAGCAGCCGGCGGCCAGAAGACCGCTGCTCCTTCTCCTTAGGCCTCCATTACGGTTTTGCTGACGCAGATGTGCAGCTCCTCACAGCATCCCTGCAAGAGCAGTAACAATCGACGGCAGTCTCAAAATCTGAGCTGTCGCGTGGTGCTGGGTCGGTCAGTTATCTGCACGTTCAGATGCCGTTGACCATGATTTCAACTGATTCAGACGAATGATGAAGGGATATGGAGGGGAATTACCCCCCCACATTCGGAACAATACAGGGTTGAGAGGATTTGTTCCATCAACACTACCCTGAATGTGTTCCAACGAATCAGAATTCTGCGTCTATTTACAAGAAACCACTAGCGTTGTTGCATGCTAAATTATCCGGAAAAAGAGAAGGAATGTATTTTCCAGTTAAGTACAGAGAGGTGTCGCAGGCTATGGCCTTACCTTTGTCATTCATTATTCGCTTGGTCACAATTGAGACAACATTTATTCATTCAGAGCGAATTTAGACTCACTGTGTTACGCAGATCACCTTTAAGAACTGTGACGCTACGTCTCTACGGAAAAGAATTGGAGGACATTTGTACCTTATTTAGAGTCCTTTCCAGGGCTATATATTTATCACGTATAACTCTGTCTTAACAAGTTGCTAATTCAGAGTTAAATGGACATGACAGAGCCTGTGCGTCGTCATCCTTAAAAGATGACAAGGTGAAAAACTCTTGTAGAGTCGCTCCGGTTTCCGGACACTAAGTTTTTGACGATAAGCTTTCATTGGTTTATGAACAAGCTACAAAGAAACAATCAATACTCTGCTCCTAATGTCGACGTATATTCGACACACATTAGCAGAAAACAGTAAGGGAGGACGTCCTAGACAGAAGGTCGCCTATAAGGACTTCTCATGAGGGTATGGTTTACTCTCCTATAATTACTCGAGGGATCGTCATATAGCAACTCGAATACAGGGCTTATGTCTGATCGAGACTTCCAGTCAGATGCCCCTAAACTGCTGGGTCGAGGCTCTTCGCGAATGAGACACAGTTCCTCCTTCCATTGGCCTCGCAGGTGCTACAGGTGTGAGTTAGGACCTCTGTTGTTTTGTGGTTGACGGATGGTTATCAAGATGAGCTTCAATCTGGATAACTGTTATGGAGACTAGTTGTTCAAAAGTGTGGTTTCGGAAGGCCTGCGGCTATCTTTCCGAGAGAACCACAACTGAATGTCTGATGGGCAATGCTTCCGTCTAATCTTTGCATAAGAATCTCTCCAATCGGAGGTAAAGGTTCTCTTGACAATGATGTTAATAGAGGTCATTGAGAATCAAGATTCTCTGGAATTCTGTAGCCACCTGTTACTCGTACCGAAGCCTAAGAGCTCGTTCTGACAGATAATAGACTGGAGCTTGTTAACAAGTATATCAAAGCTCTAAAAGTTTATTTATGGTTATCATTTAGTCGGTTAAAATGAGTGTTTGAGTGATTGACTATGCTATAAGCATAGATCTAAGGATAGCTTTGGTCTGAAAATAGTGCCCTGCGCTGTCACTCGAATATTAACTTGGTAATGTCTCATAACAATCTAGTTCGTCTGCCATTATCCAGAACAAATTAGTTTTATGCGACTGATGGAGATGTGCTGAGTGGCTACACATCTTGTTTAGATGGGTCACTTATGCACACGCCCCCTCCAGTTCTTCTTACACAGAACTGGAGTGTGACATCACATTCGCTCAGGACCATTATTGTTTTAATGGATATAGTAAACAAAAAGGTCCATATTGAGGCAGATTTTCAGTGGTTAACTTATTAGTTCCGCTGCAACTGCCAGATCCGGCTTTCACGATTATGACGGGTATGAGTCAATAGTTTGGGGCACATCCCTGAGTCCTACAGACTATAACTGCAGGGGTTTGAGACCCTCGGTTCCTGTAGAATGATGTCAATATTGTTAGCGCTATATCAGTGCATTCACACTTGTTCAGAGTTTGTTGAACAACTCAATAGTGGTAGTGTACATCAGGAACCAGGGCAGCACCTATTCACTTTTGTTATAATACCTAACGGAGAATCATTTTCATGTCTCTCTATCCATCATATACCAGGTCGTCTGAACGTACTAGCAGACTCACTTTTTGGAAAGGTTGCCTGTTTCATATGTATGGACGCTCAACATGCGTTTATTTGTACAGTTTTGCTACCAGTGGGATTACCCTATGATTCTTTAGTTTGCGACGCACCGGAACAGTTGTTACCGTCATTTGTGTCGCCATGCCCAGATTATTTGAGCGCAGACAGTAGATGCGCTGCAAATTCATGGGGAGGAATAATAGGATATGCATATCCTCCTATTCATTTGATTCAACAGCTTATGTTTAAGTTTAAACAGTGAATCCTACTGGTAGTGCCTCTGTTGTCACAAGAATCTTGGATCAATATTCTCAAGTGTCAGTTATGTGACGCTCCCCAAATGCTTTCTCCCAGAGAGGGTCTTCTTTCAGGGGATGTTTTATTCTTCACGTTCCTCTCCATCCATAGTGGCATATGGAGTTGGTTAGACAGGAGGGAACCATTTCGGTTCCTATATTTGTTATCTTAACTGACACAGGTACGATTAAATAATACAGGTGAGGGGATTTCGTTATGACTTCGAATTCCCCCCCCCCCCTCCCCCCCCCCCACCACCGTGAGAGAACCATTGCGGTTCCTATATTTTTCTGTTAACTGACACAAGTATGATAAGCAATTACCGGACAAGACATAGTTCTCTTTCTGCAAGCTTTATTATTGTAATACATGCATTTATGTAGTGTTTTGTGGCGACCTCATGGACTCATCGGCTTTTTAACTGAATTAATGCCCTATTATTTTGGTTGATTTGTTATATACAAGCATTTATTTATAAATCATCACAATTAAATTGCTACTCTTGAGTACCTTGCAGGCTGCATAACAAGTTATCTGGTATTCAGATGATTACATGCTAATATATATGCCATCGCGTATTATTATTATTAGGCTAACGCTTCATTGTATTCCGTGGACCTTGAAATAATAATTTATTTTGGGGGTGGTCCGTGTAGGAGCCTGTTAATCATACCTTTGTACATCTCTAGGCTCAAGTTTCTATTTTGTTTAGTACTCGTATTACACATGCTTTTACGATCATGGATATCAGATTATTCACATTGGAGAAGTTGTTACTGGAATTTATTGTACAGTGGCCACCTATGGATCATGTAGGAAGTGTGCTTTCCCTTTAGGAATCGTTCAGTGTGGCTTGATTAGATATGTGTATGTTATATTTTATATCACCGGTTTTCGACGTATCTCTGTACGTTGTCTGTGGTGTATGCTATTTACTGTGCAGTATTAATTTCCAGGATCCTTGCTATACCTGTAACTTCTGAAGTAATGTTAAGCACCATTATTAATCTTGAATTGATACCTGAGTGCTTGTTCGATGATTAATTATATTGTTGTTGGGTACCGCTCTTATTGTTTCCAGAGCTCTCCCCCTTTTTTATTTTGAAGGTTTCTTCAAAAAGGGGGGGGGGGTTACCCATAATCTGGCTTAAAATTTTTGTATCTTTGAACGATGCTGTTTTTATCCGTATTTATATCCTTCATACAGCTGAAATGTTATTGTAAGGCGTATGTTTGTGGGAGATTTTCTCTTATTCTCAGATACGCCATCCTAATTTTTGGGGCTTAGTCTGGGCTAGCCTTGGAAAATTAGGAACTTGTCTTCATACATACATTAAGGAATTACTTCATTTGGCTCCTTGTTTAGAATATGTCTCCTCTAATACTGTATAGAGAGACATACGTGTAATTCCTAACTGTTCTACATGTAAGTTCTTTCATTATGGATTGCAGGATTGGAATTATTTCAGAAGTCTTAAGCCCTCCACCTATTTACGATTCAGCTATGTCTGGGCCATTGGTATACTGTGTAAAAATATGATAAATTTATACCAATTTGTATATTTTTTATACTTACCAATGGCCCAAATGAGAAGGGCCCTCCCATGAGTGGGCACTCACACCTCCCCGCTGAATTATTATGTAATACTCTCTTTTACAAAGAATGGTGTTGGTGCCAATTCTGGTCACTTCCTGACGTCTGCGCATGCGCAGAGGGTAAATGTATGGAGGATGAGTTTGGACTTCTAATTTTCGGTTTTGCATGCAAATTTTGGGGATTGGGGAGCAAAATTTGTGTTTGGCCCTAGATATTTTAGAGTTAGCAAGAGCTATACTGGGCCATTGGTAAGTATAAAAATATGTATGGGCCATTGGTAAGTATAAAAATATACAAATTGGTATAAATTTATCATTTTCTTCTCGTAAGCCTCGTATGAGTTTAAGTACATGCATGCATTTCATGGCTTCTTGATTGGTGGCTGGGTTGTGTTCTATGGCGACCTCATGGGCACATCCACTTTTTAGTTGGTTGGTTTCCTGTGGTTGTTTGTCTATATGTCATATATGAGCACGTAATTCATTATCAATAAATTGCTAGTCTTTGGGTACCTCGGAGGCTGTCTAGTCAGTATTCAGATGATTGCATGCAGGATTTCAATGTTCACACGCATAATAAATGAATTATTAGGCAGATGCATTTTTGTATGTTATGGACCTTAGAAATAATTATTTCGTGGGGCGGTTCATGTTGAGTCTTTTAATCATAGCTTGTTACGTTTCTAGATCCACGTTTCTTTTAATGTCGGTATCCAATTGAATACACCCTGTCCAACACTCTCGTTTATTCACACGTTTCTAGATTCTTAGATATCAGATAGTACACGTCCGGGAGTGTTATTACTGGAATTTATTGTACGCCTGAATGGGGGTCACCTGTGGGTTAGCTCGGAAGTGTGTTTACTCTCCAGAGATCATCCATTGTGATTCTATTGGACATGTGTATTTTATATATTATATCACCGGTTTTCGACCTATCTGCGTATGCCGATTCCGGTATACGTTACAAGCAGGCGATATTAATTACCGGGATCGCCGCTATAGCCTTAGCTTCTGAAGTGGCGTTAAGCACCAATTTATTAATAATAATTAATACCGGAGTTCCTGTTCGATGAATATTTATATTGTTTTTTGGTACCACTTTTTCTGATTCCAGAGCGCTTCCCTCTTTCTTTTGGAATTTTGAAGAAGATTCCTTCAAAAGGGGGGGGGGGGGGGGATTTTTTACCTCTCCTCCGGTCTGATAAGTATGTAACTATGAGTGAAGCTGTTTTGTATGTAATTATATCATGCATACAGCTTGGGTTTTATTGTATATGGCTTATGTTTGTGGGGATATTCTCAAATACGCCATCCTAATTTTGGGGGCTTAGTCCGGGCTAGCCTTAAAAATTGAGAACTCGTTACATCCAAATTAGCATAGTCTTCATGCTAGGAATAAGGTATTACTTAAACTGGGCTCCTTTTTTATGATAGGTCTTCTCTATTTCTGTATAGAGGGACATACATGTAATTCCTAATAATTTTAATTTCCTTTTACCTTGTATTACAGAATTGGAAACTATGTTGATCTACTAATTCTGAAGTCCAAGGTCCTCTGCCTTTTTACGATTCAGCTAGTCTGGGCCTTTGGGTTATAGTGTAAAAATATTATAAATTTAAAGTAATTTGTATATTTTTATACTTACCAATGGCCCAGACGGAGATGGCCCTCCCATGAGTGGGCACTCATTCCTTCCCGCTGAATTATTATGTAGTACTCTCTTCTACAAAGAATGATGTTGGCACCAATTCCGGTCACTTCCTGACAGCTGCTAATGCACAGAGAGTAAAAGTATGGAGGGCCTCATAGGACATTTAATTTTCGGTTTTGCAAGCAAATTTTGGGGATTGGAGGGTTCAAAATTTGTGTTTGCCCATTGATAACTTTGAGTTAGCACCAGCTAGTCTGGGCCATTGGTAAGTATAAAAATATACAAATTACTTTAAATTTATAGTTTTGGGGACATTCTCGCGTATGATTTACATACTGTTTGTTACGTGTTCCTTCCCTATCCTTCCATGAAGCTTCTGTTAAATTCCTAAGCTTTTTAGCTATTTTTATAGAAATTTTTTATTAAATTTCTTGGGAGTTTAACGTGTGTTGCAGAATCTTTATCCCCATGGTTACGTCCTCACCCGAGGGGTGTTGGGTCATTTTGGTCTTGCATCTTCTGTCTGATGTATCGTTTTTTCTTCATTTGAAGATCTAGCTTTGAATCTGGTAGCATCTAAATCATGGTACGTCGTCGGCGGTGAAGTTCTGATGCCACAGCTATCACCACAGGATAATTCGAGTTTTTCAGTTTCTTTTTCAGAGGAATAAGAATAGGGTGATGGTATTGCAACAGCCATCCAAAGTGTGCTAACAGAACTGGCTGCTAAGGTGCTCCTGAATATTAAACAAGGAATAAGGCCTCTTATTCCAGCAGCCAGTTCGACCGATGAAGCGCCTACTCAACAATGGGAGCCATAACACTGGGTAAGTCTGTTGCAGTCGAAGGAAGTGTAGAATTGGGTAGAGAGAGCACTTCAAAAACTATAGCTCACCCAGCGACGACGGCTAAAGGGAAGAAGCCTGCAAGTTTCTCTTCGGGTAGCTCAGCGAGGTCTGATAGACTGCGAGTAGGAGAGCCTTCTCTAACCCAGCAACATTTGGGGCCAAATGTTGTTTTGAGAAAATTGCCTGAGTCGGAGATAACATCCACACTCACCACTCGGGGTCGGCTACAGTTATGGTTTCTTCCTCAGGTTCAGATAAGCACACACGACTGCACTCTAGCAACCCAACTTCGGATTTCCAAGAAGCAGAGTGAAGACATACCCAGTCTTTGCCCGTAAAGTCGGCCCATCCGGTAGGTAGTGATCCAAGGCTTAATTCATTGGGATGTTTGGAGAAGAGATCTACATCCGGATCTCCTTCCCAGGACAAGCAAGCTGTGAAAAAACAGAAGACTGCTGCTCCTCAAGCCTCTGTAATGGGCTTGCTGTCGCAAATTGCGCAGCTCGTCACAGCTTCCCAAGAAGTGCAAGCGCAGCCTTCCGCAGACTCCGGTGCTGAGTTGTTGGATGGTGCTGGGTAGGTCTGGTCATCTGTTCTTTCAGATGCTGTTGACCGAAATTCTCAGCTGAATCAGTCAGATGGTGAAAGGGAGAAGGAGGAGGATTACCCTTCCCTTTTGGAACAACAAATGGTTGCGATGAATTTCATCCATCAACACTATTCTGACCTTGTTCCACCTGATCAGCGAGCTGCATGCTGCTAGGCAGAAACCGCTCTCACCTCTAGACAGAGATGTCGTGCAAAGGCAAGATGATGTTCTTTCCTTCCCGGTACAATCTTGGCAGGTGTCGGAGGCCTTCGGCCACATTAACGACACCATATTCAACCTAGCAAGTTCGAATAAGAAAGGCAGTTTCTTATCTGCATCTTCAATCAGTATACCATTTCCTGGATCACGTTATTTTAAAACGGTTGGGGAAGATGAACAGAGAGCTCCTCTGCGTCTGAATGAGCAGACTGCAGATTTGGATATATCCTTGCCTACATCATTCATTTTATGCTCAGATGTGATGGAATCTTCTATTTCATCTAATAGAGTGATTCAGGACTCTATGTTCTTTGCAGATCATGTCACCAAGGCTCTGGGGCAGCATCTAAATGGAAATGAATTTGAGGATGATAGTTCCGCACTTAGAGTTCTTTCCAGGGCAGTCATGTATGCTATGTACCACTTTGCCCTTTCATTGGCAAATTTGAAGATGGTTAGACGTAATGCAGCCCTTGTGTTGTCATCAATTACTGATGACGGTGAAAAGCTCTCTCAGAGTCGCTCCATTCTCTGGACACACACTGTTTGACACAAGCTTTCCTTAGTCTATGAACAAGCTACCAAAACAGCTCCCTGTGCATTGCTACTGAGATCAGTGTCTCAACAACATGCACCAGCTGACCGGAGTAGGTGAGGTCGATCCAGTTCTCAATCATCGAAAGGGAGCTTCTCGTGAGTGTGTAACAAACCCTCTTACAGTTACTCCAGAGGTTGTCAATATACCGACTCGGGAATGGGGCGCAAGTCTTATCAAGACTATAAGTCAGATGCCCCTAGGCCAATGGGATGAGGTTCTTCACGGGTAAGACGTAGTTTCTCCTCCAGCAAGCCACACAAGTCATCCAGGTGATAATCTAGACCTTTGTTGCTTTCCAGTTGGCATAAGGTTATCAAACTTCACGAAAAAACTGGATGAAAATTACGGAAGATCAGTGGGTGAGAAATGTAGTGACGGCAGGCGTATGGCTATCATTCTGAGCAAAGCTCCCACTTATAAGAAGTCCATGTTGGACAAATGTTCCGACAAATTCTTCCAAAAAAAGAGTCTCCTTGCGGAGGTTTCTCCAGGTTTTTAGCTCACCTGACTGAAAGTCAGGGTGAGCTTTTCTGATCACTCTTCATCTGTCGTCCGTCTGTCCATCGTCCTGTGTGAAGGTGGAGTTTGAGCCTCTTTCTCCTAAACCACTGACCACATTTGAATTAAATTTCATAAAAGTAGTGGTTATATAGGGGCATTTTGATTTTTATGCAAATTAGGTTTCGGCTCATATTGAGCAGAGAGGTGGGGAAAAAATGGCCAAATATTTTGAAAATCTTCTTCTAATGAACCACCAGTAGCAGATTGATATGTGGTATACAGAGTCCTTTTGAGGTTTAGAATAAAGTTTGTTGAAGAGAAGTTTGTCAGGCATTATTTGCCTTCATTATGGGAGGGGCAAAAATTTTGGCCACACCAAAAATTTCTATTTTCAGAACCGTGAGGTCGATTTGAATCAAATTTGATAAAAATAGGAAAAACCTTAAAACTGCCATATCTCCAAAACTACACGGCACAGAGAATTCTTATTTTGTATAAAGCTTTCTTTTATCCAGTAGAATAGAATGGTTAAAAAAAATCCCTATCGGTTTGATCACAAGGTACTTTTTTCAGGACTTTGAAAAAGTGCTGAGTCAGCACTTTTTAACACTGTAGGCAATGGGAAAAACATTAAAAAATCTTCTCCAGATCCAGCAAGCAGAATCTTTTGATATTTGGTATGCAACATTGGAGGGTGGATCTGATTCAAGTTTTTTTCAAATTGGTGCCCTAGGTTCATATTTGGGCTCAGTGTAGGAGCCTGATTTCGAACTTAGTGCATTCAGGCAAATTTCTTCAAAAATCTTCTCCAGATCCAGCAGACAGAATCTTTTGATATTTGGTATGCAACATTGTGGGGTGGATCTGATTCAAGTTTGTTCAAATCGGCTCCCTAGATTCATATTTGGGCTCACTATAGAAGCTCGAATTCGAACTTAATGCATTTCAGTCAAATTTCTTCAAAAAACTTCTTCTCCAAATCCAGCAGGTAGAATCTTTTGATATTTGGTATGCAACATTGTGGGGTGGATCTGATTCATGTTTGTTCAAATCGGCTCCCTGGATTCATATTTGGGCTCACTATAGAAGCCCGAATTCAAACTTAGTGCCTTTCAGGCAAATTTCTTAAAAAATCTTCTCCAAATCCAGCAGGCAGAATCTTTTGATATTTGGTATGCAACATTGTGGGGTGAATCTGATTCAAGTTTGTTCAAATCGGTCCCCTGGGTTTATATTTGGGCTCAGTATAGGAGCCCAAATTTGAACTTAGTGCATTTCAGGCAAATTTCTTTGAAAATCTTCTTCTCAAGATCCAGCAGGCAACATCTTTTGATATTGGTTATGCACCATGCTTAAGTTGGGTGAGATTCAAGTTTGTTCAAGCCAAGTCCCTGGGTTCATATTTGGGCTCACTGTCGTAGCCCGAATTATAACTTAGTTCAAAATGAGGAATTTTCTTTAAAAATCTTCTTCTTCAGATCCAACAGTCGGAATGTTTTTGATATTTGGTATGCAGCATTCTTGGAGGGGGGGGGGGGCCTGGTGGGGGTGGCGTGGGGTTGAGATTCAAGTTTGTTTCAAGCCATGTCCCTATGGCCATATTTGGACTCACTGTGAGAGCTCGAATTGTAACTTAGTTCAAAATGAGGAATTTTCTTTAAAAATCTTCTTCAGATCCAGCAGTCGGAATGTTTTGATATTTGGTGTGCAGCATCCTCAGGGAGGGGTGAGATTCAAGCAAGTTTGTTAAAGCCAAGTCCCTGGGTTCATATGGGCTCCCTGTGGGAGCCTGAATTATAACTTAGTTCAATATGAGGAATATTCTTTAAAAATCTTTTTTTTTTAGATCCACTGGTAAGAATCTTTGGATATTTGGTATAAGCTTTTCTTAGGAGGAGCAGATGCAACTTGTTGACATCAATTCTTTGGGTTGATGTTTAGGCTACCATGTCAGGTGAGTACCCTCAGCCCCCCTGGCGCCTCTTGTTACAGTTACCTGTTTCTCATACCGAAGCCAGATGGCTCGTTCCGACCGGTAATAGACTTTAGCTGAATAAACAAATTGATCATAGTTCCAAAGTTCTGTATGGAAACTATTCAGTTGGTAAGAGTGAGCATTCGAGTGGATGACTATGCAGCAAGCATAGATCTAAAGGATGCATACTTTCATGTCCTGGTACATTTAGAAAGTACCTGCGTTTTACCTTGCAAGGAGAGGTTTATTAGTTCAGAGTGATGTGCTTTGGTCTAGGCTCCTTGGGCTTTCACTCAATAATGAGCTTGGTAATGTCATACTTCCAAGCTCATTCGGCTGTGGTAACATTGGCTTACTTGGACGACATTTTTCAGAGATATGACAATAGTACTATTCTTCAGAACTATGTACAGAGTTTACTTCAGTTGTTCTGACATCTCGGTTTCATAGTAAACGAGAAAAAGTTGGTGCTAGCTCCGTCCAAGTCCTTCATTCACTTGGAAATGAGCTTCGAGACTCACAGCAATCTGGTTTGACTGCCGTTACCCAGAGCGAAATTAGTCAGTTGTTATGCTCGTTTTTGTCTAAACTCTCCCACAGTCAGTGCGAGGGAGTTTATGCAACTGATGGGGCTGTGCGGAGCGGCTGCGGATCTTATTCTGATGGGGCGCCTGCGCACACGTCCCCTCCAGATTTTCTTTACCCAGAACTGGAGTGTGAAGACGCATTTGCTCAGGGAGTTCCGCTTCAGCTGCCGGATCCGGTCTTCATGACAGATGCGAGTCAGACGGGCTGAGGTGCATCCCAAAATCCTGCAGACTTGAAGTGTCAGGGTCTTTGGGACCCTTGGTTCCTAGAGAAGCTCATAAACATCAAGGAGATGATGTCTATCTGGCTGGCACTACAACATTGGATTGCTCAAATAGCGAACGACGATGTTCAGATTCTGTCGGACAACTCAATGGTAGTGGTTTATCTCAGAAACCAAAGAGGCACTCATTTGATTCCGTTATGCGAATTAACGGTGAAAATTCTCCTATTCGCTCTGAGTCATCACGTTCATCTTTCTGTCCATCATATACCGGGTCATCTGAACATACTACCAGACTCGCTGTATCGAAAAGGTCGCCTGATACCATCAGAGTGAACTCTCAACAAGCAAGTATTCAGTCAGATCTGCTACCAGTGGGATCGTCCCATGATAGATCTTTTTGGGACACACCTGAACAATCAATTACCGACGTTCGTGTCGCCATGTCCAGATCATCGAGCATACACAGTAGATGCTCCAATCTCATGGGACGGAATGATAGGATATGCATATCCTCTTGCTCCGTAAATTCAGCAGATTCTGTTAAAAATCAAACATTCTCACTGCAAAATCCTGCTAGTAGCACCTCTATCGTCACAAAAAACTTGGATCAATCTTCTCTTACCGACATTCGTGTCACCATGTCCAGATCATGGGATGGAATGATAGGATATGCATATCCTCCTTCTCCGTAAATTCAGCATATTCTGTTAAAAATCAAACAGTCTCACTGCAAAATCCTGCTAGTAGCACCTCTGTCGTCACAAAAACCTTGGATCCATCTTCTCAGGTGTCTGTTATGGGACGTTCCCCGGAAACTTCCTACTCGAAAGGACCTTCTATATCGGGAAGTCCCGCGCACTGCATCACAACCTGGAAGGTCTCAACTTTCACATATTTCCGTTGTGCGGTCCTCCTTGCACGGAAAACATTTTACAAGACGAGCAGTGGATGCAATTTCTAATTGTAGGAGGGCCTCCTCTTTATTTAATTATGCAGCGAAGTAGAGGGTTTTCTTCCCTTGGTGTACAGACCATTCTGTAGACATTTGTGATCCGTCCATTCCTCAGATTGCCATTTTCCTGGTCTACTTGTTTGACGTATTAAAGTTGCAGCCCTTCACAATTAAGGGCTATAGGTCTGTGTTATCAGACACTTACGCCCATCATGATAACTTGGCTATTGGATCAGATTCGTCTTTATCCAAGCTAGTTGGAAATTTCTCTATTAATAGACCTAGAACCCTCAGATTAATTCCTAAATGGCTTGGGTTCTGTTGAAGCATCAGGAGGCTCTGTTAGACGATGTGGAGTTCAAATTCTTGACCTATAAAATGGCCTTTCTCTTGGCCTTTGCATCTGACAAAGAGTTAGTGAACTTCATGCATTATTTGTTGATGATTCCCATTACCGTAGTGTGGGTAATTCTGTTACTCCCACTTCGGAAATGCGATTCTTGGCTAAGAATCAGATTCCGGATAAGCGGCCGGAGCCTATTATCATTAAGGCTTTACCATCCCTGGACAACATTAGACCTTTGCTGTGTCCAGTTAGAGCAATGCACATTTATAAACGTCGAGTTTTATTAGAAAGGGAAGAAAATGATTCTTTCTTTCCCTGATTCCTAACAGAAAGGATATATCTGTTCATTCTATCACTAGATGGATTCAGCTGGCTGTGCATATTGCCTATGAAAGTCTATCTTTGGATCAACATTCTGTCAACAAGATTTCAGTGCATGAGGTTAGAGCACTCTACTTCTTGGGCTTATTCTAACAGTATAGCCATTACTGATCTTATGAAGGCTGCCTACTGGATACAGCCCTCTTCATTCACCAAGTTTTACCTTAGACATTTTGAGTATATTTCTAGTGACCTTAGATCTTTAGGTCCTCTTTCTGTTGCTCAGAATGTCGTCCATTAATCTTACATCTAGAAGATGTCTTAGGCAGTCTGCTCGAGCATTGACGCCGTTCTGCTGCCATCTTCATTCTGAGGAATTGTCCTTCAAAACAAGGGGAGGGGGAGGGTGGTTTTTCCCTTATGTTATCTGGCTTTATAGTGAAAAGCAAGGGAAAACCTCCTCCAGAGACAGTAGTCCAGCGTCAGTGCTGGGTGGTTTTGATGTGTAGCTCGGTGTGAAGCAATAACTATGTCTCATTTATGTACTGTTTTTAAAGTGTAGCTCACTGTGAAGCATTTGTATATGTCACATGTCACACAAGTGTTTCTATTCAATCCTCGGACACTTTTAATGAGTATAAAGCATCTCATTTTCTGGACTAGCTTTATAATTGGTTTCCTTCACCGAATTAGCATAAGGAGTTATGCTGGCATTAAATGGAGAAATTATGTAATTATGTAATTATTCTCAATTACCTTTGTTTGTGTTATGTCATTCTCTTTTTTTTTTTTTTATAAGAGAAGGACATATGCAATTCCTCTGTCTTCCCCTATTCTCCTGTAGGAGCTATTCTTTATCGATGTAATTGAGAGATTGGATTTTCCTTTATGTCCTCCCTCCAGCCTTTTTACTATTCAGCTAAGTCTGGGCCATTGGTTATTAGTATAGATATATGATAAATTTAAAGTAAATTGTATCTTATTTTATACTTACCAATGGCCCAGATGGGGATGGCCCTCCCAAAAGTGGGCACTCATACTTCCCCGCTGATTATAACATTTAGGCAGGCACTATAGAAAGAATGATGCTTGGTGCCAATTTTGTTACCTTCCTGGTTACCACACATGCGCAGTTAACAAAAGTATGAAGGACCAGATAGAACTTCAATTTTTTGGTTTTGGGGATTGAGAAGTTCAAACTTTGTGTTTGGCCCTGAATTATATCGATTTGGCCAGCTAAGTCTGGGCCATTGGTAAGAATAAAAAATATACAAATTGCTTTAAATGTTTCATTTTCTAATTTACCATTTGCCAAACATAATGAACAGAAGTCGCCAATGTGATACGAGAAAATCACTATAATATCTTTTATTTGTTCAATTCTTTTTATTAAAAAAAACCCCAGCAACTTGTGATTCCCCAGACGAACCAGCTTATTGAATTTGAACTTGTGCTGAGGATGGGTTGTAAGGTATGTTTATGACTTTTACAACTTCAAAACAGACACCCTTAACATGTAATCATGAGGAGGCCTTGCTGACAATATATAAACTACCTTGGCAATGGTTTCTAGTCAAATCATGGCTGCCGGGTTACAGGCTATGGAAACTCCTAGAAATGTATTGAAAAGTTCAGTTTCATTTCCAGAACCTGGAAAGTTATGGAAAATATAATATTTTTTTAGGCAGGTTCTGGAAAGGTTATGGAAATTCAGGATGTATGCTGGCATTCTGTAGGTCCCAAATCACTGAACTCCAGCCAATGACATATCAAGCAAGTTTTGGGGAGGGTCCTACATGTACAGAGGATTGGGTGGAGATGTTTCTGTTATTATAGCCCATATTAATGAGAATTTTTTAACAGTCCGCCTACCAGCTGGTTCTATGCTAAACAGCTTGTGACCAAATGTACCTGTATTCTTAAGTACTACAATGACTCCACAAACTAATCTGCTATCTCTGGGTCACCAGGTCCATGAACACCAGATTTGCTTGTTGGGTCCTCATCACTATTGGTTATAAAAGTGAAGGTGAAGGAAGATCACCTATTCTTTCCCTGTGTACATAGTTTGTGTATTTTAATGGGTAAAGGGCTGTGGAAAATTTGTAGTGCAGACTAGGGAAAAAATATGAAAAAGCTATGGGAAAATGTACTAAAAGGCTTGCTTGAACTTTGTGACTGCCTGAACATGCAGCCAAGATTTGACTAGAAATCTCTGCTAAGCCATTTGGACATGTACAGGCTGTGGTCAGGCGTGAATGTATGACAGTCGTCCAGGCCCTTAAGAGTTAAAGAAAAACCTCAGTTTTTAAAAAGACTTTTTGTGAATTAGCTTGATACTGTTTTCTGAAAAATGTGTTGGGTGAAGAGTTAACTAATGGAGAACTAATCTGTTTTCAATTATCATATTTAGTTCATTGCCAAGTATTTTATTATACCTCCCCCCACCCCCACCCCCACTCCCCCTCCCCTCCCCCTCTGCAGACGAAATTCAGGGAAGTATATATATAGGAATCACTTTGTCTGTCTGTGCAATTTGTGTCCGGCTCAGAACTTTTGATGGCCTTGAAGCTTCTTTATGGTACTTGGCATTAATGTTGCCCATCACAAGAGGGTGTGTTGCAAATAAGGTGTGAATGCCTATCTACAAAGTCAAGATCACAGACTAAGATCAAGTTCACATGCCCCCAAATCCAAATTCAACTATAACAAGCCATGTCCGGCTCAGAACTTTTGATGGCTTTGAAGGATATTATTATACCACCCACTTGAAAAGTGGGCGGTATATAGCATTCATGGTGTCCGTACTTACGTACTTCCGTACGTCCGTACTTCTGTACGTCCGTACGTCCGTGATGCTTTGGGGGTGCACATCTGCTATCCGCTACTCCTCTTAAACCAGTGGGTGGATTTCATTGAAACTTACAGGCATTCTTTTCTATACATTATAGATGTGCACCTCCTATTTTGCTTTCAGGTATTTTTATTTTTTACTCTTTCCCAAAGGGCGAAATGAACTTAGCCAAATTGTTGTGATGCTTTAGATACCACCCACTTGAAAAGTGGGCGGTATATAGCATTCATGGTGTCCGTACTTCCGTACTTACGTACTTCCGTATGTCCGTACATCCGTACTTCCATACGTCCGTACGTCCGTGACGCTTTGGGGGTACACATCTGCTATCCGCTACTCCTCTTAAACCAGTGGGTGGATTTCATTGAAACTTACAGGCATTCTTTTCTATACATTATAGATGTGCACCTCCTATTTTGCTTTCATATATTTTTATTTTTTATTCTTTCCCAAAGGGCGAAATGAACTTAGCCAAATTGTTGTGATGCTTTAGGGGGGTACACTCCTGCTATCCGCTACTCCTCTTATACCAGTGGGCGAATTTCATTGAAACTCTCAGACATTCTTTTATATACATTATAGATGTGCACCTTCTATTCTGCTTTCAGGTATTTTTATTTTTTCTATCCCATGTGGCAAAATGAACTTAGTACGTCCGTACGTCCATACATCCATTATGCTTTGAGGGGTACACATCTGCTATCCGCTACTCCTCTTAAACCAGTGGGCAGATTTCATTGAAACTTTCAGGCATTCTTTTATATACATTCTACATGTGCACCTCCTATTTTACTTTCAGGTATTTTTTTTGTTTTCAGATATTTTCATTTTTAGGGTTTCCCATATTTAACAATGGGCTTTGTCAATTCAAGCTTGTGTGGGGGGGTGGGGGGGGTTGACATTTGCTAATCGCGACCTCTTTTAAACTAGTGAATGGATTTCAGTGAAACCTTCAAACATTCTTTTACATACAGTGAAGATGTGTACCTTCTATTTTGTTTTCAGATATTTTCATTTTTACAGTTTCACATATTGAAAAATGTCATTATAGATGTGCACCTCCTATTTTGCTTTCAGGTATTTTTATTTTTTACTCTTTCCCAAAGGGCGAAATGAACTTAGCCAAATTGTTGTGATGCTTTAGGGGGGTACACTCCTGCTATCCGCTACTCCTCTTATACCAGTGGGCGAATTTCATTGAAACTCTCAGACATTCTTTTATATACATTATAGATGTGCACCTTCTATTCTGCTTTCAGGTATTTTTATTTTTTCTA
The DNA here is from genome assembly GCA_031216915.1 of Pictodentalium vernedei. Taxonomy (NCBI): domain Eukaryota; kingdom Metazoa; phylum Mollusca; class Scaphopoda; order Dentaliida; family Dentaliidae; genus Pictodentalium; species Pictodentalium vernedei. Next base: position 555,952,569 of record CM062297.1, on the reverse strand, counting down.
TCCCATGTGGCAAAATGAACTTAGTACGTCCGTACGTCCATACATCCATTATGCTTTGAGGGGTACACATCTGCTATCCGCTACTCCTCTTAAACCAGTGGGCAGATTTCATTGAAACTTTCAGGCATTCTTTTATATACATTCTAGATGTGCACCTCCTATTTTACTTTCAGGTATTTTTTTTGTTTTCAGATATTTTCATTTTTAGGGTTTCCTATATTTAACAATGGGCTTTGTCAATTCAAGCTTGTGGGGGGGGGGGGGGGGGGGGGGGGGGGGGTTGACATTTGCTAATCGCGACCTCTTTTAAACTAGTGAATGGATTTCAGTGAAACCTTCAAACATTCTTTTACATACAGTGAAGATGTGTACCTTCTATTTTGTTTTCAGATATTTTCATTTTTACAGTGAAATGAAAAATGAGCTTTGTCAATTCAAGCTTCGGGGTGGAGGTGTGTGGGGGGGGGGGGGGGGGGGGTAGGTGTCAGTGGTTGTGCTCTCTACATTAAACACACTTCTACTGTTGTAAAATGTTTCTTGGTGGGAGTGGGTGGTATCATTTAGTGAGCAGTGCTCGCAGTTTTTCTAGTTTATACTTGCTATTAATGTTGCCCACCAGAAGAGGGTGTGTCGCAAATAAGGTTGGAATGCCTGTCTACAAGGTCAAGGTCACAGACTTAGTTCAAGTTTACATACCCCCACATCTAAATCCAACTATAACAAGTCGTGTCCAGCTCAGAACATTTTTATGTCTCTAAGGATATTAATGGTACTTCGTATTATTCTTGCTCACTGTCAGAGAGTGTGACGCTAGGGGTATTCTTGGCCCCAATTTGGAACAGGCCAATCTAGTTTTATTGAAAGTACCTATAAAATAGGAGGGTCTGAGTATAGTGAATCCTTTATCTGTGAATTTATGCCTTCTCTTGTCTTCATTTTAAGTTCACACCTACCTTGAATATCTTGACAGAAAAGTGCCTTGAAAGTCCTGGAAGTCACTCTTTTTCTCAATGCAGGGACCCTGAATTGTGAAGTTTGGATGTAATTTGTTTTTTCCCTTAGTTTAGTATTGTGCAGTTTGTTTTTAGCTCACCGAAGGGAGCTTAACTTATCACCAGCCGTCCGTCGTCTGTCGTCCGTCGTCGTGAACATTTTTCAAACGACTTCTCTCCTCTGAAACCGCTAGTCCGATTTTCACGAAACTTCATGTGGATGTTCATTACTATATGGCAATTCATGTTTGTTCAAATGAAATGGCCACGTCCCATTGGGGCTCTGTATGGGGCATAACTCTGATAGCACCGTATGAATTATAGAAAAATTATTAAATAATCTTCTTCTCCTGAACCAGTGGGCAGAATCTTTTGATACTTGGTATGCAGCATCTTGGTATGGGTCTGATTCAAGTTTGTTCAAATCGGCCCCCTGGATTCATATTTGGGCTCAGTATAGAAGCCCAAGTTCGTGCATTCCAGGCAAATTTCTTAAAAAATCTTCTTCTCAAGATCCAGCAGGCAGAATCTTTTGATATTTGGTATGCAACATTGTGGGGTGGACCTGATTCAATTTTGTTCAAATCGGCCCCCTGGATTCATATTTTTTAGGCTCACTATAAAAGCTCGAATTCGAACTTAGTGCATTTCAGGCAGATTTCTTAAAAAATCTTCTTCTCCAGATCCAGCAGGCAGAATCTTTTGATATTTGGTATGCAACATTGTGGGGTGGATCTGATTCAAGTTTGTTCAAATTGGCCCCCTGGATTCACATTTGGGCTCAGTATAGGAGCCCAAATTTGAACTTCGTGCATTTCAGGCAAATTTCTTTAAAAATCTTCTTCTCAAGATTCAGCAGGCAGAATCTTTTGATATTGGGTATGCACCATGCTTGGGGGGTGAGATTCAAGTTTGTTCAAGCCAAGTCCCTGGGTTCATATTTGGGCTCACTGTGGTAGCCCGAATTATAACTTAGTTCAAAATGAGGAATTTTCTTTAAAAATCTTCTTCTTCAGATCCAGCAGATGAATGCTTTTGATATTTGGTATGCAGCATCCTTAGGGGGGCAAGATTCAAGTTTGTTCAAGCCATGTCCCTAGTTCCATAAAATTTGTCTCTCATGACTTCATTCCTTTGTAGTGTTAAAGAACCATGTCTAACTGAATATGACCCCAAATACTTCTTTGAACCACTTTGTTTGAATCACTTTGAGCAATTAAGGCCCCTTGGGGCCTCTTGTTTTTCTTGTTTTTTCACTAAAATCACTTTCTACCATCAGAAAATTGATTCACTTGTGCATTCTGCATGCATTGACATGTGAAAGAAATTTATATTCACCTCATTTTAGTCTCTACTGGAAGTTTTTCTTGTATGATGAGGCTGACTCTGGTATTGTTACAGTTCTGACTGCCTAAGTGCTGGCAGTACAGTGGAGCTCACTTAATTGGATATCTCTTAACTGAATAACCCTGTTAATTGAATGTAATTTCCCAACACAAAAGCATTTACCATACCTCCAGTACAAATTTGACCTGTTAATTGAATATATTTTATAAAGTAAACTCCTGTTAATTGAATAAAAAAATCTTGCAACCTGTCGAAAAATTACCCTGACTCTCCCCAGTTTTTCTTTGTTAGTCTGTGTGAAACACACAGACTATTGTTTTTGCACGGTTTCTTTTTCTTTCTTTTTTTTCTTCTTTTTTCTTCTTCTTCTTCTTCTTCTTCTTCTTCTTCTTCTTCTTCTCCTGTCTTCTGTCTTCTCATCACTATTTTGTCTGCAAGATAACTCGAAAATGAATTGTCCTATCTCGTTGATTTTTGGCATGCTGATAGACAGCCACAAGTTCTCGGCCATCTATGTTTTTCAGATTCCTGGGGTATCAGGGGTGTCTGTAGGGATGTTTTGAAAGTGGGTCACGCCCATATCTCAGGTGTGGTATGACCTACAGACCTGGGACCGACACCAAATGAGTCGACACTCGATGGAGGTTCAAAATATGGGTCAAGGTCACGGAGGTCACCTAGGGGTCATTGCGTGCATTTTTCATAATTGCTGGAAATCACATTTTTTGACCCCCTAAAGCATTCCTGATGTACACACATGCATTTTGACATAAAAAAGTGGGCGTGGCCAAAAATTTTAAAAGTGGGTCACGCTCATATCTCAAGCATGGTATGACGTACGAACATGGGACCAACACCAAATGAGTCGACACTCGATGGAGATTCAAAATATGGGTCAAGGTCACGGAGGTCATCTAGGGGTCATTGAGTGCATTTTTCATAATTGCTGGAAATCACATTTTTTGCCCCCCTAAAGCATTCCTGATATACACACATGCATTTTGACGTAAAAATAGTGAGCGTGGCCAAAATTTTTGAAAGTGGGTCACGCTCATATCTCAAGCATGGTATGACCTGGGACCAACACCAAATGAGTCTACTCTCGATGGAGATTCAAAATATGCATAAAAGTCACAGAGGTCACCTAGGGGTCATTGAGTGCATTTTTCAGAATTGCTGGAAATCACATTTTTTGACCCTTAAAGTATTCCTGACATACACACGTGCATTTTTACGTAAAAAAAGTGGGCGTGGCCAAAATTTTGAACGTGAGTCACTCCCATATCTCAAGCATGGTATGACCTACAGACCTGGGACCAACACCAAATGAGTCGATACTCGATGGAGGTTCAAAATATGGGTCAAGGTCATGGAGGTCAACTAGGGGTCATTGAGTGCATTTGTCAGAATTGCTGGAAATCACATTTTTTTTGAGTATGGCCCAGTAGGCCACAGGGTTTTCACAGCCTCCAATTTCCTGATACAGTAAATTCTCCCCAAGCAATACGATGTTATGTTCACACTGGAGACTATGTAAACACCAGTGGAGTAAGCTGTTAAAATGAAATCTGACCTTGTCATCATAATGGGATGTTAGTTCCTGAAACTAAGTTGAGAGAAACCCTTTGCCTTGCAAGGAAATAAATTGTAAATTATTCAGTTCACTGCTTTTAACCCTCTCCAGACTTCTATGTGGATTGCACATATTTTATTTCAGGCAGAATAAAGTTAACCCTTTCCATAAAACTGCTCTGAATAATTGTTGAAAATTATCTTATTCAGTTCAGTGCTTTTAACCCCTCTCAAGACTTCAATGTGGATTGCACATATTTTATTTCAGGCAGAATAAAGTTAACCCTTTCCATAAAACAGCACTGAATAATTGTTGAAACCTATCACAAAACTGTCAGGGTGCCGGTAACAATGCAATACTGGCATGGTCGACTGTACTAACTGTGTTAGTGCTATGACTGTTTAAAACTAATTTGTTAGAGGAGTTCTATAGTCTTTCACTGCGCTCATCTTGGCCTCACCGAGAGTGCAGAAACCTTTGGTGTCAAAGTGCCATTAAGAGAATGACTCTGATTTGTGCCGTTCCATCCCTCCGAAGTGCAAAAGCAGGTACTGTCAGCTGAGAAACTTAATGTTTTTTACTTTATTTTCATAACATTTAATTCTATGTGGAATGGGACACCTTTTCAGTGTGACTTCCAAAGTAAGGGATTCTTAACCCTTTAGCGAACATAACAGCGAAAACCGGTCAACATTATTCACAGAAATGTCTATTCAGTTTTAATTACCTTTTCATTTTTGCTTGAAAAAACATAGCTTATGACCCTTTATTGGATTGAGCTCATTTTTTAAAGGATTATTTATTTATTGGCGTTTAATGTCACATTTCTGCACAGTGGCTAATCATGACCACGACTGTTTTTTAGGTGGAGGAAATCGGAGTACCCGGGAAGAACCACCGGGCAACAACGAGCAACTGTCAGATCCCCCACATACTAACTCCACACAAGCAGGGTTAGCATTGGTTGGAGACGGGTGCACAATCGATGTGCAGTACGCTTTAGAACACATCGCCACCATGCACCCACGTGGGCAATGGGGTGAAGTGGCTTGCCCAAGGACAGAGTGAGGACCTCACATCTTGCAGCCTGCACCTCTGCCAACTGAGCCACTGCGACCCATTTAAAGGATTAAAATGGAGTATTTAAAGGGAGTATTTTAACCCTCTGAAGATCTTAATATGGGGGTCATTATTCAGAAAGACTGGGAAATGCATTTTATTACACCTTAATGCATTTCTAAAGTTTATGAATGTATTTCATCACTCAAATTAGTGGGCAGAGACAAAAATATCCATTTCTGATTCGTGTATCAAACCCTTTATGTGCTGGTCACATATATGCCATTTCTGGTTTCTTATAAAAATGTTCTGATTCCTGTATGAATATTTTCTATCCCCTTCCTTTTGTCTTGACGATAACTCAAAAACAAATCATCTGTCCTGGGGGGCGCGGTGGCTGAATTGGTAGAGGTGCAGGCTGCAAGCCAAGAGGTCCTCGGTTTGAATCCCACCTGCGGCAACTGCGTTGTGTCCTTGAGCAAGACAATTCACCCCCAATGCCCACATGGGGGCACGGTGACGCTGTGTATTAAGGCGTACTGCACATCGATGGTGCACCTGTCTTCAACCAATGCTAACCCTGCTTGTGTGGAATTAGTATGTTGGGGAGCTGACAGTTGCTTGCCGCTGCATGGTGGTTCTCTCCGGGTATTACGGCTTCCTCCACCCGTAAAACTGTCGTGGTCATGATTAGCCATTATGCAGAAATATGTGACCTTACACACCAATAAATAAATAAATAATCTGTCCTGGGGCTGTTTGGCATACTGGTAGCCTGTCACAAGTACTGGCCCAGCTATGTTATCAGGGAACCTTTGGGAGTGGTCCATTGGGCCACAGAGTTTTTTATACCCCCTAATTTCTTTGTAAAAGAAAAGCATCATAAAGAAATAGCTGTTTATATTTATATACACAAGAGAATAATGTAAACAGTCAAATTAGAGAGAAGTTGCTATAGATGACAGCCTGACACATATTTACTCTTATCAGCTGTCAGATCAGAATTAAATTCCATCCCCAAACCAAGTTGAAAAAACCCTTTAGGTGGCAAGAAAATTTGTTTATTATACAGATCTATCTTACAACACTTGATTAATTGTAGTTGAATAAATAACCCTTCACCTTTCATTGCATTTTTTTATTTTTTTTTCATTCTCAATCATAACTCAAGATCAACAGGTTTCGGGCCGAGTGGTAAGCGGCTCTCTCGAAACACTTATCACAATTATGAATTAATGAAATGGAATATTTAAATGGTCTGTCTTTAACCCTCTTCATACTTCACCGCCCTCTTCATACTTCACCGCGAAGATCAAACAACATCATTTAACTTATGACGGTAGAACCTTTTGCACGCTTCCTGCCATATTGCCACTCTTAACGCAAATGCCATGTTTCAAGATTCCACCATCTTATTTTATGTATGCCTTGTTTAGGGCACTAGATGCTCTTAAGGGTAGGCCTTTAAATGAGCTCTTGGGGCTTTTATGTTTTTTATGGCACTATCCCCAATATAGATTCTATGCACCCTTTGTCGGCTCGATAATTCAAATACAAATCGTCCTATCTCTATTCGTTTTGGCATGCTGGTTACCAACAACCAATTTGCACTCATCTTTGTTTTTTCAGCTAGTTTGAGGCCTTGTGTGTGATACAGTAGGCTGACTGCCTTAGAGGCTTCTAAATCATAATAAATATTTGCTATCATCGCCCAAAAATGACAGATCTGTAGTTGGTGGAGCCATTTCTTTAAAGTAGGTGTATACATGGGACTATACTGACTGATTTAAAAACTGCTGGAGGTTCAATATATGGTCTGCCTGAAAGAGGTCACCAAGGTCATCCAGTGCATATTATTCAGAAAGACTGGGGAATGCATTTCATTACACCTTAATGCATTTCAAAAGTTCATGAACGTATTTCATCACTCAGCTTGGTGGGCAGAGCCAAAAATGTCCACTTCTGATTCGTGTATCGAACCCTTTGAATGCTGGTCACATATATGCCTTTTCTGGTTTCTTATAAAAAAATGTTCTGATTGTTGTATGAATATCTGTAAATACTATTAACGAAAATCCATTTCTGATTTGTTTGAAAATAATTTACTCCTGAAAATAAGCCTCCATAAATTCTCCTTCTGTATAGTTTATTCCTGATACTTTAACCCTTTTCACACAGACTTGAATTTACTGGGTGTAGTAAATTCTGTTTCTCTAGTTTATAGACCTATTTGGCCTCAGTACATTCAATACAGGCATTTAATGTATTATATCTTTTTTGACAGAGGTCATGGAGTTTTGCAAAGTTTTTCTCTGGAATACAGGAAAGTGACATTATCCCTGTTAATTGAATACTCCTGTTAATTGAATAATTATCATTGGCAAAGTGGCTATTCAATTAACATGGTTCCACTGTACTTTGGAAAATACAGAGAGCCAGAGACTAGCCTGGTGAGTAAATTGAGGGAGAAGTTACTTTTCCATCTACAGACTTTCGGGAGAAGTCAAATGAAAACAAGGAATGTTTAGGGAGAAGCATGAATGGGGTTTTTGCATGATTGTTCCATTAGACAGCTTTTTCACATGTAAATATCTCACTACAGCTGACAGATAAAAGAGAGAACAAAATATGTTTATATGTATAATTTATTAAGAAATAAACTCCCTGCTGTAGAATTCAAGGTTTATTTACCTCCTTGTAACTGATTCAATATAATTTGTTTTATATTGAATAATTCATGGAATGTATAAGTAATTCTAGGTATTCCTAGGAATCCCAGTGTTTAGGAGGACCCTTTTCTCAGGGTTCGTATGGGTCATGGAATTCTGGAAAAGCCATGGAAAACAAAATTATTTTTTCCAGGCCTGGAAGTTTTGGAGAAAAATTTTTTTTTTCTTTTTTTTGCTGTAGTCTGGAAAAGTCATGGAAATTTGTTATGATGCACCATTTCCCTGGAAAAATCAAGCTTAAAAATTCTGAAAAAGTGAGTGTGTTGTTATACTAATTAGGGGAAGGTCACGGAAATTTGGTAGAAAGTTTTTGAAAAGTCACGAAATTTGATTCTCTGGGGCATGAACACTTGAAAACTAATGGAATGTACCCCTACAGTATCAACAAGACAGTCATATTTATACGCCTAGAGGGGGTATGTAGGACTTGCCATGTCTGTCTGGTTGTATGTCCATCCATCAATCCTTCCATCCATCCATCAGTCCGTCTGTCCATCCATCTGTTCGTCCTGAAATTCAATCATGAATAACTTGTAAAGTACTTGGTTAAGTGACTTGATATTTGGTATGCTAGTGTATCCTATTGCTGTATACCCATAGTGAAATGCAGGTGTTGTGCGAGATTTTATTTCCAGAGTCATTGCCCTTTATGGACTTAGAATTTGTCCGCCTTGAAATTAATTTACGAATAACTTGTAGAGTACTCAGTGGAATGACTTCATATTTGATGTGCAAGTCTATCCTATTGATGTCTACCCACAGTACAAGGCATATGCTATGCAGTATATTATTGTAGGAGTACTTGGTTGAGTGGCTTGATATTTGGTATGCAATTGTATCCTATTGCTGTATACTCATAGTGAAATGCAGGTGTTGTGCAAGATTATTGCACTTTATGGACCTTGATTTTGTCCATCCCAAAATTCAGTTATGAATAACTTGTTTAATTAAGTGTACCTTCATGGTGTAATCAACTCCTCACACAATTTCTAATGTAGAGAGTTGAAACTTTAGGATATGGTTACACATGTCTTGCAGATGCGCAACATACATAAAGTTTGCAGAAAAATATTTATTTTTATACTGTACCAATGACCCAGACTTAGCTGGTGCTAACTCCACAAAAACCAGGGCCAAACACAAATTTTGCCCCCCAATCCCCAAAATTTGCATCCAAAACAAAAAGAAATCATGTCCTAAAGGACCTCCATAGTACGACTCTACTGCGCATGCGCAGTGACGCAGTCGTCCCGAAATTGGCGCCAAATATCATTCTCTGTTTGGCCCTTCATCAGTCAACATCTCACTGATCTTTGTGCTTGTAAATCTCAGTTTAAAGGATGCCAGACACGTAATTCTTGGAGAAAATGTGATTCTAAGGAGGATAGAAGGAGGAGAGGAAAAAAGAAGTGGCAAAAAATAATCAGGGCTGTACTTAAAATTTTTTGTTGAAATTATGTTAAGTTGCCTATTTTCGAGGCAAACGCCTCTTGTTGTCATTCTTGCTAATTGTTGCACTGCTTATTCAGTGTTTCCTCTCCCCTAACCTTCTAAAGTCCCCCCTTGCAATTCTCCCATGCTTTTGGCATATTTTTGAGAAGTTTCATTTCTAAAAATTCCCTGGGAGAGTTGCTTGGTTACAGAATGTTTTCTGTTATTTTCCCCATAGTTACGTTTTCACCCATGGGTGTATAACGTTTGTGTTCTGCATCTTCCATCTGATGTTCTGCAGATTCTCCCCTGGGAGTCTCTGTTTTGCATCAGATAGAGTGTAATTGATGACTGATTCCGGGCCAGTTTTTTCAGTGCCTGGAGTCATGTTTTCTTCTGTGTTTACACTGTTTGTTTTCATTGGCAACAGCCTTTTTTGAGGGGGGCTGTTTGCCTTTGAGGTAGTTTATCTCATTATAAGATACATTTATATTATCCGAAAGTGTCTCATTAATTATTTTATATAATTTTAAAATTTTTGACCACACTTTGCCATCGGATCCATCGGGGCTCAACGTTACTTTTCAGCAACTTGGGCTTCTCTGAAAAAATATTTTTTCAAAATTATTTTGTTTTGCAATTGTTTTTTCATTTATTAATGGATCATGTTATTATGTATCTTTGTGTCAGGGGTTTTTGCGAGTAACTAGGACTTATTGTTGTTCTTTCACAATGAAGGGAACTTGTTCAAATTGTAATAGGAAGAAATCTTCCTCTGACTTTCATGATTATTGCATTAATTGTAGTCAGTGTTCTCGCATTAATCCCTGTCCTGTATGTGAACATTGGGATGAGAAACATTGGAAACGTGTGTCACGATATGTTGTTTCTGGAGAAAGAGCGATGCCGGCTCTTTCTCCACAAGGTCACTCTACTCTCTCAGTTTCTATTTCAGAGGAACCAGAACAGGGTGATGTTTCCATGTTATCTTCTTCAAGTGTGCGTCCGTCGTCACAAATAAATACAGAGCTAGCGGCAAAAGTGCTCATGGAGATTAGACAAATGTCGTCCGCTAGCTCGCCCGGTGTAGCGTCCATTCACCGAATGGTTCGGCAGCCGGGTTCGTCCGATGCGGTCCAAGAGGAAATTTTGGGTGATGCGAGCACTATAAAAATAATAGATGCACACCCAGTGACGGCGGATAGTGAACGAGAACGGAGGAAGCCTTTTAGTCCGGTTCCTAGCTCGTCCAGGTCCAGCCGGGCCGCGAGCGAGAGAGGCCCCTCTCTCGTACAACAACATCTGGGACCAGATGTTGTGGTACAAAATGTGTCTTTAGCGGAGCATACGTCCGTCGCTCGGGACGCTCCGTTGTATAAGCAGTCCGCAGAGACTGTTAAGGCTTCCTCTTCTCGCCGGCGCACACGACCGCACCTTGGCTGCGTGACCTCCGATATTGTGCCAGCTTCGCCGATGAAGGATTCTTCGGCGACCAGGTCACACCATCCGGCAGCCAGGGATTCGAGACCGATGGACTCCGGACGTTCGCATAGGAAAAGTATGCGGGAGCCATCTGATGCGGAGCTGCCCTCGGCAAAGCAGCGAAAGACCGCTCCTCCGCAGGTCTCGACGTCGGACATTCTAGTGCAGATAGCACAGCTTATCGCAGCATCCCAGCAGCCGACAGAGACAGTGTCGGATCGAGAATTATCCGACGGCGCTGGGTCGGTACGCTCCGCCGAAGCATCGGGGGCGGACGACCGGGAACATCGGGAGGTCCGACCGGATGGTGAAAGGGATACGGATGAATTGGAGCTATCCCTTTCGGAACAACACAAAGCTGCCGTGGACTTCATCCGGCACTTTCTTCCTCAAGTTGTTCCGTCGGGCCAGACTGCTGCGCTTCCGGACAGGAGAATTATAGCGTCATTGGACTCTGATTTTTTCGAGCGGTTCAGGGACATCGCTCCCGAGTTTCCGTCGCAGTCCAATAATGTTGCAAGAACATTTGAATTATTGAACGACGCTATTTTTAAACTTGCTTCCAGGACGGGGAAAGCAGGCTTCTTGTCCGCAAATACTCTCAACCTGCCTTTCATTAATGCAAGGAATAAATTCGACACGGCAGGTCAGGGTATACTGAGAGTTCCTCTGCGTATGGACGACGAGGCGGAAGACTTAGAGCTATCATTACTGTTGTCAGCTTCTATTCCAACCGCAGTGTTGGAAACAGCTATTGCGTCTAACAGAGCCAATTTAGATGCCTTATCTTACGCAGATCACCTTACGAAGGCGTTATCACTGCGTCTTCAAGGGGAAGAGTTTCAGGATATACAATCCTCCTTAAGACTTCTTTCAAGGGCAGTAGCTTATTCCACGTGTAACTCCGCCCTTTCAGTGGCAAATCTGGAGTTGGTTAGACGTGACGCAGCCCTGTCTACATCCACACTAGTGGATTCTAAGGTGAAGAACTCTCTTAGAGTCGCTTCGGTCTCAGGAGATCTTCTCTTTGACGGCAAGCTTTCCGCTATTTATGATAATATTAAAAAGAAAGCTAGTGATTCTCTGTTGTTTAGATCCGCTCCTAAAAGGTCGGATACAGCAGACACGAATAAGGCGGGCACTTCTGGGTCTTATCCGCCCAAGAGAGGTTCCTATAGAGGTTCCGGTGCGTCCTCTAGCTCTTATTCGAGAGACCGTCAGGATAGCGACTCTCGTTCGGGACGTCCTTCAGGCCGGGACAATCGGTCGGACGCCCCGAGGTCGACGAGGCGAGGTGCGGGTCGTGGAAGACGTGGTTTCTCCTACCGCAGGCCTCGCAGATCCAGGAGGTGATGGCTCAAACCTCTATCGCGTTCCGGTTGGCGGAAGGTTGTCGAGTTTTTCTCAAGAGTGGGCGTCGATTACGGACGACCCGTGGGTGAGAGGAGTGACTTCGGAAGGTCTAAAGATATCCTTCAAACGAAAGCCTCCATTAACTCGAAGTCCAAAGTGGACTCATCTTCCGTCAAACCCTCAGAAAAGAGACGCTCTGCTATCAGAGGTGCAGTCTCTTTTAATGAAGAACGCGGTAGAGGTCGTAGAAAACCAGGAATCGCTGGGATTCTACAGCCATCTGTTTCTGGTTCCGAAACCAGACGGCTCGTTCCGTCCAGTCATAGATTTGAGCTGGATAAACAAGCTGATCGTCGCTCCGAAGTTTTATATGGAGACGATTCGATCGGTCAGAGCGAGTATTCGGGTGAACGATTATGCAACGAGCATAGATCTCAAAGATGCGTACTTTCACGTCATGGTACATCCGACATTCCGAAAGTATCTACGCTTCGCAGTCCTAGGAGTGGTGTATCAGTTCCGGGCCATGTGCTTCGGATTGAATCTAGCACCCTGGGCTTTCACTCGGGTAATGAACTCGGTAATGATCTACTTCCGAGCTCATTCGTCTGCGGTAAGGTCGGCCTACCTGGACGACATTCTTCAGAGGTACGGCAACGAGTTAACGCTTCAGAACGATGTTCAGAATCTTCTTCTATTGCTCCGACGTCTCGGTTTCATAGTAAACGAGGAGAAGTCGGATCTGGTGCCGTCCAAGTCATTCACTCATCTGGGAATGAGCTTCGAGACGCACAACAATCTTGTTCGTCTGCCGTTAACCAGAGCGAAATTAGTCAGTTGTTACGCTCGCTATTGTCTGAATACAGACAAAGTCACGGCGAGAGAATTTATGAGACTGATAGGTCTGTGCGGAGCCGCCGCGGATCTCATTCCGATGGGACGGCTACGCACACGGCCTCTTCAAATTTTCCTGACTCAGAATTGGAGTGTGAAAATTCATTCGCTCGATGTAGACGTTCTCTTGTCAGATCAAGTGAAACAAGAGATTCAGACTTGGGCAAACATTCAGTGGTTAACTCAAGGAGTTCCGCTGCAGTTGCCGGATCCGAGTTTTACCATTATGACGGATGCCAGTCAAACAGGTTGGGGTGCATCATTAATCCCAACGGATTCGAGATGCCAGGGTCTTTGGGATCCGCAATTCCTGTGCAAGCACATAAACATCAAGGAAATGATGTCAATTTGGCTTGCGTTACGTCACTGGATGGACATTATTCACGATGCTCATGTCCAAATCCTATCCGACAATACGACAGTAGTGGCGTATATACGGAATCAGGGAGGCACTCATTCAGTTCCGTTGTTCAATCTAACGGAAAGAATCCTTCTGTTTGCGTTGGAACATCACGTTCTTCTTTCGGTCCGTCACATACCGGGTCGTCTGAATGTGCTAGCAGACTCCCTTTCACGAAAGGGTCGCTTGTTGCCGTCGGAGTTGACTCTCAACAAACAAGTATTCAATCAGATTTGCTACCAATGGGAACGGCCAATGATAGACTTATTTGCGACACATCTCAACAATCAGTTGCAGACGTATGTGTCCCCGTGTCCGGATCCAAGAGCATTTGCAGTAGACGCTCTATCGATCCCTTGGGACGGAATGATAGGATATGCGTATCCTCCAGCGCCGTTAATTCAACAAGTATTGCTAAAGATAAAACAATCTCAATGCAAGATTCTGTTGGTAGCATCTCTGTCGCCACAGAGACCGTGGATAAATCTACTCAGGTGTCTGTTGTGGGACCTACCGCGGAAGCTCCCTCCACGAGAGGATCTTCTTTGGCAGGGGAAATCGCGCCAACTACATCACAACCCGCAAGGTCTCAACCTTCACGTTTTTCCGTTGTGCGGTCCTTCTTGCATGGCAAGCACTTTACAGGACGAGCAGTGGACGCGATTTCTAACTGTAGGAGGACCTCCTCTTCGCTAAACTATGCGGCTAAGTGGAAGGTTTTCCGTCGTTGGTGTAGGGATCATTCTGTTGATATATTTGATCCCTCTATACCAGACATTGCTAACTTTCTAGTATACTTGTTTGACGAAATCAAACTGCAACCTGTTACTATAAAGGGTTATAGATCTATGTTATCTGATACCTATGCACATCATGATAGTTTACAAATTGGATCTAATGTCTCTTTATCGAAATTGGTTAGAAACTTTTCGATAAATAGACCCAGAACTCTTAGATTAATTCCTAGGTGGAATTTAGCTTGGGTTCTCCTTAAATTGAAGGAAAAGCCATTTGAACCTCTTGGGACAGTAGATTTCAAATTCTTATCTTATAAGACAGCTTTTCTCTTAGCTTTCTCTTCTGCCAGAAGAATCAGTGAGCTTCATGCACTATCGGTGGATGATTCTCATTATCGTAGTGTTGGGAACACTATCACCTTCACTACTAATGTCGGTTTTTTAGCTAAGAATCAGGCTCCTAATAAATATCCGGAACCTATTGTTATTAAGGCTCTTCCGTCTTCAGACGGGCGTAGGCCTTTACTCTGTCCTGTTAGAGCACTACGTATCTATAAACAGAGATCTCAGTTCATCAGAAAGGGACGGAAACGTTTCTTTCTGTCTTTGATGCCTAATAGAAAGGACATTTCAGTCCATTCTATTGCTAGATGGATTCAGTTAACTATCCGTACTGCGTATGAAGATTTATCTTCTTCTCAGCAGTCTGTGCTTAAGATTTCTGCTCATGAAGTAAGAGCTCTTTCTACTTCCTGGGCTTATGCTAATAGTGTTGCTATTACAGATTTAATGAAGGCTGCTTATTGGTCTCAGCCATCCACATTTACTAATTTTTATCTCAGAAATATTGAGTCCATTTCTGGAGACCTGCATTGTTTAGGTCCGTTATCTGTTGCTCAGAATGTCGTCCACTAAACAGTTGCAACTATAGTTATGCAGGCTTTCTGTTCCGGCAGTGACTCTGTCCGGCTGCCCTCTTCGCTCTGGGCTATTTGACCCAGGGCAAGGGGAAGGGGGGGGGGGGGGGCGGGTGTTCCCTTAGGTCACCTGCTTTATAGTGAAAAGCAAGGGAATGCCTCCTCCAAGACAGTATTTCTGAGTCGCTTCCGGGATGGTTTTAAAGTGTAATATTAATGTTTAATTTCATTCATGTCTTATTTTTAAAGTGTAGCTCGGTGTGAAGCATTTGTATATGTTAAGTGTCAAACGGGCTTTAATATACAATACTCGGACACTTTTAAATGATTATAAAGAGTCTCAATTCTCTGGACTACTTTATTTATTGGCTTGCTTTAAAAATAATTAGTATAAAGGTTATACTGGATGTTAATAGAGAACATGAATGTTATTGTGCTCAATTATTAAGGGTAGTGTATCTTTCTAATTTAAATATTAAATAAGAAAGATACATGTAAAGCCTAATACTCCTTTTCTCCTTAAGGGGTTACCTCTTTATTTTATAATTGAGCTTATTGGATTTTCCTCTATGTCCTAGGCCCTCCAGCCTGTTTACTATTCAGCTAAGTCTGGGTCATTGGTACAGTATAAAAATGTTAAAAAATTTATAGTAATTTATATATTTTTTATACTTACCAATGACCCAGACGGGGATGGCCCTCCCTGAGTTGGGAACTCTTGCCTCCCCGCTGAGTACATAGCGCTGACCAGGCACTGCCAGTAAGAATGATATTTGGCGCCAATTTCGGGACGACTGCGTCACTGCGCATGCGCAGTAGAGTCGTACTATGGAGGTCCTTTAGGACATGATTTCTTTTTGTTTTGGATGCAAATTTTGGGGATTGGGGGGCAAAATTTGTGTTTGGCCCTGGTTTTTGTGGAGTTAGCACCAGCTAAGTCTGGGTCATTGGTAAGTATAAAAAATATATAAATTACTATAAATTTTTTAACTTTTCACAGAATTATCAAATCGTCATTCTCACATTTTGTAAAGAGGTGGGAGTACCTGTTTGTGGCACCCTATGGTGGCACTTAATAGTTCTCATGATATATGCCCCAATGGTCTGTAATCTGTCACAGGTCTGTGATCCTTCAGCGTCGCCCGGTAATAAATGTTTCATTAGCTCACCTGACTGAAAGTCAGGGTGAGCTTTTCTTATCACTCTTCGTCCGTCGTCTGTCGTCCGTCGTCCTGCGTGAAGGTGGTGTTTGAGCCTCTTTCTCCTAAACCACTGGCCACATTTTAATTAAATTTCATGTATATGGTGGTTATATAGGGGCATTTTGATTTTTATCCAAATTAGGTTTCGGCTCATATTGAGCAGAGGTGTGGAGAAAAAATAGCCAAATTTTTTGAAAATCTTCTTCTAATGAACCACCAGTAGCAGAGACTTGATATGTGGTATACAGAGTCCTTTTGAGGTTTAGAATCAAGTTTGTTCAATAAAAGTTTGTCGGGCATTATTTGCCTTCGTTATGGGAGGGGCAAAAATTTTGGCCACGCCTAAAATTTATATATTTTTATACTGTACCAATGACCCAGACTTAGCTGGTGCTAACTCTAACAAAACCAGGGCCAAACACAAATTTTGCCCCCCAATCCCCAAAATTTGCATCCAAAACAAAAAGAAATCATGTCCTAAAGGACCTCCATACTACGCCTCTACTGCGCATGCGCAGTGACGCAGACGTCCCGAAATTGGCGCCAATTATCATTCTCTGTTTGGCCCTTCATCAGTCAACATCTCACTGATCTTTGTGCTTGTAAATCTCAGTTTAAAGGATGCCAGACACGTAATTTTTGGAGAAAATGTGATTCTAAGGAGGATAGAAGGAGGAGAGGAAAAAGAAGTGACAAAAAAAAAAATAATAATCAGGGCTGTACTTAAAATTTTTTGATGAAATTATGTTAAGTTGCCTATTTTCGAGGCATGGGCCTCTTGTTGTCATTCTTGCTAATTGTTGCACTGCTTATTCAGTGTTTCCTCTCCCCTAGCCTTCTAAAGTCCCCCCTTGCAATTCTCCCATGCTTTTGGCATATTTTTGAGAAATTTCATTTCTAAAATTTCCTGGGAGAGTTGCTTGGTTACAGAATGTTTTCTGTTATTTTCCCCATAGTTACGTTTTCACCCATGGGTGTATAACGTTTGTGTTCTGCATCTTCCATCTGATGTTCTACAGATTCTCCCCTGGGAGTCCCTGTTTTGCATCAGATAGAGTGTAATTGATGACTGATTCCAGGCCAGTTTTTTCAGTGCCTGGAGTCATGTTTTCTGGTGTTTTTACACTGTTTGTTTTCATTGGCAACAGCCTTTTTTGAGGGGGGCTGTTTGCCTTTGCTGTAGTTTATCTCACTATAAGATACATTTATATTATCCGAAAGTGTCTCATTAATTATTTAATATAAATTTAAAATTTTTGACCACACTTTGCCATCGGATCCATTGGGGCTCAACGTTACTTTTCAGCAACTTGGGCTTCGCTGAAAAAATATTTTTTCAAAATTATTTTGTTTTGCAATTGTTTTTTCATTTATTAATGGATCATGTTATTATGTATCTTTGTGTCAGGGGTTTTTGCGAGTAACTAGGACTTATTGTTGTTCTTTCACAATGAAGGGACGTTGTTCAAATTGTAATAGGAAGAAATCTTCCTCTGACTTTCATGATCATTGTATTAATTGTAGTCAGTGTTCTCGCATTAATCCCTGTCCTATATGTGAACATTGGGATGAGAAACATTGGAAACGTGTGTCACGATATGTTGTTTCTGGAGAAAGAGCGATTCCGGCTCTTTCTCCGCAAGGTCACTCTACTCTCTCAGTTTCTATTTCAGAGGAACCAGAACAGGGTGATGTTTCCATGTTATCTTCTTCAAGTGTGCGTCCGTCGTCACAAATGAATTCAGAGCTAGCGGCAAAAGTGCTCATGGAGATTAGACAAATGTCGTCCGCTAGCTCGCCCGGTGTAGCGTCCATTCACCGAATGGTTCGGCAGCCGGGTTCGTCCGATGCGGTCCAAGAGGAAATTTTGGGTGATGCGAGCACTATAAACATAATAGATGCACACCCAGTGACGGCGGATAGTAAGCGAGAACGGAGGAAGCCTTTGAGTCCGGTTCCTAGCTCGTCCAGGTCCAGCCGGGCCGTGAGCGAGAGAGGCCCCTCTCTCGTACAACAACATCTGGGACCAGATGTTGTGGTACAAAATGTGTCTTTAGCGGAGCATACGTCCGTCGCTCGGGACGCTCCGTTGTATAAGCAGTCCGCAGAGACTGTTAAGGCTTCCTCTTCTCATCAGCGCACACGACCGCACCTTGGCTGCGTGACCGCCGATATATTACCAGCTTCGCCGATGAAGGATTCTTCGGCGGCCAGGTCACACCATCCGGCAGCCAGGGATTCGAGACCGATGGACTCTGGACGTTCGCATAGGAAAAGTATGCGGGAGCCATCTGATGCGGAGCTGCCCTCGGCGAAGCAGCGAAAGACTGCGCCTCCGCTGGTCTCGACGCCGGACATTCTTGTGCAGATAGCACAGCTTATCGCAGCATCCCAGCAGCCGACAGAAACGGTGTCGGATCGAGAATTATCCGACGGCGCTGGGTCGGTACGCTCCGCCGAAGCATCGGGGGCGGACGACCGGGAACATCATGAGGTCCGACCGGATGGTGAAAGGGATACGGATGACTTGGAGCTATCCCTTTCGGAACAACATAAAGCTGCCGTGGACTTCATCCGGCACTTTCTCCCTCAAGTTGTTCCGTCGGGCCAGACTTCTGCGCTTCCGGACAAGAGAATTATAGCGTCATTGGACTCTGAATTTTTTGAGCGGTTCAGGGACATCGCTCCCGAGTTTCCGTCGCAGTCCAATAATGTTGCAAGAACATTTGAATTATTGAACGACGCTATATTTAAACTTGCTTCCAGGACGGGGAAAGCAGGTTTCTTGTCCGCTAATACTCTCAACCTGCCTTTCATTAATGCAAGGAATAAATTCGATACGGCAGGACAGGGTATACCAAGAGTTCCTCTGCGTATGGACGACGAGGCGGAAGACTTAGAGCTATCATTACCGTCGTCAGCTTCTATTCCAACCGTGGTGTTGGAAACAGCTATTGCGTCTAACAGAGCCAATTTAGATGCCTTATCTTACGCAGATCACCTTACTAAGGCGTTATCACTGCGCCTTCAGGGGAAAGAGTTTCAGGATATACAATCCTCTTTAAGACTTCTTTCAAGGGCAGTAGCTTATTCCACGTGTAACTCCGCCCTTTCAGTGGCAAATCTGGAGTTGGTTAGACGTGACGCAGCCCTAGCTACATCCACACTAGTGGATTCTAAGGTGAAGAACTCTCTTAGAGTCGCTTCGGTCTCAGGAGAACTTCTCTTTGACGGCAAGCTTTCCGCTATTTATGATAAAATTAAAAAGAAAGCTAATGATTCTCTGTTGTTCAGATCTGCTCCTAAGAAGTCGGATACAGCGGACACGAATAAGACAGGCACTTCTGGGTCTAATGCGCCCAAGAGAGGTTCCTATAGAGGTTCCGGTGCGTCCTCTTGGTCTTATTCGAGAGACCGTCAGGATAGCGACTCTCGTTCGGGACGTCCTTCAGGCCGGGACAATCGGTCGGACGCCCCGAGGTCGACGAGGCGAGGTGCGGGTCGTGGAAGACGTGGTTTCTCCTACCGCAGGCCTCGCAGGTCCAGGAGGTGATGGCTTAAACCTCTATCGCGTTCCGGTTGGCGGAAGGTTGTCGAGCTTTTCACAAGAGTGGGCGTCGATTACGGACGACCCTTGGGTGAGAGGAGTGACTTCGGAAGGTCTAAAGATATCCTTCAAACGAAAGCCTCCATTAACTCGAAGTCCAAAGTGGACTCATCTTCCGTCAAATCCACAGAAAAGAGACGCTCTGTTATCAGAGGTGCAGTCTCTTTTAATGAAGAACGCGGTAGAGGTCGTAGAAAACCAGGAATCTCCGGGATTCTACAGCCATCTGTTTCTGGTTCCGAAACCAGACGGCTCGTTCCGTCCAGTCATAGATTTGAGCTGGATAAGCAAGCTGATCGTCGCTCCGAAGTTTTATATGGAGACGATTCGATCGGTCAGAGCGAGTATTCGGGTGAACGATTATGCAACGAGCATAGATCTCAAAGATGCGTACTTTCACGTCATGGTACATCCGACATTCCGAAAGTATCTACGCTTCGCAGTCCTAGGAGTGGTGTATCAATTCCGGGCGATGTGCTTCGGATTGAATCTAGCACCCTGGGCTTTCACTCGGGTAATGAACTCGGTAATGATCTACTTCCGAGCTCATTCGTCTGCGGTAACGTCGGCCTACCTGGACGACATTCTTCAGAGGTACGGCAACAAGTTAACGCTTCAGAACGATGTTCAGAATCTTCTTCTATTGCTCCGACGTCTCGGTTTTATAGTAAACGAGGAGAAGTCGGATCTGGTGCCGTCCAAGTCATTCACTCATCTGGGAATGAGCTTCGAGACGCACAACAATCTCGTTCGTCTGCCGTTAACCAGAGCGAAATTAGTCAGTTGTTACGCTCGCTATTGTCTGCACGCAGACAAAGTCACAGCGAGAGAATTTATGAGACTGATAGGTCTGTGCGGAGCCGCCGCGGATCTCATTCCGATGGGGCGGTTACGCACACGTCCTCTTCAAATTTTCCTGACTCAGAATTGGAGTGTGAAAATTCATTCGCTCGATGTAGACGTTCTCTTGTCAGATCAAGTGAAACAAGAGATTCAGACTTGGGCAAACATTCAGTGGTTAACTCAAGGAGTTCCGCTGCAGTTGCCGGATCCGAGTTTTACCGTTATGACGGATGCCAGTCAAACAGGTTGGGGTGCATCATTAATCCCAACGGATTCGAGATGCCAGGGTCTTTGGGATCCGCAATTCCTGTGCAAGCACATAAACATCAAGGAAATGATGTCAATTTGGCTTGCGTTACGTCACTGGATGGACATTATTCACGATGCTCATGTCCAAATCCTATCCGACAATACGACAGTAGTGGCGTATATACGGAATCAGGGAGGTACTCATTCAGTTCCGTTGTTCAATCTAACGGAAAGAATCCTTCTGTTTGCGTTGGAACATCACGTTCTTCTTTCGGTCCGTCACATACCGGGTCGTCTGAATGTGCTAGCAGACTCCCTTTCACGAAAGGGTCGCTTGTTGCCGTCGGAGTTGACTCTCAACAAACAAGTATTCAATCAGATTTGCTACCAATGGGAACGGCTAATGATAGACTTATTTGCGACACATCTCAACAATCAGTTGCAGACGTATGTGTCTCCGTGTCCGGATCCAAGAGCATTTGCAGTAGACGCTCTGTCGATCCCTTGGGACGGAATGATAGGATATGCGTATCCTCCTGCGCCGTTAATTCAACAAGTATTGCTAAAGATAAAACAATCTCAATGCAAGATTCTGTTAGTAGCATCTCTGTCGCCACAGAGACCGTGGATAAATCTACTCAGGTGTCTGTTGTGGGACCTACCGCGGAAGCTTCCTCCACGGGAGGATCTTCTTTCGCAGGGGAAATCGCGCCAACTCCATCACAACCCGCAAGGTCTCAACCTTCACGTTTTTCCGTTGTGCGGTCCTTCTTGCATGGCAAGCACTTTACAGGACGAGCAGTGGACGCGATTTCTAACTGTAGGAGGACCTCCTCTTCGCTAAATTATGCGGCTAAGTGGAAGGTTTTTCGTCGTTGGTGTAGGGATCATTCTGTAGATATATTCGATCCCTCTATACCAGACATTGCTAACTTTCTAGTATACTTGTTTGACGAAATCAAACTGCAGCCTGTTACTATAAAGGGTTATAGATCTATGTTATCTGATACCTATGCACATCATGATAGTTTACAAATTGGATCTAATGTCTCTTTATCGAAGTTGGTTAGAAACTTTTCGATAAATAGACCCAGAACTCTTAGATTAATTCCTAAGTGGAATTTAGCTTGGGTTCTCCTTAAATTGAAGGAAAAGCCATTTGAACCTCTTGGGACAGTAGATTTCAAATTCTTATCTTATAAGACAGCTTTTCTCTTAGCTTTCTCTTCTGCTAGAAGAGTCAGTGAGCTTCATGCACTATCGGTGGATGATTCTCATTATCGTAGTGTTGGGAACACTATCACCTTCACTACTAATGTGGGTTTTTTAGCTAAGAATCAGGCTCCTAATAAATATCCGGAACCTATTGTTATTAAGGCTCTTCCATCTTCAGACGGGCGTAGGCCTTTACTCTGTCCTGTTAGAGCACTACGTATCTATAAACAGAGATCTCAGTTTATCAGAAAGGGACGGAAACGTTTCTTTCTGTCTTTGATGCCTAATAGAAAGGACATTTCAGTCCATTCTATTGCTAGATGGATTCAGTTAACTATCCTTACTGCTTATGAAGATTTATCTTCCTCTCAGCAGTCTGTGCTTAAGATTTCTGCTCATGAAGTAAGAGCTCTTTCTACTTCCTGGGCTTATGCTAATAGTGTTGCTATTACAGATTTAATGAAGGCTGCTTATTGGTCTCAGCCATCCACATTTACGAATTTTTATCTCAGAAATATTGAGTCCATTTCTGGAGACCTGCATTGTTTAGGTCCGTTATCTGTTGCTCAGAATGTCGTCCACTAAACAGTTGCAACTATAGTTATGCAGGCTTTCTGTTCCGGCAGTGACTCCGTCCGGCTGCCCTCTTCGCTCTGGGCTATTTGACCCAGGGCAAGGGGAAGGGGGGGGGGGGGGCGGGTGTTCCCTTAGGTCACCTGCTTTATAGTGAAAAGCAAGGGAATGCCTCCTCCAAGTCAGTATTTCTGAGTCGCTTCCGGGATGGTTTTAAAGTGTAATATTAATGTTTAAATTCATTCATGTCTTATTTTTAAAGTGTAGCTCGGTGTGAAGCATTTGTATATGTCAAGTGTCAAACGGGCTTTAATATACAATACTCGGACACTTTTAAATGACTATAAAGAGTCTCAATTCTCTGGACTACTTTATTTATTGGCTTGCTTTAAAAATAATTAGTATAAGGGTTATACTGGATGTTAATAGAGAACATGAATGTTATTGTGCTCAATTATTAAGGGTAGTGTATCTTTTTAGTTTAATATTAAATAAGAAAGATACATGTAAAGCCTAATACTCCTTTTCTCCTTAAGGGGTTACCTCTTTACTATATAGTTGAGCTTATTGGATTTTCCTCTATATCCTAGGCCCTCCAGCCTGTTTACTATTCAGCTAAGTCTGGGTCATTGGTACAGTATAAAAATGTTAAAAAATTTATAGTAATTTATATATTTTTTATACTTACCAATGACCAGACGGGGATGGCCCTCCCTGGAGTTGGGAACTCTTGCCTCCCCGCTGAGTACATAGCGCTGACCAGGCACTGCCAGTAAGAATGATAATTGGCGCCAATTTCGGGACGTCTGCGTCACTGCGCATGCGCAGTAGAGGCGTAGTATGGAGGTCCTTTAGGACATGATTTCTTTTTGTTTTGGATGCAAATTTTGGGGATTGGGGGGCAAAATTTGTGTTTGGCCCTGGTTTTGTTAGAGTTAGCACCAGCTAAGTCTGGGTCATTGGTAAGTATAAAAAATATATAAATTACTATAAATTTTTTAACTTTCTGAACCGTGAGGTCAATTTGAACCAAATTTGATATGAGATGATAATGGGTCATAAGTAGTTGATTGATGCAAAAAAAAAAATTTCTCATTGCCCCGTGGGAACCTCGGGAGCTAAAAATAGGAAAAACCTTAAAACTGCCATATCTCCAAAACTACACGGCACAGAGAATTCTTATTTTGTATAAAGCTTACTTTTATCCAGTAGAATAGAATGGTTAAAAAAAATCCCTATCGGTTTGCTCACAAGGTATTTTTTTCAGGACTATGAAAAAGTGCTGAGTCAGCACTTTTTAACACTGTAGGCAATGGGAAAAACATTAAAAAATCTTCTTCTCCAGATCCAGCAGGCAGAATCTTTTGATATTTGGTATGCAACATTGTAGGGTGGATCTGATTCAAGTTTCTTCAAATCGGCCCCCTGGGTTCATATCTGGGCTCAGTATAGGAGCCCGATTTCGAACTTAGTGCATTTCAGGCAAATTTCTTAAAAAATCTTCTTCTCCAGATCCAGCTGGCAGAATCTTTTGATATTTGGTATGCAACATTGTGGGGTGGATCTGATTCAAGTTTGTTCAAATCGGCTCCCTAGATTCATATTTGGGCTCACTATCGAAGCTCGAATTCAAACTTAGTGCATTTCGGGCAAATTTCTTCAAAAATCTTCTCCTCCAGATCCAGCAGGCAGAATCTTTTCATATTTGGTATGCAACATTGCGGGGTGGATCTGATTCAAGTTTGTTCAAATTGGCCCCCTGGGTTCATATTTGGGCTCAGTATAGGAGCCCGATTTCGAACTTAGTGCATTTCAGGCAAATTTCTTAAAAAATCTTCTTCTCCAGATCCAGCAGGCAGAATCTTTTGATATTTGGTATGCAACATTGTGGGGTGGATCTGATTCAAGTTTGTTCAAATCGGCCCCCTGGGTTCATATTTGGGCTTAGTATAGGAGCCCGATTTCGAACTTAGTGCATTTCAGGCAAATTTCTTCAAAAATCTTCTCCAGATCCAGCAGGCAGAATCTTTTGATATTTGGTATGCAACATTGTGGGGTGGATCTGATTCAAGTTTGTTCAAATTGGCTCCCTAGATTCATATTTGAGCTCACTATATAGAAGCTTGAATTCGAACTTAGTGCATTTCGGGCAAATTTCTTCAAAAATCTTCTTCTCCAGATCCAGAAGGCAAAATCTTTTCATATTTGGTATGCAACATTGTGGGGTGGAACTGATTCAAGTTTGTTCAAATCGGCCCCCTGGATTCATATTTGGGCTTACTATAGAAGCCCGAATTCGAACTTAGTGCATTTCAGGCAAATTTCTTAAAAAATCTTCTTCTCCAGATCCAGCAGGCAGAATCTTTTCATATTTGGTATGCAACATTGTGGGGTGGATCTATTCAAGTTTGTTGAAATCGGCCCCCTGGATTCATATTTGGGCTCACTATAGAAGCCCGAATTCGAACTTAGTGCATTTCAGGCAAATTTCTTAAAATATCTTCTTCTCCAGATCCAGCAGGCAGAATCTTTTCATATTTGGTATGCAACATTGTGGGGTGGATCTGATTCAAGTTTGCTCAAATCGGCCCCCTGGATTCATATTTGGGCTTACTATAGAAGCCTGAATTCGAACTTAGTGCATTTCAGGCAAATTTCTTAAAAAATCTTCTTCTCCAGATCCAGCAGGCAGAATCTTTTCATATTTGGTATGCAACATTGTGGGGTGGATCTATTCAAGTTTGTTGAAATCGGCCCCCTGGATTCATATTTGAGCTCACTATAGAAGCCCGAATTCGAACTTAGTGCATTTCAGACAAATTTCTTAAAATATCTTCTTCTCCAGATCCAGCAGGCAGAATCTTTTGATATTTGGTATGCAACATTGTGGGGTGGATCTGATTCAAGTTTGTTCAAATCAGCCCCCTGGGTTTATATTTGGGTTCAGTATAGGTGCCCAAATTTGAACTTAGTGCATTTCAGGCAAATTTCTTTGAAAATCTTCTTCTCAAGATCCAGCTGGCAGAATCTTCTGATATTGGGTATGCACCATGCTTGGGGAGTGAGATTCAAGTTTGTTCAAGCCAAGTCCCTGGGTTCATATTTGGGCTCACTGTGGTAGCCCGAATTATAACTTAGTTCAAAATGAGGAATTTTCTTTAAAAGTCTTCTTCTCCAGATCCAGCAGTCGGAATGTTTGGATATTTGGTATGCAGCGTCCTTAGGGGGGTGAGATTCAAGTTTGTTCAAGCCATGTTACTAGGTCCATATTTGGACTCACTGTGGGAGCCCGAATGATAACTTAGTTCAAAATGAGGAATTTTCTTTAAAAATCTTCTTCAGATCCATCAGTCAGAATGTTTTGATATTTGGTATGCAGCATCCTTAGGGGGTGAGATTCAAGTTTGTTCAAGCCATGTCCCTAGGTCCATATTTGGACTCACTGTGGGAGCTTGAATTGTAACTTAGTTCAAAATGAGGAATTTTCTTTAAAAATCTTCTTCTTCAGATCCAGCAGTCGGAATGTTTTGATATTTGGTGTGCAGCATCCTTAGGGGGGTGAGATTCAAGTTTGTTAAAGCCAAGTCCCTGCGTTCATATGTGGGCTCCCTGTGGGAGCCTGAATTATAACTTAGTTCAATATGAGGAATATTCTTTAAAAATCTTCTTTTTTTTTTAGATCCACTGGTCAGAATCTTTGGATATTTGGTATAAGCTTTTCTTAGGAGGAGCAGATGCAACTTGTTGAAATCAATTCTCTGGGTTGATATTTAGGCTACCATGTCAGGTGAGCGCCCTCAGGCCCCTTGGAGCCTCTTGTTTTTGTAATGCTATCCATGGTATTGCAGGCGTGGATATATGCCACCCTTGACTTTGCTCTAGTTTTTAACCCATTTCTCATTTTAGCTGAGAATTAAAGGTGATGTCTTTTCACAAAAGTTTTGTTTTCTAGAAATTTTCCCTCTATAAGGGCTCTTAGTTAAAAAAAAATAGTTGTTTTGAAAGAATGTTCAGGCACTATAGATTGTCAGTATACCAAAAATTAGGAATGGTATTAATATGGAGTAGATACCGATATACCATACCAAAATACTTAAAGGTTACCAAATTTTTAGGTGTTTTATTTTCTGGTGCAGACTTAAAATAGGTAGGGTTTCTTTGCGGCATTGATGAAATATGATTGACTCACCACCAAATGATGCAAATTCATCACATACTGGGAGGGGGGGGGGGGGGGTGTCCTCAAAATGAGCAACAATGTCATCTCAAGTGCTGTCTCGAAGAAGCTTGGTGGCAGAATTGTTTTTGTCATTACAAACAGTAGCTGCAGAAATTGTTCACTTGTTTCAAAGACATTTTTTTCAACAAAATCGGTATATATTTACAGTGGAGCCCACTTAATTGGATATCTCTTAACTGAATAACCCTGTTAATTGAATATAATTTTCCCAACACAAAACTATTTACCATACCTCCTGTACGAATTGACCTGTTAATTGAATATAAGTTATAGAGTAAACTCCTGTTAATTGAATAAAAAATCTTGTTAGCTATTGAGAAATTGTCCCAACTCTCTCTAGTTTTTCTTTGTTTACAGACCTATTTGGCCGCAGTTCATCCAATACAGGCATTTAATTTATTATATCTTGTTTCACAGAGCTCATGTAGCTTTGTCAAACAAGATATAATAGAATAAATGCTAAGTTTATCTCTAAAGGAAACTGACACAATCCCTGTCAATTGAATACTCTTGTTAATTGAATAATATTTTTATACTGTACCAATGACCCAGACTTAGCTGGTGCTAACTCTAAAATATTTAGGGCCAAACGCAAATTTTACCCCCAATCCCCCAAATTTGCATCTAAAACCGAAAATTACATGTCCTATATGGTCCTCCATCTTTGTTTGGCCCTCAATACAGTTACACTTCACTGTTATTTGTGCTTGTAAATCTCAGTTTTAAAGATGCCAGATGCATAATTATGAGAGAAATGGTGGATATATGGTGGAAATAGAAGGCGGAGAGGAAAAAACAGTGGAAACAAATGTTCAGGGCTGTAACTTATAATTTTTTTTGGAAATTATTTCATGTTACCTATTTTAGAGGCATGACCTTTTTGTGGTCATTCTTGCTGTGAATGTTCCATTGTTTAATCAGTGTTTCCTCTCTCCCTTTCCTTTATTCCCCCCCTAGCTATTCTCTCATGCTTTTGGTTTATTTTTTGTAATGTTTATTACTAAAATTTCTTGGGTGTTTTGGCTTGATAACAGAATTATTTTCTGTTTTTTTCCCATGTTTACGTCCTCACCCTATTGGTGTTTAGGTGTTTTGGTCTGCATCTACCATCTGATGTTCTACAGTTTCTTCTCTGGAAGCCTCTGTTTTGCATCAGATAGTGTTTAACCCTTTACCGAATGTAGAGAATATCAAAATTTATTATTTTAATTACTATTTTTTTAAATTTTTCCAAAAATTTCAACAAAACCATAACATGTGACCCCTCATTGGAACGAGCTCGATGAGCTCGTTCCATTGAGGGATCACATGATATGGTTTTGTTGAAATATTTTGAAAAATATAATTTTTTCAACTTCTTAATTTGCAAATTACACGGGCGGATGCGGGCGATTCGTTAGGTAAAGGTTTAAATTGGTAACTGATTTCGGGCTATGTTTGTTTCAGTGCCTGGAGTCATGTTTCCGGTTTGTTGACACTTTTGCTTGTGTTAACAACTGTTACTTCTGACCGTGATTACTTGTCTTCTGCTTAATTTAGTTCATAGCAAGATACATTAATATTGTCCGTAAGTGTTACATTAATTTTTCAAAATGATTAAAAAATTTTGTCCACACTTAGGCTTTTTTGGGATCCTTTGGGCCCAAGGTTCCCATTGGGAACTTGGGCTCTTCTGAAAATTTAAAAAAAAATTTATTTTTTTTTGAAAATTATTTTCTTTTGAAATGTTATAATGAATTAATATATTATGTAATTTTATTTTAAGGATTAGTGCGAGTAATATGACAGTGTATATTTTTTCTGGTTGGAAAAAATATTCTTCATTCGTAATGCGAGGATATCTTCCTCAAATTCACAAGTTCATTGTGTTTCTTATAGTCAATGTAGTCGCATTAATTCTTGCTCTGTTTGTGTTGATTGATATGACAACGTTGGAGACGTGTGTCACGGTATTTTATTAGCGGTGAGGGGTCCATTACGGTCCTCTCTCTGTGGGGTCACTATATATTATCAGTTTCTTTTTCAGAATTCAGAGTGATGTTTCCGAGATGTCTTCAGTAAGTGTGTCTCCGTTGTTGCAATATTAGGGCTAGCGGGAAGTGCTCAAGGTATTACGACAATTGCTGAAGAGTTCCCTAGTAGGATCGAAAGCAATTGATCGCCCGCTAGTCCGCCCGGTGTCGCGTCCATTCACTGGAAAGAATGGTACAGCACCCGGGTTAGTCCGTTGCGGTCCAGGGAAGCAGATTGGGTGATGCGAGCACTATAAAACTTCAGATGTGCACACCCAGTAATGACTGATCCGAGGATAGTACGGAGGAAGCCTGTCAGTCCGGTAGCTAGCTCGTCCAGGTCCCCCGGACGACGAGCGAGAGAGGCCCCCCTCTCTCTTGCATCAACATCTGCACCGCGAGGTTGTTGTATGTTGTTCACTTATTCAGAGCTTACGTCCACTCCTCCTGCTCAGGACGCTCCATTGCATGACAGTCCGGCGCGGCTGTTATATTGGCTTCCTCATCCTCGTCAACACACACGATCGCACCTTGGGTATGTGACCACAGATTTCCAGGGGACGTTCCCATATTATATAAATGCAGGATTGAACGTCCCTGGTGCTCCTGCTTCGCCGACCAAGGAATACACGTCGACCAGGTCACTCCATCTGCTAGCCAAGGATACGAGACCTTTCCAGTTGGGACGTTCGCATATTATATAAATGCAGGAATGAACGTCCTGGGAGCTTCCAGCGGATATTTCACGTAGGACCGCGGCTCCACAAGTCTCATAGGGTAACATGAACTACGTATTGTTACCGTGATGTCTTCTTAAGTGTGCTTCTGTTGTTACAGTCAAATGAAGAGCTAGCGGTAAAGTGCTCATGCAGATACGTCAATTGCCTAAGAGGTCCCAAGTAGGATCGACGGCATTGGCGTCCGCTAGCTCGCCCGGTGTCGCGACCATTCACCGAATGGCTCAGCACCCGGGTTCGTCCGTTGTAGTCCAGGAAGGAGAATTGGGTGATGCGAGCACTATAAAATACAATGTGCACACCCAGTGACGACGGATACAAGGATGGTACGGAGGAAGCCTATTAGTCCGGTTCCTAGCTCGTCCAGGTCCATCTGGGCTGTGAGCGAGAGAGGTTCCTCTCTCGTATTACAACATCTGGGCCCAGATGTTGTGGTACAAAACATTCCTCAGTCGGAGTATACGTCCACCGCTTGGGACGCTCCGTTATATAGACAGTCCGGAGAGACTGCTCTTTCGGCTTCCTCATCCTCATGGCAGCACACGCGACCGCACCTTGGCTATGTGACCTGTGATATTCAACCAACATCGCCAACCAGGGATTCTACGTCAACCAGGTCACGCCATCTGGTAGCCAAGGATACGAGGCCTTCATACTCCGGACATTCGCATATTAGATGTATGCAGGAGTGAACGTCCAAGGAGCTTCCAGTGGCTAAACCCTATAAGACCGCAGCTCCACAGGCCTCTGTTACGGACATGCTATCACAGATAGCACAAATTATCGCAGCATCGCAGCAACCGACAGTAACTCGGTCGGATCAGGAATTATCCGAGGAAGCTGGGTTGGTACATTCCGCTGCAGGTTCAGGCACGGACGACCAAGAATAACAAGTGGTTCGACAAGATGGCGAATGGGATACGGATGAGTTGTATATCAGCTCCAAGCAATATGCTTCGGTCTGAATCTAGCACCCTGGGCCTTTACTCGAATAACAGACTCGGTAATGACTCATTTCCGAGCTTATTCATCTGCGATAACGTCTGCCTACCTGGACGACATTCATACATGTACGGCAATGAGTTAACGCTTCAGAACTATGTGCAGAATCTGCTTCTATTGCTCCAACGTCTCGGTTTCTTAAGTAAACGAGGAGAAGTCGGATCTGGTTTCATCCAAGTCATTCACCCACCGGTGGATGAACTTCGTAATGTTCAACTTTTTTGTTTGTCTGCAGTTACCCAGAACGAAATTATTCAGTTGTTATGATCACTATTGTCTTCGCTCAGACAAAGTCTCAGCAAGAGATCTTATGAGACTGACACGTTTAGGAACTGCCGCAATTTTATTCCGATGGGGCGGTTACGCATTGCTCCTCTCCAAATTTCTTTAATTCAGAATTGAAGGGTGAAGATTCTTTCGCTCGATACAGACATCTTTTTGTCAAATCAAGTGAATAAGAGATTCAGACTTGGGCAAGTTTTCTGGGCTTAACTTAGTTCCACTGCAACTGCCGGATCTGAGTTTTACAGTCTTGACGGATGCCAGTAAAACAGGTTGGGTCGTTTCATTGAGCCCAACGGATTGAAGTGCCATGGTCTTTTGATTCCGTAGTTCCTTATCAAGCACTCAAACATCAAGTATGATGTCATTTTGGCTTGCACTACGTTATTGGATAACGTAATTCAGAATGTTCATATGCTAATTCTGTCTGACAACTTGACTGTATTAGCGTATTTTCAGAATTATGGAGGCACTCATTCCATCCTGTTACTCATGTTAACGGAATGAATTTTTTTATTGCTACTAGAACATCAAGTTCTCCTATCGGTCCGTCATATTCCGGGTCGTCTGAACGTATTAGCGGACTCCCTTCGCAGAGGGGCCATTTCTTGCCGCCAGAATTGGCTTTCAACAAACAAGTTATCAATCAGATTGCTACCAAGGCGAGCAGCCAATGATCGATTTATTCACGACGCATCTCAACAATCAGTTGCATACGTATGTGTCATTATGTTTGGATCTTCGAGCGCTTGCAGTAAACGCTCTATCGATCTTGTTAGACGGAATAATAAGATATGCGTATCTTCCAGCGCTGTTGATTCAGCAGATATTGCTCTAGTGTAACTATTTTAATGCAAATTCTGTTGGTAGCTTCTCTAGCTCCACAAAGACTGTGGACTAATTTACTCAGGCGTCTGTTGTGGGACATGCCGTGGAAGCTTCCTCCACATTTCGGTCCATTCTATGGTCAGATGGATTCAATCTACAGTCAGTTCTGCTTATGATTATATCTTCATTCAGCAGTCTGTGTTTTAGTTTTAAGCTCATGAAGTAAGAGTTCTTCTTCGTCATGGGCTTAAGCTATTAATATTGTTATTACAGATTGAATGACGGCTGCATATTGGTGTTAGCCCTCCATTTTCACGATTTTGTATCTGAGACTATTGAGTCCTTTTCTGCAGATCTACATTGTTTAGGTCCGCTATTTTTTTTTAACTCAGAATGTCGTCTACCAAACAGTGGCAACTATGTGTGTATAGGCTTTTGGTTCCGGCAGTGACTCTGTCCTGCTGCCCTCTTTGCTCTGGAGTATTTGATCCAGGGCAAGGGAAAGGGGGGGGGGGGGGGGGGTGCTCCCCTAGGTCACCTACTTTATAGTGTAAAGCAAGGGAATACCTCCCTTGGACTTAGTAATCCCGTGTCGGTTCCGAAATGATTTTAGGGTTAAGCCTATGTTTACTCTTCTGTGTAATATTTTTCAGACATGTTAACCTCCAGAATAATTTTTCAGGGAACCTGAGGGTGATTTTCAGGGAAATGGGATGGATTTCAGGGAAAATTTCGTGCGGGGGCAAAATAAAAGAAAAACTTGTGAATTTTCAGCTCACGGACTACTATTAACACCAGGTTATATCCACAATTAGTTGTCAACTATGCTGATGCATGTATGCTATGTTAAAAAATCATAAAATAACTGTCGATTTGACCCCCCCCCCCCCCCCACTGGGATCCCCTTCTTCATGAGCCCCCCAGCCCCTCCCCACCACCACCCGCCCACATTGTCCCACAGAGCACATCCACCTGTGGTTTGCTCTTATCAAAGTCTACATAGCTAATAATTTCCCAAGTCTGGAAATGTAAACAGGAAAAGATGTCCTGATGTTCAGTTACTTCAAGAACATCAGTACTCAGAAAGTATCTTCATCAAACTTCATGCATTGGGACGCGTGTGCCCTACACAAAACTTTTCTTTTCATCATTGAAGCATTTTTGTTTAATTCCATTCAAAATTTTCTGGTTACAGATGGCCAACAGTTAACAGTTCTGTGGTCAGCACAACAGAATAAATCTGGTGTTAGAAAAAAAGTCCATTGTGTTTAAATTTGCTGTCATAATTTTTCGGCATCCTAAGCAACATTAACCTACTTTTAAGCTGTGCTAAATAGTTGTTGTTTATGTTTTGATTTTGGAAAAGGGCTGAGAATTAAAGCTATTATATGAAGGAATAAATAAATATATATTATTTAATTCCTTTTCATATATTTCAATTTCAAAAAACTGCATTTAAATGAAGGTGGAGTTTTCAATTTTTTTAAAGTAAGTCGCCTATTTTCACTTCGACACTCGCACATTTATCACGAATCTCCGACGAAAAACCCCAGAAATAAACATGAACACAGTTGAAATATATATCATAAAATAGCCTTTTCTTAAATAAATTTAACTTAAATCCATATTTTACTGCTTCGTGAGTTTTTACTAGAGTTTGAAATGCATGTGATTTGAATATGAACGTTTTTCATAAGTTACAACGGGAACAAAATATTTGACTGTTGTTTTCCGGGATTTTTGGTCCAAAACTGATTCCCGTCCGGGAGGCCGGGAACTACACTGAAATTCCGGGATTTTCCCGGGCATTCCGGGAGAGTTAACATGTCTGTATTTTTTAAGTGTTGATTGGTGTGAAGCCTTCGTATATATCACAGGATTAATTGAACATTAATATACAATCCTCTAACACTTTTAAATGAGTATATAGAGTCTCATTTCTCTAGACTCCCGTATTTATTGGCTTTCCTTAAAAAATTTTAGTATAAAGGGTTATACTAGATGTTTATAGAGATCATTGATGTTATTGTGCTCAATTACAGAATAGTATTGTGTCTTTCTTTTTTGTTACAAATAAGAAAAATACATGTAAGACTATCTCTCCTTTTCTCCTTAAGGGGATAGGTCTGTTATAGGTAATTGAGTTTACTGGATTTTCCTTATGTCCTAGGCCCTCAAACCTTTTTACTGTTCAGCTAAGTCTGGTCTTGGTACTGTATAAAAATGTTAAAAAATTTATAGTAATTTATATATTTTTGTGTCGCCGCCCCACGAAGTGAGGAGCGACATGTAGGGATTACTTTTGTCGTCTTGCGTCCGCGTCGTCGTCCGCATCACACTTTCTCTTATCCGCCACTCCTCTTTAACC
The DNA here is from genome assembly GCA_031216915.1 of Pictodentalium vernedei. NCBI lineage: Eukaryota > Metazoa > Mollusca > Scaphopoda > Dentaliida > Dentaliidae > Pictodentalium > Pictodentalium vernedei. The sequence continues at coordinate 555,918,497 of CM062297.1, read as the reverse complement.
TATGAATGGATTTTGATGAAACTTTCAGTGATTCTTTATCACATAATGGCATTGTGCACCTCCTATTTTATTTTTTGATCCGCTGTATTTTTTCCAGAGTTATGCCCCTTTTCCACTTAGAATTCTGTCTGAAATATTAAAATATAGTGCAGGCGACACACGTCTTCCATGGAAGACTCACATCTAAGTTGATACTTACCAATGACCCAGACTGGGATGGCCCTCCCATGAGTTGGGAACTCATACCTCCCCGCTGAGTACATAATGCTTACCAGGCACTGGTTGTAAGAATGACTTTTGGTGGCAATTTCGAGACCTCCTTGACACTGCGCATGCGTAGTGGAGTTAAAGTATGGAGGACCATATAGGACGTAATTTTCGGCTTTAGATGCAAATTTTGGGGATTGGGGGGTAAAATTTGCGTTTGGCCCTAAATATTTTAGAGTTAGCACCAGTCTGGGTCATTGGTAAGTATAAAAAATATATAAATTACTATAAATTTTTTAACTTTCATTGGCAAAGTGGCTAATCAATTAACTACTAGTTGAGTGCTGAAAGCCACTATAGTGGCTTTTCACTGTAATCATTACACTTGCTCAGCAGGTTAAACAAAAAAATGTTTAAACAAATTGTTTCATTATAATTTATTGGAGAGTGCGAAGAGGCACTCTCCAATAAATTGTAATAAAATATTTATGAAGAAATTCTTACTACACTGGGGCTTCTTTTGCTCATAGTATGGTACCCTTGAAAAAAAATTCTCTTGTTACAAATCACCTTTGAAAAATAATTTAGCACTCTACCAGTTACAGGGTTTGACTGTATATATTTATATTTAATATTGAGCAGGGTAAACCATTATTACTGAAAATCAATTCATTATTTATTTATTTATTGTTTACGGTCACATATTTCTCAACAGTGGCTAATCATGATCACAACAGTTTTTGGGGTGGAGGAAGCTGGAGTACCTGGAGAGAACCACCGACCAGTGGCAAGCAACTGTCAGCTCCCCAAACATACTAACACTACAAACAGCAGGGTTAGCATTGGTAGAAGACAGGTGCACCATTGATGTGCAGCAGCGTGGGTAGTGGGGGTGAAGTGTCTTGCCCAAGGACACAATACAATTGCCACAGCTGGGATTTGAGGACCTCTCAGCTTGCAGCCTGCACTTCTACCTACTGAGCCATACAAAAATGTTCCAATTCTTCAAGTTTCAGCTTGATAAGATCAGTAAAACCCCACTGATTCAGGATGAAGTTTTGTCATTTTGACGTCATGAATCACATAAATAGAACAAATCAAATACTTAACTGGTAAAGTGCTGAGTTTTTCTGACAACAAATCAAAGCTCATCATATACTGCTCTCTTACATTTAATTGGATAGTGCCTTACAGGCACTATCCAATTAAATGTCAGAGCGCAAGGTATTGTATAAAAAATCTGATTCATATCAGGGACAATAAAGGCTTCCTCAGGCAGAATGTAGATACAGACAGTTATTGCCTGTCACTTTTAGTAAAGCCCAAAATAGGGCTTCCAGCACTCTACCAGTTAAACTGACAAAAAAGAGGGAAATTCCAGGCAAATTTTCTGTAATAAATAATACAGCAGTTCTATTGATTAGGAACAGTTAATATTGAGCATGTATGTGCGCATGCTTTCTTTGAAAGAATCATGTTACTGTTTTATTGAATGGATTGAATTGAAAACAATCAATCCATTTGAAAAAAAACACACATGAACCCTTTGTGTGTATTCGCCCAAATAAACTCATAAAGCAAGCTGTTTGTTTTTGTGCAAGTTGAAGGAACATTCTAATCAAATATTAATTAAATATTTGAAAGTTATTTATCAACATGCAGCATGCCATCATTTTGTTTTGGAAATGTCAGAGACTTTGATGCATTAGATGCTTGCTCCCCAAAATTAGAAGGTGTTTGCCCCCCAAATCAGATGTTTTCGCATCTGAACTTCTTTTCATAGCCCAATTTAATTTCAGTAGTATTGTGGGCGAGTCTGAGCTGTTAAAATTTATTGGGTCTGGAGGACTACTTTTTTTTCATTTATGACAAGTCTCATAAGAATTGTTCAGTCATATGGTGTAAAATTTTCATCTGCGGCTTTCAGTCACTTATGAAAACATATATTTCCTTGAACTCACTCATAAAATAACTCTGATAACTAGTCAAAAACTGTTCTGTCTGTCAATTATACTGTAAGTTAACAACTGAATTCTTCAGTTTGTGAAATTTGTTTCATTGTATCTATGTTATGAATGAGAATTTGTATGGGTGATAATGATGCAGATTTTTTAAGAAAACAAATTACATTCATAACAACTGTGCACAGATAGGTTATTACCACTCTTTGGTTTCCGAGATTGTGTATTGACATCAAGATCTTGTCTCGGGGGATATATTGAGGAGTCCATTAAATGGTTGAGTGCTTGAAGCCATTATCAGGGCTTTCCAAAAAATGAGGGTACCAGAGGAAAAGCCAACAAATTCAGACCACCAAAAATAATGTAGCCCTCAACCAGTTAACACTTGTTGATTTATGAACCAGAGGCAAGGTTGAGACTTCAATACACCATCTTGGAAATCCACTTGGTGATAATAATCAATTTATCTTGCAATATTTCCCCCTTTCCTGACCTGTTTGCATATATTTTGACAATCATTCAGCATCTATGATTCTTTTTTTTATGATTGAATGAAGTGCATGTTGTCATGATATTGTGTTCTTGCACTATGCACGACTAATTCCCATTCATGGTTCTGCTTGTAATTTAACTATTATAGTTCCTACATGAAGTGACCCTGACTAACTAAAGTGTCATTAAACCCCAATAAATAAATAAATATGACCTCTGTAGTGTCTAGTTGTGTTTCAACTGTTAGTTTTATTTATCAGGTAGTCCTATAAAAATATCATGACAAAAAAATGATTCAGTATAATTTATTTTGATTAGTTGGAGATTTATTTATCATTTAATTTCTGTTATCAGAAATTGTGCCCCAACAAGTGTGATCAGTTTTCTATGAGAGCAGGTGAAAAACGTTCTCTTCTGAATAAAATGAGCTTATGTGCGTTTGCTACCCTCAGTACAAATTTGTATCTTAGACATTTTAACTTGTATTAGGGGAAATACGTTTTTGTTGTAAGATAAATTTTTTTATGCATTTATTTAGTGATGAATATTCGATACAGACCTATGTACTTTGCTGAACGTTTGGTGAAAGCCATGAAAGGCTTAGGTACAGATGAAAGAACTTTGATTCGAATAATAGTATCGAGATCAGAGGTAAGGAAATCAAATGTTTTTTCTCTCAGTAGTTTCTGATACTTGAACATTTTCTTTTCCCTTAACTGGTAGAGTGCTGGAAGCCCATATTTGGGCTTTACTCTGACGTGCAGGGGCTGTAATGAAAGGGCTTCATATTCAGTGGATATACTTCATATTATCTTTGAAGTGAAATTATTTAGTCTGTATAGATTTGCCTTGTTACAATTTATGAGAGAGCGCCTAAAGGCACTCTCCCATAAATGTAACAAGGCAAAGACATGTGAACAAATTTTGATGGTCAAAAATAATTTAGCACTCTACCTGTTAATCCAAACAAATTGACCAGATGTCTCCAGACTCCTATTCAGGTTAAAACTGTGAATTATTTTTTTTTATTGTCTTTTAACCCTTTACCCAAAGCAGATGATATCAAAATTTGTTAATTTAATTATATTTTTTTCAATTTTTTTCAAAATATTTAAACAAAACCATGTCGGGAGCGCAGCGGCCGAGTGCTTATGGCATTGGAGTTCCAACTGAAAGATTCACGGTTCGATCCTCACCAGGGGTAGCTGCATTGGGCAAGGCACTTAATCCTGATTGCCCAGTGTGGGGTCAAAGTGGCACTGTGTGCTAAGACGTACAGCACATCATCAGTGCACTTGCCTTCACCCAATGCTAACCCTGATTGTGTGGAGTTAGTAAGTTGGAGAGTCTGTCAGCTGCTCACTGCTGCTTGGTACTCCCAACTTCCTCCTTTAAAAGTGTCATTGAACTCAAATCGAAAAAAAATGTGGTCCCTCATTGAAATGAGCTTGTTTCAATGATACACTTTTGTTGAAATTGTTTTAAGCATAATTTTTATTAAGGGTTATTTATTTATTTATTTATTTATTGGTGTTTAATGTCACATACTTATGCACAATGGCTAATCGTGACCGTGACAGTTTTACGGGTGGAGGAAGCCGGGGTACCCGGAGAGAACCACCGAGCAACGACGAGCAGCTGTCAGCTCTCCAACATCGTAACTCTGAACTCTGCACCGCAGCACAGGCAGGGTTAGATTGGTTGAAGACATGCGCACCATCGACGTGCAGTACGCCTCAGTACACAGCGTCATCGTGCCCCCATGTAGACAATCGGGGTGAAGTGTCTTGCCCAAGGACACAACACAGTTGCCGCAGGTGGGATTCGAACCGAGGACCTCTCGGCTTGCAGCCTGCACCTCTACCAACTGAGCCACCGCGCCCCCTTTATAAGGGTTAATTGAGGTATTGTAATCACTCATCACATTTTGTCTGTTGTGCATCGTCTGTCTTTTGTGTTGGAGTCTTCGCCTCAAAAACCACTGGGCCAATTCAACTGAAACTTTGTGTGAGTGATGGTCCTGAAGGGGCATTGCATTATTGTTCAAATCAGTTTGCCCAGCCCCTTAGGGAGGGGGTGGGGGAAAATGCTCCAATTTTTTTAAAAATCTTCTCAGGAATCAGTGGGTACAATGACTTGATATTTGGTGTGGAGCTTTCTTTTGAGGCATAGAATCATGTTTGTTCAAAAAAAGTTGGTGACGCAATATTTGCATTTGTAATGGGAGGGGAAAGATTTTATACCCCACCCAAAATTTCTATTTTCTGAACCAATGGTCTGATTTGAACCAACTTTACTATGTGGTATTATTGAGTCATAAGTACTTGGTTCATGCAAAAAAAAAAAATTCCTGTATCCTCGTGGGAACCACGGACCTAAAAATAGAAATATATTAAAACACCTGTATTTCTTTTCAACCTACTCACAATTGTTTACAATAGGCTGTAACGTAAGTGCAAGCCCTACTTCGGAACTAACTCAAGCTTTTAAGAAACTTTTCCAAACAAGCCGGAAAAGTGATAGAGTGCAAAAGTACGAAAAAGATCGAAAATGGGTCGAGCGAGACCAGCTCTCGAAATTACAGGTACTCTTTCTGCACACCTCTTGCGTTTACCGAGCGCATGCGCAACAACCATGACGTCAATTCCTTTTATTTCCACCATTGTATATACATGGTCGGAAATTTTTGTGACTCGTGCTATTCTTAGCTGTTATCTTCGTGAACAACTTATTGTATGTGCTATCTTCATCTGATTGTGTGCAAGTGGATTGTATCCTTTTCAAGCTTTCAAAATTATTACTATTTAATGCTATTTTTGATAATTTTTGCTTGCTTTTTCACACATAGTCTTTTTTTTTTCCCCACGTGTGAACACAACCATTGTTTTGTTTTCCGTCAGCGGGAAGCTTGATTTCATATTTCATTTTCATATTATGCCTAAGACAATTCCTTGTTCCTCTTGCTTGCAGGTGAAACATGTGGATGACTCTCATTCCACCTGTGTCACTTGCAACAATTGTACTCAAGCCCAGTCATGTGGTATTTGTGGGATTTGGTACTAAAAATTCTGGGCTTCTGTTAACAAGGTGGTTCTGTCTAGAGCTAGAACCCCTTGTTTTCAGGGTAAGGGTAGCTGTGCCTTATCAGATATTTCTGTGAGTGCACGTATTGACTCTGACACAGGATGCTGATCAGTCTTTTTCTGTGGCGAGTTCCTCTGCGACTGTTGACGGTGCTAGTGCAGTGATACCCGACGTGGAGACCGTGGTCTCTTTGGCTTCTGATGTCCATCTTGAGGCGTCTGTTTTTGTAGAGAGCTTCTCCGAGATCAGCTCGGTGACCCTTTCCAATTTGCCTCCTATGCCGTCGCCAGTTGCTGAGGAAATTGTTACTACAGATCCTATTCTGTATGATGGTGGCTCTTCCATCTCCTCTGGGGATGGTATATAGTCTCGGGGGACCGAGACTGTATCTGCTGGTGTGTCTGTGAGCTCTCAGCCTCCCCTGGCTTCGCGGCAAAGCTGTGCGGGTTTGCTGTTTGTTCCGTCTTATCTGGCTAGGTTTGCTCCTAGTCAGTTGAGCCATTCGATTCCTCGCCCTTCGCGTGAATCGTTTATTGTTCCTCCTTCCCCTGCTAGTGTGCCAACTAGCAGGATGGGGTTGGGACATTGGCATCCAGGGTCTGCTGTTCGGCAGAGGTCAGTCACAGCCCCAGTTAGCTGTCACTCTTGGAACCTTCCTCCGGTGATTCCTCACTGTGTTCTGAGTCTGGATGTCGATCGATGCTTGTCATCGGTCTCCGAGGATGGGTAGTTGGGGCCTTCTGCTGCGCAGAGGCCAATGGCAGGATCCTGTCATTCTTGGGACAATCCTCTGGTGTCTTCTCACCCTGTCGGTCTCTTTAGAGGATTTGCAGGCAGTACCTTCTGTTCGGCAGAGGTCAGTGATTGCCCCTGGGCGTCACAATCGGGACTCTCCTCCGGTGTCTTCTCACGTCTCCCTATTCTGTCTGCCGATCGACATTCGTCATCAGTCTCTTCTGAGGATTTAGGTTCTTCTGCCAGAAGGGTCCATTGGGAGGACACTCCGTCGGGCAATGCTGCTGCGACGGATTCTCAGGGTGACCTGCGTCAGGCCATTTTGGCGCTAACCCGGTTGCTTTCTGGCAACCCTCAACTTGGCCTCCCTGTGCCTCCTGAGTCACAACCTCCTTTGGTCGGTCGCCGAGATGTCTCGTCTGGCCCCTTGGATACTGCACAGTATTCACAGGAGGTTTCTGCTGGTCAGCCCAAGTTGGGCTACGTCTCCTCTGCAACAGAGGATGACGATTTTTTTGAAGGTGATGGGCCCCCTCGTCAGTATTAGGGCAGGCTTTGGATATTGTCTTTGGCTTATTGCCAGACATTCAACCTTCAGACCAGCCATCTGTGACTGTCCGGCCACGGTCCTCTGTGGTGCGCCGTAACCCTGTTGAGCCTTCTAGCTCTGGGGCCTTGCGTCCTCTGCAATCGGCTCAGCTTGTTGAGTCCTTCCAGGGCTTAGGTGCCAAAATGCATTCTAAGGCCCTCAAGGGTTCTTTCTTTTCTAGAGTCGATGCCTTTCTACTTCCATCGCGGTTTCGTGTTTACGATTTCGTCTGTCCACCAGTCTTCCAAGGGATAACTACTATGGATGAGGACTCTTCTTCCCTCGGGTTAACTAAGCCTAAGTCGGCAGTTCTCCCGATGTCAGTAGTTGAATCTATGGTGGGCCTGTCCCGAGAGATGCTGGGTATGTTATCTCTCGCGGACCGTGTCGTAACTGCCCTAGCTGAATATTTTCCACCAGGGGAGTTTGATGATGCTCAGCCGCCTTTTCACATTTTGCCAAAGGCTCTTATGAACTTGACACATGCTCACACCTGTAACATGGCTAATTTGGAGCTGGCGCACCGGGATGCAGTGTTGGATTCTTCTCCATCCCTTCCTTCTGAGCAGAGTGCTGTTCTAAGGTCTGCCTCTTTGGTTGGACCTCAGTTGTTCCATGGTTCTGTGGAAGCTGTCTGTGGCGTGGTTCTTCGTCATTCGAAGGACCAGCTTTTGCTGCGACAGCTGGACCAACCTGCTGCTGTGGGTGGTGGTCGTTCTAGGCCTGCCAAGCATCCTGCTGTGTCTGCCTTGTCGGCGATGTATGTTACGCCTTCAGCTCCGTCTGCTCCTTCTGCCCAGAAGAAGTGCTGATGTGGCCAGGCTCGCTGGCAGCCTCAGGCAGGAAAGTCTCATGACTCTGTCACTTCCCGAGGTGGTGGTTTCTCCTCTTGGGGGCCTCATCGAGGCTGCAACTGAAGGTTCTCACCTCGATTCGCCTCCAGTCGGGGGAAGGCTATCGCTGTTTACGACCGTTGGACAGAGATAACGTCGGACACTTGGGTCCTCGACGTCATGCAATCCGGTCTGCGACTGTCCTTCCATCGGTACCCCAGTTTATCTCAGGTGCCCCTCCCGACTCGGGTCCCTTCCAGCTCTCTACGTCGGGACCTTCTGGTGCAGGAGATCGACAATCTCCTCTCCAAAGAGCCGATCGAGGTGGTCAGGAACACCCTTTCACCGGGATTTTACTCGAGACTTTTCTTGGTGCCGAAGAAAAACGGCCAATTTCGTCCTGTCATCGATCTGAATATCCTGAACAGGTAATAGCTCCTCGTTTCAGTATGGAGACTTTCCGGTTGGTTTGATGTTCAGTTCATCAGGGTGACTTTGCTGCCAGTATCGACCTAAGAATGCCTACTTATGTACCCATTCATCTGGCATCCCGGAAATACCTTCGGTTCTCGTTTCGGGATCGAGTCTATCAATTCAGAGCTCTCCCGTTCGGTTTGAACCTGGCTCCTTGGGCCTTCACCCGACTGATGTCACATGTGCTTGCTTTCCATCATACTCAGTCAGCTGTGACTTTGTCAACCTACCTGGACGACATCCTCCAACAGCACTGTGATGCTGCTGTTCTGGAGTTAGATGTCCGTCAGTTTCTTTGCCTACTAGTGTCGCTGGGTTTCAGAGTCAATCGCAAGAAGTCAGATCTTCTTCCTTCTCAGCAATTTTGTCATTTGGGGATTTCGACACTCTTCACAATGTGGCGTCGGTCCCCAATGCTCGGGCGACGATTCTTTCCGCTTTGACTCGGAACCTGCTTCAATCTTCCTTGGTCTCGGCCAGGACTTTCCTTCGGATGCTGGGCCTTTGCGGTTCAGTGACAGATCTCATTCCACTCGATCGCTTGTTTGTCCAACCTCTCCAACACTTCCTGTTGGATCATTGGCATCCGAATGTAGATCCGCTGGACCTGGAACTTCCTATTCCTCGGTCCCTGCTTTGTCACCTCCACCCTTGGGCCGAGGTTCCCTGACTGACACAGGGTGTTCTGTTGGATCTTCCTTTGGCCGATCACATCTTTACGGTGGATGCCAATGATTGGGGCTGGGGTGCGACGTTGGATCCTCTTGATCTGTCCACTCACAGCGAGTGGGACAGCGAGCAGGTGGGCCTTCATACCAACCAGAAGGAGCTCCTTGCTCTTCTGTTGAGTTTTCGGCTTTGGATCCCTCACCTGTCAGACCATAGATCCTTTGGGACAATTCGACAGTAGTGGCCTACATGCGGAATCAAGGAGGCACACATTCGATTCCCATGTATCAGCTATCTCGGGATCTTCTTCTGTTGGCGTGGGATGTAAACACTCGGGTGTCCATTCGACACATTCCCTGGCATCTCAACATCCTAGCAGACTCCCTGTCCCGACGTGACAGTGTCCTTCCAACCGAATGGATGCTACATCGGTTGGTGTTTCAGGCGATTTGCGAGCTGTGGGGCCGTCCTCATGTCGACCTTTTCGCCACTCGCTGGAATCATCAGGTAGAGACCTTTGTCAGATCCTCTGGCATTTGTGGTAGACACTCTGTCTCTGGACTGGACAGGTTGGATCGGCTATGCCTTCCCTCCTGCACCGATTCTTCCTCAAGTATTAGCGAAGATTTGTGCTTGCAGTTGCAGGATCATTCTGGTCGCACCTCTGATTCCACAGAGGGTGTGGATCAATCTGCTGCGGCCTCTGTTGGCAGATCGGCCAATTCATCTACCTCTATGTCGCGATCTTTCCTGGGGTCATTCCAGGAAGTATAACAACAACCTGGCGAGCATGTCCCTTCACGCCTGTCTTTTATCAGGTCCTGTCTCCGATGTACAGGTTTTTCGAGACAAACAGTGGAGTGCATTTCTGCACTGCGGCGACATTCTACTGGCATGACTTATGCTGCGAAGTGGAAGGTTCTCTGCCGCTGGTGTGCAGATCACAATGTGGATTACCGTGATCCGTCAATCGCTTAAATTGCAGATTTTCTGGTATATCTTTCTGATTCCAAGGGCCTCCAGCCTATTACGATTAAGGGCCATCGGTCTATGCTGTCTGATGCTTTCTCTTATGTGGGAAAGCGGTGCATCGGTCATAATCTTTTTCTCTCCAAACTCATTCGTCACTTTTCTTGGAAGAGGCCTCGAGTTTTGCGTCTTACACCCAAGTGGAACTTGGCATGGGTGTTGCACTGTTTGGAGGGGGCACCATTCGAGCCTTTATCCAAGACCAATTTGTGTTTTCTCTCCTATAAGATGGTTTTCTTTCTAGTGTTTGCTTCTGCTCGACGAGTGAGTGAGCTTCATGCCCTATATGTTGATTCTGCTTTCTTCAGAAATGAGGCTAACAGTGTCACCTTCACTACTGATTGCTCTTTTCTGGCTAAGAATCAACTTCCTGATTCGGTACCTCCTCCCATCTGTATTTGGGCTCTTCCCGCTGTCAGAGGCCTCTTTGTCCTGTTTGTGTGATCAAGACTTACATTAATCACACTCAGTTCATTAGGAGGGGTTGGAAGAGATACTTTCTGTCTCTCATTCCTAAGAGGCAGTCATTCTATTTCCAGGTGGATCTGTCTTGCAATCAAGCTGGCTTATTAGTCCCCTACTGGCATCGTCGGAGGGGACTATAGGTTTGCACTCCATCCATCCATCAGTCTGTCCGTCTGTCAGTCACACTTTAGTTTTCCGGAGTTTTTTTGGAAAACGCTTCAACGGAATGATTTCATTTTTGGTAAACTACTATAGAACGATGACTTACAGATCAAGTTTGAGTTTCATGCTGATTGCATTATTCTTGTGTGAGTTACGGCCCTTGGAAATATGGAAAAGCACCAAAATATCAGTATTTTTATACTGTACCAATGACCCAGACATAGCTGGTCCTAACTCTTAAAATATAGGGCCAAACACAAATTTTGCCCCCAATCCCCAAAATTTGCATCTAAAACCAAAGAAAACATGTCCTGAATGGCCCTCCACACGTCACCTCTACTGCGCATGCGCAGTGTCAAGGACGTTCCGAAATTGGCGCCATTAATCATTCTAAGTTTGGCCCTTCATCAGTTAACATCTGACTGATCTTTGTGCTTGTAAATCTCAGTTTAAATGATGCCAGACACATAAATATTAGTGAAATGGTGATTCTAAGGAGGATAGAGAAGGAGGAGAGGAAAAATGTGTGACAGAATATTATCAGGGCTGTAACTTAAAATTTTTTAATGAAATTATGTTAAGTTACCTATTTTCGAGGCAGCAGCCATTTTGTTGTCATTCTTGTTATTTAGTTACACTGATTTTTCAGTGTTTTCCTCTCTCCCTTTCCTTTAAGTCCCCTCTTGCTATTCTCCCATGCTTTTGGCATAGTTTCTGTAATTATTATTACTAAAATTTCTTGGGAGTTTTAGCTGAATAACAGAATGAATTCTGTTCTTTTCCCCATGTTTACGTCATCACCTATGGGTGGTTAGGCGTTGTGTTCTGCATCTACCATCTGATGTTCTGCAGTTTCTTCCCTGGAGGTCTCTGTTTTGCATCAGATAGTGTATTGTTGGTAACTGATTTCGGGCCTGGGTGCCTGGAGTCTTATTTTAGTGTTTTTACACTCATTGTTTACATTTACAACAGCCCTCTGTGTGAGGGGGGGATTTCTTGAAAATAATATCTTGATGTTAATTTAATCATAACTAGATACATTATTATTGTTCGTAAGTGTTGCATAAATTGTTTAAAATATTTTTAAATTTTTTGTCCACACTTAGGCTTGCGATCCATTGGGGCTCAACGTTACTTTTCAGAAACTTGGGCTGTTTTGAAAAAATATTTTTTCAAAATATTCTGATTTCAATTATTTTTTCTATGTTAATGGATCATATTATTATTATGTATTTTGATTGTCAGGGGTTGGTGCGAGTACCAGGACTTTGTTTTCTTTTCACATTGAAAGGATTTTGATCAATTGTAATAAGAGGAAGTCTTCCTCTGACTTTTATAATCATTCTATATGTGGTCAGTGTACTCGCATTAACTCCTGTTCTGTATCTGATGATTTCGATGACAACATGGGAAGCGTATGTCACGGTATGTTAGTGGGGAATTGGACATTCCAGTCCTTTCCCCGCAGGGTCACTCTACTTTATCAATTTCTATTTCAGACGATCAAGATTAGGGTGATGTATCTGTGATGTCTTCCAACAGTGTGCCTCCGTCGTCACAATTAATGAAGGGCTAGCGGAAAAGTGCTCATGTAAATACGCCAATTGCCTAAGAGGACCCTAGTAGGTTCGACGGCCTTTGACGTCCGCTAGCTCGCCCGGTGTAGCATCCATTCATCGAATGGTTCGGCAGCCGGGTTTGTCCGTTGCGGTCTAGAAGGAGTTTTGGGGTGATGCGAGCACTATAAATCAACCAAATGCACACCCAGTGACGGCGGATTAGAGGGAGAACGGAGGAAGCCTTTTAGTCCGGTTCATAGCTCGTTCTGGTCCATCCGGACGGCGAGCGAGAGAGGCCCCTCTCTCGTACAACAACATCTGGCCCCAGATGTTGTGGTACAAAATGTTTCGCATTCGGAGCATACGTCCACCGCTCGGGACGCTCCGACATATAGTCAGTCCAGAGAGACTGTCAATAAGGCTTCCTCATTCTCATGGTAGCGCACACGACCGCTCTTGGCTACGTGACCTCGGATATCCAGTCAGCTTCGCCAGTCAGAGAATCATCGGCGACCAGGTCACTCCATCCGGTAGCCAGGGACACGAGGCCTGCGGACTCCGGACGTTCGCATAGGAAAGTGTGTGGGAGTCAACGTACATGGAGCTTCCGGCGGCAATGCATCGTAAGACCGCTACTGCACAGGCCTCGGGGACGGACGTGCTATCCTAAATAGCACAGTTTATCGCAGCATCCCAGCAACAACTGAATCTGTCGCATAATGTTTTATCCGACGATGCTGGGTCGGGACGCTCCACGGAAGCGGGTACGGACGTCCGAAAATTTCATCCGGTCCGACGGGATACCGAAAGGGATTCGGAGGATTTCGAGCTTTCCCTTTCGGAACAACATATGCTGTTGTGTATGTCATCTGACTTGATCTTCTACAGGTTCTTTCGTCGGACCAGAATGCTGCGATGCCGGACAAGAAACTGATAGCGTTGGTGGACTTAGAAATTTTTGGTTCGGTTCAGGGACTTCGTCCCTCAGTTCCGACATAGTCCAATAATGTCACACAAACTTTCGAATTATTGAACGACGCTATATATTTATTATTATATGCTTGCTATTACCAAGCATTTCTGGTTTCTTGTTCGCAAAGTTACGGAGATGTCTTTCAAAAGTGTGCCTCTGTCGTCATAGTTAATGAAGAGCTAGCGGCAGTAAGTGCTCATGGAATATGTCTATCGCCTAAGAGGTCCCTTGTAGGATCGACGGAGTGACATTCGCTAGCTCACCCGGTGTAGCGTACATTCATCGAATGGTTCGGCTGCCGGGTTCGTCCGTTGCGGTCTAGGAAGGAGATTCGGGTGATGCGAGCACTATAATTACTTTAGTACTCACCCAGTGACGGCGGATTGAGGACAGATCGGAGGAAGCCTGTTAGTCCGGTTCCTGGCTTGTCCAGGTCCGTCCGGGCTGTGAGCGAGAGAGGTCCCTCTCTCGTCCAACAACATAGGGGACCGCATGTTGTGGTTCAGATATTTTACATTCGGAGCATATGTCCGTCGCTCGGGACGCTCCGTTATATTGACAGTCCGAGAGACTGTCGATAATGCTTCCTCATCCTCACAGCAGTGCACACGACCGCACATTGGCTACGTGACCTCGAGTATCCGATCAGTTTCGTCATTCAGTGATTCCACGGCAAACAGGTCACGCCATCCGGTAGCCAAGGGACACGAGGCCTATACACTCTGTTCGCTCGCATATTAGTAGTATGCACGGGGTAACGATCACGGAGCTTCCAGCGGCAATGCATTGTAGGACCGCTTCTCCACAGGCCTCAGTGACGGACGTGCTATCCGAGTTAGCACAGTTTTTTCGCAGCATCCCAGCAATCGACAGTTTCTTGGTCGAATCAGGAATTATCTGATGGCACTGGGTCGGTGCGGTCCGCGGTTGCTTCAGGTACGGACGACCGAACGCTTTATAGGGTCCGACAGGATGGCGAAAGGGATTCGAAAGATTTCGAGTTTTCCCTTTCGTAGCATCGGAAGCTGCCATACATATCTTCCAGCATTATCTTCCAGTGATTGTTATTTCGGACTACATTGCTGCGATGTTGGATAAGAGACTTATAGCGTCATTGGACACGGAATTTTGGATCGGTTCAGGGACATTGTCCCTGACTTACCGACACAGTCCAATAATGTCATTAGAACATGTGTATTATTTATCGACGCTATATATATATATAAGCCTGCTACCAAGCATGATAGTTTAGTTTCTTGTCCGCAATGCTCATTTCTGCCTTTTATCACTTATACGAATAATTTATTTTGGCAGAACAGGGCATACCAAGAGTTCATATGCGTCTAGACGGCGTGGTTAAGACTGGAAATAATCTTTTTCGCCGTCTATGTCTTTTCCAACCACAATGTTGGAAACGACAGTGATGTCTAATAGACTTAACTTAGACGCTTTATCATACGTAATCCACCTGACTGAGGCGTTATCATTACGTCTTCAAGAGAAAGAATTCCGGGATATAATCCTCAATGTGATTTCTTTTGAGGGCAGTAGTTTGTTCATGTATAACTCCGCCCTTCAGTGGCTGCTTGGAGTTGGTTAGACGTGACGCAGCCCTAGCTACATCCACGCGTGTGGATAGTAAGGTGAAGAACTCTCTCAGAGTCGCTTTGTTCTCGGAGAAGCTTCTCTTCGACGGCAACTTTTCAGCAATCCATGAATTACTCGATTTACACGTTCTCTTGTCTATCTAGTGTAGCAAGAGATTCAGACTGGGGCAAACATTCGGTGGTTGACTCAGAGAGTGCCACTGCAGTTGCCGGATCCGAGTTTTATAATTATGACGGTTGCCAGTCAAACAGGTTGGGATATAATATTGATCCCAACGGATTCGAAGTGCCAGGGTCTTTGGGTTCCGCAGTCTCTAAGCAAGCACTTATCTTCCACGGAATAATGTTTTTTTTAGGCTTGCTTTATGGCATTGGATGAACATTATTCAGTAATGCATGTCCAAATCTTGTCCGTTAATTCGACAGTAGTGGCATATCTCCAGAACCAGGGAGGCACTCATTCGTTTCCGTTATTCAATTTAATGGAAAGAATCCTTCTGTTTGTTATAGTACACCAAGTTCTGCTTCGGTCCGTCATATTCCGGGTCGTCTGATTGTATTACCGGACTCCCGTTCACTTATGGGTCGCTTGTTGACGTCAGAATGGACTCTCAACAAACAAGTATTCAATCAGATTTGCTATCAATGGGAGCGCCCAATGATAATTTATTTACGACACAACTTGCTTGTCAATTGCAGACGTATGTGTTTGCTTGTCCGGATCTCTGAGCTTATGTTGTTAACGCTCTATTGATCTAATAGGATGGAATGATAGGATATGCGTATCCTCCTGCGCTGTTGTTTCAGCAAGTATTGCTAAGATAAACAACCACAATACATTTCTGTTGATAGCATCTCTGTCTTCACAGAGACCGTGGATTAATTTACTCTGATGTCTACTGTGGGACTTAACGCGAAATCTTCCTCCATGAGAGGATCTTTTTTCGCTGGGTAAAATCGTGTCATCTTTATCACAACCCGCAAGGTCTCAACCTTCACGTATTCCGTTGTGTGGTCTTTATTGCATTGTGAGCATTGTACTGGACAAGCTTTGGACGCGATTTCTTACTAGGAGAACCTCTTCTTCGCTATACTATGCGGCTAAAGTGGAGGCTCTTCCGTCGTTGGTGTAGGGATCACTATGTTGATATTGTTGGTCCCTCCATACTAGTCATTGCAACTTTTTAGTATACTTGTTTGACAAGATCTACTGCAGCCTGTTACTATTAAGGTTATAGGTTTATGTTACCTCATACCTATGCACTCTATGATAGTTTACAATTGAGTCTTATGTCTCTTTATCTAAATCAGTTAGTAACTTTTCGATAAATAGACTTAGAATCGTTAGATTAAATTCATATATGGAATTTAATTTCGGTTCTTTTTTAGCTAAGTAATCATTTGAGCCTCTGGAAACAGTAGTTTTCAAATTCTGACCTTTTAGACAGTAATTCTGTTGGCTTCTCTTTTACTGAAGAGTCACTGAGTTTCATGCACTATCGGTGGATGATTTTCACTTTCGTAGTTTCGGAATCACTACTTCCTTTACTATTTAGGTTGGATTTTTGCATAAGAGTCAGGCTCCTAATTAATATCCGGAACCTATTGTTATTAAGGTCCTTCTGTCTTCGTACGGGCATAGGCCTTTACTCTGTCTGGTTAGAGTTTATGTATTTATAAACAGATATCTGTTTATTACTACGGGCGTAAGCTTCTTCTGTCTTTGATGCCTAATAGAAGAACGTTACGCTCCATTCTATTGCTAATGCATTCAATTACTATCGATACTGCTTATGGTATATCATTGACTCAGCAGTTGTGTTTGAGATTTCGGCTCATGAAGTAAGAGTTCTTCTACATCTTGGGCTTACATTAATAGTGTCGCTATTATAGATTTTTGAAGGCTGCTCATTGCGCTCAGCCATCCACATTCATGAATTTTTATCTCAGAAATATTGAGTCCATTTCTGGAGGCCTCTATTGTTAGGTCTATTATCTACTGCTCAGAATGTCATTCACTTAACAGTTGCTACTATAGCTAGGTAGGCTGTCTGTTTCGGCAGTGACTCCGTTCTGCTGCCCTCTTTGCTCTGGGCTATTTGACCCAGGGCAAGAAAAAGGTGGGGGGGGGGGGGGGGGAGGGTGTTCCCTTGGGTCACCTGTTTTACTATGAAAACAAGGGGATACCTCCTCCGGAGTTAGTAATTCTGAGCTGTTATTGGGATGGTTGTTTAGTGAGAAGTTTATGTTTTAAAAATTCATTCAGGTCTTAGTTTTTAAAGTATAGCTTTTGAATATAGCACGTGTCAATGGACATTATTATACAATCCTCAGACACTTTTAAGAAGTATAAAGAGTCTCTATTCTCTAGACTTACTTTATTTATTGGCTTACTTTAAAAATTATTAGTATAAGGATTATACTAGATATTAATAGAGTACATGGATGTATGATGCTCAATTTTGGTAGGTGTTGTATCTTTCTAATTTATCTTAAATAAGAAAGATACATGTAAGGCCTAATACTTCTTTTTCCCTAGAGGGGATGACTCTATTTTATATAATTGAGCGTATTCCATCTTGCTCTATGTCCTTGGCCCTCCAGCCTTTTTACTATTCAGCTATGTCTGGGTCATTGGTACTGTATAAAAATGTTAACAAATTTATAGTAATTTATATATTTTTTATACTTACCAATGACCCAGACGGGGATGGCCCTCCCAGGAGTTGGGAACTCTTACCTCCCCGCTGAGTACATAGCGCTTACCAGGCACTGGTTATTAGAATGATTAATGGCGCCAATTTCGGAACGTCCTTGACACTGCGCATGCGCAGTAGAGGTGAAGTGTGGAGGGCCATTCAGGACATGTTTTCTTTGGTTTTAGATGCAAATTTTGGGGATTCGGGGGGCAAAATTTGTGTTTGGCCCTATATTTTAACAGTTAGCACCAGCTATGTCTGGGTCATTGGTAAGTATAAAAAATATATAAATTACTATAAATTTTTTAACTTTCAGTATTTTAGAGCTGACCAATCAACGTGTCTTGGAGCCACACGTTGGAAACAGTGGTTTGTCTGCACTACTTATTAATTTAACATTATTTTGTCAGGGAAAATGGCGTGTTTCACGGGCTTTGCCCAAAAAAGGGCCACCGGGGCTCAAAGTGTTAAAGAGTTATAGGATTAGAGAGTGAAGGATTGCCGTTGTCTCGGCTCGCCTAGTGACTTTTGCATGATTGGATCTCTATCGTCTTTACAAAAAGAGAGAGTGTAATTTAAGAACAAATTGGTGGAAATTAAAATGCACAACAATGCCACGTTGTCCCAACGCACGCTAGTACACAACCAAGGGTGCATTATGCATCGTTTGGGTTCAGGTGATGTTATTAAAATCAGCCAGTTGCAAGGATGAATGTTTGAACTTTCCTGAATGAAAGTTCGTTTTGGTTTGTTGTTAAACCGATTATTCCATAAAGTAGCTCGATGACATTAGATATATTGAACATGATAACAGCATTAAGAATGGTCAATCTATGAGGATGGTAGTTCAGGCATTGAAAGAAGGAATGGTGCGCATCTTCTTGGGGATTGCCACAGGTATATTGTGGGGTAGAGGAGATAAAATTGTTAAAATTGTCGTGGTTTAAATCACTGCAACAGTTTCGTAGTTTGCAGTGGAGAACGTTTCCTTTCCTGGTTCCTGTGTAGAAATATGAAGGTGGTTTGACAGAAGGATTGAATTTAGCAAGGTTGCCTTTAAATACAGAAAGTGTTGATGCAGTTTTGGTGTTAGTTGGAAGCTCATTCCAAATTTTGGAAGATGAAGGGAAGAATGTATTTGAAAATTGTTCTGTCCGCGCTTGGTACATAGATAAGTTGTTGGAATTATGTAAATTGTAATTTGATGTTTCTCCCACAGTACGAGGTAATAATTCAACAAGGTAATCTGGAGCATCGTTATTGGATATTTTGAAAAAAGCACACAGTTTGTGATGGTGCCTTCTCTCAGAAAGTGAGCGCCATCCAAGTTTAAAGAGTGTACGCTCGGATGAAACAGATCATGTGAGACCAGACACTATTCTTGCTGCATCGTGGTGTAGTCGGTCTAGTTTCATTAGAAGATGCTTAGGAGCACAGTCTCAGACAGTATCTCCATAATCAATGAGTGGCAAGATGAATGAGAAATATATTTGTTCCAGAGTTTTCCTCCCAAGTTTATGCTTGAGTTTTCTCAGATTGGACAAACATGTATTAACGTTTTTGCAAATTTCCACTATCTGGCAATCCCATCTCAAGTTTGACTGCAGGATTAAACCAAGATGTTTATGTGAATCGGAGAAATTTATCGGAGTTTCGTTAAAGAGCAAATCTGGATGGTTGTGATTAGGGATTCAAGAGAAGTAGACAGCTTGCAGATGGGTTGAAGGATACCACCCACTTCTGAGACCAGGAGTATATTTTGGCCAGATCATTATTCAATATGGTTGTTAGTTCAGAACTGGAGCTTTTACCATTAGTGAGACATGTATCATCAGCAAACAATCTCGTAAGGGATTCTAAATTGTCTGCAATATCATTGATATAGACTTAAAAAAGAAGGGTCCCAGGACAGATCCTTGAGGAACTCCAGCTTGTATTAGCTTGTATGGAGAGTATGTGTTATTCACCAATACTCGTTGTTTATGATTTTTCAAGTAACTGTCAAACCATTTTACCAGAGGACCTGAGATTCCCTAGTGCTCTGATTTATAGAGAAGACCTTTATGCCATACCCTCTCGAAGGCCTTTGAGATGTCACAAAAGATAGCACAAGCCATCAGTCGTTCATCTAGTGACTGACATAACGAATGGTATAGTTCAAGAAGTTGAAACGTAGTGCAGTGGACAGGGATGAAGCCGGACTGATATTTATATAGAAGATTATTCTGATGAAAATGAGTAAAAACCGATTTCAGGAGATTTTCCCTAAGATTGGTAAAAGGGAGATCGGCCGATAGGTTTTTGTCTGCGGGGTCTAGTTTTTTAAAGATGAGGATTACATTGGTTTTCTTCCATTCATCTGGATATGTTCCGGTATCGAAACTTTTTTGAAAAAGCATCCTCAAGGGTGCGATCATTTTAATGCTGATCTCGTCATGACCATGGGCCTTGTTTGCATTTAACGACTTAATAACATCTGCAATATCTTTTATATCAAAGAGAATGCCTGAAAGGATAACGTGACTTTTTGTAGGAAAGTTTGGAATTTGGGTGTTTTCATCATTAATTGTAGTGTTTTTTATAAAAGTTTCGTTCAGAATTACAGCATTTTTATACTGTATCAATGACCCAGACTTACCTGGTGCTAACTCTTAAATATTTAGGCCAAACACAAATTTTGCCCTCCAATCCCCAAAATTTGCATCATAAACCGAAAATAACATGTCCTATATGGTCCTCCATACCTTTACTCCACTGCACATGCGCAGTGTCAAGGAGGTCTAGAAATTGGCGCCAATTGTCATTCTTTGTTTGGCCCTCAATTTAGTTACATCTCACTGATATTTGTGCTTGTAAATCTCAGTTTAAATGATGCCAGACACATAATTATGAGAGAAATGGTGGATCTAAGGAGGAAATAGAAGGATGAGAGGAAGAAACAGTGGCAGGAAATGTTCAGGGCTGTAACTTATAATTTTTTTACGAAATTATTTCATGTTGCCTATTTTCGAGGCATGGCCCTGATGTTGTCATTCTTGCTATGAATTTACCATTGTTTGTTCAGTGTTTCCTCTCTCCCTTTCTTTTATTCCCCCCTAGCTATTCTCCCATGCTTTTGGCATATTTTTTTGTAATGTTGATTACTAAAATTTCTTGGGAGTTTTGGCTTGGTAACAGAATAAATATTCTGTTGTCCCCCATGCTTACGTCCTCACCCTTGGGTGTTTAGACATTTTGGTCAGCATCTAACATCTGATGTTCTGCAGTTTCTTCTCTGGAAGTCTCTGTTTTGCATCAGATAGTGTTTTCATTGGTAACTGATTTCGGGCCATGTTTATCAGTGCCTGGAATCATGTTTCTGGTTTTTGTACACTTTTTGTTTACGTTGACAACTGTTACTTCTGATAGTGATTACTTGTCTTCTGTTTAGTTCAGTTCATAGCAAGATACATTAATATTGTCCGTAAGTGTTACATTAATTTTATGAAATGATTTAAAAAATTTTGTCCACACTTAGGCTTTTTTGGGATCCATTTGGGCTCATTGTTCCCATTAAGAACTTGGGCTCTTCTGAAATTTTTTCGAAAATTTTTTTCTTTTTGAATTATTTTTTCGAAATGTTATAATGGATTATTTTATTATGTATCTTTGTTTTCAAGGGTTGGTGCGAGTACTATGACTGTTTGTAATTTTTCACAACAAAAGAATATTGTTCAAATTGTAATGCAAGGAAATCTTCCTCTGATTCTCATAATCACTGTATTAATTGTAGTAAGTATACTCGCACTAACCCTTGCTCAGTATGTGTCAATTGGGATGACAAACGTTGGAGATGTGTGTCACGGTATGTTGTTAGTGGGGAGAAGTACATGCCAGTCCTCTCTCCACAGGGTCACTCTAGTTTTTCAATCTCTTTTTCAGAGGAACAAGAACTTCAAAATGTGTGCTTCCGTCGTCAAAGTCAAATGAAGAGCTAGCGGCAAAAGTGCTCATGCAGATACATCAATTGCCTAAGAGGTCCCAAGTAGGATCGATGGCTTTGGCGTCCGCTAGCTCGCCCAGTGTAGCAACCATTCATCGAATGGCTCGGCAGCCGGATTCATCCGTTGTGCTCCAGGAAGGAGATTTGGGTGATGCGAGCACTATAAATATACAACGTGCACACCCAGTGATGACGGATACGAGGATGGTACAGAGGAAGCCTATTAGTCTGGTTCCTAGCCCATCCAGCTCCGCCCGGGCTGCGAGCGAGAGAGGTCCCTCTCTCGTACAGCAACATGTTGTGGTACATAACGTTCCTCAGTCGGAGCATACATCCACCTCTCGGGATGCTCCATTATATAGACATTCCGGAGAGACTGCTCTATTGGCTTCTTCATCCTCACGACAGCACACACGACCGCACCTTGGCTACATGACCAGTGATATCCAGCCAGCCTCGCTGACCAGGGATTCCATGGCGACCAGATCATGCCATCCGGTAGCCAGGGAAATGAGGCCTTCATACTCCGGACGTTCGCATAAAAGAAGAATGCAGGAGTCAACGCCCAAGGAGCTTCCAGCGGCTAAATCCCGTAAGACCGCAGCTCCACAGGCCTCTGTTACGGACGTGCTATCACAGATAGCACAAATTATCGCGGCATCCCAGCAACCAACAGAAACTCTTGTCAGAGCAGGAATTTTCCGAGGAAGCTGGGTCGGTACGTTCCGCTGAAGGCTCAGACACAGACAACCGAGATTTACAAGTGGTCTGACAGGATGGTGAAAGGGATACGGAGGAGGTGGAATTTTCCCTTTCGGAACAACATAAAATTGCCGTAG
Organism: Pictodentalium vernedei; assembly: GCA_031216915.1. Taxonomy (NCBI): domain Eukaryota; kingdom Metazoa; phylum Mollusca; class Scaphopoda; order Dentaliida; family Dentaliidae; genus Pictodentalium; species Pictodentalium vernedei. Next base: position 555,896,138 of record CM062297.1, on the reverse strand, counting down.
AGTTCATCCGGCATTATCTTCCTGATGTTGTTTCTCCGGACCAAAATTCTGCGTTGCCGGATAAGAGACCGATAGCGCCACTGGACACAGAATTCTTTAATCGGTTTAGGGACATCGTCCCTGAGTTTCCGACACAGTCCAGAAATGTCTCACGGACATTTGAACTATTGAATGATGCTATATATAAACTTGCTACCAAAACGGGCAGGTCCGGTTTCTTATCAGCAAATGCTCTACATCTGCCTTTCATCAATTCAAGGAATAAATTCAAAACGGCAGGACAGGGCATTCTGAGAGTTCCTCTGTGTCTAGACGACCAGGCCGAAGACCTAGAATTCTCTGTACCGTTGTCTATGTCATTTCCAACCACGACGTTGTAAACAATATCGTCTAACAGGGCTAGATTAGATGCATTATCATACGCAGATCACCTTACCAGAGTGTTGTCATTACGCCTTGAAGGAAAAGAATTCTAGGATATACAAACCTCCTTAAGAGTTCTTTCGAGGGCCATTGCATTCTCCACGTATAACTCTGCCCTTTCAGTGGCAAATCTGGAGTTGGTTAGAGTGACGCAGCTACATCCACGCGCGTGGATAGTAAGGTGAAAAACTCTCAGAGTCGCTCCGGTCTCCGGAGAGCTTCTCTTCAATGGCAAGCTTTCCTCAATCTATGATCAGATGACAAAGAAAGCTTCAGACTCTCTGCTATTTAAATCCGCTTCCAAAAAGTCAGATTCAGCAGAGAAGAGTAGGACAGGCACTTCTGGGGTGAATACGTCCAAGGGAAGTTCCTATAGAGGTTCCTATGCGTCCTCTAGGTCTTAATCCAGAGACTGTCAAGGCAGCGACTCAGGTAGGGGCCGTAATACTGACCGAGACAACCGGTCAGATGCCCCTAGGTTGACGGGGCGAGGTGCTGGACGTGGAGGACGTGGTTTCTCCTTCTGCAAGCCTCGCAGGTCCAGGAGGTGATGGTATAAACCTCTATCGTGTTCCAGTGGGCGGAAGACTTGTCGAGTTTCTCAACCAATTGGGAGTCAATTATGGACGACCCTTGGGTTCGAGGGGTGATTTTGGAAGGGCTAAAACTGTCCTTCAGAGGAAAACCTCCGTTGACTCGAAGTCCAAGATGGACTCAGCTTCCGTCAAATCTGCAGAAGAGAGGCTCGCTTCTATCAGAAGTCCAGTCTCTTCTGGAGAAGAACGTGATAGAGGTCGTAGAAAACCAGGAATCTCAAGGTTTCTGCAGCCATCTTTTTCTGGTTCCAAAACCTGACGGCTCGTTCCATCCAGTCATAGATCTGAGCTGGATAAACAAGCTGATCGTGGCTCCAAAATTCTATATGGAGACCATCCGATCAGTCAGAGCGAGCATTCGGGTGAACGACTATGCTACAAGCATAGTTCTCAAGGATGCATACTTTCACGTCATGGTACATCCAGCGTTCAGAAAGTATCTTCGCTTCGTCGTCCTAGGAGTTGTGTATCATTCCGAGCAATGTGCTTTGGTCTGAATCTAGCGCCCTGGGCTTTCACACGAATAATGAACTCGGTAAGGACTCATTTCCGAGCTCATTCGTCTGCGGTAATGTCGGCCTACCTGGACGACATTCTTCAGAGGTACAGCAACGAGTTAAAGCTTCAGAACGATGTGCAGAATCTGCTTCTATTGCTTCGATGTCTCGGTTTCATAGTAAATGAGGAGAAGTCGGATCTGGTGCCGTCCAAGTCATTCACCCACCTGGGAATGAGCTTCGAGACGCACAACAATCTTGTTCATCTGCTGTTAACCATGAGACTGATAGGTTTGTGCAGAGCTGCCGCGGGTCTTATTCCGATGGGGCGGCTATGCACTCATCCTCTCCAAATATTTCTGACTCAGATACATTCGCTCGATACGGACATCCTCTTGTCAAATCAAGTGAAACAAGAGATTCAGACTTGGGCAGATATTCAGTGGTTAACTCAGGGAGTTCCACTGCAATTGCCAGATCCGAGTTTTACGATTATGACAGATGCCAGTCAAACAGGTTGGGGCGCAACATTGAGCCCAATGGATTCGAAGTGCCAGGGTCTTTGAGATCTGCAGTTCCTAAACAAGCACATAAACATCAAGGAAATGATGTCAATTTGGCTTGCGCTACATCATTGGATGGACGTTATTCAGAATGCACACATGCAAATTTTGTCCGACAATACAATGGTACTAGTGTATATTCAGAACCAGGGAGGCACTCATTCCATTCCGTTATTCAATTTAACGGAAAGAATCCTTCTGTTTGTACTAGATCATCAAGTTCTCCTATCGGTCTGTCATATTCCGGGTCGTCTGAATGTATTAGCAGACTCCCTTTCACGGAGGGGTCGCATGTTGCAGACAGAATGGACTCTCAACAAACAAGTATTCAATCAGATTTGCTACCAATGGGAGGGGCCAATGATAGACTTATTTGCGACGCTTCTCAACAATCAGTTGCAGACGTATGTGTCACCATGTCCGGATCCTTGAGCGTTTGCAGTAGACGCTCTATCGATCTCATGGGATGGGATGATAGGATATTCATATCCTCCAGCGCCGTTGATTCAGCAGATATTGCTCAAGATAAAACAATCTCAATGCAAAATTCTGTTGGTAGCATCTCTGGCTCCGCAGAGACCGTGGATAAATCTACTCAGGTGTCTGTTGTGGGACATGCCGCGGAAGCTTCCTCCACAGGAGGAGCTTCTTTCGCAGGGGAAATCGCGCAGACTGCATCACAACCCGCAAGGTCTCAACCTTCACATATTTCCATTGTGCAGTCCTTCTTGCACGGCAAGCATTTTACAGGACAAGCAGTAGACGCGATTTCTTACTGTAGGAGGACCTCCTCTTCGTTAAACTATGCTGCTAAGTGGAAGGTCTTTTGCCGGTGGTGTAGGGATCATTCTGTAGATATTTATGATCCCTCCATTCCAGACATTGCAAATTTTCTAGTCTACTTGTTTGATGAGATCAAACTGCAGTCTGTTACCATTAAGGATTATAGGTCTATGCTATCTGATACCTATGCACATCATGATAGTTTACAGATTCGATCTAATGTCTCTTTATCTAAGTTAGTAAGAAACTTTTCGATAAATAGACCTAGAACCCTTAGATTAATTCCTAAGTGGAATTTAGCTTGGGTTCTTCTTAAGCTAAAAGAAGCGCCATTTGAGCCTCTTGACACTGTGGACTTCAAATTCTTATCTTATAAGACAGCTTTTCTCTTAGCCTTCTCTTCGGCTAGAAGAGTCAGTGAGCTTCATGCACTATCTGTGTACGATTCTCACTACCGTACTGTGGGAATTCTATTACCTTCACTACTAATGTTGGATTTTTGGCTAAGAATCAGGCTCCTAATATGTATCCGGAACCTATTGTTATTAAGGCTCTTCCGTCTTCAGATGGGCATAGGCCTTCACTCTGTCCTATTAGAGCTATACGTATTTACAAACGTAGATCTGAGTTTCTCAGAAAGGGACGTAAGCGTTTCTTTCTGTCTCTGATGCCTAATAGAAGGGACATTTTGGTCCATTCTATTGCTAGGTGGATTCAATTAACTATCTGTACTGCTTATAATAAATTATCTTCAACTCAGCAGTCTATACTTAAGATTTCAGCTCGTGAAGTAAGAGCTCTACCTACATCTTGGGCTTACGCTAATAGTGTTGCTATTACAGATCTAATGAAGGCTGAATATTGGTCTCAGCCTTCCACTTTCACGAATTTTTATCTTAGAAATATTGAGTCCATTTCTGGAGATCTGCATTGTTCAGGTCTGTTATATCTGTTGCTCAGAATGTCGTCCACTAAACAGTTGCAACTATAGTTATGCAGGCTTTCTGTTCCGGCAGTGACTCTGTCCTGCTGCCCTCTTCGCTCTGGGGTATTTGACCCAGGGGAAGGGGGGGGGGAGGGTGTTCCCTTAGGTCACCTGCTTTATAGTGAAAAGCAAGGGAATACCTCCTCTGGAGTCAGTAAATCTGAGTCGATGCCGGGATGGTTTTAAAGTGTAAAGCTAATGTTAACTCATCCATGTAATATTGTTCAAGTGTGGCTTGGTGTGAAGCATTTGTATATGTCACATGTCATATGGGCGTTAATATACAATGTTCGGACACTTTTAATGAGTATAAAGAGTCTCATTTCTCTGGACTTCCTTTATTTATTGGCTTTCCTTTAAAAATAATTAGTATAACGGGTTATACTGGATGTTAATAGAGATCATTGATGTTATTGTGCTCAATTACAGAATGGTGTTGTGTCTTTCTTTTTTGATGCAAATAAGAAAGATACATGTAAAGCCTATTTCTCCTTTTCTCCTCGAGGGGATAATTCTGTTATATGTAGTTGAGCCTATTGGATTTTCCTTTATTGGCCCTCCAGCCTTTTTACTATTCAGCTAAGTCTGGGTCATTGGTACAGTATAAAAATGTTAAAAAACTTTATAGTAATTTATATATTTTTTATACTTACCAATGACCCAGATGGGGATGGCCCTTGTTACAACCAGTAGTGTATAAATTTACCAGTAATGTCGAAATTGACCAGTAATGTCGAAAAAATTAACCAGTAATGTCGAGAGAGAGAGCAGAGAGCAAATAGGATGGGATATGTTGTGCATATGAAAGAGGAAAATAATATGTTAAACATAAAATTCCATATTTACTGGGGTAAATGTGTTTAAACTTGCGCGAAAATGGTTAAAAGTCGATAAATATAGGTAAAAGTACAATTTGAGCAACCAGAAAAAATAATGAAATTTTTTTCCGAAAAATCGTCATTTTGGTCGTCACTTTTTGACACTACTGGTTAATTTTTCGACATTACGGATTTTAACATTACTGGTCGATTTTTTCGACATTACTGGTTGATTTCGACATTACTGGTTAATTTTTTCGACATTACTGGTCGATTTTGACATTACTGGTAAATTTATACACTACTGGTTGTAACAGCCCTCCCATGAGTTGGGAACTCATACCTCCCCGCTGAGTACATACTGGTTGTAAGAATGACAATTGGCGCCAATTTCGAGACCTCCTTGACACTGCGCATGCGCAGTGGAGTAAAAGTATGGAGGACCATATAGGACATGTTATTTTCAGTTTTTGATGCAAATTTTGGGGTTTGGGGGGCAAAATTTGTGTTTGGCCCTAAATATTTAAGAGTTAGCACCAGCTAAGTCTGAGTCATTGTTAAGTATAAAAAATATATAAATTACTATAAATTTTTCAACTTTTTCTAAGTCATCCATTGTTAAATCGGGTGGATCGGCGCTACCACCACGATAAATGGGCAGGAATATTTTTTCGTCAGTTTTGTTTAACAAATTTCTGATAATATGCCAAAAATCTCTGGGGCTGGGGGCGTTTGATAATCTGTTTTGGATGTTATCTTTGTAAATTTGTTTTGCGTGCTTTTTCATGTTATTTACAGTATTTCGTGAATGTTTGTACAAGTTTCAATGGTGTGGCTCCTTTGTTTTTAGAGCTCTTCTTCTGAAATGGTCTCTACGCCTAATCTTGAGTCAGAGTTCCTAAGTAAACCACGGTTTGTCATTAGGGCATATGTGGACTGTTGATTTTGGGATTGTGATGTTCATTATCTCCATAAAATTTGCACAGAATTTTTTTGGGGACACATTAACATCTGCATGGTCATCTATTATTGATTTCCAGTCTTTCTGACAGATCAGTTCATTTGCTCGTTTAAAATTTGCTTTTTTATAATTTTGAATGATCCGATAGAAAGCCTGCCTATTGTCAAGTTCGAATGAGACATAGATATAAACTGCATAATGATCAGACAGAACCTAAACAAGGTTCACTGTTCCACATATGTACATATATTTATATACCTTTACGATATGCACACATACATATATATATATGCACATATACACATATATGTACAGAGAGTAACTGTTCCATGAACAATTGCTCGAACGACTCGAAGCCCATCGAGCAAATGAGCTATAGAGCAATTGCTCGATCGAGTGACTCCACATACTGCTCTACGACTCATCTGGGTATTTTAGGATACCTATGGTATTGGACTATTGGAGGATACTTGTTGTAGAAACCTTACATCCGGGTACTTCATGCTATATCCGGGTTCTTTTGTTGGGAAAGGTATAAAAGGGGTGTGAGCTCGGCTTAAACCTCATTTGTGTTCTGACTATCATCGAGTGAAGACATATTACCGGTTCGGTGCAGATACTGTTCCAAGTTATTCTCGAGATCGGATAATGCCAGAAAACAAGAGAAGAACCATTGTCGGCTCCAGTGCAGATATTGTACGAAATTGTTCACCCATCCACACAATAGGAAGAGGCATGAAGAACATCCCTGTCCTGAAGAGCAGAGAGATACAGGAGATTCAATGACTGACCAGAATAAACTACTTTTAGACTTTTTACGGGATGCTGACAAGGAGGAAATCAATGCTGTTCTACATGCTGCTGATGAAGATTTAATTACCTGTTTATGTAAATGTGCCACCAACATATATTGAAGCTGCTAACAGATGATGGAATGTCTACCGATATAAAAAGAAGTATGTTTTGAAAGAGTTGCTTTCTCTCAGCACTTATTGACCCATTCCTAGCTCTGAAAAGTGTATAAAAGGGATGTACCAACATCAAATGCTCATTTGTTCTACGACCACGAAAGACTGAAGACATGGCAATTCATAACTGTGCGTACTGTGGAAAAACATTTTCCCAAAAGTTTAACATGAAGAGGCACAAAGAAGAAGTTTGCTCAAACCGACAAATGGAAAAACCAAACAACACTGCAAGACAAGACAAAAATTCAGACACACTGTGAATCCTATCTGATGCAGATCCACATGAAGCCAAGACTAGGATCAAGATGGCCAATGATGATATGATACAATGTATATGTGATTGTGTCTCCAATATCTTGAAGGGGGCAGTACCTATGACCAAATCTGAGAGAGCTAAGCTGATCCCAGACAAACACCAGATTAGGAGAATTGCCTTACCAAAGAGAGAACTATCTTATCGGAAAAGAAGACGGATCATATAGAAAGGAGGATTTTAGGATAGTTACTCAGACCGATCATCAGTGTTCTGTCCGATATCCTATAAAAGGGTTGTGCTCGTAAGAAACTTGAATGCAATCCAGTTGTGCACCAAAAAATTGGTAAGAGATTCGTACTCTGATGAGTCGTCATAACTATCAGAAGATATGGAATATGAAGAAGAAGAAGAGGAAGAAGAAGCCGTCTCTATGATGGGTACTATCGTCCAAAGTGCCTATGACATATACTAAGACAATTTGACAACCTAATGAACAAGTATATCGTGGATGGAATGGACAGAGAAGAAGCAGTTGAAACAGCATATAAAGCACTTCAAAAAAGTGTCAAAGAAGCCATTAGTGCAAAATACATTGATAGCCTAGTGTATATTGGAAATTTTTGCAATGACTCAATACACAAGAAAATTCAAGAAACAGGTAAGCGTCTTTGTGAAGAAGAGGACTTTGACTTTGAAGAATCCCAGAAATATGCCTTGGAAAAACAAAAATTTCTATTCGACATCCTTATGACAAACTACTCATTCAGATTAGAAGATGATGAAGAAGAAGGTGATTAGAGAGAAAAAAGTATAAAAGGAGTGTTAGTATGAAAATAAACTCATTTCCATTTTGAACGTCGAAGAGTGAAGATGTCTGTGTCAACAACAGTGCTCAGATTCAAAGATGACTTACATATACAGATCTTCCAAGTATGATGCTGGATTAAAGCTGACTTCTCAAGACCCAAGGACTGACCCAAGTGAATCGTATGGTAAATGGAGCCAAGAGAAAAAATCTAGACATGATTGCTGGTGGAAAGAAACATAGATGTGCGGATACTGGCCAATCATTAAACACTGAAGTTGCCACTAGAACCAAGAGAATAAAGACAGAAGAACTGACTGATCCTTCCACTACAAACAAGAATAAAATTACTACTTAAACTACGAAACAGTCTGAAGGCAAGAGAATGATTCTAGCTCCCATAAAGAATGAAGTTACCACTATGAAGAAGCCTGAAGTTTCTACTGAAACTAAGAATGAAGTTACCACTATGATGAAGCCTGAAGTTTCTACTGAAACTAAGAATGAAGGAGGAAGTTACCACTATGAAGAAGCCTGAAGTTTCTACTGAAACTAAGAATGAAGTTACTACTCAAACTACGAATCAGCCTGAAGTTTCTACTGAAACTAAGAGCGAAGTTACCGCTACGAAGAAGCCTAAAGTTTTTACTGAAACTAAGAATGATGTTCAGAAGACTGAAGTTATTACTATGAAACAGCTAAAAGAAAAGAAAGAGGAACCCAAAAAGAAGACAGATGCCAAGCAGGAAATTAAAGCAACCAACAAAGCCAAATTACCAGCTATCTATGAGAAAACATGTTTTATCAAGAACCTAGCCAGACATTGGGAAGAAGCTCTAACCAACAAGAAGATGAGATGGTTAGCCCATGAGAGAAGACAGAAGAACTACAAAGATGAAAATGCTGCCTTGAGAAATTGAATTGTATACTTGAATAAAAATGAATGAAATGTATAGAAACTGTTGTTTATTTTTTATCTACTGCCCAAACAGAAGAACCCGGATGTAGCATGAAGTACCCGGATGTAAGGTTTCTACAACAAGTATCCTCCAATAGTCCAATACCATAGGTATCATAAAATACCCAGATGAGTCGTAAAGCAGTATGTGGAGTCACTCGATCGAGCAATTGCTCTATAGCTCATTTGCTCGATGGGCTTGAAGTCGTTCTAGCAATTGCTCATGGAGCAATTACTCTCTTGGCTCTTTAGCTTAAATCTCCCATTTCTTGATATCCTACTTACGGAATCTCTTTTTTTAAAATGAATGGTCTTTGGCACCCCTTTTTTTTAAATGAGTCGAAGAATCGTATGTGCGAGTCACTCAAATGAGCAATTTCTCTAAAGCTCATTTGCTCGATGGACTTTGAGTCGTTCGAGCAGTATGTGGAGTCACTCAATCGAGCAGTTGCTCTAAAGCTCATTTGCTCAATGGGTTTCGAGTCATTCGAGCAACTGCTTATGGAGCAATTACTCTCTTGGCTCTTTAGCTTATTGAGGAAAATCACCCGTTTCAAGGTATCCTACTTACGGAATCCCTTTTTGGGAAACATTGGGGGTTAGCAGAATCCCTTTTTTCTGAAAAGAGGCTAAGAGTCGTATGTGCGAGTCACTCAAACGAGAAATTGCTCTCTAGCTCATTTGCTCAATGGGATTCGAGTCCTTCGAGCAATATGTGGAGTCACTGGATAGAGCAATTGCTCTAAAGCTCATTTGCTCGATGGGCTTTGAATCGTTCAAGCAATGACTTTTCAGCAACTGCTCGATTGCTTATTGGCTTTGGGAATAATATAGGCTTTTGTTATACAGAAGGGAGATAACCCTGCATACTGATTATGGAAAATCAAGCAATCTGATTGGTTATTTAGTGCCAGGAAAGTGAAGTGATTGGGTGATCTAGATAAATGAAACAACAAGAGTACTCGGAATAGGGTCTGAACTAATAAGAACAGACCAGAACAGTTAAATTTAGTAATAATAAGAAAGCTGTTCCAGCAGAGAGGCTCTTCTACTCTACTAGAGTATACTCCAGGGCAACGAAACATGGTCGGGGTCCCCGTGAGCACCCCGGGAAGTGAAGCAGTGCCTGTTCACTGCGGTAAACAGGCTCTGTTCTACTGGTAAAATAGGACCCAGTCACCAGTGCTTGGAAGGTGCAAACCGTCTCTAAAATGAGCAACATAGCTTATTAACGCTCATCCCTGGTCTTGAGTTGATACTCATGTTGTGGTCATGATTAGCCATTGCGCAAAAATATGTGATCTTAAACACTGATAAATAAATAAATATAACATGGTCGGGTAGACGAAAACTATTGAATAGACAGAAGCAGAGAATTCTAAAAGAATTTGAAATAGTACAACTTGTCGGGTTGTTTGTGGTAATTCTGCAAATTGGGAAATTACTCTTGTACAATCGAACAGACCCTCCGAACATACCCCTATCCTATAAGAAGGTTTTAGGTCACAAAACAGCCACATGCACACAATCCCATTTACGAGCACTATTTCAATTTTCTTTGATCATTTAAATTTATTTTGTAAGAATAATAGGCATGATGAAGGTCTATTCTAGCTATGAAACATTTTTTGCCTATCAAAGAAAGTATGGAACTGAAAGTATCCATTTTGAAATGTATGTAATCAACAAACTGGTTGAATTTTTTCAAATTCAATATTATTTTATATTCATTTTTCTTTTTCTTTGCCCTTAAGAAATTGGTGAAACAAATTCATTTGGCCTGTGGACAGTTTGAATCCAAATGCCCATTGATAAAACTTCCTGGGAGCATGTTGGCTCAGTGGTAGACTGTTGGACTTCTATTCTGGAGGTCCCGAATTCAATCCTCGCCTGGGAATGCCTGTGTTGTATCCTTGTGCTAGGCACTTTATCCTGGTTGCCTACATGGGGGCATGATGACGCTGTGTACTAAGGCGTACTGCACATCGATGGTGCACATGTCTTCAACCACTGTAACCCTGCTTGAGCAGTGCTTGAATACAGAATGTTGAGGAGCTGTCAGTTGTTTGTCGATGCTCGGTGGTTCTCCAGCTTCCTCCACCCGTAACAGTGTTATGGTCATGACTAGCCATTGTGCATAAGTATGTGACCTTAAGCACCAATAAATAGAAGTTCCTGAATTTCGGTTTTTATCAGACTTGTCTTGTCTGTAAATTTATAGGCTGAGTAAGAACGTTGAACTGGATTGAAACCTGGTTTTATATCTAAATGACAACCTTTAACCATTTTTATTATAATTTGATCATTTGTAATTTTCTGCCACTTGCTTATATATGCTGAGATGTTACCCATGATAAAACTGGTACTCAAATGAATATAGTTAATATCTCTGGTGCCCCTCCTCTCTTGTTTTTTTTTTTCTTTTGAAAGGAGGCTGAACTGGTAGTAGGTGGTTCATAGCATCTAGCAGACTTCTGTGTGCAAAGTCCAGCTGGGCGGGAACAATGTTTGGCACCACCTTCCTGAACTTCTAACATACTTGTCATCACTTTTCCTGAGAGCCATCCAAACTTGGTTCATTTCCTGAATGTCTTTAACATTTTTATTCACATCATCCCCATGCAACATGGATGTGAAAGAAACTGATGGTGCTGCTAAAGATGTGAAATGGTTATCCAAATCTGGATAAAGTTCTCTGCATCTTAGATTTATCAATTTATTTGCATGACCCAATTGAGTGAGTGCATTTGATATCTGATCTACTTTTGTCTGAGTTAAGAGAGTTCATGCACTATCCAATATGAAGTGACATTATTTGCAGTTTGAATCACCATTTTGTTTTTCTTCTACACCTATGTTCAATTTTAACAGTCTACAAATTTCAGAATTCACTCTTGTATAAACAAGAGAGGTGCATTGGCTGGTCATTCAACTGCTTTCAATAATTCTGAAACCTTTTTAGGAAGACCATCCCAAAAAACACTGTTAACCAAAAATGCAAGATCTTCATGTACATCAGGACCAAGTGTTTCTGCCCGACTAAATATCGAAACCACTGATTTAAACAGGGTATTTTTAGCCTCTATACTTGGCTTTTTGGGATCGGGCTTTCCTGGGTGCAGAATAACATTAATATTGTAACCCATTTCATTTTCATCGTATTTATCACTTATGCTGTGCCCTGCTGTTTCATTTTCTGCATAACTCTGGTCGACTTTACCTTCTTCATACTCATATTCGTAATTGTATTCTGATCATTTCGATCAAAACATTTTTCATTTTGAATCGCCATGACATAATAAGAAGGCTTTTCCCTAATTTTTGTTTGTTTCTTGCTGGTTTTCTGCCACTTCTTTCAGAATGTGCAGAATTACTGCACTTATAACAGTGGGATCAGCAACATTAGGGGGCACTCTTTTACTTAGAAACAGTAACATCAACAGTTTCTGTTGATTTCAAAGATGAAGTACTCTCGGAATCTGTATTTGACAGATGCTGATAGGAACCTTCCATAGAGGTAGAGAGTTTTGATAGTTTTTGAACTGACTTTTTTAGTGGTCGCTTTATACTTTCCTACGGAAGACGAAGAGTATTTTTATACTGTATACCAATGGCCCAGACTAGCTAGTGCTAACTCAAAAATGTCTAGGGCCAAACACAAATTTTGCCCCCCAATCCCCAAAATTTGCATGCAAAACCAAAAATTAGAAGTCCTATCTGGCCCTCCATACATTTACACTCCATGCATGTGCAAACACCAGGAAGTCACCGAATCTGGCGCCAACTTCATTCTTTGTTTGGCCCTGGTCAGATAATAACAACTGACTTTTGTGCTTTTTAAATCTCAATTAATAATGATGCCAGACACAAATCAATGGTTAAATTGGTGGATCCAAGGGCAGAACTGGATGAAGGAAGGAAGAAACGGTGGTTTGAAACGTTCAGGGCTGTAATTTTATAATATTTATAAAAATTAGTTCATGTTCCCTAATTTCAGGACATGGGCCTGATGTCATCATTGATTGATAATGATCTGTCCACTGTTTGTTTAGTTTTCCTTCCCTACCTTCCCTTCCCTTCCCTTCCCCCCAGGTAAGCTCCCAAGCTTTTTGGCTTGTTTTATTGAAATTTTTTTTATAAAATTTTTTGGGAGTTTAACGTATTATACAGAAGTTTATTCTGTATATCCCCAGGGTTACGTCCTCACCCTTTGGGTGTTTGGGCACTTTGGTCATGCATCATACATCCGATGTATCTTTTTTTCTTCTGATGAAGATCTTGCTTTACATCAGATAGTCTTGTTTCTGTTACTGACTTCAGGCCGTGTTGCCTGGGGTCTTGTTTCCAGTTTTTCTTTACATTGACAATACTCTTGGTAGTTCCCTATTATTTTTAGGAACGACAGTTGTAAGTAACATTAAATATTCTGAGAGTGTGGTAGTTAATTTTTTAGCATATTTTTATAATTTTGTCCACACGTAGGCTCTTTTGGGCTCATCATTCCCTTTGAGAACCTGGGCTCTTATATAAGAAAAATTGCCTTACCAAAAGGACATTGTTTGTATCAAAAAAATAAAAAAGACTCTAGTAATTTATTCATGTTACTGAAATCATTGTTTGTGTCAAAAAAGTAAGAAACACTCCAGTAATTTATTCTTGTTACTGAAATGTAACTAATTATGTATCACTGGAGGTGGAATGAAACGTTCACCTCTCAAGATAGTGCGACTTGCACTGAGGTATAACTGGTTCTTGCAAACACATCTCTTATGACCAACCTTACAGTTGTGATGTAAGAGAATTCATTGTATTTATAGAATCCACTCTCCATTTTCTTGGAAATAATATTCGTGCGAAATTTTTAGTTTGTTGTGGATTTAGAAAAGAATGGAACCACAGACAAGTGTTGATTGTTATTCATTGAAGTGAAAAAAACATAAGTGAGCTCTGCCTGTCTTAACTGGTAGAGGGCTGAATTATTTTTAGTCATAAAATTTTGTTCACAAGTCTGCCTTGTTACAATTTATGGGAGAGTGCCATCAATAAAGACTGAATAATTTAGATTCAAAGACCTTATGAAGGACATCCACAGAGTTCGAAGCCTTTGAGTTGCAATACCTGAGTATTAGAGTAAAGCTCAGATATGGGCATTCAGCACTCAACCAGTTAAGTAGTTCCTGTATACCTAGATTATGTGACTTCCAATGACACGGAGAAACAGTGATTGCATTGCATAATCATACATAATTACCAGTGTTTTTAAAGACTGTTTTCATAAGGCTCTGCATACTTAATGAATAACAGGGTCATTTTGCATGTACTGTGGAGCCCACTTAACTGAATATTTCTGAATTGTATATTCTTTTTAAATGAAGATAACTCCAGTCACGCAACCATATCCCATACCTTCAGTACAAATTTGACCTGTTAATTGCATATGGATTGTAGTGTATACTCCTGTTAAATGAATAAAAAATCTCGCAATTTGTCAAGAAATTACCTTGATAATCAACAAATTCCCCTTGTTTATAGACCTTTTTGGCCTCAGTACATCCAATACAGAGGCATTTACCTGGCCGAGTGCTAAATTATTTTAATTATTTAATTTGTTAACATGTCTGCCTTGTTATAATTTATGAGAGAGTGCCTATAGGCTCTCTCCCATAAATTATAACAAGGCAAATCCATACAGACTAAGTAATTTCACTTCAAAGGTAATATGAAGCATATCCACCAGTTAGGCCATAACAAAAATGTCTATGTTCTCAGGCAATTGCGCCTCAAATTTGTGATGAGGGAGGGAAGCTCTTTGGAGTATTTATCTTAAGTGCAGAAACTGGAATTTTTTTAAGGGGAGGAGAAACATGAAAATGTCAATACATTAACCAAGCTCTCGACTTTAAGAAACACTTTTTGCTGCAAACTATCATTGCCTGCTTTGCTAACATAACACACTGGAGTTACACCTTTCAAATGTTCTGGAATTTTTATAACTTCCCCAAACTCCGGACTGGTGTTGACACATATATTGTGAAATGCTTCAATCAACTTGGTTGTTGATGACATGCCAAAGACGCTCCATTGCAGGATTATGTACAGTCTGATACTTATTTGAAATGATAAAAGGGGCATTTTCCTCCAAACTTCTTGCACGTATCAATATAGAAACCATAAATCAGAGAATGGAGAAATATGAAGCAAAATACAGAGGGAAACACTACCAGAAAGTTGGAATACTACAGGAAAATGTGTACCGGTGCAAGTGCTCAAAATTCTGATCATAAAATACTGACCGGGTAAACTTTTTTTGATCGGGTGGAATTTTTTTTTTTTGACTGCATTAAAAAGTTATTATGTGGTGGAAATTGAATGACGCAGGCAGTGTCTGAGAACATATACTTTTTTTTAATGGCCTTATGAAGCCTTTTTTTAAGTTGTGGTACCTGCACTTCATAGTAAAGCCCAAATTTGGGCTTTTAGCACTCTGCCAATTAATTTATTATTATTTGTTGTTTGACAGAACTCCATGAGTTGATCTCTAGAAAACAGGAAACTAAACAAATCCCTATTAATTGAACACTCCCGTTAATCAAATAATTGAACAACTATTCAATTAACAGGGTTCCACTGTATTGGCATCATAGTTTCAAGATGAAATCTTAAGAGAGGAACTGAATAAAATCAAAAATAAATTCATAAAAACATGTTTTGTCTATTATTTACAGACTGATATGGTCCAAATCAAGAAATGTTTTCTTGACCTCACAAAGAAAACACTGTGGAAATGGCTGAATGAAGACTGTTCTTTCAATTTTCGAAAACTACTGCAAGGATTAGTTGGAAAAAACTAGACTGTGAATTTATTCTGTTTAATAATTGTTTTCAATTCAAATCAATTTTTCTATATAACCCAGCAATGCTGATGAAGTCATAAAAAGTCATGAAAAGACAAATATTTTATGATGTTCTACAATAGTGATGTTACTTTTATTCTTGCACTTCCTGATACGATTTTTATACCCTCAACTCCATCCATCCATCCACTGATATTTCAGCAGTGAGTGGAAAGATTTCAATGAAACTTGGAATAAGGGATTCTTGAGACAAGCTGCTCCTGCACACGTTATAAAAAAGTCGCCCATATATTTTTCACCAGAGTTATGTCCTTACCTTAGTTATGCTTCATTGGTTCAGCACTGCAGTGGTGGTATAACTGCTTTCAGTAATAGCTCTTGTTTTTCATCTCGTCAGTCCAGTTCTTCTTGTACACTAACAGAATTTTAACATTTATTGTTTACCGACCGGTCATTGATATACAGACGTGATTTCGGTGATCAAATCTTTCCAGCAGTATCAATGCATGCAGTGGGATAATGGAAAAAAATTGAAAATAAGACTGGGTAAGAGTTGTGGCATCTTCTTCCGCCTCACACAATAATTTAAGCTTTAAATCCACAAATCTTTAATTAATTAAAATCTGTTACATCCTCGTTCAAATAAATCATTTAAATTTTGAACGATTATTGGCAAACCTACATTAAATTGTTCCAGGTACAGCCTGGTGATAAGGTAGATTGTATCCACCCAATCCGTAATAGAGATGAAGAACTGCAAAAACAGTTTATAGCCTGCTTTCATCAAAAATGGATTTGACCGATTTCGAAATCGAGTGGGCATACTGTTTAATTATTTCCTGAGAGCAGGTATATATTAAAAAGATTGCAAGTACAATGAAGTTTTCTGGTGTACTGTATCGCATCTTGTTGAAGGCTTTCATCAAGCAGTATCACATGAGTCGGCATTACCAAGTCGTGTGATGATGCTTTGTTGAAAGTCCTCAACTTGATGAAATACAAGACACCAGAAAACTTCACTACTGATAATCTCTATATATATACTGCCCTCACTCTCCCACCTACCCATACACACAGTAAAAAGTTGGAGCTATATACGTTTCACCTGTGTCATATTATCTTCTTAATTCTTTGAAGCCTGGTGCCATCTTCCAAGTCAGTTCAATGGCAGCGATTGGAAGAGTCCGTACTCAGTATTTGGGGTAGACCAAGTGATATTTTCAACATGCAGCCTTAGGGCTGCACATTGAAAATATTGATTGATCTACCCCACATTTACTTGGCAGTGATATTACTTAATGAAATTATGACGTATCAGAAAACAGTCTCTCGTGTTCAAATGGTTAACTCTGCACAAATATCTGACTCTACCTCTCAGAAAAACAGTTCATATCATTCCATCTTTTTATACTGTTCAAGATAGTGCTTTTGTAGCCTTTTATTGACACAAATCTTAATATATGTATCGTATTTATTTTTATGGCTCCAACAGTGGGATAAAGAATTTTGATTATCCCAGGAGAGGGTTGGGAGAAGGTCATGGTCAGGGTAAAGAAAGGTTCAAGTTTTGCTGTAATCACAATTCTCCCTCCACCATCCTTGTCTTGTTATTGTTAGTGTAGAGATATTTTTATTAGCTCCAAATGTATGTCCTTGAATGCAACCTTGTTGCACTTGAACATCCATCCTCCCATCTGAATGAAATTAAATCTTTATCTGACACAGATACACAGATAGAAGGCAACTCTTGCAAAATTCTTCTTGAATTATTAAAATAATTATTTTTTTTAACTCCAAAACATAGCTTATGACCTCACAATGGAACAAGCTTGTTGAACTTGTTCTATGCTGAGTCGCAAGCTACATTTTAGAGGGCAAAATTGAGAAAAATAATAAAATTTGAATTGCAATTTTGTGAATAGAGCTGGTGGGATATTATCATGTTAGGAAGTGGGTTAACTGTTGATGGTGGTGGCAAGAAAACCTTTTAGCAAAAGTTTTTCTTCATGAAGTGGTTTTAAAATTTATTATGCACCCTGCAACGAATTGGGGTTGGGGAGTTTTACTGGAATGACCTTGTCCATCCATCCATCCATCCATCCATCCATCCATCCATCCATTCATCCATCCATCCATTCATCCATCTATTTTTCACCACAAAGAGTTGTGTATGTGGGGTGGGGGTGGGGGGGGGGGGGGGGTATACTGGAATCATCTTGTCCATCCATCTGTACATTCATCGACATAATTTTGTCCAGAGATTTACTCAGACATTTATGGACACATCTTCTCGAAACATGGTTTAAATGTTCACCACCATGGGATCCTGTGCATCTGCGATTATATTTCCGGTCGGGTTATTTTTGCAAGAATTATGCCCCTTTTCGACTTGAAAAAGCAGGCCTAGCATTTTGTCTGGCGATTTTCTCAGATGTTTATGGGTCGATTCGTTTGAAACTTGGTATGGATGTTCACTACCATGGGAACTTGTGCACCTGCGATTATAGTTTTGATTGGACCCTTTTTGCCAGGGTTATACCCATTTTCATCTTAGAATAATTATGGTGGTTGGGGACACCGGGAGTTATGGACAGGCCCATCTGGGACAGACACACCTCTAGTTGTTACTAAGTGCAGTCTTAATGGACTACTAATTTGTGAACTGTTGTTTATCCTCGACACTAAATCCCAGCAGAATGATATACCAGTAGTAAATATAATAAAAAAAAATAGATGTGAACTTGCTGTCAGTACTGAGGCTCATACTGAATCGAACAGCTGTAGATGACCACATTGACCTACCCTTCCCAGCTCCTTAAGGGTTGAGTATTTTGTGGGTACACAAAAAAATCACGATGTTAACACACAGGTTGAACTGAGTTTGATTTTCCCATTCACAAATGTGTAAGTGGCAGTTTTAGATTAACCATTCCACCCTGGTAGTATCATCCATGTCAGTTTAATGTCAGCAGTTAAAAGAGTCCACATTCATTATCTGGGGAAGAGCAATTAATATTTTCAACGTGCAACCTTGGGGCTGCACGTTACAAATATTGATTAGTCTATTCCACAAATTAACCTGGCAGCCATCCTATTTAATGAAATTATGAAATGTCATGTTCCTGGACTGGAAAAGTGGCCTTGCCTTGCAGGTTCAAAAAGTTAAATGCAGATAGCCTGCCTAACAGCTTGATTCACTGACTTACAGAATGACATGGGTTTCTTTTGATCAGTTGCAGATTACTTAGTCTTACGGCCTCACTATAATTAGATGTGTGTTTGAGATCTTCAGTGAATGTAAAGGCACTCAACAGTCCTTGATACAAAACATCCTTTTCACAAAGGTTCAACAATCACTCCACTTTGACAAAGACTTCCTTTTTCAGTATATTACTGAGAGGATAATTAAAGCACCTTGCTATTTGTCATTGTCTTGTTGAATTACTTCACAGTATTAAATTTCATTAACCCTTCATACAACACAAGTAATGACCCTACAGTGGAACAGCTCCGTGATCACTAAAATGATCTCTTTCTAGATAAGATCATGATCACCAAGGGGGTTTAGAATTCATTAATAAATAGTGTGAAAACAAATTAAAATATCTGAGATTCATTGGTCTCATGTTTCTATTTTGGTAGGTGTGATTCTATAGTGATGTGAGAAGGAAAATGGACAGAAAATTTTCACCCAATCACGTCATAGTCTTGACTAGGTCAAAATTCTCTGTCCTGTTTTGCTGTCATTCTACAGTAATGTTTACCCGCGAAAGATAAAAAAAAAACCTTTTTTCTTTCAAGCCATAGCTTATGATAACTCATCAGTGGAACAACCTCAAAGAACTTATCCTTTTTTTGTGAATATGAGCAATGAACATGAGGGAAAAAATAATTATCATGGTGATTTTTGTAGACCTGGGAGACTTGGCAAATTGTGTTGGTGAAGGATTAGTAGTCATTAAGCATGTTGTACGATTTACAGCCATGTAGCAAATGATTTTGCATACTGTTAATTTTATTTTTCTTGGGATATAGGAATGGGTTCCACTCATCTATGCATTCAGGTTTTGTACATAGCCTCACCAGGTCATTTCTTCCACAGAGTTCTTTCACATTATTAGTCCCCTACGGGAACCGTAAGGGAACTATAGGATTGCACTCGGTCCATCTGTCCGTCCGTCAGTCCGTCCGTCCGTCCGGGCCAACATTGGGGGTTTAGGGGATATTATTAGGGGCTACCTCCAACTTAAGGTAGTGTTAGAGTAAGAAGTGGGGTGGGGTTAGGGTTAGGGGTAGCCCCAGAGTAGGGCTTAAGGTTGGGGAGGGTTAGGTCCCGGAGGGGGGGGGGGGGTCAGGGGTGGGGGTTTTAGTTTTAGTAGCCCCTAAACCGAAAAATAGCTCCTAATCCTATTGGTTTGGCTAGGGTGGGGTTAGGTCAGGGGTGGGGTGGGGTGGGGTGGGGGTTAGGGGTAGCCCCAGAGTAGGTCTTAAGGTTGGGGGGGGGTTAGGTCCCAGGGGTGGGTGGGGGTTAGGGTCTGGGGTGGGGTGGGTTTTTAGGGTTTAGGGTTAGGGTGTGGTTTTTAGGTGGAGGGGTGGGGTTAGGGTTAAATATAAGTTCTAGGGTGGAGGGGGTGGGGTTCTGGGTAAAATAAGGTTTTGGACATACAAAATGGTTTTTTTGGTAGCCAATAAACCCGAAATGTTGGAACATCCGTCCGTCCATCTGTTTGTCTGTCTGTCTGTCTGTCTGTCTGTCTGTCTGTCTGTCTGTCTGTTTTTTTATGTTACCACCTCTCCCTCCAACATGCTTTAAGCTACACCTTTCATATTTGGTACATGGATAAATGGTTCTAAGGGGATGATGCATGCTCAAATTTTTTTTTCAAAATCCAAGATGGCGGAATGGCGGCCATTTTTGTTGTGTTTTTTAAGCTTTTTTTTTCTCTATTTTCATGTTACCACCCCTCCCACCAACATGGTTCAAGCTACACCTTTCATATTTGGTACATGGATAAATGGTTCTGAGGGGATGATGCACGCTCAAAATTTTTTTTCTCAAAATTCAAGATGGCGGAATGGCGGCCATTTTTGTTGTGTTTTTTAAGCTTTTTTCTATATTTTCATGTTACCACCCCTCCCACCAACATGGTTCAAGCTACACTTTGCATATTTGGCACATGGATAGAGGGTTGAGGGGGGGGGGGGGGGGGGGGGATGATGCACGTTCAATATTTTTTCTTCAAAATCCAAGATGGCGGCATGGCAGCCATTTTTGTTGTGTTTTTTAAGCTTTTTACTCTATTTTATGTTACCACCCCTCACTCCAACATGGTTGAAGCTACACTTTTTATATCTGGCACATGGATAGAGGGTTGTAATAGGATGTTGCACGTTCAATATTTTTTTTCCAAAATTCAAGATGGCGCCATGGCAACCATTTCTGTTGTGTTTTTTAAGCTTTTTTCTCTATTTTATGTTACCACTGCTCCCTCCAACATGGTTCAAGCTGCACTTTTCATATATGGTACATGGATAAAGGGGTTCTGAGGGGATTGTGCACACTCAATATTTTTTTTTCAAAATCTAACATCTGTCTGTCTGTCCATCTGTCTGTCTGTCTGTTTTTATGTTACCACCTCTCCCTCTAATATGCTTCAAGCTACACCTTTCATATTTGGTACATGGATAAATGGTTCTGAGGGGATGATGCACAGTCAATATTTATTTTTCAAAATCCAAGATGGCAGAATGGTGGCCATTTTTGTTGTGTTTTTTAAGCTTTTTTCTCTATTTTATGTTACCACCCCTCCCTCCAACATGGTTCAAGCTACGCCTTTCATATATGGTACATGGATAAAGGGTTGTGAGGGGATTATGCATATTTTTTTTTCAAAATCCAAGATGCTTATATACTCTAGTGTCTTCTGTGACAAAAACACCTTATGTCACAAAAGTGCCGTAGGGGACTAATACCACCTCGGTGGTCAAACACTTGTTTTTCTTAATATGCCAAAAATCTATACTCAAGACTTGCCATGAGAGTGCAAGAAAAGCCACTCAGCAAATCAGTTTCAAACTTTTTAAATTTTTATTTTTTCAAGTTTGCATTGGTCATAAAAAGAAAGCATGCGGCAGCCAAAAGGACCATGCGGGAGGGCCTGAGAAACAGATTTTTAATTTTATTAAGCCTTACTTGTTTTGTTCACATTTATAGGAGAGTGCCATTCCCCACTCTCCTCTGAATTGAAATAAAAGAGATACCAATAACATATCTTTGCTTCCAAATGAAAATGCAATGCACCCAAGTAATTATTGTAATACCTGCACTTCAACAGAGCTGTGACAGAGGCTTCCTCCAGTATTGAGACAGTTAAAAGTTCTCTCAACTTTTTCATGGCATTATAAAAGGGGCAGTTTGTGGCTGTATGGTGATGAAGGGCTAACTTGTTGTTTGCTAAATTATTTTTGAAAGGTGATTTGAAACATGGGTATTTTTTTCAAAGATACCACACTATCAGCAACAGTAGCCCGAGATTAACAAGATTTTCTGCCTCCAAAACATACCATATTGCATAGCATAAGCCATATAAAGCTCTTGCGCCCATTCCAATGGAAGGATCTTTAGCTGTGTTTTAGGAGACAAAAATTCAAATAGAAAATAAATTTGAATTACAAATTTTGCCAATGGCACTGGTTGGATAATGCCTTTACATTAGGTAAAAGATTAGTACATTGTCCTATTTGAAGTTATTATTGAATATCCAAAGTACTTTGAACTCAGCATTGCCTTTGGTAGACACTTAAAATGCATCCTGTGCAAGTGATCAGTGCTTTGCATAAATCCAAGACATTGTTGTCAAAACTGAATAACTACATAAACTTGAATTAGTCATTTCAAAGTAGCCATTTTGAGGTTGTTTCATTTATTCATGTGTTGAGAGTTTAACTGGTTGGGTGCTAGAATCTACTATAATGGCTCTATTATCACTTAGGTGGCTTCAAACTGTATTCATTAGCCTACTATTTGCTGGGCCATAAAAAACAGTTTATTTCAAATTGATTTCTTCCTATTTCTAATTGTGAAATCATAATATTTTTATACTGTACCAATGACCCAGACTTAGCTGGTGCTAACTCTTAAATTCTAGGGCCAAACACAAATTTTACCCCCCAATCCCCAAAATTTGCATCTAAAACCGAAAATTACATGTCCTATATGATCCTCCATACCTTTCCTCCACTGCGCATGCACAGTGTCAAGGAGGTCTCGAAATTGGCGCCAAAAGTCATTCTTTGTTTGGCCCTTCATCAGTTCACATCTGACTGATATTTGTGCTTGTAAATCTCAGTTTAAATGATGCCAGACACATAAATATGAGAGAAATGGTGGTTCTAAAGAGGAAATAGAAGGATGAGAGGAAAATTCAGTGGCAGGAAATAATCAGGGCTGTAACTTAAATTTTTTTACGAAATTATGTTATGTTCCCTAATTTCGAGGCATGAGCCTGTTATCATTCTTGCTATGAAAGTTCCACTGCTTGATCAGTGTTGCCTCTCTCCCTTTCCTTTATTCCCCCCTTGCTATTCTCCCATGCTTTTGGCATATTTTCTGTAATAATTATTACTAAAATTTCTTGGGAGTTTTGGCTTCGTAACAGAATGAATTTCTGTTCTTTTCCCCATGCTGATGTCCTCACCCTTAGGTGTTTAGGCGTTGTGATCTGCATCTATCATCTGATGTTCTGCAGTTTCTTCTATGGAAATCTCTGTTTTGCATCAGATAGTGTTTAAATTGGTAACAGATTTTGGGCCATGTTTATCAGTGCCTGGAGTCATGTTTCCGGTTTTTGTACAACTTCTTGTTTACATTAACAAGGGTTACTGCTGATAGTGATTTCTTGTCTTTACATTAGTTTAGACATAGCAAGATACATTAATATTGTATGTAAGTGTTGCATTAATTTTTTGAAATGTTTTAAAAAAAATTTTGTCCACACTTAGGCTTTTTTGGGATCCATTTGGGCTCGGTGTTCCCATTGGAAACTTGGGCTCTTTTGAAAAATTTTTTCAAAAAATTTTTTTTTTTGAAAATTATTTTCTTTCAAAGATTATAATGGATTATGTTATATTATGTATCTTTATTTCAAGGGATAGTGCGACTAATATGACTGTGTGTTTTTTTATTGATGAAAAAATATTTTTTATTTATAATGCAAGGATATCTTCCTCTAATTCTCAGGTTCATTGTATTCGCACTAATTCCTGCTCTGTGTGTGTTGATTGAAATGACAACGTTGGAGACGTGTGTCACGATATTGTGTTTGCGGGGAGGGGTTCATACTGGTCCTCTCTCCGTAGGGTCACTCTATATTATCATTTTATTTTTCAGAATTCAGAGTGATGTTTTTGTGATGTCTTCAACAAGTGTGTCTCCGTCGTTGCAGTGTTAGGGCTAGCGGCTAAGTGCTCAGGGTAATACGACAATTGCCGAAGAGGTCCCTAGTAGGATCGAAGGCATTGATCATCCGGTGTAGCGACCATTCATTGAATGGCTCGGCAGCCGGGTTTGTCCGTTACGGTTCTGGGAAGCAGTGTGGGTGATGCAAGCACTATAAACTTGGAACGTGCACACCCAGCAACGACGGATCTGAGGATAGTACAGAGGAAGCCTGTCAGTCTAGTAGTTAGCTCGTCCAGGTCTATCCGGACCGCGAGCGAGAAAGGCCCCCTCTCTCTTACAACTACATTTGAGCCACAATGCTGTTGTATGTTTGTTTGTTAGTCGGCACATACGTCCAATCCTCCTGTTCGGAACGTTCTGTCACATACACAGTCCGAACTGGCTGTGTTATGGGCTTCCTCATCCTCATGTCAACACACACCACCGCTCCTTGGCTTGTGACCACAGAGTTTCACGGGACGTTCACATATTATATAAATGCAGGAATGAACGTTCCTAGAGCTCCTGCTTTGCCGACCAGGGAATATTGTCGACCAGGTTTCTTCATCTGTTAGCCAAGGATATGACGTCTTTCCTGATGGGACGTTCGCATATTATATAAATGCAGGAATGAACGTCCCTGGAGGTGACAGTGGATATTATGTAAGTCACGGCTCCACAGGCCTCATTCAGGAATAAGAATGCGGTAATTTTCTGTGATGTCTTCAAAAGTGTGCTTCCGTCGTCACAGTCAAATGAAGAGCTAGCGGATAAGTGCTCATGATATTACGTCAATTGCCTAAGAG
Organism: Pictodentalium vernedei; assembly: GCA_031216915.1. Taxonomy (NCBI): domain Eukaryota; kingdom Metazoa; phylum Mollusca; class Scaphopoda; order Dentaliida; family Dentaliidae; genus Pictodentalium; species Pictodentalium vernedei. Next base: position 555,871,425 of record CM062297.1, on the reverse strand, counting down.
GTCGCTAATAGGATCGACGGCATTGGCGGTCCATCCGGGCTGCGAGCGAGAGAGGTCCCTCTCTCGTACAACAACATCTGGGACCAGATGTTGTGGTACAAAACGTTTTGCATTCGGAGCATACGTCCGCCGCTCGGGACGCTCCGTTATATAGATAGTCCGGAGAGACGGTCGATATGGCTTCCTCATCCTCATGGCAGCGCACACGACCGCACCTTGGCTACGTGACCACATATATCCAGCCAGCTTCGCCGATCAGGGATTCCACGGCGACCAGGTCACACTATCCGGTAGCCAGGGACACATGAGGCCTGTAGACTCCGGACGTTTGCATAAAAGAAGTATGCAGGAGTCAACATACACGGAGCTTCCAGCGGCAAAGCAAAGTAAGACCGCTACTCCACAGGTCTCAGTGACGGACATGCTATCCCAAATAGCACAACTTATCGCAGCATCCCAGCAGACGACAGAATCTCTGTCGGATCAGGAATTATCCGACGGCGCTGGGTAGGTACGCTCTGCTGAAGCATCAGGTACGGACGACCGAGAACTTCATAGGGTCCGGCAGGATGGCGAAAGGGATTCAGAGGATTTGGAGCTTTCCCTTTCGGAACAACATAAAGCTGCCGTAGATTTTATCCGGCATTATCTTCCAGAGGTTGTTCCGTCGGACCAGAATGCTGCGATGCCGGATAATAGACTGATAGCGTCATTGGACACAGAATTTTTTGATCGGTTCAAGGACATCGTCCCTGAGTTTCCGACACAGTCCAATAATGTCACAAGAACATTTGAATTATTGAATGACACTATACATAAGCTAGCTACCAAAACGAGCAAGACTGGTTTCTTGTCCACAAATGCTCTAAATCTGCCTTTCATTAATTTAAGGAATAAATTCGAAACGGCAGGACAGGGCATACCGAGAGTTCCTCTGCGTCTAGACGACCAGGCTGAAGACTTAGAATTGTCTATACCGCCGTCTATGTCAATTCAACCACGACGTTGGAAACGACAATAATGTCTAACAGAGTTAACTTAGACGCTTTATCATACGCAGATCACCTTACTAAGGTGTTATCATTACGTCTTCAAGGGAAAGAATTCCAGGATATACAATCCTCATTAAGAGTTCTTTCAAGGGCAATAGCTTATTCCACGTATAACTCCGCCCTTTCTGTGGCAAACCTGGAGTTGGTTAGACGTGACACAGCCCTAGCTACATCCACGCGCGTGGATGGTAAGGTGAAAAACTCTCTCAGAGTCGCTTCGGTCTCCGGAGAGCTTCTCTTCGACGGCAAGCTTTCAGCAATCTATGATAAGATAACTAAGAAAGCTTCGGATTCTCTGCTATTCAAATCCGCTTCTAAAAAGTCGGATACAGCAGAAAAGAGTAAGACAGGCACTTCTGGGACAAGTACGCCCACGAGAAGTTCCTATAGAGGTTCCTATGCATCCTCTAGGTCTTATTCTAGAGACCGTCTAGGCAGCGACTCACGTGGAGGACGTTATTCTGGCCGAGATAACCGGTCAGACGTCCCTAGGTCGACGGGGCGAGGTGCGGGTCGTGGAGGACGTAGTTTCTCCTTCCGCAAGCCTCGCAGGTCCAGGAGGTGATGGTTTGAACCTCTATCGTGTTCCGGTAGGCAGAAGATTATCGAGTTTTATAAACGATTGGGCGTCAATTACGGACGACCCCTGTGTTCGAGGGGTAATTTCGGAAGGACTAAGAATATCCTTCAAACGAAAGCCTCCATTAACTCGAAGTCCAAAATCCGCAGAAAAGAGACGCTCTTTTATCTGAAGTACAGTCTCTTCTGAAGAAGAATGCGGTAGAGGTCGTAGAAGACCAGGAATCACCGGGTTTCTACAGCCATCTGTTTCTGGTTCCGGAACCAGACGGCTCGTTCCGTCCAGTCATAGATTTGAGCTGGATAAACAAGCTGATTGTCGCTCCGAAGTTCTATATGGAGACAATTCGATCAGTCAGAGCGAGTATTCGGGTGAACGACTATGCTACAAGCATAGATCTCAAGGATGCGTACTTTCACGTCATGGTACATCCGACATTCAGAAAGTATCTACGCTTCGCAGTCCTAGGAGTTGTATATCAGTTCCGAGCGATGTGCTTCGGTTTGAACCTAGTGCCCTGGGCTTTCACTCGAATAATGAACTCGGTAATGATATATTTCCGAGCTCATTCGTCTGCGGTAACGTCAGCCTACCTGGACGACATTCTTCAGAGATACGGCAACGAGTTAACGCTTCAGAATGATGTGCAGAATCTGCTTCTATTACTCCGACGTCTCGGTTTTATAATAAACGAGGAGAAGTCGGTTCTGGTGCCATCCAAGTCATTCACCCACCTGGGGATGAGCTTCGAGACGCACAACAATCTCGTTCATCTGCCGTTAACCAGAGCGAAATTAATCATTTGTTACACTCGCTATTGTCTTCACTCAGACAAAGTTACAGCGAGAGAATTCATCAGACTGATAGGGTTGTGTGGAGCTGCCGTGGATTTTATTCCAATGGGGCGGCTACGCACTTGTCCTCTCCAAATCTTTTTGACTCAAAAAGAACAGAGTTGGAGGGTGAAGATTCTTTCGCTCGTTACGTACATCCTCTTGTAAGTCAAGTGAAACAGATTCAGACTTGGGCAGATATTCAGTGGTTTATTCAGGGAAATAACTTCCACTGCAATTGCCGGATCCGAGTTTTACAGTGTTGGTGGATGCCAGTTAAATAGGTTGGGACCCAACATTGAGCCCAACGGTTTTTAAGTGCCAGGGTCCTTGGGATCCATAGTTCCTAATCAAGCACATAAACATCAGGAATTGATGTTATTTTGGCTTGCGTTACGTCATTGCATGAATGTTATCCAGATTGCCCACAGGCAATTCTGTCCGACAATTCGACGGTATAAGCATATTTTCGGAACTAAGGAGGTACTCATTCCATTCTGTTATTCACTGTAACGGAATGAATCCTTCTGTTGGTACTAGAACATCAAGTTCTCCTATCGGTCCGTCATATTCCGGGTTGTCTGAACGTATTAGCGGACTCCCTTTCACGAAAGGGCCGCTTGTTGCAGTCAAATGGACTTTTAACAACGAGTATTTATCTCAGATTTGCTACCTATGAGAGCGGCCAATGATGGACTTATTTGTGACGCATCTCAACAATCAGTTGCAAGTGTATGTGTCAACATGTTCAGATCCTCGAGCGTTTGCAGTTGACGCTCTATCCATCTCGTGAGATGGGATAATAGGATATGAGTATCCTCCAGCGCCGTTGATTCAGCAGATACTGCTTAAGTTAAATAATCTCAATGCAATTCTGTTGGTAGCACCTCTGTCTCCACAAAGACCGTGCATTAATCTATTCAGGTGTCTGTTGTGGCTTATACTGTGGAAGCTTCCTCCACATTTCGGTCCATTCTATAGCTAGATGGATTATATTAGCTTTCAGTACTGCTTATGATAATATCTTCAACACAGCAGTCTGCGATTAAGATTTTAGCTCTTGAAGTAAGAGTTCTTTCTACTTCAGAGGCTTATGCTAATAGCGTTGCTATTACAGTTCTAATGACAGCTGCATATTGGTTTTAGCCTTTCACTTGCACGAATTTATACCTCAGAAATATTGAGTCCATTTCTAGAGACCGGCATTGTTTAGTTTCGTTATCTGTTGCTCAGAATGTCGTCCACTAAACAGTTGCAACGATAGTTGTGTAGGCTTTTGGTTCCGGCAGTGACTCTGTGCTGCAACCCTCTTCGCTCTGGGGTATTTGACCCAGGGCAAGGGGAAGGGTGGGGGGTGGGTGTTCTCTTAGGTCACCTGATTTATAGTGAAAAGCAAGGGAATACCTCCCCTAGAGTCAGTAATTCTAGTCGGTACCGGAATGATTATTAAAGTGTAAAGATAATTTTTTACTCATCCATGTAATATTTTCAAGTGTACCTCGGTGTGTAGTATTTGTATATGTCACATATCATGCAGACGTTAATATACAATTATCGGTCACTTTTAATGAATTTAAGAGTCTCATTTATCTGGACTACTTTATTTATCGGCTTTCCTTTAAAATAATTACCATAATGGATTATACTGGAGGTTAATAGACATCAGTGATGTTATTATGCTCAAGTACAGAATGGTGTTGTGTCTTTCTCGTTTTGATGCAGAATAGAAAGATACATGTAAAGCCTATTTCTCCTTTCTCCTTGAGGGGATAATTCTGTATATATATAGTTGAGTTATTGGATTGCTTTATGTCCTAGACCCTCCAATCTTTTTACTATTCAGCTAAGTCTGGGTCATTGGTATAGTATAAAAATGTTAAAAAATTTATAGTAATTTATATATTTTTTATACTTACCAATGACCCAGACGGGGATGGCCCTCCCATGAGTTCAGAACTCATACCTCCCCGCTGATTACATAACGCTTTTCCAGGCACTGCTTGTAAGAATGACTTTTGGCGCCAATTTCGAGACCTCCTTGACACTGCGCATGCGCAGTGGAGGAAAGGTATGGAGGACCATATAGGACATGTAATTTTCGGTTTTCGATGCAAATTTTGGGGATTGGGGGGTAAAATTTGTGTTTGGCCCAAGAATTTAAGAGTTAGCACCAGCTAAGTCTGGGTCATTGGTAAGCATAAAAAATATATAAATTACTATAAATTTTTTAACTTTCACAACAATAATTTTAAATTTTCTTTAACCCTTTACCTAACGAATCGCCCGCATCCACCCGCATAATATGCAAATTGAGCAGATGAAAAAATTAAATTTTTCAAAATATTTAAACAAAACCATAACATATGACCCCTCATTGGAACGAGCTCGATAAGCTCGTCCCAATGAGGGGTCACATGTTATGGTTTTGTTTAAATTTGGGGAAAAATTTTAAAAAATAGTAAATAAAATAATAAATTTTGATATTCTCTATGTTGGGTAAAGGGTTAACAAAATCTCGCAAAACTATAGCTCACTTTGCTGGTATAATGGTAAGTTTGAGAAAAGAATGCTGTTATAAATCAACTTTGTAAAATAATTTAGAACTCAACCTGTCATTTACACATTCAAGCACAAGAGGGTACATTTTATACCACGTTTGTGATGATCGGTGTTATCCGATATAATGCAGACATTGAGAAATGTGTTTGATAAACCATGCATGGAATCCAGTTTATGTGTAATAATGTCGTATAAGAACACATCTGAGTGATATTTACACATCTGATTGACATTCAAGAATTGAATCATGACTGTTTGAAATCCATGTGGTGATGAAACAAATTGATCACATGCAAAGTCCATGAACCACAACTGACAGTTGTATGTGAATTATCCCTCATTCATTTGCTCACAGGTCAACATTCTTAGGGTCTCTAGCCATCCCTTACTGTGTGTGTATGGGTAGGATTCCCTATATTGGTATCCGGCAGGCACGACGACTGACTCTGAAATTAAATCAACCTGATGATTGACCAAATAAATTTACGTAAAGTAACATTACTCAACAATATGTTTATTGTTAAATATATGTTATATTGTGAGTTGTTGTGCATTGAACTGTTATTTGTTTGATGATCAGTTCAATAATGTATAGCGTATGCACTGAATAAAAATAATGTTTCAACTAATTTCAGATGGTGAATCATATCTGGACTCCTTGCAAGCTGCTATGGATAATCCTGCTTAGGACAAAATATCTTGCTACTGAAATAAGTATAATTGGGCACATTTAACCAAATTCCCCTGGAAACGACCACAGATAAGCTAATAGCTTACTGTTGAATCCACACTCAATGATATTGTAAGCTATCACTTTGGAAACTTTCAAAATAAATATTGTTTAAACTAAATTCCCCTGCTGTAAATTGAACAGACTTATTGACCAATGATTTCTTTATTTAAACTTGGATGAATTGTTCATCAAATCTAGTCATGGCTGCTTCACAGCAGCCATGACTAGATTTGATGAAAAATATTTTTAAAATACTCAGAAGGTTAAGAATTAAAATTTAGCAAATAATCCCATTCACCCCTTTACGATATATGTATGATTTGTAGATGGTGCAGATGGTCTTCGACCAATGCTTCAATGCTCAAATGTCAGTGTAAGTGACAAAAGATGCTTACCTGCTACTGCTTGGTGGTGTTGTTCATCCTCCTGTTTATTTGAAACTGTCCATCCATAATGAAAGCTTTGTTCTTGAAAATGTTATACTTGTTAGAGTCTAACTGATACACAAATAAATAGAGGATATTTACGGTATTTCAGTGAATATCAGGAATTAACTCAGGAGTGTCGACCAGAAAGTTTGATTTTGACGAGTGAAAAATAATATTTTCAGATCCACATGAATGAGATAATTCCTGATATTCACTAAAATAGCATAGATTTTCTTTTTATTATGTGCTACATGACATTTTACTGCGAATTTTCAACCCAATTCGACTGCAAGCACATGCATTTCAAAACAATAACAAATACCAGCTGACCCATCCTTCACAGAACAGCATGGAATAGCATGAACTTCTGGCACTACTGGTAAAGGTGGTACTGAATCTCTTGTAACAGTATTGAAAGCGAAGTGATGCACCGAAGAGTGACATCATTGAGGAAGCTACTGAGGGATATTCCTCATTCTCCATCAAGTCTATGGGTATCAAGAAATATCTTTTAGATAATCTGCGATAATTCACATAATATATAATAATCCACTCTTCACCTGTTTCACCTCTGTATTTGTTTAAGCTTCTGTGATATTGGGTTGACTATTCTATTACTGAGGAGACAATGGAAGAGCCATGGGTAGGATTGGGTGGTCCTCATCTCCCCTTCCCCACATACATTTCCTGAAAATCTGCGACACAGTTATTTTTTTTTTTATTAATTCTTGCCCTGATATTTCATTTATTTTGTCACAGGTATGTCTTCATTTTATGGGTACTTTGGCTCTAGAAAAATGCTCAACAACAAATCATGTACAAATTGAAATAAATTAAACGGGAGACACCCACCTATCAGGGATAAACAAAATATATGCCAGCAGAAAACTGTTCTGTGACCTCTCACTTCATTTAGCCTGTCCACACCATTGTAAGACTGCAGTATCTTTGGACTGAAAATATACTGTTGTGCGACACCCATGATCCCTTTCCAGCAAGGTATCAAATAATATAACAGCATTTCATCATTAAAAACAAAGATTAAAGCTTTGCTATTGAGCCTTTCATCCCAGATGCCCTGAATGGTGTTGTCTTCTATGCTACTGTATATGGCAAATGGATTAGTCTGTGTTGCATCAATGGGGAGGTTCAGTGATAATTTAATACAACAGCCCTAGGGCTGTGGGATTAACTTATCACTGATCCTTCTGTCCAGTTAGGTGTTCATTATGTTGTCTACTCACAGACTGCCAAAGTTTTACTTATGCAAAATTTTATGCAAACCATGTTGAAAGGGTTAACTCCTTGCATGCTGCTGGCAGATATTCCTGCCAAAGACCATAATTCTCTTAAAATAAGTCAAATTTTAGGATATTTAACAAAATGTTTTCCTGTAAGATGTATAGATTTTTTTATCAATCATTTCTTGGCAAATTTTCATGAATTTTTCTTCAACTCAGGTCACAGCAGCCATGACCAGATTTGATGGAAAAATATCTTAAAATTGCTCTGCAGGTTAAGAGTTAATGAAAAAATGCTGTTGCAGCAGCTGTAGAATAGTTTAATCCAAAGGGTTGAAAATGTTATTGAATTTTTGTTTTATCAATTTCACCATATCAGATATATTTATATTGTTAATATATTTTTACTGAGTGTTATGTATACTTTAACCCTTTACCCAATGCAGAGAATATCAAAATTTATTATTTTAATTACTATTTTTTTTAATTTTTCAAAAAAAATTCAACAAAACCATATCATGTGACCCCCTCATTGGAACAAGCTTGATGAGCTTGTTCCAATGAGGGGGTCACATGATACGGTTTTATTGAAATATTTTGAAAAATTCATTTTTTTCAACGGCTCAATTTGCAAATTACGCGGGCGATTCATTAGGTAAATGGTTAAAAATAAGAAAACAGTTCATTGTATTAATTTGTTCATTTGTACCTTGTTACCCCTTTGGGAATTTTTTGGGCCTGATTCATTGCAGATCGATTTCTATTTGCCATCCACTGATTACATGAAAGAGTATGTATATCAAACAAGCTATTAACCCTTTACCCATCATAGAGAATATTAAAATTTATTATTTTAATTACTATTTTTTTTAATTTTTCCAAAAAACTATGACAAAACCATATCATGTGACCCCTCATTGGAACTCGCACACCAAGCTTGTTCCAATGACTGGTCACATGATATGATTTTGTTAAAATATTTTGAAAACTTTATTTTTTTCAACTGCTCAATTTACAAATTACGGAGGCAGATGCAGGCGATTGGTTAGGTAAAGGGTTAAATAAAAATCTAACATGTTTTCATATTTGGAATTCACTAAAAAAAACTGTCCACATTCCATTCGTTGGTGAATTGCAACAACGAGGTAAAAGTTTCATCCACAACCCATGCCAACTCAGAGAGGTGGAGAGGTTGGAATTTTATTCGAGAGCTTGCTTAAAATCAGGCGCCTACCTGCACAAACATTCAAATCATTGGAAATTATAGCAGCCTCTCTGACATATGTATCACAGTCACTACGTATTTTTGTTTTATATAGACCACCACCTAACACAAAAAATCAACTTTCTGTTAATCTGTTTATTGAGGAATTTAGAGAATTTCTCAGAGATATTGTTGCGATGCCTGCGAACTTTATCCTGGCCGGCGACTTCAATTTTCATGTCGACAATGAAAATGAATGGCCGCCTGTAAATTCAGAGATACATTAACCTCAATGAATCTTGTACAGCATGTGGTGTGTCCGACTCATAAAGACGGCCACACATTAGACCTTGTCATACCGAGGGAGTCCGAAACCCAACTGCTTCACAATATCAACGTTATTGACCTAGCCATCTCTGATCATTTTCTTGTTCAGTTGCAACTTAAATTGCCCCGCCCAATGCCTCTGCGGAAGAAAGTATCATACAGGAAATATCGGAATATTAACTGTGAACACTCTGAAGAGATTAATTCATCTTTTATGTCAATCGATACCCAGAAACCACCGGATGAAATGTTGAGCATCTTCACTTCAAACATGTCAAACATCATCGACAAATTCACGCCCATTCAGAATCGAACTTTTACAATTCGCCCAAATACACCTTGGTTTTCAGACGAGATATGACAGGCAAAATCTCGGCGACGAAAATTCGAATTGCAATGGCGACAATCCAAGCTCTCCATTCACAGGGAGATGTATGTTCGACAACGGAACCGTGTCAACGAACAAATACATTTGGCCAAGAAGATCTACTTTTCTCAAATTGTTAAAAACAATTTTAACAAACCAAATGTTCTTTCAACAGTACTTGACAAGCTACTGCACCAAAAAAGGAAACCGTTCTCCCAGATCACTCCTCTGCTTCTGATCTGGCGGAGCGGTTCTCTGCATTTTTCGCTGACAAAATCGAATGCATTCGAGCTGGACTGAATGTCAGCCCCAACCCACAACCCATTGTGTTTAGGGCTTCGACAGACCATGTGTGTCTGGATTCCTTCCAGCCTATAACACTTGTAAGTCTCAATAATTTAATAACGAATCCCCCACCAAACACTGCAAATTAGATGTAATCCCAACTTGGCTGTTGAAATCTTGCCTATCAGATATTGCACCATGGATATTAGAAATTGTTAACTCATCTCTTACATCGGGTGTCTTCCCCACCAATATGAAGCAGGCACTTGTTACCCCATTACTTAAAAAACCCGGGCTCGACCTGGAAATTTTGAAGAATTACCGCCCTGTCTCCAACCTTTTGTTTTTTTATAAGGTTGTGGAACGCGCGGTTGCTCTTCAACTGAATTCTCATCTTTCCCAGTATGAACTTTCAGAGGCTTTCCATTCCGCCTATAAACCTAAGTGCAGCACAGAGACTGCCTTACTCAGAGTGCAGAACAACATTCTAATGTCGATGGATAAACATCTTGTCTCCTGCTTAGTATTACTCGACCTGAGTGCTGCCTTCGACACCATCAACCACAATAAGCTCATAGACAGGTTAGAACACAGAATAGGAATTTCGGGTAGAGCTCTACAGTGGTTCTCTTCCTACCTAACAGGCCGTACCCAAAGTATACTCATTAAAGAGTCAACCTCCACCGAGTTCAATCTTCAGTATGGTGTTCCCCAAGGGTCCGTTCTGGGCCCTTTATTGTATGTGATTTATGTTCTTCCCCTGGGTGATATCATCTGTAGCCATGGCCTACAATTTCACTTTTATGCTGATGACACCCAGCTATACATCCATTTTAAACCAGATAATGAAGCATTTGCATGTCATCGACTAGTGGAATGTGTGGTGGACATCAAAGACTGGATGACTAATAACTTTTTAAAGTTAAATGCCGACAAAACGGAGGTTATTTACATTGGCTTACCTAACCAATTAGGCAAAATTTCAAAACTTCCTTTATCAATAGAAGGAAATAGCATTATACCATCGGCTACCGTTCGTAACCTGGGATATTTCATCGATGAGTCGTTGGCAGCTGACAAACACGTCCAGCAGGTGTGTCATGCTGCATTCTGCCATCTTAGAAATATCAGCAGGGTGCAAATGTTGATAGACAAACACACAGCTGAACAATTAGTCCATGCTTTTGTCACTAGTCATCTTGATTATTGCAACTCACTGCTATACTGATGCAAAAAGGCATCACTGGATAAACTTCAACATATCCAAAATTGTGCTGCTAGGTGTGTAACTCGAAATAGGAAGTCCTGCCACATAACACCTATCCTAGCTGACCTCCACTGGCTTCCTGTCCAACAAAGAATTCAATATAAAATAATCCTTCTGACATATAAATGTATTAATGACCTGGCACCATCATATCTCTCAGATCTGGTCACATACTACACACCTGCCAGAGACCTTCGTTCTTCGGACTCGCACACCTTGGTCCAACCTGTTTCAAAATTAGCATCCGCTGGTGACCGGGCCTTTTTGATCGCCGGCCCTAATCTCTGGAACCTTTTACCGAGTCACCTGAGACTACCACAGGAAACTGAGTCATTCAAAGCTGGTTTGAAAAGGCATCTCTACAAACAAGCTTTCTGCACCAATATGTAGATAAGAAATCATTTCCCTTTTTTTTTTTCTTTTTTTTTTTTCCCGTATGTAAAGCCAAAGAGCACTTTTTGTGGATTTTAGGCTTAAAATTATTATTATTATTCCAATGATGGGTTATAAGTTGAGTCGTAATGCTTTTCGAAAATAGTACGGGCTGGTTTTTGGCCATTACATTTGGTAAAGAGTTGATATAGATGAGATTTACACTTAGTGCACAGGGTCAGTTACTCAGTTAATAATGAAAACCTTTTATAACCAGAATGTGTGACCAAACCTGTGCAATACATTGGGTTAGTCACACTTTCTGGTTATAAAATAGTGGTGACTGCAATATCACACACTGTATGAAAATATAAACTGACCAGGGCTGTAAAAATGCGTAGAGTTGGGGTTGGGTACATGTTACAGTGCATGCAGGATTCAAGCAACTAATGGAAACTGTGAACATTTTTTTCAAGTGAATTTCAAAAATGAAAACATGTTCTATTTTAAATTAATAGCTTGTTATCAGCTATTTAGACTGGGTCTCAAAGTGCTTTTACTCTTCCCATGACACAAGCTAGTGATAAATGTTCCAGTATCCCTTTATTTAACTTGAATATTTTTTTTTTCAGTCTCTTAACCCAACATTATGAGTCTTTATTGAAATTACCTTCCAGTGAGGTAACCTTAGCTATGGTTCAGAAAGAAAAACATTTTAAAATAAAATTGCCTCTTGTTTTTAGCTCATCTTGACAAAGTCAAGCTGAGCTAATCTCATCGCTCTCCGTCCGTCGTCCGTCAACACCATGTTTTGCTCTTCTCCTCCAAAGCCACTGGGCCAATTCAAGTGAAAGTTTGTGTGAGTGATGGTCCCAAAGGGGCATTTCATTTTGTTCAACTCAGCATGCCCAGCCCCATAGGGAGGGAGTGGGGGAAAATGCTCCAAAATATTTTTAAAATCTTCTTCTCAAGAACCAGTGTGTACAATGACTTGATATTTGCTATGGAGCTTCCATATGAGGTGTAAAATCAAGTTTGTTCAAACGAAATTCGTGAAGTAATATTTGGCTTTGTAATAGGAGGGGTAAGATTTTTGGCCCCGCCCAAAATTTCTAGTTTCTGAACCGATGGTCCGGTATGAACCAAATTTCTTTTGTGGTAGTATTGGGTCATAAGTACTTGACCCATGCAAAAAAAAAAATTCCCGCATCCCCATGAGAACCCTTGGAGCTAAAAATAGAAATATTTTCAAACGCCCATATTTCCCAAACCCCACGGAACAGAGAGCTTTTATTTGGTATGAAGTATCCTTATGACCAGTAGAATTGAATGTTAAAAAAAAATTGCCATCGGTTATGTTAGGGTGTTCTGTAATGGGCATCGAAAAAATGCTGAGTCAGCATATTTGCAAAAATTAAAAAAAATCTTTTCTCCAGAACCAAACATCAGAATCTTTTGATATTTGGTATACAGCATTCATAGGGGGTGGGGGGGGGGTCCTAGGGGGTGGGGGGTCAGATAAAAGTTTGTTGAAATAAAGCTCATTGGTTCATATTTGGGCTCTCTACGAAGTTTTAACATAGGGTAATATGGGGAATATTCTTTAAAAATCTTCTTCTTCAGAACCACCAGTCAGAATCTTTTAATATTTGGTATACATCATTGTTATGAGGGTCAGATTCTAGATTGTTCAAACCAAGTCCCTAGGTTAATATTTGGGCTTCCTACGGAAGCCCAAATTTTATCTTTGTTCAATATGGAGGGAAATTTAAAAAAATCTTCTTCAGATCCATCAGTCAGAATGCTTTGATATTTGGTATGCAACATCTCTATGGGGGTCAGATTCAAGTTTGTTCAAATCGGATCCCTAGGTGTATATTTGGGCTCACTATGGTAGCCCAAATTTTTACTTAGTGCAATATGAGGAAATTTCTTTAAAAATCTTCTTCTTCAGATCCACCAGTCAGAATGTTTTATATTTGGTATACAACATCTCTAGGGGGTCAGATTCCAGGTTGTTCAATTCGAGTGCCTAGGTTAATATTTGGGCTCCATATGGGAACATGAAATTTAACTTAGTACAATATGAGGGAATTTCTTCAAAAATCTTCTTCTTCAGATTCACTTGTCAGAATGCTTTCACGTTTGGTATACAGCATCGCTAGGGGGGGGGGGGGGGGGGGGTCAGATTCAAGTTTGTTCAAATCGGATCCATAGGTTAATATTTGGGCTCGCTATGGTAGCCTAAATTTGAACTTAGTGCAATTCGAAGAAATTTCTTTACAATTTCTCTTCTTCAGATCCAACAGTCAGATTGCTTTCATATTCGGTACACAACATCTCTAGGGAAGTCAGATTTAACTGTGTTCAAATCAAGAGCCTGGGTTAATATTTGGGCTCTCTATGGGAGCCGGAAATTGGCCATTTTGCTGAAGAATTAAAAATTTTGTATTCAGTACCCTCTAGTGGTACTAAGATTAATCCACATAGGTTGTATCAGGGGCTTCATAGAGGAGCTCTACATTTTACTTATGATCAACTGAAGAAAAGGCATGATGCCCAGATTATTTTTGTCACTCCTGAGGGACTCAAGGATTGACAGTGTGGCCTATGGAGATGGCTTGCTTAATGTAGGCTCATTCTTGGACTCTGTTTAAATTGTGTTCTGTACAAGATGAGCTCTTCAGGCCCCGTGGGGCCTCTTGTTTATGTATACCATTGGGGCATTTAGCAAAAGCTCCCAGCTGTTTTTTTGATGAGTTTGGAAAAGAAACCCATAAGATTATTCCAGGAAGAGATAACATTATTGTTTACAAAATAGTATGGCAAAATAAGGTTGAACATTCCTGTTAATGATTACCTTCATATAAAATTGTTTTGTTATAATTTATTATTGACCTAATGAACACATGTTGGAAATCCCTCTAGTTATCCTGACAAACTCTGAAACAGTTTGTCATTTTCTGAGAAACCATAGCGTATAACCTCCATTGGAATGAACTTGAGAGTTTGTTCCAATGGTGAGATACAGGCAATGGAAGAAAAAATAAAAGTTAGGAATTTTTGTGTATTTTTTTCTTGGAAGGGTTGATCAGTTTTTAGATGAAGGGTTAAGACTACCCACATGTATGATCTGTGAATATATGGACCAAAGGGATTCTCAAAGATGTAAGAAATTTGTTGAATAGGAATTTTGAGAGGTTATAAGCAGATGGTTGTACAACCATCTGGAGATTTTATTTTCTTGATGTACATCAGTTACAACTTTGCCTGTATCCTGTCTGATTTTATGTTTTTTAAATTTCCAAATAGTATAGTAGGTATACTGTATGTTATCTGTATTTTAATATATTTGTGACTTGTTTTTAATTTTGAAGACATTAAAAAATACAGCTGATTCGCATGTTATTCAGATATTTTAACCCACAGAGAGGCTTTAATTTGATCAGTCTTAATTTGCAAAAGTCGGTTTTGGTTCTCAAGAACTTCTACCTCAAGAATCAAAATTTGAGTTCTTAAAATACTTTATAATTTGAAAGTTCTAGTATACCCTTGTGAGTGCAACCAATTCATATTCCATAAAATAACACAAAGCTCATATTTGTATATTTACTAGAGTTTAACCCTTTGAATCCTGGTGGTCTCTTTCATGTAAGTTCAATGGAAGGAATTGGAAGATTCCATATTTATTATTTGGGGTAAACCACTCAATATTTTCAACATGCAGCCCCAAGGCTGCAGGTTGAAAATATTGATTGCTCTACCACACATTTTAACTTAGCAACCATCCAACTTAACGCAAGTATGACATATCACGTGCCTGGACCAGAAAAGTGGTCTCTTGGCTTCAAAGAGTTAACCATTAACTGGTTGAGGGCTAGATTATTTTTAGTGGTGTGAATTTGTTATTCAAAATTTGTTGTATTACAAATTATTGGAGAGTGTCCACATTCACTTCCCAGTAATTTGTAATAGAACAAATTTGTATCAACAAAATATTATTTGCATTTGACTGAATATGAAGCATGAGCAAGGAAAACATTGGCTTTTGCTCTGGTACCCTCATTTTAGCTTAACTTGACAAAGTCAGGATAAGTTATTGCCATCATGCGTGCGGAAGACTGTCAGTCTGTGAATCTTCACATTATCTTTAGCGCAGGTTACAACCTGTAGTTCTTGTCGATCATCACGAAATTTCATATGCTGGTGCAAGACACTTCACCCCGATTGCCTACATGGGGGCATGATGACGCTGTGTACTGAGGCGTACTGCACGTCGATGGTGCGCATGTCTTCAGCCAATCTAACCCTGCCTGTGCTGTGGTGCAGAGTTCAGAGTTACGATGTTGGAGAGCTGACAGCTGCTCGTTGTTGCTCGGTGGTTCTCTCCGGGTACTCTGGCTTCCTCCACCCGTAAAACTGTCACGGTCACGATTAGCCATTGTGCATAAGTATGTGACCTTAAACACCAATAAATAAATAAATAAATAATTCATATGCTGGTTTGAGGTCATGTCTAGATGAGAACGTCCCCTTTTGGCCACGATCGGTCAACCGCAATAGCTATGCAAGGCTTTGTATTTAAAAAAGGATTTTATTGTAACTTAGTAGGGTGACTCTGTATAATATCTAGATGAGAACGTCCTATTTTGGTCAGGTTCACCCAACCGTGATGGCTGTAGGAGCATGTTATCCAGATTCCTTTATCACAGTCTACAGCTTGCATTTATGAAGGGATTTCATTGCAAATTTGTTGGATGACTCAGTGTAATGTCTAGATGAGAACGTCCTATTTTGGCACGTATTTGGGTCAAACCATGAAATTGCTGTGTTTTTACATTTGTTATCTCAGGGTATCTGGGCCAAACGCACTCTAGATTTCATCTTTGAATGATACTGCCTACCATATATACTAAGAAAATCCTTCATCCCAACATACGTCAGGATGGCTGTTTTCCATTTACATCAGCTTCATTAACATATTTACCAAATTTTCACTCTTATTTCCTTTATGACATAATATATTGAAAACCCTGGTCTCGGCACATTTATACCCTCAAAATAGAAAACTGTTGACATTGATTTTGTTTAGCATAGTCTACAGTTCATATTTATGAAGCGATTTCATTGTAACTTGGAAGGATAACTCGGTATGATGTCTAGATGAGACAGTCCTATTTTGGTCGGTCAGCCATTACTGCTGCCTGGTCACGTGACCTAGATTCCTTGAGCTCTTCCATTGTGTACATACCAAATACCAAAAGCCAGTTATTACCATCCAAGGGATCATGAGATGTTAAAAAAATGTGAAGCAATTTCTCTCCACCTCCTCTCCACAGGGGTCAGCAAATTGTTTGCAACAGAACTGAAATGAAATGGCCCACCACCACAAACCTTGTGCACATGAAATATCACTGCTTTTGGTCCAAAGGTTAGGGAGATGACAAACACATTTACGGCTGATGATGGATGAATGATAGATGAAATGTGTGATCAGTCTAGCACATTGATGCTCAGTCAAGTGTGTTAAAAACCAGTGTACATTGCATAACTTTTCAGACAGTGATCAAGTGGGACTACAAATGTTGATTCTTGGAAATGTTGAATTAGTTTTTTGTCCCTTGCATACTTGCAAATTTTAAAATGGAAAATATAATAAAATTCTCTTCAAAAGAATTTTTCAAGCGAAGGGGGGGGGGGCAGTGCCCAATATCTTGCCCACAACCTGCAACATGATGAAAATAGAATTTTGAACTGGAGGTATGGTAAGTGGTTTTGTGTTGGGGAATTATATTCAACTAGAGTGAACTAAAACACATGTCTCCCCTTCGATTAGTTCCATGCTTCCAACTTACGACTAACAAAGATCAAACTAAAGGTCAAATGTCAAGATCATGGAAGTTCAAGATAGAATGTGACCCATCAGCCTGGCCATTGCATTCATATGCCAGATATCATAAACTTAGCTGAACAATGCAATAATTTGACCATCACAACAGTACATGATACAATGTTGTCTTATGTTGATACACCCACATGCCAAATACCATAAGTGTAGGTCAAAAGATAAAAAAAAATCTGTAATTTGACCTTGAGGTCAAAGGTTAAGGTCATATGTGGGTCATGATAGTACTCGACACATCGTCTCATGGTGATACACCTACATGCCTAATATCATAAGCCAAGGTGAAAAGGTAAATGAGTTCTTGCCCGGACAAGCTTACTTGCCAAAAAATCAATAATTTGACCTTGAGGTCAAAGGTCAGTGTCATATGTGGGTCATGATGGTACGCAACACACCGTCTTATGGTGATACACCCACATGCCAAATATAACATAAAAATCATATGCCTAGGTCAAAAGATTAAAAAAAAGTCAATAATGTGACCTTGAGGTCAAAGGGCCCAATATCTTGCCCACAACCTGCAACATGATACTTGAGGTCAAAGGTCAAGGTCATATGTGGATCATGATGGTAAGAGACACATCATCTCATGGTGATACACACACATGCCTAATATCATAAACCGAGGTGAAAAGGTAAGAAAGTTCTGGCCTGGACAAGCTTACTTGCCAAAAAATCAGTAATTTGACCTTGAGGTCAAAGGTCAATGCCATATGTAGGTCATGATGGTACATCGTCTCATGGTGATACACCCACATGCCAAATATCATAAGCGTAGGTCAAAAGATAAAAAAAATCAATAATTTGACCTTGAGGTCAAAGGTCAAGGCCATATGTGGGTCATGATAGTACACGGCACATCGTCTCATGGTTATACACCCACATGCCTAATATCATAAGCCAAGGTGAAAAGGTAAATACGTTCTGGCCCGGACAAGCTTATTTGCAAAAAAATCAGTAATTTGACCTGAAGGTCAAGGTCATATGTGTGTCATGATGGTATGCAACACATCCTCTCATGGTGATACCACCACAAGCTAAATATCATAAGCCTAGGTCAAATAATAAAAAAGTTCTGGCCCAGACACGGTTGTATGAGAAGAACAACGACGAGAAGGAGGAGGATTCAGGGTAAAACAATATGTCTCACTTTGGTGAAGGGGAGACATAATTAACAGGGTTATTCAGTTAAAAGATATCCAATTAAGTGGGCTCCACTGTACATGTGTTTTTAGAGTTATTTTAGCATCTCTGACTATGACTACAACACAGCAAAAAGGCAGGTTTGGCCAGCTGTTCATGTGCGCATGATGCACATTTTAGAGGGCTTGCAGGTATTGGTCTCAGGGTCCGATACCAATAAAGCAGAAATTGCCCACCACAGTAAACATGTCACATTTTCATTTCCTACCGTTATCATGAGAAATGCACCAATTTATTTATTTGTATTTAAGGTGAAATATTTCTGCACAATGGATAATTGTGACCACAACATCGATATAAATCACCTCCAGTCAATCGTTTATATCCATGTTGCCCATTGTAGAGGATTTCCAATCCCAGGTATTGATTACTGCATGGGGTGCACCATGAGGTGCACCATTCAAGAATTGGGTGTATGCACTTACCGATGTGAAAATAATTGGAGTGGATGTAAACATGAATGGATTCAGGCATGCTTTACCCTTTATCCAACACGAAAAAACAGTAACACTTGCAAAAAATTCTCTGAATAACAAAACATGAATTTTTCGCCTCAAAACATAGTTTACAACCTCTCATTGGAATGTGTGCCATGAGCTCATTCCAATGAGGGGTGAAAAGCAATGTTTTGAGGCAAAAATTTAAATAATAATAAAATTTGAATGGTGATTTTTATGAATAGCGCTGCCCAACTCTGAAAATTCTGTTAGGTAAAGTGTTAACATAATATTATAACTTAAATCCCAAATTGTTAACCCTTTACTCAAAGTAACGGCTAAAACCGGACAGCACTATTCACAAAAATCGCCAATTAATTTTCAGTATTTTTTCATTTTTTTTTCTCAAAAACATAGGTTATGACCCCTCTTTGGAACGAGCTCGTCAAGCTCGTTCCCATGAGGGGGTCATAACCTATGTTTTTGAGACAAAAAATGAAAAAATATTAGTTATTCAAAAATTGTATTTGCAAGTGTCATCTGCTTTTCATGTTAGGTAAAGGGTTAAAGGGACAATATAGGTTGTGAATTTGAAAAAATTAAATTGACCATTTGACAAAACCACAATTTTTGTTAGGAAAAGGTACATTCATGTGTCAAATATCATTTGTAAGAAACCGTTTGTGTCAATTAAATAAATAAAATTGAAAGTGAGAAGTTATTTGCTTTATCAAACAAGAGGCTCAGGTGAGGCTAAAATGCTCAACTGGCTCAAGTTGTCAAAAGAGATGAGTGCATAAGAAAGTGAAGGACAGCAAGAGCAGCCGCTTCATTTGAACAATTTAGAAATGGTATACTCCAAAAATGGTCTGTGTCACTTATCTATGAATTTGGCCCAGTGGTTATAAAGAAGACTTGTTTCAAATTAATTGATGGAGTACAAGAAGGATTATGACTCAGCATTTTCCCATTGCTTAACAGCGTTAAAATGGACATCCCAATTACAAAATGATAGCTATTCTGCTGGTCCTAAGGAAGCTGCATTCCAAAAAGCAATATTTTGGTCTGCGTAGTTTTTGAAATATGTGCATTTGAATTTTTTCTGTTTTGTAGCTCCTGGCATTCCCACAGGGCTGTGAAAATCTTTTTTTCAGACATCAATCAAATACTTATGACCTAATTATACCACATGCCAAATTTGGTTCAAATCAGTCCATCGGTTCTTAAAATACAATGGGCATGCTTCCACAGAGAGCCTAGATATTGACCTACAAACTTCCCTTGAACAAACTTCAATCTTCAACACCAAAAGAAGTTCTGTTCCAAATATCAATGCATTCTCTATGGTGGTTCATGAGAAGATTTTTAGGCTTTTTGTTCATTAACTATAAGTAGGTAATAAAGGCCGATTCGGTATCACTTGTACACGATTTTGTACATGTACACGTACATGTACGAAAATCTCCATAGGGTTTAGTGTTAAAATTGTGTACCTGTACACGATTTGTCGTTTTTTTGGTGATACAGAATCGGCTTTGCCGATTCTACATCACTGGATTTTATATACACATCGCTCAAATGTATGAAATTTTAAGGAAAAAAAGGTGTACCGTCTGATACAGAATCGGCAAATGAGTTTCCCCCATAGGATTGAGTGTTAAAATCGCGAGCAAAAAACGTGTTGCCGTTTCTGTATCATCATCGAAAAGTGGTTTGCCGATTCTGTATCATCCGTGTCACAATTTTAACACCGAATCCCTATGGAAGCGTACACGGAAATCCATTTGTGGATTCTACATCAGAAATCGACTCGTGTACGACACGTGGAAAGAGGTGATACCGAACCGGCAAACCCACTGCCACGTTTCCCGAGGAAATAAAAAAAGTGATTGATATATATAGGAGAGAAAAAACAATATAAATAAATAGTTATTTAAAAACAAATATATCAAATTGAATAGATTATAAAAAAGATACGTAAATCATGAGCGCTTCCCAGATTATTAGAGCAAGTTTTCTTTTAAAAATGCTGATGAGAGCCTACGCATTCTGCGTGAACGAACAACTAGGTCGCCTCTTGTTAGAACGATGCGTCGGATGTCGGGATCACCTAGACTTCGATCACGAGAATCATTCGTGTCTGACGATGGAAAGGGAAGATATGGTCGTCAAGTATTTCGAACCAGCATTCGAACGCGTTCAAATCGATGAAGTGATCACGTTTTGGAAGAGATTACTCTTCTGTAAGGATCGAAGCAAGCCCACAGTTTCGGAAGAACTGAAATTGGCACGTAGAAGTCTGACTTTAGAAGACAAGGGATGCATCATGAAATTATTGTTCAATGAAGCATACGTCTAAGTTTTCTTGTTGATATAAAATAAGGGGGAATAGAAATAAAAATAAATACACACATAAATTTTTTATCTAATATTAGAAAGAAAAAAAAATGCGAAAAAAGAGAACCAGAAATAAATTGTATCCAACGTTAGGTGACGACGAGGATGAGAAGCTGAACGGCGTTTTGCCGACGGCACCGTCGCTAGAAGAAAAAGAAAGAGGAGAGCGGTATCACATCGATCAAATCAATAGAATCCAAGCATATTTAACTCGAGAGAGAGATTCTCGCTGTTCTCTCAAGAAGAAGTATTCGCATTTCGTGAAATTCATCAACGCGATCGACACGACACTCATCACGATTTCCATGGGTTTACACACGGCCGGCATCGGATTGTTGTCGGCCGCGGTCAGCATTCCGATCGTGTTGACCGTAGAAGGAGTGGCTTTCGCCGCCGGATTGTTTAGCACGCTCGGAAACTTTTTGAGTAGGAAATTATATCTGAAGGCGAGGAAACACGACAAGATTCACATCTTGGCCGACTCCAAGATCGACACGATATCTGAAATGATCTTGATGGCGTTGAAAGACGGTAGGATATCGGACGGAGAATACTTCACGATATTGGGTGAGAAAACGAAATACGAAGCCATGAAAGAAGCCGTGAGAATCAAGACTCGTCAGATCACCAAAGAAGAGATGAAGGATTCTCTCGTGGAAAAGGGGAGGAAAGAGGCTAGGGAGGAATTCAGTAAGATGATAGAACTCAAGAGCAGCGATTGAAAAAAAATATATATATAATAAGAACAGAATTTTTAAAAAAAAATATTAAATTTATATATAAAATAAAAACAAAATTAATTTAAATAACTCTTAAAAATGTATTGCGTAAAGTGTAAGAGAGTTACCGAGATGAGTAATTCTCGAGAAGTACGAACTAAAAACGACAGACAGATGCTTCGCAGAATTTGTGACGTGTGTGGTTCTATCAAGACTCGATTCGTCAAAAAAAAGAATGCGAGCAAAGGTAAAGGCATCGCGAATAAAATGATCAATAATCTACCTTTCGAAATGCATGTGCCTGGTCACAGTTTCACGGGACCCAGAACGAAATTGAACAAGAAACTCAACGCCGATCTGACTCCTAAATCTTGGAGCAAACCTGTGAATAGGGTGGACGCGGACGCGTATGATCACGATTTGTGCTACACCGGACATCCCGACACCAAGACTCACAACGACGTCTGCGATAAAAACATGTTGGGGAAATTGAGAGGCATATCGAATCCAACCAGGAGAGAGAAGATAGAACGTTCGCTGGTCGGCAATCTGACCGGTGCGAAACGTCGATTCGGATGGGACGTTAAAAAAAAAACGCATCGGAAAAGAAGAAGAAATGATTATTGACGAGCGAATTGGCTGAGGAGTTACACAAACCCATCATGCGTAAATTTCGAAAGAGAAGGGTGTTCGTGAAGGGTTTGGATGATATTTGGTCTGCCGACTTGGTCGACATGAGATCGTTTTCGAGGTGAAACGAGGGTGTCAAATATCTATTGACGGTCATCAACGTGTTTTCCAAATACGGTTGGATCAGAGCTTTGAAGAATAAATCGGGACCTTGCATCGCCGAGGCTCTGAAGAGCGTGTTCGACTCGTCTTCTCGAAAACCGAGTAAATTGTGGGTGGATAAGGGAAAGGAATTCTACAACAAGCATGTTCATCAATTGGTCGACCTCTACTCGATCAAAAACGAAGAGAAAGCCAGCGTGGTGGAACGTTGGAATCGAATGATGAAGGAAAAGATGCATAGATACTTCACGGCGAATTCGACCAAGAAATACATATACGCTCTGAACGGTCTGCTCAAAGATTACAACAACACACAACACAGATCAATTAAGATGACTCCCGTGGAAGCTAGCGATCCTCGAAATGAAAAACGGGTGTACGCGAATCTATATCCTGAAAGATCTAAGATTAGGAAGAAGTCTAGAACGCCGAAATTTGCGGTCGGTGATCGAGTGAGAATCTACGCTTATAAGAAGCACTTCGAAAAGGGTTATACTCCTCGATGGACCTCGGAAATCTTCGTGATAATCAAAATATTTCACACTGATCCGGTGACTTACGAAATCGAAGCTTTGGATGGAGAAGAGATCATCGGAAAGTTTTACGAACAACAATAACAGAAGACAAAGTTTTGATAAAGAAAACAAATTTCTTTTATTTACTCTCTTTAACATTTTCTTGTTTACACACATATATATATAGGAGAGAAAAATAATAATAAAAAAATAATTAAAACTATTTTTAGATAAAAAAAAGCAAGCTAATTAATAAACAAAAAAAACCAAAATCCTTTAAAAATGACAAATATACTAGATATAGCACAAAGCATAGTGAAAGATGAAAGTATTCAAGAATATGAGGTTCACAAATACGAACTGGTAACCAGAACGAGTTTGAACAATGCGGGAGAGATAAGAATCAACGTCGAAACTCAAGATCTATTCATACATCCTAGCGAGAGTTACATAGTGGTGCAGGGACGTCTCACCAAGGAAGATGGGAGCAACTACGCCGACGACGACACAGTTACTCTAGCCAATAATGGCATCATGCATCTATTCAGTAATATAAAATACATGCTATCCAGACAAGAGATAGAATCTGTGTTTCATCCCGGTCAGGCCACCACAATGTTCGGACTCTTGACATATCCTGATGATTTTTCGAAAATCCAGAGGACATAATCAGTTGTGGGTGAAAGACACCATCGGCCCTGCTAGCGCCGACGCCGCCACGATATTCGACTACCTCGTCAAGATGTCCAGACCTAAAAGAACGTTTTCGTTCAGGATACCTTTGAAACACATCTTTGGATTTGCGGACGATTACAACAAGATCATGTACGGATTCAAACACAATCTGACGTTGATTCGGAAAGGAGACGACAACGCAATAGTGAGACTCACTGCGACCAATGCGGGTAAGATAACTCTACACAAGATATCATGGTTCGTTCCGCACGTGGAGCCTTCGATCGTGGAAAAAGCGCATCTCTACAAGATCATAGAATCCAAGAGTAAATTACCCGTGGGATTTAGAATGAGACAGTGCGACATGGCTAGCATTCCTCTCTCCACGAATCACTTCGATTGGAGATTGACGGTAAAATCCACTTCCGAGAGACCGCATTTCATCGTGGTTGCATTTCAGACCGATAGGGACGGGTCTCAGGAAAAGAATGCGTCGCTGTTCGATCACTGCCATTTGAGAAACATGCAAGTGTTTCTGAACGCCACGAGATATCCAGCAATCGATTACAATGCGTCGTTTGACAAGAACGATTTCTGCAGACTGCACGGCGATGCCGCTGATTTTAGAAAGAAGTATCACGGTCTAGACGAATTGATGAGCAATCCTAACATATCTCCCGGTGAATACAAGTCGATGTACCCCATGTTCGTATTCGACGTCAGTAAACAGAGTGAACGACTCAAGAGTAGCGTCTTAGATATTCAGATCAAGATGCAATTCGATAGGAATGTGCCGAGAAAACCGAAGCCTTCGCCCTGGTCCTGTCGGACAGAGAATTACAATTCGAATTGATTGGAAATAAGATGTCGATCATTCGATGAGAGACGTGTGTGAAAAAAAAATAAAACAAAAAAATAAAAAAAAGTAATGAGTAATTATTAAAAAAACAAAAAAAAATAAATAAAGTAATGTGATCTAGAGAGATTGAACATCTCTCTAAATCTCATTACTTTTTTTGTGTTTTTTTAATAATTACTCATTATTTTTTTTAATTCATTATTTTCCACGCGTTCACTGTTTGTTCAAAGGAACTAGTTCGATCAGTAGACTCACCACGGAAGTGGCGGCTTCGGGATTATTGGTTTTCGTAACGAAATTAATCCTGTCTCCGGCGTTCACTTTGAGAGGCGTGATGAACGTGCTAACATTCGCGTGTTGATTCTCAGTCTTTTCGACGCTGCATCTCTTATCGCTCTCTACTCCATTCACCATGAGATTGACGACCGCTCTGTTATTCAAATCCGAAGAAGCCAGACTCATTCGAAGGATTTCACCTCCCAGCGGCATGGGATATCCCACCTGACCATGTTTCGATCCGCTACCTCCATTTCCGAAAGACCACTCAGCTTTTCCCTCATCTAAGGTGCCGGCCTCCTCGGCCCACACGGTGATCAATTGTCTAGCATATTTGACTTTCTCCACCACCGAAATCAGGGTTCAGGCATCTGTCATGTTCACGGGATCCGGTAGATTCGTGAGCGCGTGTCCACCCATGTCTAGTTTACCTTCCATGATGTTGCCCTTCCTGCAGACCGAGTTGTCGTCCACGTACTTCCTGCTGACTGCGCTGGAATCGAATTCGGGATCGTGACTGAGTCCGAATAAATTCTTACCGTTCATGTTGATACCACCCTCCATGGTTCCGCCAGATTGTTCAGGTAGAGATCATCCACTTGCGATTCTAGGTATTCTTGTGATCGTATCATGGCAGAATCTACGTAGCCCTTGTTGACCGCGGTTGAGTCCGCATCCGTGTCGTCAATCTTCGACAGATTCAATATCTTGTTGAATCCCGCATTCAGATCCGATTTCATTTCTCGTCTGTCAGACTTTCTCTGTTCCAGATCTACATAGTGTTTGGTCGCTATGTCCTTGGGATTCGTGGGAGTGGCCACGTTCGTCATCTTGTTAGAATTGGCGTTCAATTCCGAGTGCATCATTTTCTGAACGTATCTATTTCTCAGGTGTTCGCTGAATCTCGCATGAGAGTCGTCCGCGTATTTCTTGGTCGCGGCATCAGTGGGATCTATGGGATTCGCGACATTCACCAAATGTTTGGATTTCAGATCGAGATCGTCAGTCATGGTTTTATCCACGTAATTATCTAGCATGATTCGTTCGAAATCGGCATTCCCCCTGTCGACGTATTTTTTAGTCGCAGCATCTGCGAGATCTATCGGCTCGGGAAGATTGTAGAGCTTCTTATCGTTCATGTTCAAAGGTTCCTCTCGAGGTTGGTATCTCCGAACGTAAGGTTCGTCCAAGTTGGCAACGTCGTAACCATTGTCGACTTCGAACGTCTTCCTCTTCTTTCTTAGGTTGACTTTTTCGTTGTCACTTCTACCAAATTTATCGACTGGCATGTTGTTTTGAGATTTTTTGTTTTTTTAAAAAAATATATTTCAAAACGCAGTTTATTAAAAAATGAATTATTTTATTTTTATTTTTCGTTTTTATTCGATTAAAAATTTTTTAAAATAATTTTTTTAGCTTTATATATACTATAAAAAAAATCTCTCTCTAATGTAAATCATTGAGATCTCCTTCAGACCATCTCTTGAGAACGTAGAGACAGAGGTGACCGCAAAACACTTGATCTGGTGATTGCACTTGTTCCGTGTTGTAACGAACCATCGATTTGTTGAAATAGTTCTTTATTTCTTTCGGCGGCGAGATTCCGTAGCTGTCGAAATAATAATTCTTCTTCCCGTTCTTGAACCACGCCACCCAGTGAGTGCCTTCACCCGATAAATCATCTAGATTTAAAATTCCGCATTCCGATTGTCGAGGTCTTCTCTTCAGCAAGACATCTCTGGAAAACACACCTAGAAAATCTTTGATTTTTAAATCCTTCGCCGCATTCGACAGATCGATGTTGGATAGGGGTTCATTAGTTAAGACGACACCTTCTATGGATATCTCTATTTTCTTATTCATAAATGCGTATATATATATATATTTTTTTTATTTATTTATTTTATTATAATTCACTAAAATGACGTTATTTTTTTTTTATTTTTTTATTTTTCTTTTTAAACTAACTCTCTCGATGTCTCTATCGATTTCTATAATTTCGAATCCATCTAATTCCTCTTGATTTTCTGGAATCCTATCATCCTTACTCATATCTGGAATCCTATCATCCACAATCATACCTGGAATCTTATCATCCACAATCATATCTGGAATCTTATCATCCACATTCATATCGTCTCTAATTAGATCCAAAGTCCAATGTCCAAGTGCCAAAGTGTTTATTTTATCATCTAACACGAATCTCTTATCGTCATCGGCTGTCAGCAAAATCTTGTTGACTATTTCGGTATACAAGTCATGATTTTCGCTTTGAATCAATTTCCTAGTCTTATACACCGGGCCACCTCCTAACAGACAATCTTTATACTCTTGGAAAGAGATGTTTTTCTTCACCACGCACGCTTTAACCCCTTTGCACTTCTTGATCCCTTCATCTTCTAGACGATAAGCATACAGTTTGGGTCTCAAGCCTACGAATTCGACAATTTGTTTACCGCCACTCTCATCCTTAAATTTACCCAACACCTTCTTGTTATCATTCGATTGAATGTGTGGACAGGTGATCGACGGGATAATTGCTCGTGTCGAACCACGCGGCCATGTCTGGAGATATATCTCGGTAGACATCTTTCGTCTCTATCTCGTAAACTAAACTGTCTGTGTCGGTGAACAGTAGTTTGGCTTGCGGTCATTTCGAACATGAGCAACATGTTCACGTTGGATAATAATTCCAATTGGACTTCGGTGGTCTTCAACAGAGCGTCCCACGCCAGACCGGGTGCGGTGAAATACCAAGCAGGATCCAGATCGTAATTTCGATGACAGATGTCTCGAAAATTTTCGAACACGTCTGCCAAGAGCAGAACATTGGTCTTCAGATAGAGATCATGATAATCTCTCATGGTTTTCATATCGAATAATTTCCACACGTTTTTGGCGTGTTCGTAATTCTCGTCGGAAATGTCGGATCCATATAATTTCGAAGGTAGTGCGGTGTTGTCGAATCTCTTTAGATCGTTCATGTAATCGTAAGGATAGACTCCTTTCCTCAACATGACGTCTACTCGTTCTCCGAAATGTTCGCTTGTGATTTTAAATTTATCCTTACTCATGTTATCGACTAATTTTTCCAGAGTGGTCGACATGAATTTAAAACTGTCGATGAAATGTATGCTTCTACCAATGGATTTCATTTTTTCTTCCAACGTATCTCCGTCGATTACTCTTTTCTTCTCCATGAGCTTCCATTTCGTGAAGGAAATGTATCTTTCTTCGCTGTTCGCGATGCAATTTAATTCTTCGTGAGAGGTGCCGAGATTTTTCACGAACAGATGACTGTCGTAACCCGAGAGATTGTGAAATATCACCGGATAGAAAACAGCGTCTCGATATTTTAAATTACACTTGCTGTGAGCCGGACCGCGATACAGACCCGTGTAATGATCGTGGTCTCTGACCTTCTTATTTTCCTCCGAATTCTCGTCGAATGATTGCTTGCATATGTGACATTCGGTGGCTCTGTTATTTTCATCCTGCTGCTCTCGCGTGATGATCATTTTCGCCGGAGTTTTGAATTTGTCGTATAACATTTGAATTTTCGATTCTAACTCTTCCATGAACCTTTGAGCCACGTCGTCATTTTCACACTGTTTCGTGTAGGTGAAGGGACCCATGTCATGTTGCGAGTCGAAAGCGCATTTCACGTAAATGCAATAGCCCGAAGGTATGTGTTTTTGATATCTTTTGACGTAACTTTGAAGAGCGTTGGGTTGACAGGAACTCATTTTCGTGGTGAAACATTCAAAATCGGCATACACGACGAATGGTACTTTTAACCTTCTATTGTGATTTTCAAACTTCACGATGGTGTTGGGTTGGGCATTTCGACGGCGACACCTTGATTTTCGTTGCAATATTCCTGATGTTTCGCTAACAATTTTTCGCTCTTAAACATGTTCATGCAGTTGCAACATAAACATATCTTATGTTCATGTTTATTATTTTGTCTCGACAGTAATCGGCTCGGATGTTTAACCCAACAATAATGACGATTGTCACCATTCGAAATCAATAATAAAATAATTGTCTTTTCTCTTTCGAGATACAAAGTCTGTCTGAGAGGATAGATCGTTCGTTTTTCATCATTGTATCCCAAGACATTCACCGCTATGGTGGGATTTTGAGCCTCGAAATGTTCAATGTGTTTTAACTCTGTTGGAGAAGTCACTCCGGTCCAATCGAGATTTTTAGAAGTCTCCTCGTAACACGAAACTCTATCAGAATTCATTTTGACAGGGTATAAAGCGGAGGTGACTGCCCATTTAAAACACTGATCATCTTTATTTCTCACGTTGAACACGGATTGTTTTTTAGCTAAGAAATACGGTAATTTCACGTATGAAGACCCTTTCAACGAATCATGTTCACTTATATGAATTTCGAGTTTCAACACCTCATCGAAATTCCAATTACTACCTTCATGTTGATAATTCGTGAGAGACGTCAACATCTTGTCTTTCATCTTTTCGAAAACGTCTGATAAATCTGAACCTCGAAATACGGGTTCGATGTTAGATCTGAAATATGCATTTTTCACGATGCTCTCGCCGGACTTCAGGTTGATTTTATTCATCACGCAATGGAGTATCATCTTAATTTTTAGTCCCATGTTCATGTGTTCGCGAAACAAATCCAATACTTTTTTCTTCACCCGTTCCATGAAAATTTTGGATCGATTTTCTTCAACGAGGGAACCACGTCAAAAGTTTTAAAAATGCCTTTGATCGCACTCTCTTGTTCTACGGGCTTCGATTGGAATAGTACCGTGGCGAGTCGTGCTAGATATTCTTCTCCTTTCCCTTCGTTCATTGCTTGTCGAATTTCGCTCAATATATCTCGTTTGTCTAGAATCTGAAGTGCATCACTCATTTTCGTTTTAGTTTTTCTTTTCTTTTCTTTTGAAACTTGAAGTTCTTCAATGGCTTTTCGTTTAGTCGTCTTCTTATTTTTCACAATCAAAACGTTTTTGTTTTTTTTTGATGTCGGCATTTCGATTCCTTTTACTATCTTTTTCTTCTTCTCATTTTTCACAACCGATGCATTTTTTGACGTCGTTGCTATCAACATTTCGTTTGCCTTTCCATCGTTTCGCAAATATTTCTGTATGACTTCAATTTTTTTTTATTTAGTTCTATGATTTCTGAAATGTGGAATTTTTAATAGTTTACAAATCTCGTTTAACTGAGGTATGGTTTTCTCATTTAAATTTTCCATTTTTTTATCTTTTTGCTCCATTTGTAAGAATATTTTTTTTCGAATTTTGTATTTAAATAATTTGTTAAAAAGTTTTGTTTTTACTCTTTATATATATAAAAAAAGATTTTTTTTTAATTTCAATTTTTTTCTTTAATGTGAAAAAGATTTTTTTTTTTTTAATTTCAATTTTTTCTTTAATGTTTTTTATTGAAAACAATTTACGATCACTTTTATTTCTTGTTCGTAAAACGAACACATTTTCTCGTCTTTAGAATAACATTCCTTACAATAACACAAATGTGCATACGGTAGAAACAAAACATTTGCAGATTTGTTTTCGCAAAGCAGACACGTGTTCATATCACCCGACTCCTTCTCAACAGATGATGATAACTCGTCTGCTTCTTTCATGAATCGAATCAAATCTTCTAAAGTCAAGAATTGAGATAACGTCTTGTTTGCGTAATTCAATGTATTATACAATTGTTCCTTCATGTATCCGGATTGTAAAATACCCCTTAATAAACTCTCGTTTTTATTTCTTTCCCATTCTTCGTTTTCAATTTTAATCAATCCTAATGTCTGGATCTTCTTCAAATAATCGCAACGACCTTTGGTATTATTTATGTGTTCTACCAAAGGTTTGTCATTAGGTTCCCAATTCATTAAATGTATGTGCAACAAAAACATTTAACTCTATCACTTTTACCCACATAAATGAAACCTGCAGCAGCTAAATCTTCGGGTTTTTGAGCAAGATGCGAAGACCAATTTTTAAATGTTTGAAGTCTTGCACGTTCTAAACTATAATTCGGATGTTCAGACTTGATCATTGTTTTTACCTCAAAATTGGGTTTGTAAGAATATTTTTTTTTCGAATTTTGTATTTAATGATAATTTGTTAAAAAGTTTTAAAATTGTTTATATATGTTTTAATTCCTTCAAAAAAAATTAAACAATTTTATGTTCTTAACGTGAAAAAAACTGAATTAATACGAGAAAAAAAAGGATGTTAAATTTAACTTTTTATTTATATATATAAAGAGAAAAAAACTTTTACAAAAAAAAATTTTCACATTAAAGAAAATTAAAATTAAAAACTTTTTTTTATATATATATAAAGAGTAAAAAAAAAAAAAAAAAACTTTTTAAGCAAATTATTAAAATACAAAATTTAAAATATACATTATTGCAAGAATTCATAAAACAAAAAACTAAATAATCGATCATGACAGCAACACCTAAAAGATGCGAATTGAAATTGAAACGAGTCGAAACGTGTAAGAAATTCAATTATAAAATCTATAGATTACAACAACACGATCCCATCGAATTGAACGAGGTCAAGATGAAGGACTTAGAGTATAAATATGACAAATATAAGATGTCTTTGAAATTGGATGAAGCCATGCTCGATTTGTTTTACGAGTACCAAAGCGATCTGCAGAAAATCATCATCACTAAAGATAAAGAATTCGACAAGGACGATTTGACGTTGTTCTATGGAAGTTACATATATCCAAAAATCTCACTCGAACTCGTGGACAAATCGGGTGGTGAGAGCGCATTCACCGATGTAAAAAAAACTCAAAAAAGTAAAGATAAACATTCAACACATTTTCGAAAAAGGAGAAGAAACGAGTGTCAACATGCTAATAACAGACTTGGAAATATAAACAATAGAGAGATTGATTTTTTAGCGAAGAAGAAGGAAAAAAAAAAGAAATGAGATCATCTTTAGATCTCATTACTTTTTTTTTTGTTTTCCTTCTTCACTATTACCCATATAATATAATAACGTTTCCTTTTTTCTTAAATTTCAGCGTCGATTCTTCTTTTCTTTTCTTTTTTGTGATATGCTACGTTTTTATAACAACATATTTGTTTATCCGAATCATAATTATGAACGAATGGTGTGCATCTCTCGGTAACACTCGCATCATTACCATTCTCTTCAGAAGATAGTGGTGACGGTGGAAAACGTCTCATTCTTTTAAATTTCAACCGCATATCCCGATCTTTATTTAACTCTTTTATTATTCCTTTCCTAAGATATCCATCATTAGCGTCTAATAGTTTTTCCACATCTTTTTCGCACTCTATCTCGCGATATTCATCATTATCATCTAATTGTTTCTCCACCTTTTTATCCATTTTATATATTATTTTATACTTTCTATGATTTATATTTTATATAATTATATAATTTTTTATATTATAATAACATATTCCAAAGCGGTATATTCTTAAATGCCGAATTCTCACCAAACAACAAACCCTTGCCGAGTCGCTCAACGTTCCGTCCACTCTTCAGATAGAGACCATTTCCACTCAAAGAGTTGTCACCTCTAACGGGTTGTAGATACAATCCTTTACCGCTGTCGTCTATGTGGATGCGACACACGGCTCCTCCCTTCTTCAAAAACAGTCCGCTGCCACCCATTAATTTCTCAACTGCCGAACTCGCGAGTCCCGTGAGAGCTCCCACGCCAAGAGTCTTTCCAAGAAAGGGTAGTGCCTTTGCGGCGAAGGGTAATGCTTTTGCAGCGACTCCTGCCAATAGCGGTATGAAACCACCTTTCATTCTCAAATTGTATCTCAATTGAGCGGGACTCAGTCTCACCGTCAACCCTCTTGCATCACGAATCGCTTTCTCCATCCTTTTGATTTGACTTTTGGTCCAGGCGATCGAATCCTGACCGCCTCTCGTCAGATCTTCGTGAGTGAATTTGAATTTCACTGCCTCGCCTCGAGTTCTTAATGCTCTCTCAAGTTTCTTCCTCTGTCCTGCAGATATGTTCACGTTTTTAGTCACGTATTCTGTCATAATTCTTTTTTTAAAATATATTTTCTTCAATTGTTTTCTTGTTTTAATGATAATTATTTATATTAAATAATTTTTGTAAAATTAATATTGCGTTTATTTTATTTTTGTTATTTATATATATATACACAATATTTTATTTTTGCTTTTATATTTCTCTTATGTGAAATCGTATCGTCATCCTCTCTCCGCGAAGATCTAACAGTTCACCATTTTGATCCGTCAACGTGGTTTTGAGACTATACAACGTGTTTAAAATCACTGCTAGATAAACTAAATTTCAAGGTTGCTCCACAATCTTATAACCTGGCGACACATTTGGAAAGAAGGAATAGATCGTCGGTTGAGCGCTACCATTCACGCAGCTTCCAGCAATCCACGTTCACCAGAATGCTATTGACTGCGAGAATGTTGACCGTATTTTCAGATGCCGCGTGGCCTCGATACATCTTTCGATCGAATCCCAACATCTTGCCTATAGAATCGTCCGTGTTGAAATCCACTCGAAAATTATCTTCCAAATCCAACATCGTCTGTAAGGTATTAGGATTGGGAGCGAGTCTGATCTTGTTGCTTCCCTTTCCATTCGTCTTCATTCGCGTCTGAATGTAATTGTTCAAATCGTCTATGTCCTAACTTCCTTTGGGAATTCGAATCTCCAACCACCAATCCACTCCGTCGGAATACTTGAACGAGTTATTCTTTTCGGTGACATTGGGAAAGGAATAATAAGTCTCCAGATTCACCAACACCATCTCGTATCTTTTCTCTCTATTCAATTCAATGGAAGGTTCAAATTTCGTAGCGAATCGCCACTCACCACGATTTGAATGGATTGTTTTGCAGCCGTATTCTCGGCTATCCGTTCTAACAATTCTCCTTGTTCGAACATTATATTTTACTTTTATTTTTTATTTTTTCAAAACTAATTATTTGAAGATTTATTATTTTCTAATTTTTTTTTTATTTTCATGCTCTATCTTATTATCATCAGAAACATAAAACTTGTCGAATCCGCACCGATATTTTCCGCGATTAAATTCGCCAGTCAAATCAATCATGATGAAATTGTAAAGTCCTCCATCCCAAGCCCTCTTGCAGAATCTCCTGAATTCTGCCACGCTCATGTCGTTTGCGATGTGATCGCCATAGATGTGATTGAGATTCTTGAGATCTTGGCGAAAGAGACATAGAAAATTAGCGTTCTCCCTTATCGTATGTCTGGGCAATCGAAAATAATTCTGCAACAGGTAGAAACAGTCCATGTTGCTGTGTCGACCCCTAACGTAATACGATTCGCATCGGTTCTGTCTCTCCAAAAGCAGATCGTCGAAAATCATGAGATTCTTATCTTCCGATTTCAATTCTCTAGGATCCGGAATGTCGCTAGCATTCTCATAAAATCGACACTCGACGTTGGAAGATGCATTTCTCTTCATCAGTTCCATCGCTGCACCATCCAAAATGGTCGAAAGAGGAGCTTCACTTTTGTCGAATTCCTCCCTACTGTCAAAGATTCTGGCTATGACGTCCTTGGGCAATCTACGATCCATGCACTCTCGAAGCAATCTGTATTCGGGTTGAAACAAGCTCTTGCCAAACACGAACAATCTGTCGTAATCCAACCAGTCGGGTCAGGGACAACAGATTCATCAACAGATTGGTCTTTCCACAATTCTATTTTCCCACTATCAAGCCTCTTATGCTTTTGGAAAAGAACTCGTTATTCGACCTCTTGGTTGCGGCGTCGTTCCAAGACATATCTTTAATGTTCATCTTTGTTTATTTTTTTGTTTGTTATTTTAGATTCTTTTCAAACACAATTTTTATGGGTTTTTTTCAAACTCAGTTGTTTTAATATTATTATTTATTTATATTACACCGTCGCGAGTTCTCTTCAATCCGGATCCACTCGTCATTTTGGCTAAATCTTGTATGGGTACCACAGCATCCTTAAAATCTTTCCAACTTTTCGGCGTTCGCTCTAATGCAGCTCGCTTCGCCGGGGGACTGATCAACTTGTCGATCAATGCGTTGGCTGCCCTCTTGCCAGCCACAGAAGTTATCCTACCAC
Organism: Pictodentalium vernedei; assembly: GCA_031216915.1. NCBI lineage: Eukaryota > Metazoa > Mollusca > Scaphopoda > Dentaliida > Dentaliidae > Pictodentalium > Pictodentalium vernedei. The sequence continues at coordinate 555,836,284 of CM062297.1, read as the reverse complement.
TGGCTTCAGAAGCGGCTTTCTTACCAGCATCCAAAGCCATCTTCTTACCGACCTCAAACGCAGGCGAAGCGAGTTTTCTACCCGCATCGCTCGTGAACGCTCGCATTATAGAATCAACGATGCCAGAACCGCTTTGAACGTAAGTTCTGACGTATCCCCTGTTCTTTATCACCAACATATTTTTATTTTTATAATATATTTTGTTTTTTCACTGGTAAAACGTTTTGTTGTTTAAATACTTTTATTATTCTAGTGTAAAAATTTACTGTTTTTATTTTATATATTTTTGTTTGTTTGTTTGTTTCTCTCTACTTATTATATATACATCAATCCTTCAATTCGTTCATCAGCCTTTTATAATGGTTTTTATTCAAAACCTTCTGTCTTAACAATTCGTCACATATGCTAACTATCTGATTATGTAATCCTGTGTTACCAGCCCGTCTACTCAGCATCAACAATCTCAATCTCTTAGACAGAGCGTCAGAATCGCTCGGAAGAAAAGTAGTTTTCACCCCTTTGCCAGTCACCGATTCGACAAACTTCTTATTCATATCCCATATGGGTTTCACTATTTTCGTCCACTTGTAACCTCTGTTGGCTTTGGGTCTCTTCTCTCTGGCATCGTTATTTCTCAGCATGGCGTGGGTCTGAACCAGAATGTCACCGTAATTGTCAAAATCCTGTTCCGTGTAATCACTAGGCTTGTCGTAAAGGAGCAATTTGCGCAGTCTGGAAGTTAATTCATACCTATTCGAGCCGACAGTTAATTCATCATCATCTATTTCCACTTCTGTGTCGCCAGCAAAAGTCCTACCGTCCGAATCCTTATAAAATCCATACAGCAGATCTCTCTTACCACCATCCTCGGATGATGCGACGCTATCAGTGGTGATAACTGAAGTTGCATCGTCGCTCACTTCTGTTTGAATTTCCGTGGGAACGTAATCAGGTGTAGATTGAAAGGAATATCGATTTCCAAAACTACCAGGCAACAAACCCATTCTCAAAGAACTCTCTTTTATAGGTCTCAATTCTTTGACTATATCCTTCTTGCTTCGCTCTTGAACCTCCGTCACGGGTTTAAATATTTTTGTGGTCTCGCATCTGAGATCCATCTCTCCGAGACGTCTGCTTCTGTCAGCCGATTGAATGCCCTTCTTAGAACGTTCATATTCGCCTAAAATTTGATCTCGGCGTCTAGAATCCATCTGTAAAAACATTTTTCGTTTTTAATTGTTAATGTTCCTTTGAGTATGCTAATGTGAGTTATTTTATTATTTTCAAAATTAAATGTATAATTATTTTTTTATGTTTTAAGTTAATAAAAATCTTCTGTCTTTAATATAATAACTAAAAAATTCATATCTCAACTCAGTATTGAATTGGGAAAACTTGAAAAGTTTGAAAAAGTTTAAGCACATGACAAACCGGTTTCTGATTTAATGCATTTGAGAGTAATTTACGTTTGTTAAAAGGAATTTCATTCATATCAAACCATTCACTCAATGTCCAATTGAGAAACAACTTTGAAGACAGTTTAAAAAAAATTTTAGCACATAAAAGAAACCGGTTTTCTAATTTAACGTTAAAAGGATTTCATTCACATCTCCGAACATTATCATGAATATATTAAAAATTTACCACTCAAACCTAATTGAGTGGAAAATGCGTTTTATTATCCATTATTAAAACGATCCATTAAAAACGAAAACCTTCATTCACACCACAACAAAAACATAAGTGTCAATTTGATCGAACATTCCATAAAGTATTTTATTAAGATTTACTTCACAAATTAACAGTGACAAAACGCGAACAAACGATTTTTTTACCTCTGATTTTTTTGCTTCTAATTTTTCTAAACTCAATTTTTTTTCGTTGCATTGAAACAAAACATGAATGTCTATTTTTACAGATCATATTTTATAGTCGACTCTTTTGAACGAATGCCTTTCATTCACGCGACTCTTTTGAACGAAAACCTTTCATTCACGCCAGAAACAAAAAAAACTGACACTCATATTTATAGTCGACTCTTTTGAACGAAAACCTTCATTCACACCACAACAAATACATGAGTGTCAATTTAATCAAACATTCCATAAAGTATTTTATTAAAATTTACTTCACAAAATTAACAGTGACAAAGTGCTAACAAAGATTTTTTACCTCTGATTTTTTCTAATTTTTCTAAACTCAATTTTTTTTTCGTTGCATTGAAACAAAACATGAATGTCTATTTTCACAGATCATATTTTATAATTGACTCTTTTGAACGAAAAACCTTTCATTCACGCCAGAAACAAAAACTAACACTCATATTTATAGTCGACTCTTTTGAACGAAAACCTTCATTCATGACAGAACAAAAACATGAGTGTCAGTTTTTACTCTCATCGTGGCAGTGGGTTTGTCGGTTCGGTATCACCTCTTCCCACGTGTCGTACACGAGTCGATTTCTGATGTAGAATCCACAAATGGATTTCCGTGTATGCCTCCATAGGGATTCAGTGTTAAAATCGTGTATGGACACGGATGATACAGAATCGGCAAACCACTTTTCGATGATGATACAGAAACGGCAACACGTTTTTTGCTCATGATTTTAACACTCAATCCTATGGGGGAAACCCATTTGCCGATTCTGTATCAGACGGTACACCTTTTTTCCTTAAAATTTCATACATTTGAGCGATGTGTATATAAAATCCAGTGATGTAGAATCGGCAAAGCCGATTCTGTATCACCAAAAAAAACGACAAATCGTGTACAGGTACACGATTTTAACACTAAACCCTATGTAGATTTTCGTACATGTACGTGTACATGTATGAAATTGTGTACAAGTGATACCGAATCGGCCTTTATTACCTACTACTATAATAGCTGAAGATGGCAGCAACTTCATTTGAACAAAGCAGAAAGGGAAGGGTATACTCAAAGATGGTCTGTGCCATATATGTTTGAATTTGGCCAAGTGGTTTGGAAGAAGACAAGATCCATAAATCAATGGACGATGGATGATAGTCGCCAAGTTATGGCAATAGCTCCCACTGACTTTCAGTCATGTGAGCTAAAAAGGCAGGCAGCATTTTTCATCCCAATGAAGTTGGTCGATCACTTACGGAAAATTCTGTGAATGTCATTTTCCATATTTGTTAAAATTAGATTTATTAGGATAAAAGGTGAGTTTGTGTTCACATATTTCTATTTATAGCATATGCATCCATGCAAACAGTTTCAGATTGCTGTTGTTGATGAACGTGTTGTGGGTTTTAGTGGAAGCCTGAATCCCGCGTTGTGTCCTTGGTCAAGGCACTTAACCCCAATTGTCCACATGGGGGCACGATGACGCTGTGTACTAATGCGTACTGTACGTCAATGGTGTACTTGTCCTCAACCAATCTAACCCTGCCTTTGCTGCAGTGTGGAGTTACGATGTTGGGGAGCTGGCAGCTGCTCGTTGTTGCTCGGTGGTTCTCCATCCGTAAAACTGTCACGGTCATGATTAGCCATTGTGCATAAGTATGTGACCTTAAACACCAATAAATAAATATAGTGGAAGCATAACTGCAATTTCTTTCTTTAAAATAATACAAAGTTTGCAAAATATATGCATAGTTGCAAATAGCAGCAAAGTTATACCCAGAAATGACATGTATTCAGAATTATGTTAGGGTAATTTGTTTAATTTTGATAACTTTCAGGTAACTTTGTTTATATCTCTACAATGTTGTGTATTCTGATATTTCGTCTGCATTAAAGTTTTTTAATTACTGATTTAAAAAATTTCACATTGCTTCCTATATCTTACACGTCGCATACAGTGTTTTTTACATACTCTTTCACATACAAGCAAAATATGAGTCAATATTATTTTCAAATCAGTGGCTTATTGTCCCTTTCAAGGGCCAATAAGCCACTAATTTGAAAAAAAAAATAAGTTGACCATTTGACAAAACCATTATTTCCTTCTGCAAACATATCCTCATTTATCATACAACATTTGCATGAAAGATGGTGCTCAAAGTAATTTTCAAATTTAGCAGTTGAAAAAAATTTTTTTTTTTTAAAGTTTCAACAAAACGGTATCATGTGACCCCTCGTTGGAACGAGCGCATCGACCTCATTCCAGTGGGAGTGTGGTGGCTCAGTGGTAGACTGTTGGACTTCTATGCTAGAGGTCCAGAGTTCGATCCCAGTACAGAAAACCCGCATTGTATCCTTGGGCAAGGCAATTTATCCTGGCTGCCTACATGGGGGCACGATGATGCCATGTACTAAGGCGTACTGCACGTCGATGGTGCACATGTCATCAACCAAATGTAACCCTGCTTGAGCTGAGCTTGAATAGAGTTAGAATACTGAGGAGCTGACAGTTGCTTGTCGATACTCGGTGGTTCTCTCTAGGTACTCCAGTTTCCTCCACCAGTAAAACTGTCACAGTCATGAATAGCCATTGTGCATAAGTATGTGACCATAAACACCAATAAATAAATAGCTCGTTCCAAAGAGGGTTCACATGATATGGTTTTGTTGAAATGTTTTGAAAATATTTAATGAAAGTGTCAGTAATACTGTAGCTTAACTTGACTGTGTGTAGTGTTTATTAAAATGGATTATGAAATAAGACAAGAACTGTGATAATTGAGAATATGATAAGTTCTGTACCCTACATGCCATGTTTTTAACAAGAATAATTTGAGGTGTAGACTGTACTAAAGAATTGAGGCCTGGGTTGAAGTGGCCCTGACAGTTAATGTGTGTCAACCAAAGTTTCAAAGTTACTGTAAAATCATTCCAAAATGAGTCATCCAACCAAGTTAGATTTAGATTTAGATTTAGTTTTTATTTAACGGTATAAATCAAATACAGTTACAATGTAATAACAATACTATAAATTTACAATTGATTTACACCGTTGGGAGATGACATAGCCAGATTGGCTGTCTACCTGTCATATCCCACCAATTTTAAACTCTAAACTCCAACACTGCCAACAATGCCAACAATTACCCCGTAAGCCTCTAGACTTGTTGATTTACGGACCAGGTGACACCTTTATACATTTAAGGGTGGACGAGTTATCCAGGAGCAATTATTCAGAAGCAAGTAATAACAAGGGTAATTATACGGACACTGGAAAGAATAAATAATGTGTAGATATTTCAAGTCAAGACAACAGAATAACTGCACAACGTTCTGAAAAAGAGTGAAATTTTCAAACATTTTGTCTAATACCAGCGGAGAAGAAAGCAAATAGCTGAACACATCCCGCCCTTCCCCAGATCGGTCAAGAAACTATTTGTGATGAGACCAATTAGTCTAGGTACACATTTCGAAGGGAGGGGGGGGGGGGGGTAACCAGGGTCTTTCAGGATACACTACTCCTGTTTTTACATTCCAGCATGGCATGAACAATCGGTATGATAACTTATTGTCCAGGCTGACACTCGAGGCAGTTGGGGTTGTCGCACAGAAAGCTTTTCTGATACGAATAGAGAAGTCTCTCTTTTAATTTCTTTTTGAATTCATTTCTATTACCTGTTACTCGCAGGGTTGGATCCAGTTCATTCCAGAGTCTGGGAAAGGCATATACCGCTAGTCTATCCAGTGCTTTTGTTCGAGTTTTCGTAATTTGAACTTGACCCGACTGTCTTGTATTTGTGTCGGAAATACTGAAAAATGTTCCGAATGAGCCTGGAAGTTTGCCGTTTTTCCAGTCAAACATGAAAAGACAAGCATGTAATTTAAACACATCATTGACTTTTAGTATCTTATCCTTTGCGAACAATGAATCTGTATGGGAGTTGAACCTTTTGTTATTTACTATTCTGATCGAGCGCTTTTGTATTTTCAATACGTCCCTAATTGCCCTACAATTGCCCCATATGTGAATACCGTATATTAAATGACATTGTACAAGGGAAAAATAAAGTATTTTTATGATCTTTTGGGGTAATATTTTTTTTGCTTTATTTAAAGTAAAATTAGCCCATCTTATCTTTGCGCAGATTTTTGATATGTGGGCTTGATATGATAGGGTTTCATCAATATTTATACCCAGGAAACTCACTGATTTTTCTTCCTCGTTTAATCCAACCCGCGTTATCTTTTGGTTATTTATATAAATGTTAGGATATCTCCGATTTTGTGTTGTTTGATTTGGGTTTATAACAATATACTTTGTTTTGCCGGCGTTTAATGCAAGTTGGTTTGCACAACACCATTCATGAATTTTGGTGAGTTCGAGATTGCGATTTGTGTCCACTGAATCGGTTTCGGTTTGTGGGATAGAGTCATGGACAGTAGTATCATCAGCAAAAGACAGAAGGTCCAGGGATGTCGACCGACTAATATCATTCATATACAATAGAAATAGAACAGGTCCAAGGACAGAACCCTGTGGAACACCGCATTGAATTTCAGTTAAGTTTGATTCATGTTCGCCATATTTGACATATTGTGCCCTGTTTGAAAGATAGCTTCTGAACCAATTGTAACTGGTGCCTCTGAAGCCATACCTCTCCATTTTCTTTAATAAAAAGCCATGGTTAATTGTATCGAATGCTTTTGAAAGGTCTAGAAATACCGCTAATGTACTATTTTTACTTTCCTTGTTGTTTTCTGTCCCTATTACTTTTAGTAATTGCATAATCGGATGAATAGTGGAGTGATTTTTCCTAAACCCATATTGATGGTGATATAAAATATCGCACTTTTCCAGATATGATGTAATTCTATTGCACATTAATTTTTCCAGTAATTTGGAAAAGACTGGTAGAATACTTATAGGCCTGTAGTTATTGAATTTACACTCATTTCCATTTTTAAAAATCGGAATCACTTTAGCTACTTTCATTCTGTCTGGAACAATGCCGCTGTTGAAGGAGATATTGATAATATGAGTTAAAGCAGGGGCTGTAGCATTAATTGTATACTTGAGTAATTTTGTTGATATACCATCACAATCTTCGGTTTTCTTCGACTTCAGTGATTTGGCAACAGCAACAACCTCATATTCAGTTGTTGGAGTGGTAAAAAAACTTTTGGGTAGGTGGTTGCCCATAAAGTCTAGGAAGTGTTTATTGGGTCTGCTTATCTGTTCACTTGTGCGTTTTCCAACTTGGGCAAAGTAGTTATTAAATTGGTGTTCAATTTCGCTCGCGTCATTTATTTCTTAGTTATTTTCTGTTATAAAGAATGTTGGAAGAGCAGCGTCATTCTTTGACTTATCTAAGGCATTATTTATTATTTGCCAAGTTCTGCGTAGGTTAGTTTTGTTTTTTTCCAGAATCTTTGAATAATACATTGCTTTACTTTGTTTTTTTATCTTATTGAATATTCTACAATAATTTTTGTAGTTTTTAATATTATTTTCCGACGGATATTTTAATTTTTTATTGTAAAATTTTGATTTGTTATTTGATGACACTAAGAGTCCTTTAGTCATCCACGGATTTCTTCTCACGAATTTTTTTCTCAACCTGCTGGTTACTAAGGGAAATGCCTTTTCGTATGCCGACCGGAAAATATCCATAAAGGTATCATATGCTGCATTTGGAGAATCAGATTCGAAAACGGCGGAAAAGTCCATTTGAGAGAGAAGCGTTTCAAACTGGGATATGTTTTCTGGGTTTATTTTCCACGTCAAGCCTACTGCTGGAGGTTTGTCGCTTTTATTATGTGTTATCAAGTGAAAAATGCCGAAGTGGTCCGAAACATCTGTAATGATGATGCCTTATCGATGTGACGGGCCAAAATTATTTGTAAAGACGTGATCTATCAGTGTAGCTGAATGGCTCGTTACTCTGGTCAGTCTGGTGATATATGGTAAGAAACCTTGACTAATCAATATATCCAAATATGAGTTCGTCTTGGCATGTATATCTGATTTCAAGAGATCAATATTAAAATCACCCGTTAAATATGTCTCTTTGTGTTCCTGGTTGATTTTATCGGTTATTACATTTAGTTTGTCTAAGAACAAATCAATGTCTGCCTTAGGTTGTGTATTGGGCCTATAAATTATCCCTATCAACTTCGTACATTTATGGAATTTAATTTCAATGAACAAGGATTCGAAGACATGTGGAATAAATACCGAGAGATCTCTACGAATCTTGAAGGGTATATTTTCTTTGATGTATATGCCAACGCCACCTCGACCGTCGTCTCCTTCTGGTCTATTGGAGCTGATAATGGGATGGTAGCCGTGAAGTGTATAGGAACATCCAGGCGGGATTTGAAATATCTCTGTTAGACCAAGACGTCAAAACTGTTATAGCGGCCCTGTGTTTTAAAGAGCATCTCGTTAAGAGAGTCCCAATGAGTCTTAAGGCTTTGACAGTTTAAGTGAAAGACCGAAAATTGCTCCTTCGAACTGTCTAACAATAGGGGAATTTCTTCAGGTAGGTAATATTTGCAACCACTTTTTATAAAATTGGAAGGGAACTCATCACCAGAGGATGTTTCGTTTAGTTTCTCATTAAAAATCCCTTCAAAATCATATTCCGAATTATTCTGGACCTCGTCCAATGAGATATTATGCGCCATTATGATTGTGGTCACCAGGTCTCTTTAATTTAAACAAGCTTTGTTCTATAATTGTACGGGGTAATTTTTGACATTCTTTTACGCCAAAGTTAACCTTACTGATTGAGTTGTCATTCTGAATTGTTTGCAGTGTTGGAGTTATTAATGGAGTGTAGGAGTATAACAATGAAAATGAAAACAATAACATATATACATACTTCATAATTACTTTCGTAAATGACTATCTGTCTTTGTGTCTAAGGAGGAGAGTTTTATTCGTTAATGAATTTACCGTAGAGGTCAGCAGTGTCCAGTGTCTGAACGGGTCAGACAGCCCATTCATCCATTCGGCGGTCCATCGATCACTGAGTGAAGTAATAAACGGGGAGATAAGATAGAGAAAAGATAACAAGAGTATGAATCAGTAAACGGGCAACCCTTAACTAGTTCCAGTTTTTAGTGGTGAACGTTTGTCTTCACTCTCTCTGTGAAGTTGTCCAGTTATAAATGGACGTTATTACTTTTTTAGTGGATAGTCCGCTCGTCTCCATAAAAAATAACCAGCAATTGATCACATTCACTCACTAAATCAAACCCCATCCAACCACCCATCCATCCACCCACCCACCCACCCATAGAAACTCATTCTCCCATCCATTAAGGAATGAATGAATGAATGAATGAATGAATGAATGAATGAATGAATGAATGAATGAATGAATGAATGAATGAATGAATGAATGAATGAATGAATGCGGATGGATGGATGGATGGATGGATGGATGGATGGATGGATGGATGGATGGATGGATGGATGGATGGACAGACGGATGGGTGCACGGATGCATGCACGAACGGACGAACAAATGAACCAACAAACGAGCGAGTGAGAGTTCGAAAGAGGGAACGAACGAATGAATGAATGACTCCGATATACTCGCCCGTTGTTTGGATCATACAATGTAGGACAGTGTATTGCAGCTAAATTGGGTTTTCAGGCTCGTGTTATCATTTAGTACAGTCACTAACGTCTCTCTCATTAGTTAACTTAACTTTCATTTTATTGTCCTCTAGAACGAATTGAGTGCCGGGACACACGAAATTTAACTAATATCCCAGGTGAATTGTAGGAAGCCATCGCCCTATCACAGGACCACGCAGCGACACAATGTCCCCTTACCTTAGGTATAGAGGATCATCGACTTAATGAACCAATGATTGAACGATTGATTGGACGAAATAAGGACTGGACCATTAAGAAGCGTATTGGTGTGTAAACGATTGAAGTCCGTGATGTTACAGTTATTTTGGTGGCTTAGCCACCTTTTCACCTCTTTTCAGAGATGGAGGGGGAAGGGAGACTGCGAGAGAAGTTATCGAATAGGTGAGTTGGCCACCAGATAAATGGGCAGGTGGGTAATAGATTCAGTAGTGGAGGTCACGCAAATTTGAATTTACTTATGTTGCAAATGGCTTCTTTTCAATCGTACGCTGCCTTAGCCACTTGTCCCTTCCATTCATAAGCAGAGAAATGGATGATTTTTTAACGTTACGAATGAGCGAGTCGAAGAATTAACATCTCCATAAACAGTTGAATAGATGAATGAGCGAACATACCAAGGTACGGTAACTAAGTAATAATAAATTTATGAACGAGGAAATAAAAATCGGATGAAGTGACAAAAGGACGAGTCAAGTTACAAGTTACATCATATACACCTTCATAAATATGATTCGTAGACTTTGCTGAAGGAATCTAGGTCATGTGCCTGTCCGGCGGTCATGGTTGACCAATCGCAACCAAAATAGGAGAGTCTCATCTGGACATCGTACCGAGTCATCCAAACAAGTTACAATGGAATTGCTTCATAAATATGACCTGTAGATAGTGCTAAAGGAATCTAGGTTACACACCCATGCAGCCATCACGGTTGACGGATCACAACGAAAATAAGACATTCTCATCTAGACATTATACTGAGTCATCCTACCAATTTACAATGAAATCCCTTCATAAATACAACCTGTAGTCTATGCTAAAGGAATTTATGTCACATGCCCCTTTGGCCACCATGTTTGACCGAACCTGACCAAAATAAGACATTCTTATTTAGACACTATACAGAGTCATTCTACCAAGTTATAATGAAATCCCTTCATAAATACGACCTGTAAACTGTGCCAAAGGTTTTGGGGTTTCAACCCCGTGCAGTCATCATGGTTGACCGATCACGACCAAAATAGGACATTCTCATCTGGACATAACCTCAAACCTGCACATGAAATTTAGTGATGATCGGACAAGAACTACAAGTGTAGCTTGTACTAAAGAAAATGTGAACAGACTCAGACCTCCGCACCCATGATGGCAATAACTTACCTTGACTTTGTCAAATTAAGATAAAAACAATAATTAAAATAATAAATATCCTGTGTTTTGGGTAAAGGGTTAAATAAACTAACCTGAAGGCAATAATTTATGGACATTTTCAAAAACAACATGTCATAGCATTTGAATCTGATCTAGTCATCTGATCACTTTCCAAAAAACTTATGGGTGAGCACAAATTGCAATATCATGTTCAACATTTGGCATGATCTGTTTTCTTTCAGGGCAAAGGTGGACTTACAAATCAAATGGTTTTGCGCGCCTTCGGCGCGCAGGGACGATTTAAGGAGCAAGCCCCTTTCGACCCTCATTAGCTGTAGAATTTGAAAGTGTCAGACCGTGGTAAAGGAGAAGTTGTGGGTTGTTAGCGGCGCTTGTGTCTTTTCAGCTTCTTTTTCAGAGGTGGAGGTTTGGAAGGAGAGACAGTGGTAGTTGGTGTTGTTGGTGGGCTGCCTGATGGTGGATGCTGAGTTTTGTAGGGTCTGGTCCTAGCCGAGTCTGGAGTGGTTGTGAGTGATTGCTGAGTCTTTTGTTGTTGTAGATTTCTGGCGTCTATTAGTTTTTTGGTTTATTCAACTTTTTGCATGAATAATTCGTATTTCCTGTCCATCTGTTGTCTGTGAAGGCCCCCTTGTATCTCGTGTTCCCCTAAGATGTTCTCTATCCTGTCGTCCGCGTCCTGGCATTCTGGTTTAGAAGGAAGAGGCGAGTGGGGGTCAGGAAGAGGCGAGAGGGCAGCTTCCATTTCCACCTCAGTCTCCACAGACTCTTCCACATCCGACAATACCGACTGGGAAGCCGGCATTTGGATGGGGCTGTCTGTGGGAGTGGGAGGGGAAGTGGTGGCCGCCTCTGGCTTTTTCTTTTCCTCACCTTTCTCTTTCTTCATCTCCAAGAATGCCTCCAAGCATCGGGAATCCCTCCGCTTGGTGGACGGGCTCTTCTTTTTTCTCTTTTCAGGGCCTCCAGACCTACTCGGGTGAGGACCAGTGTGAGAGGGGATCCTCTCATCAAAGGTACTACCTCTCCCCGAGTAGGGTGGTATTTCTTTCTCTTCTTCAACCTTGAATTCAAGGTTCAGATGAATGCTCTTGCCTATCTCCTGGATGGTCCAGGTGATAGGGCAAGAGATGCCCAGAGCTGCTATTGTTCTCTTCAATTGTGCTGGTAGTTCCAGTGTTTCCATAATTAAGATTATAATTAGGATGCTCACACTCTGAGTTCAGAGGTGCGAATGAAGTGTCCACATGCTCTATTTATAGCTCTTGCATCCATGCAATTTGAATATTGAATTATCATTGCTGATCCATGTGCCATGGTTTTCATTGAAAGAAAAACTGAGCTTTATTTAAAATGAAAGAGTCAATGACACTGTAACTTACCTGGACTTTATTCTGCATTAATGAGATTAACTCCTTATGCTGCTGGCAGTTATTTCCACCCAGGATATTATAACAAGTCAAAAAAATATATTTATATATTTTTTTGGATTTGTAATATTCTCTCCTAAGAATTAAATGTATTTTATAGTTAAAACATCTGGTTGTCCAACACATTTTAATCAGTAGATATATCAGATCCTTATACCCTAAACAAATACAAGTGTAAAATTAATTTAGTTGTATTTCACACCTACTGCTGTTAACAGCTAGCCAACATCCACTGTTTAAGGAATTTGAGACACCTTCTTAAGTCTTTATTTGTTAGTAAATTTTCACAACTGAGATAATAACAATTTACAACACATGTGACAAGACAAACTGACACCTTTCACCCATTCCACCTTCTAAACAAAGAAAGTGTTTTTAATTGGCCAATAGCCTCAACCCAATTAGCCAATTGATTCCTCAAAATTTGGGATGGGTGGACCTATGGATTTTGGATGTTGTTGGCAGCTTTGAGATTTTAGGGGCATTTTTGATGAGTTTGAATTTGGCCAGCAATGTGAAAAGATCGGCATTTATGTAGCACTACCAGTTTGTGTAAATAGATGTGTAAATAACTATGTGATATGATAGACTTCAATAAATGTATATAGTGTAAATAGGCTTTTTCCTTCAACCAGCACGAACCAAACTGTGATATTTGGGGAGAATCCGTAAGATCCATGTACTCTTCCAGATCCAATTATGAAGATTTAAAGTATCAAAACCAACAGTTGTGCCACCAATTAGAGACATTTGACAGAAACATGGAGTTTTCCACTGTAACCATTCAACATTTCATGGGCAGTGATACTGAAGATGGAGGACTTTGGCTAAGACAATTTAAAAGATCTTGTGCATTCAAAAAGTTCAAGCCAGACGACCAAGTGAACTTATTACCTATGTATTTAAGTGGACCTGCTTTACTCTGGTACGATACTTTGCCAGATGCCACCAGAAGTGATTTTGAAATGTTAGTTTCTGCATTTGAAGCCAGATTTTTACCTAGTGCTATGGACAAATGGAGTCTGTTGGACCAGTATTTGAATAGAAAGCAGCTTCCCAGTGAATCCATTGACAGTTTTATTGATGATGTTCAAAGATTGGGAAGCCAGTTAAATAAATCCACAGACAACATAATGGAAACTATTATCTGAGGGTTGCGTCCAGGCATTAAATCTGTTGTCTTAATGAAAGAGCCAACTACCATCAATGATGTCAAGAAATGAGCTAGAATGGCACTGAATCACCAACCAGAACATAGTACCCAAGTGTTAGCTGACCTTAACCAGAAAATTGACAATTTAACAGCAGCAATGAACTCTTTAGCCACACAAAAGCAGCCAGTAACAGCCAACAAAGTGACATTTCCCCCAAAATTCAGTGACTATTCTAAAAACCGTGAACAGTTATACAGAAAGCCCTGTCCAAGGTGTGGTGAGTATAGTCACTTCAATACGAAATGTAGATTTAAAAATGCAAAATGTTACAGGTGTTTTCGTGTTGGTCACATTGCCAAATGCTGTACAAGTGCCCTTCCTGATAGTGCATAGGGGTACGCGTCTATCTCTCAATTTTCTAGGGCCAAACCCAAACAAATAGGAGATAGGCATAGAACTGAGAAAAATGATAAAGCCAGTATAGGCTCAGTTGAATCTACAAAATTAAATACAGTAAATGTTCAGTTGGGGAAAATATCTGTCAATTCACTTGTTGATTCAGGAGAAGCAGTCTCTTGTATGTCCTTGAAGACATACAAGAACTCTGGTCTTGAAAAGACATTTAAATTGGAAAACTCAGACTTGCCTACAGTTTTGGGAGAATCAGGGGAGGTAATTCTTGTTTTGGGTAAAATGACAGTTCGAATTTCCATAAATGAATTAACATTAGTTCAAACTTTTTATGTTTTGAAAAAAATGTGTTATAAAATTATTTTAGGCCTCGATTTCTTAAAAACTCCGAAAGCTATATTAAATCTTGGTAAATAACACACTTGAATTACAGAATGGACTATTAACAACTGAATTACATAATTTAAATATTGAAAGCTCATTAGTGAAAGTAATTGGAAATAATAATGTACCACCCAAGCAAGAAATTGTAATTCCAGTAAAAATAAATAAACTGAATCAACTCAATGGTAAGTTTGGTTTAATGGAACCGATTTCTTCTTTCCAACCAAATTTAAATTAATGGGAGCCAAATGTGTTGTCAAAATAGATAACAGTAAATCAGCTTATCGATTGCTTAACCCTACAAATAGCAATATTCATTTAAAGCACAATGAGCCAATTGCTCATATAGAGCCATTATCATCAAATTTCTTTCTTGGAATGTTGTCAGATGATAATAAAGTTTCTGTAAATACTGTCAACTCTGGTCTTTCCACCTTAAGGTCGAATTCTGACTTTAAAAATATTGCAAATGAATTGGACTTTAATTTTGCAAAATCCGATTTGACAGAAATTCAAAAGGAAAGACTTTTGTCATTTTTGGTTCAACACCGAGATGTTTTTGCAACGAATATGTCCGAATTAGGGTTAACATATTCGTGCCACCATACAATCGACACAGGTGATGCACCACCTGTTAGGAGTCCATTTTACAGAACAAACCCAACTACTAAATTAGCGCTGGAGAAAATGATAACAGAGTTGGAAAACAATGATATTATTGAGAAATCCAACACACAGTGGACCAGCCCTGTTATCATGGTGAAAAAGAAAAATGGCGAGTTTAGGTTGGCAATTGATTATCAACACTAAACAAGGTGACAAAGCCAATAAACTTTCCGCTATCTCATTTTGATGATATTATTGACACAATTGGACAGACAAAGGCTGAATTTTTTTTGGTGTTAGATTTGGCTTCAGGATTTTATCAGATACCCCTTGACCCAAGTACGAAGCATAAATCTGGTTTTATAACGCACCAAGGTGTGTACCAATTTAAGAAACTACCTTTCGGAATGATGAATGCACCAATGGTATTCAGCAGTGTAATGACGGAAGTTTTGCAAAATTTACAATGGGACATTGCCATCGTTTATATAGACGACATAGTAATATTCAGCAAAACTTTTGAACAACACCTAAATCACCAAAAATTGGTCTTTGAGAGGTTGTGAAATGCAAATCTTCGGCTCCAGCCAAAGAAATGTCATTTTGCTGCACAGGAAGTAGAAAATTTGGGGCATATCTTTTCAAAAAAGGGTATATCTGTAAATCCTGCTAAAATGGAGGCTGTAAAATCATTTCCCGCACCGAAAAATCAGCGTGATGTGAGGGCATTTCTTGGCTTATGCAACTATTATAGGAAATATGTCAAAGGCTTTGCTGAAATTGCCTATCCATTAAATGAGCTTTTGAAGAAAGACGTTAAATTTCAGTGGTCAGATGAATGTGAATTTGCCTTCAATAATTTGAAAGAAAAGTTAATTTCGTCACCAATTCTTGTTTTTCCTGATTTTTCAAAAGAATTCATTCTCTACACAGATGCATTGGTTTGGTCTATTAGCTATATTTTAGGCCAAAGGGATGCCTCTGGTAAAGAATGTGCAGTAGCTTATGGTGGCAGAGCTTTGAGAAAGGAAGAGAAAAAGTGGGGAATATCCGACTTAGAAGGATTAGCTTTAGTCTAGGGCATAACGCATTATCACCTATATTTAGCAGATAAGAAATTCACTGTTTATACTGATCACAGTGCTTTAAAGGTGATTGAAAACAGTAAAGATACGTGGGGCAGATTGGCAAGGTGGTCAATATTGCTTCAGGGCTATAATTTTAGTGTTGTGCATAAGCCAGGTAAATTTCACACCAATGCTGATTGTTTGTCACATAGGGATTATGAGTTAACCCCAGAACTAGCATCCAATTCAGAAATTATCACACATGCAGCTGACATTCAAGTTATTAACAAATGTTCCAAAACAAATGATAATTTGGGGCGAATTGAGTATATTTTACAATGGCCTGAGAACATACCTGAAGCCAAACTCAATGTAAACCGCACAGTTCTTAATAGCCTAGCAGTTGCTGAAAGTAATTATGTTAAACTTGACCCACTGGCTAATATTAAAGAAATACTATCAATATTGATGATTTAAGATCTGGACAGCTCGATGACGATGTACTATCTCTGTATATAAAATATCTGGAATCTAAAGAGCTTCCAGGGGATACGAAAATGGTTCATCGTATTACAGTTGAAGCCAGCGATTATATTATAGACAATGGGATATTATATCACCTATATTATCCCAGAGGAAAGGGACATAAACTGGACCGACTGATAAAGCAATTAGTAGTGCCACATTCTATGAGAAATGATTTATTTTTGTCCTACCATGATGCGCTTACAGGAGGGCATCAAGGATTAGAAAGGACATACCATGCACTATGCTTGAAATATTTTTGGCTGTGTATGCATAAAGATATTGAATATTATGTTAAAACATGCGAGTCATGCCAACGGTCAAAAAGAAATTTTCATGCTAGACCAGCACCACGAAATCCACTACCAGCTGACGATATATTTTCACGCCTACATTTAGATTTTTTAGGTCTGTTTAAAGAAAGTCCTGGTGGCTATAAACATGTACTGTTATTAGTCGATTCTTTCTCTAAATGGCCAGAGGTGTTTCCTCTAAAATCTATTGAGGCTGTTGAAGTTGCAAGAGTGCTTTACAATGAGTTTATTTGTCGCCTTCCAGGCCATTTTCTTCTGAATTTATGGTAATAATTTGCATATCTGATTTCAAGTGGAATCTTCCATATTTGGTCAAGATCCTGCTTCCCAAAATTTTGTTTTTGGTGTTTCAGCAAATTTTACTGTCATGCATTCTCACGTCCGGTTCTCAGAAAGTTAAATGTTTAACTAGCAAGTGTTTTCTAGTATACTGCCATTGTTATAAATTTACATTTAGTTACAAAAATTTTCTTTTTATGCAAGTTTGACAGAGCAAACTTAAGAGCCCATGGGGATAGATAGAATAACAAGTCAAAAAAATATATTTATATATTTGTTTGGATTTGTAATATTCTCTCCTAAGAATTAAATGTATTTTATAGTTAAAACATCTGGTTGTCCAACACAATTTAATCAGTAGAGATATCAGATCATTATTATACCCTAAACAAATACAAGTGTAAAATTAATTTTGTTGTATTTCACACCTACTGCTGTTAACAGCTATCCAACATTCACTGTTTTAGAAATTTGAGATACCTTCTTAAGTATTTATTAGGCTTTCCCAAACCCAGTTTGGGAAAGACTATTGTTATTCTTCTTCTTCAAAATTTTTCTTCTCTATATTTTTTTTATTAGGCTTTCCCAAACCCAGTTTGGGAAAGACTATTGTTATTCTTCTTTTTCAAAATTTTTCTTCTCTATTTTTTTTTTTTTTTTTAATTTTTTTTTCCTCCCTGAATTTTGTCTGTTGAACTGCTTGAAAACAAGCTGTGCGATTTTGACCAACTTTAAGTCACTTATGTAATGTCATAAAATCTAGTGAAATGCAGTATCTTCATATCTGTGAAAACGCGTGTTTTCAAAATATTCTGCCAAAACCTTCAAAATTTCACCATTTTTCGAATGTCTCAAAATTGTTTACAGTTATTTAGCTCAAATTTTCCACACATTTAGAGCATAATATGATACACCACAATCACCACTCAGATCTTTCAACTTTAACCCCCTCTGGCCAAAAAATGACATGAATATAGATTTTTTCTTCAAAATTGACCAACTTCAAGGGCAAATTTCTCTAATAACAAGGTTGTTGTAACAATTATTTTGGTTTGGATAGATGCAACAATGATTGCAGAAGAAAGTTACTGTTTACTTTTTAATCTCAGATTTAACCCTTAAGCACAATGAGGGTGAGAATAAGAGTACCGTTTGAAAATGCCAAAATTAGTCAAATTTGGTTGCTTTTTCCATCATTTTGGAAAAGGGTCAATTTCAAACACTTTTCGTGTACGTATTCACAATTGACTACCGAGCATATTTGCTGTTGTAAGTTTGGTTGTAAAGTTTAACCCTATCCCATTCTGGTTGCATAAAAGTAGGTACCGTCCAAAAAAAACTCCAATTTTTTCAGAATTTGGTAAGTTTAGGTGACGATTTACTCCATTTTTAATTGCTTGAGCTCTGAATGTTTTCTATAGCTGCATGCAGCAGTCAAAGTATGACAAATTTTGTTCTATATGTTTAACCCTTGGCAGAACCTTGGCAGACTTGAGACTTCCCATGAGGGTACTGTCGGAATATTTGTTATTTTCGCCAACTTCAGGAGCAAATTTTTCTAATTACAAGGTAGTTGTAATAATTATTTTGGTATGGCTAGATGCAACAATGATTGTGGAAGAAAGTTACTGTTTACTCCTTAATCTCAGATTTAACACTCTAGCACAATGAGGGCGATAATAAGAGTACCGTTTGAAAATGCCAAAATTAGCTATTTTTGGTTGCCTTTTCTATCATTTTGGAAAGGGTTAATTTCAAACACTTTTCATGTACGTATTCACAATTGACTATCGAGCATATTTGCTGTTGTTAGTTTGGTTGTAAAGTTTAACCCTATCCCATTCTGGTTGCATAAAAGTAGGTACCGTCCAAAAAAATTCCAATTTTTTCAGAATTTGGTAAATTGAAGTGGCGATATTTACTCCATTTTTAATTGCTTGAGCTCTGAATGTCTTCTATAGCTGCTTGCAGCAGTCAAAGTAGGACAAATTTTGTTTCATATGTTTTTATTAAAAGTTTAACCCTTGGCAGATTTGAGACTTCCCATAAGGGTACTGTCAGAATAATTGTTATTTTCGCCAACGTTTACATGCACTTTCTCAGCACTGGAGCCAAATTGTCTCAAAACCTTTTCAATGAGAGGATTGCACCTTCATCCAAGAACAATTTTGCTGTTATATATTTTATTCAAAGTTTTAACCTTCACCCAGTTTTCGGGCCTTGAATTTGAGTGCCCTAAAATTCTTCATAAAATTGGCTAATTTGGAGCTCACTCACTTTTCTTCCATTTTCGAAAGGAATATTGAAAAATGATTAACATGTTCGTATTTACAATTGCTTTCCGAGCATATTTGCTGTTGTAAGTTTGGTTGGAAAGCTTAACCCTATGCTTGTTCTGTTTGCATAAAGACAGGTGCAGTCCAAAAAAGCTCTCGTTTTCAGAATTTGTTAAGTTTAAGTGACGATTTACTCCATTCCTAATTGATTGAGCGCTGAATGTTTTCTATGGCTGTATGTAGCAGTCATAGTATGACAACTCTTGTTTTATATGTCATTATTAAAAGTTTAACTGTTGGCAGATTCGAGACTGCCCATATAGGTATGGTCGGAATAGTTTTAATTTTCATAAAATCACTGAATATTGATAAGCGTGCAGTGGTAGTTTGGAATAGAATATCCGAAAATGCTTTCGAAATTCGGATTCACAGTTCAGTTCCAAGAATATTTTCTGTTATAAGGTTGCCGTAAAGTTTAACGCAATCCCTGTCTCAGATGCATAATGGTAGATGCCGTTGAAAAACACCTCATTTTTTTCAGAATTTCGTAGGTTTAAGTGACAATTTACTCCATTCCTAATTGATTGAGCGCTGAATGTTTTCTATGGCTGAATGCAGCAGTCATAGTATGACAACTTTTGTTTTATATGTCATTATTAAAAGTTTAACCGTTGGCAGATTCCAGACTGCCCATATGGGTATGGTCGGAATAATTTTAATTTTCATAAAATCACTGAATATTGATAAGCGTGCAGTGGTAGTTTGGAATAGAATATCCAAAAATGTTTTCGAAATTCGTATTCACAGTTCAATTCCAAGAATATTTTCTGTTATAAGGTTGCTGTAAAGCTTCACGCAATCCCTGTCTCAGATGCATAATGGTAGATGCTGTCGAAAAAACTCATTTTTTTCAGAATTTCGTAGGTTTAAGTGACAATTTACTCCATTCCTAATTCTTTGAGCGCTGAATGTTTTCTATGCCTGCATGCAGCAAGCATAGCATGACAACTTCTGTTTTATACGTCATTATCAAAAGTTTAACCCTTGGCATATTTAGGAGTTCCCATGTGGGTATAGTCGGAATAATTGTTATTTTCGTAAAATCAATCCCTGAATATATTGGTAACTGTGCAGTGGCCTTTCAGTGGTGCTACATGAAGCCGCAAATAGTTAAAGTTGAAAAGTTCATCAAATAGACAAATATAATACCTCACTCAGCCGGTGACAGGTAAATAATGAATGGAAAAGTCGTTGAGTTGAGAATAAAGTAGGGAGGAATAGGGCCCTCGGTTTCCACCTGATCCACGGTATTTCCACGCGGTCTCGGCACTTGACAAAGATACTAAACTGTCGGGCAGGGACAATTAGGAAACATTCTGAGAATTTCAAGTTGCTGCCTGGCATGATCGGGACATAATTGAAATATATCCGACATTGTATCTGTCGGATATATTCCAATTATGTCCCAATCACTTCACCCCGACTGTCCGCATGAGGGCACCATGACGCCGTGTACTAAGGCATACTGCACGTCGATGGTGCGCATGTCTTCAACCAATCTAACCCTGCCTGTGCTACAGTGCGGAGGCACTATGCTGGGGAGCTGACAGCTGCTCGTCATTGCTCGGTGGTTCTCTCTGGGTACTCCGGCTTCCTCCACCCATACAACTGTCACCGACATAATATGACCTTGGCTGTTAATGTGTCGTTAAAACCTAATAAATAAATAAATCCAGTACCAGTTTTGCTGGTACAAATATTAGTACCGTCAGACAAAATTCATGTTCTGATTAATTTCGTACTTTTCTGTACTCACCTTCCCTGAGTAAGATTGGTATACCTTTTCAATCTCAGATTTAACCCTCAAGCACAATGAGAGTGAGAATAAGTGTACCATTTGGAAATACCCAAATTATCCAACTTTGGTTACTCTCTACTATCATTTTGAAATGGGTTATTTTGAGACACTTTGCTTTGCTATATGCAGAGATGTTTAATCAATAAATCCGGCTTCAGTTATGTTCTGGGACTTAACCCTTTACCCAACGAATCGCCTGCATCCGCCCATGTAATATGCAAATTCAGCAGTTTAAAAAATATTATGTTTCAAAAAATTTCAACAAAACCATATCATGTGATCCCTCGTTGGAACGAGCTCGTCGAGCTTGTTCCAACGAGGGGTCACATGATATGGTTTTGTTGAAATTTTTTGAGAAATTTAAAAAACTGATATTTAAAATAATAAATTTTCATATCGTCTGCGTTGGGTAAAGGTTTAATGAAACATGTGGTTTGGCCACTTAAAAATTACACTGTCTGCAAAAAATTACTTTGAGTGAATACTCACTTGTCCAAAAACAAAAAGGAAAGAGCTCTTTGGGTTTTCATAACTGCTTTCAAAAGTCAATGGGGAACAAATTTTGTGTTATTTGTTTTGGTGTTCCGTGTTATCCAACACCAGTTTGGCCGTACAGATATGAATACCGCCAGGAAAGAAAGCACATTTTCTCAGTGGTAGACTGTTTGACTTCTATGATAAAGGTCCCGAGTTTGATCCCTATCTGGGACGACCCACGTAATGTCCTTGGGCAAGGCACTTTATCCCGGTTGCCAACATGAGGGCACGATGATGCTATGTACTAAGGCGTACTGCATGTCAATGGTGCACATGTCTTCAACCGACCCTGCTTCAACGGAGCTTGAACATAATTAGAATGTTGAGCTGACAGTTGCCCGTCAATGCTCGGTGGTTCTCTCTGGGTCCTCCGACTTCCCCCACCCATAAAACTGTCACGGTCACGATTAGCCATTGTGGATAAGTATGTGACCGTAAACACCAATAAATAAATACCGTCAGGAAAACCCTCTGTGAAATCCTTCTGTCAATAAAGAGCAAAGTAATGATGTAATGCAAGAAATATTAACAAGCTGTTCAACATCCCTTTAATCAACTCATTTTGACTTAAACTGTACCCATCACTGTGTATACTAGCCCTCTAGATGGTTTAAACCATATCAAATAAACAACTAATTTGTGTGTGACAGTAACTCATACTACATGTATTTCATTGTATCTGAAACAGATATGTTGGAAAAATTGTGAAATCATGGAGTTGGAAGCTTACCCTCATTTGTTGACAAATCCCACACATTCACAAACAGACAAAATGATAGAGAATAAATTAATTATTGATATTTAAGATCACTTTCAGCATCTACAGCTATATCATTACCATAATATAGGTATTTATTCAAGTCCAGGTATTCATTGCATATAGGAGGCGTACAGGGCTATTTTTCAGGGGGGGGGGTATTTTTCAGGGTGGGGGTGGGGGGGGGCATGAACCCTTTTAGCACGAAAAAGTTGAATCTTAGGAAGAAATGCCAAATGTGGGTATGGGAGGGAGGGGGTCTCCCTCCCATTGAGTACCTGGAGAGAACCTCCGAGCAATGGCAAGCGACTCAGACTCCCCAACATACTAACTCCACAAAAGCAGGGTTAGCATTGGATTAAGACCAGTGCACCCTCAAAGTACACTTAGTACACATTGCCATCATGCCCCCCCCCCTCCCCGCCCCCATGTGGGAAATTAAATTGAGATGAAGTGTCTTGCTCAAGGACACAATGTGGTTGCCACAGGCGGGATTCGAACAGAGGACTTCTTGGATTGCAACAATAATCTCTACCTTCTGAGCCACCAAGCTCCCGTAATGTGCAGTAATAGAGCTCTTTATGTGCACTTGAGTGATTATAAATGAATAATATTAACGTGGATATGGTTCCACTGAATCAACTTGTACAGTACAATGGTCAATTTACTTGCAACTTCTAAGTGATGAGATAGGAAAACAACATTTTGTGTGGAAAACCAAAATGTTTTGTGGTTATTTCTGGCAACTAAATTGTCCGAAATTTTCTGGCATATTGGCCGAAAAATCAGCTCCTTCCTGACTCAGGGGTGGGTTGGGGCACAGTCCTTCATGAACCCCCTGCCCGTATGCCCATAATTCATATGTACTATTTTTTTCCAAAGCACAAAGGACATCGCTTGTTTTGCTTTCTATGAAAATATTCTGTAATTATTGAAGAGCAAAGTTTGTGTTAAATGCTTTGGTGTCTTGCTGTATCTCAAATATCTGTTTTGGCTGCATAAAAACTAGTAGCATCACAAAAACTTTGATTTCCACTAAGTTTTCTGTTTTCAAAACTGATCGATAGTTTTGTGTACAATACAGTTTGCCTTTTCACATTAAAAAGTTGGGAAAGCCCATAATTTGTCCAACAAATTACAATTCTCTAGTTTGTTAGTAAATTTTCACAACTGAGATAATAACAATTTACAACACATGTGACAAGACAAACTGACAATTTTCACCCATTCCACCTTCTAAACAAAGAAAGTGTTTTTAATTGGCCAATAGCCTCAACCCAATTAGCCACTTGATTCCTCACAATCTGGGATGGGTGGACCAATGGATTTTGGATGTTGTTGGCAGCTTTGAGATTTTAGGATTTTTTTTGATGAGTTTGAATTTGGCCAGCAATGTGAAAAGATCGGCATTTATGTAGCACTACCAGTTTGTGTAAATAGATGTGTAAAGAAATATGTGATATGATAGACTTCAATAAATGTAAATAGTGTAAATAGACTTTTTGCTTCAACCAGCACGAACCAAACTGTGATAATATAATTTCTCTTGCCACTGAAATGAGGATAATTTGAGTTCATTTAATCAAATTTCCCTCCAGTAAGTTGAATGGAATTTTTCACTAATGATTTCTTGAGTTGAATTTAGATTAATTTTTCATCAAATCTAGTCATGGCTAATATTTTGAAAATACTCAGCAGGTTAAGAGTTAATGTCACAATTACCTCACTAATGTTGCATTCAAGCAAATTGTGTCATTATTATTGACTTTTTGTTATCTATCAGAGAAATCAGAAAAATGAACTTAAAACATGAGCTGAGGCAGCCATTCTAGGCAACCAACCGTGACATAAATATGACATTCTCATCTACTCATTATACTGCCATCTTTGAAAAAACTTAACCATTAATGCAACCTGTAGGGTGTGCAAAAGAAATCCAAGATGGCAAACATGGCAGAACATTGTGTGCAGCTGGTCATGCATAACATAGGACATTCTCATCTGCTCACCACACTAAGGAAGCTGGCAGAGTTTCAAGAAAATTGATATATAAATGCAATAACAGGATGTTTTGAAGAAATCCAAGATGGCTGCAGTGGCGACCATTATGGGAGGTCAACCACTATCAAAATAGGATGTTCATCAACTAATAATAATACATAGTTTTTATTTTGCGTAAAATCACATGGTTGTGCTCTAAAATGCTTTACATGGAAAATAAATACATATTTGAGCTCCCTACTAAAAGCACTGAAGTAAACAAAAACTGAACAAATTAGGTAGCTGAAACTCATCATAATAAGTCACCCAACCGAATGTCATGGACATTGATGCATAAATGACTTGTAGCCTGTGCTGAAGATATCCATGATGGCTACGGTGGTCGCCATTGCAGACGACCAACCGTTACCACAATAGGATATTCAGATCTTGGTATGATTATGAACATGCATATGGAATTTGGTCATGATGGGGGTAAAACTGAAGCCCATGCTAAACAAAGAGTGGACAATGTTCTGAAGAAATCCAAGATGGCTGCCATGGTGGCCATTATGGCAGCCATCTATTATCAAAATAGGATGTTCTCATCTGTTCATCATACTTAGTCATCCTACAAAAGTTTAAAAAAAACTGAAGTTGAAATGCAACCTGTCGCCCATGCTGAAGATATCCAAGATGGCTGCTGTGGCAGCCATTGCGAGTAGATATCACCATAATAGGACATTGTCATATAGGTAAGAATCTGAACCTGCACACAAAACTTGGTGATGATCAGAAAAAAACTGTGGGCTATACCCAGTACTAAACGAATTGTGTTTGGAAGAAATCCAAAATGACAGCATTGGCAGCTATTAAGGGTGACCAACCATTACCAATATAGAATGTTCTCACCTACTCATCATACTACGTTACCCTGCAAAATGTTTTAAAAAATTGATGCATAAATGAGACCTGTAGTCTATGCTGAATTTATGATTTATTAGTGTTTAAGGTCATATATTTCAGCACAATAACTAATCGGGGACCACAACATGGATACAAAGTCAAGTCCAGCCAATTGTTTATGTCCATGTTACCCATTTTAGAGCACTTCCACCCCATGTGTTGGTGACCAAGTCCTATTTTACCTTTTAATCAAAGCTTGTTTACCACAGTAAACAAGCACTGCTTCACTTCTCAGGGTTCCCATGGTAAAGTCTGTGCTGAAGAAATCCAAGAAGGCTGCTATGGTGGCCATAATGTGGTCCGCTGACCTGGCCATAATGGGACATTCTCATCTAGGCATAAACTTGAACACACATGTGAAGTTTGGTGATGATCAGAAAAGAACTGCAGGCTGAACAAAATTGTGAACAGACTAGCAGACTTGGAGAGGCAGAGTCAAGTTAAGCTAATAATACAAAGTTGTTGATCTAATAATGCTGAAATTATGGCTAAAATAATGCCGAGGCGTTGTTAGTGGTGGTCACTCATTCAGACATTGGCAAAGGTAAAATTATTTCCATGTGTATTCAGAAATAATGACATACTGCTGTGTTTACTTCCACACACTTTCAGTCAACACTGTTTATCTCTCGAGTGTCATATCTTATGAAAATCTGTTGTCATTCAAGTTATTTAATTACAGATTTAAGTAACTTTACATTGCTTCAGAGGTCTCACACAAACCTGAAAATAAGCAATCCGTCATTTGCAGAATGAGGTCCCCAGAGGGTGAATGTGCTGAGGCTATCCCATACGGTAGGCCAATGTGTCCTCTGGGGTACCTCTTTCTGTTTTGGTTTGAAACCTTGATTCAGACTGAGGTTTACAGAGGAAAAATTTAGTGATGCTACCCTGCTGTGCAGGGTAGCATCACCAAATTCACCCTCTAGGGACCTCATTTTGCAGATGACCATCTGCTTTTTTATGGCTTGGTCTTACACTTTGAATATAGTGTCATTTTACATACAGTCAATATTTTTTCAAATTATTTTTATGTTGTCCCTTTAAAGTCTGGAGCATAAAAACAACATCATGATGTAAAATATCATATTTTATTGATAAAAACATAAAAACTCACAGATGAACAACAATAAGCCATTCATAATTAATGATTTGCGAAAGTTCACTGTACGTTTCTAAAAAAATTTAAACGGCAAACACTATTAAATATTTATTCCACAGCATAAATGGAATGAAAAGTAAAAAGGGGACATGAAATGAGTGTTTCTTCAATATGTATTTTTGAAACGAGTCTAGTATTTTCCATTTTGCTGAGCCTTCAGCCAGGCAAAATGGAAAATTTGGACATGTTTCATAAATGCCATATTGAAGAAACTTGAATGTCATATTCTATTTTACCATATAAATGCCAACTGAACAAGTGTGTGTGTGTGGGGGGGGGGGGGGGGGGGGCACTGGGGGAGGAGACTAAAACAAAATCAGTATGAGTTAAAGGAATTTCAACATCAAAAGAACAATGTCGATGAAGAGATTAGAGTCAGTCAATCGGCAGGCAAAACTATTACAGTCAGTCCCATCAATATTCATTTCATAAACATAGCCAGCTGTCACAGCAATCTTTGTTATTACAGTCACACTTCATGCATAGTCAATTTTTACTTTTGAATTCAGTGGAAAATCAAACATTGTGGATTTGTTTTTATTTTGAAATAGTTCTATTTACATGTGCATTAATTCGACCAAGAAGAATTCAGATGCACCAATAAGATTGCTTGATCTTTAGACCACAATATGTAGGTCAGTCAACCAGGTTGCACGTCTCTCTGATAGCCAGTGAAATTGACAAGAGATTATATGAATTAGTAATTCATAAAACTGAAAAATACCAAAAATTACAAGTGCAGAAAGCTGTTCAGTTGGGCCCCACAAAATAGATCTTCTGTTTCTCAGGACATTTTTTGTAAAATTTCATGTGGGCGGGCTGCTTTTTATTTTATTTTTTATTTTTGTAATTATTTCTTTGCCGTCAAAAGTTCATGTTCTTGGTTTGTTTTATGTTTTAGGCCTCATAATCTACATAATAGCATGGGTGGTGGTGTATTTCTTCCCTTGAGTGCAAGAAGGCTTTGCAATGCATTAGCATTGCAAAGCCTTGTTTCAATGAAGGGACAAATTTATCAATTTTATTAACTTGGGTAAAATATCAGACATAAACCATTTAATTTTTATTATGTTTGCTTTGGTTATAAAAAGAGAGCATGCAGCAGCCAAGAGGGCCATGCAGGATATTAGTTCCCCTCCCCCATCCACAAGGACTATGCAGGAGTTTAGTTCCCCTCCCCCAGTCTCCATCCACACCCCCCCCCTCCCCCAACACACACACACTTGTTCAGTTGGCATTTATATGATAAAAAGAATATGACATTCAAGTTTCTTCAATTTGACATTTATGCAGGAGGGCATGAGAAACAGATTTTTAACTTTTTAGGTCTTATACGATAATTAAATTTTTTTAGTGTTTAAGATCCTTTTCGGTGTCTATAGCTTTATCACAACCATGACATAAGTATAAAGTCAAGTTTTAATAATAGGCAATTGTTCATAATTATGTTTAGGTCTTTGCACCTGACCATGCTTCTAAATGGCTAGTTGGGTGAATTAACCTGGATTACTTAGTAAGATCCATTGTTGTGAAACAATATTTATTCATTGTTATCTTTTGAGGTGGGGGTGTGGTGGCTCAGAGGGTAGAGGTGCAGGCTGCAAGCCAAGAGGTCTTTGGTTCAAATCCCACCTGCGGCAACCATGCTGTGTCCTTGGGCAAGACACTTCACTCCCATTGCCCACTTGGGGGCACAGTGGCTTTGTGTACTAAGGCATACTGCACGTGGATGGTGCACCTGTCTTCAACCAATGCTAACCCTGCTTGTGTGGAGTTAGTATGTTGGGGAGCTGCATGGTGGTTCTCTCTGGGTTCTCCAGCTTTCTCCACTTGTAAAACGGTCGTGGTCATGATTAGCCATTGTGCAGAAATATGTGACCTTAAACACCAATAAATAAATAAATAATATATCTTTTGAGGTATGACATAGCATGAAGGTAATTTATTTAAGGTCACATACTTCTGAACAAAGCTAATCATGACCACAAGTGATGATGTCGAGTTTAGTCAATTGTTTATACCCATGTTTCCCATTTTAGAGGACTTCCACCCCAAGCATTCTTGGGTCCTATTTTGCAGTAAAACAAAGCTTGTTTACCACAGTAAACAATCACTACTTCACTTCCCAGGGTTTCCATTGGAGACATCAAGGTAATGATACACCCTTGAGTAATAAGGAATCATCACATTTAGCATGAACAGTCCATTGAACAATTTTTTTAAGGCCAGACAAAGTTAGAATTTAGAAACAAATGAATGATCTGTTACCTTGACTTTAGAGCTGCGACCATGGTTCAAGGTCACGGCACACACTTGAGTCATAACCAATCATTGTGTGAAGTATGATGATTAATTTTTTACAGGCTGGAAAAAGTTAGCATGCAGAAACAAACAAATAACAGAATCTAACCTTTTGACCTTGCAGCTATGACGTTGGGCCAAGGTCACAACATACCATTGGATCATAAGCAATTTTGTGTTAAGTATGAATAAGATCAGTCCATTGAATTATATTTTATGGACCAGACAAAGTTAGAATGGAGAAACAAACAAAAAAAAGGTCTGTGACCTTGACTTATGACTTGGGTCAAATTCATGACACACCCTTTGATCATAAGCAAGCTTTGTGTGAAGTATGAACAAGAATGGTAAGGTGAATGATGTTTTATGGACCGGACAAATTTATTTATTGGTGTTTAAGGTCACATATTTCTGCACAATGGCTAATCATGACCACAACATGGAGATAAAGTCAATTTTAGTCAATCATTTAGACCCATGTTGCCAATTTTAGAGGACTTCCACCCCAAGCATTCTTCCACCAATTTTTTATTTCAAAAACATCAAGAAGAAACTCCAAAACATGAAGACATGATTAATTTTGACAATCTTGCTGAGTCCCATATTTTTTAACTTTAACCTTTTACACTACACTTACTTTTCATTGCGTTCTCAGTTTCGTTATCATTGCCAACAATTATTTAAAACCCTTTACCTAACAGAAAGGCAAACTTCATGTGGCAGAAGACCTAAAAAGTTGTCTAACAAATTTTATTTTTTTTCAATTTTTGCTTCAAAAACATTATTCATGAGCCCTCACTGAAATAAGCACAGTGAGCCCCATTCTCATGAGTGATTATAAGGTGTGTTTTGGAAGCAAAAATTTCCCGTTTTTAAGGTATAACAGTACTAAATATTTTATCATCGGTGACCATTATAACGTTAGTGTGAAAAAAAATATGATCGCATCATTTTATTTTGGGCATTCAAATATCTTTGGCAAGTATAATCCGTCACACAACTTTTTCAGTCCTGAAACTGGAGGTCATGCAACAAATAACAGAGAGAAAAATTGACAGAATCAACTAGCCAAGAGCATATTTTTTCAGGGGATTCCCAACAAAAACAGACCAACTGTCAATTGTATTTTTTTAGGCCCCAAAATTCATCTAATCACCCCTCATTTTTTCTCTGCAACATTAAGCATTGATGCAGGATTTCAGTACAATCCATAAAAAGGTTTTTATAAATCAATATTTTTTCTCACGGCTGCTCTGTTTCGGAGATTGCATAATTTCTGAGTCAACTTTTTAAGGCAGGTAACTCAATTAAAATATTTAGTCCTGTCATACCCTAATTATTTAGTTAACCCTTTACCCAACGTAACAGCCAAAACTGGCCAGCGCTATTCTAAAAAATCGCCAATTAATTATCACTATATTTTCATTTTTTGTCTCAAAAACATAGGTTATGACCCCTCTTTGGAACGAGCTCGTTCCAATGAGGGGTCATAACCTATGTTTTTGAGACAAAAAATGATAAATATTAGTTATTCAAGAATTATATTTGCAAGTGTCGTCTGCTTTTCATGTTAGGTAAAGGGTTAAAAGTATTGTTAGTGGTATATTCTTGTTGTGTTTGTCAAAAGTTTAACTTTTTACATTGTGGGATATTTCTGCCCGGGATTACAGTTCTCTTGCCACAAGATCAAATGGAATATAAGAATTTTTAACCAAATATTTCCTTCCTAGAAAATGAACAAACTTTTTGACTAATGATTTTTTGAATAAAATAGTTATGAATGTTTCATAAAATCTAGTCACAGCAGCCATGACTAAATTTGATTGAAATATTTTTGAAAAACATGCTCAGAGGTGAAATACTGATTTAAACACGAGATATAAAATATCACTCAAATCCTATAAATAAAAGTTAAGAAGAGTGCCAGCATCATTAACCCTATCAAACTGTAATGCATAAAAAGGGGACCACAGTGGCTCAGAGGTTACAGCATTGGACTTCAAACCAAAAGGTCAAGGTTTGATCCCCACCTGGGATAACTGCATTGTGTCCAGTTGGGAGCAAGGTGGCGCTGTGTTCTAGGGCATACTGCACGTCAATGGCACTTTTGTCTTCAATGAGTACTAACCCTGCATGTGTATTTATTTGTTTATTGGTGTTTAAGATCACATACTTATGCACAATGGCTAATTGGCACCGTGACAGTTTTACGGGTGGAGGAAGCCAGTGTACCCAGAGAGAACCACCGAGCATCGACGAGCAACTGTCAGCTCCTCAACATTGTAACTCTGTTCAAGCTCCGCTCTAGCAGGGTTACAGCGGTTGAAGTTGAAGACATGTGCACCATCGACGTGCAGTACGCCTCAGTACACCGCATCATTGTGACCCCTGGAAGGTAACAGGGATAAAGTGCCTTGCCCAAAGACACAATGCGGGTCGTCCCAGATGAGGATTGAACTCGGAACCTCTAGCATAGAAGTCCAATAGTCTACCACTGAGTCACCGCACTCCCAACCCTGCATGTGTTGTGTAGAGTTCATACATTGGGGAGTTTGACTCAGTTGTTCACTAGAGCTCGTTGGTTCTCACTGGGTTCTCCAGCTTCCTCCATCTGTAAAACTGCCTGGACACGAGGTGACCCTGGCTGTTGAAAGTATCATTAAACCCAAATGTAAAAAAAAAATAAAATTATTACTGAACCTCCCCACATTTGCAGAAAAGACTCATCCTTTCCCTGTTGACTACAGTCTGGAAGACAATATTATTCAGTACCTCGGGGTTTGTTGCAAGAGAAAGCTAAGCATATTTAAATGTTAGTTTTTTAACTCTTTACCCAACGTAGACGATATCAGAATTTATTATTTTAAATTTCATTTTTTCAAAAAACTTTTTCGCTGAGCTCATTCCAATGATGAGTCATACATGATATGGTTTTGTTGAAACTTTTTGAAAAATAATATTTTTTAAACTGCTGAAATTGCATATGATGTGAAAGGATGCTGCTGATTCATTAGGTAAAGGATTAATGTCTTTTTTAAACATTATTCGTCAGATATAGAATAAACATGTAGTGTTTTCAAAGAAAAAAATTATTCTACGAGTAGGATTAAGAATGAAACCGACGAGCCCCTGGCAAGTCAGTTTCATTCTTAATTCTACGATTTTTCACAGGGCAGTTCTGGCAAAATCATGCTGTTACTCACTACAAAACATAGCGAGAAGTGAGGAGCACATAGGTCCAATTCGATGACAAGCAAAATTGCCAAAAATAAAAAAGGCACTGTGATACATTTCTGTCTAAAAATAAATCCCCTACAAAATTGAGCTAAACTTGCAAAAATACTTTATTAAATGAACAATGTGTAGTGTTTTCTACTGGCATTCTGTAATACTTTCAAAAATGTTTAAAGAAAACAAAAATTGAACTGTTAATTATGATACACAAATGCGATGGAGGTCAGAAGTCAATAAGTCCATCTCTGCTATAGAAATAAATTTTTTCAGTGTTAAACCTACGAGGAAAATTTATCACCCAACTAGGTGAATAAAGCAAAAATTTTATCCAATACCTTTATTGTTCAAATAAATGGCCATTTATGGGATAAAATTCTTTAAATGTGTTTCAGAAACTCAGAATTGTGGGAAAGGAATTGAATAGGGTTTTGTCATAAAATCTGTATCACTGTCCCAGCAATGATTCATTAATAAAAATTCTCCATATTCCTTAACATCTTGTTTCTCAGCACTGGAACTTGATCCATAACTCTTATCTCTCTTTTACCTTACAAGAAAAGCAGACGATGCTCACAAAGAAATTTTTTCTTAATAGCTCAACATATTCATTTCTTGCCTCAAAAAAGGCATTCCAATGAGGGGCATAAGTTAAGAAAATACAATAAAATGTTAACTAGTTAAGTGCTAAATTATTTTTCAAAGGTAACTGGTAACATGACTACTTTTTTCAAAGATACCATGCTACCAGCAAGGAGAGGTTTAAAAGAATTCTAACAAATAATGCTGTGAAAAGACATTAATCCTTTACCAAATGAATCAGCTGCATCCTTCCACGTCATATGCAAGTTCAGCAGTTGAAAAAATATTAATTTTCAAAAAGTTTCAACAAAACCATATCGATAGATTATATACTAACTACTCAAAGTTTGCTAAGCACCAAATATTTGACACATCATTGTGAAATTTGCTTGTGACGTATTTGTGATATTTTTGGTGGATATGATTGAGGGATGAATTGAGATGGTCCCCGGTGTTTACATTAGCTCTCTTGACAGGCAGTCATGGAGAGCATGTACCTCTTTATTTTCATGATGTTTTCGTGTGATGTCTACATGTACATGACATGTGTAGGGTATTCAATCTTCATTTCAACACAAACCCATGTGATTTAATGATTGAATTTGGCAAATGCAAATGTAAGAAGACTTTTGTCTGAAGCAGAAATGTGGCGGACTGTAGGGATGGTGGAGCAAGGGGGTACCCATCGTCAGGTTGATGAAGCCCTTGGTGTGCACCATACGGTGATCACCAGAGCCTGGGCAAGATTTCAGCAGTATGGCACACCAGTAAACAAGATCGATTTTTGATCATTCAGGCCCATAGGAACCACTTTGCCACAGCAACCCAGCTTCAAGTGACCTTCAGAATGCATCCGGGATAAATGTTTCGACGCAGACTATCTGGGCAAGGTTGCACGAATGTGATCTCCGATCGAGAAGACTGTGTATTCGCATTCCACTGTCCCAGAACCACTGCCAGGCACAATATGAATGGGCCATGGACCACGTTGGATGGACCAGAGAAGATTGGCGACCTGTCCTTTTTACAGATGAGTCAAGGTACTGCAAAGATCACACAGATAGGCATTCTAGGGTATGGAGAAGACCAGGAGAGCGATTCCATGCAGCCAACATTGCTGAGCACGTCCACAATGTTGGAGGGTCAATCATGGTCTGGGGCGGCATCTTCAGGGATGGACATACAGAGCTCTGTGCTCTTGAACATGGTACATTGACTGTACAGCGGTATATTGATGAGATCCTGGATGTCCACTTCAGATTGTATGCAGGTGCAGTGGGTGACAGATTCATTCCGATGGACGATAATGCCTGTCCTCATGTTGCCCATGCTGTCGGGGAGTACCGACAGAGTGAGGGGATTGAGCGTATGGACTGGCCAGCAAGATCCCCTGACCTCAATCCAATCGAACATGTCTGAAATGAGTTGCAGCTTGCAATTTCAGCCAGTCCAGTCCAGCCAAGAAGTGTCCAGGAGCTTGGTGCCATGCTGGTCAAGAATGGAACAATATCCCACAAAGGACCACCAGGAACCTGATTGGGAGCATGAGAAGGCGTTGTCAAGCTGTAATTAACGGTAATGGGTCTCATACTTGATATTGAACTCATACCAGTTCGCTCTGTCAACTTTTTCGCAAATTGAAAAATTTCCTCTTTTAACAATAATACCCATTTTCCATGGTTATTGTATTCAAAAGCTAAAAAATAATGTCAAACACAAATAAAATCTTAATTTCTGTACTTAAATCATTAAAGATATAATTAAATAAAATATATATACACTTTTCATTACAATACTTCAACTAAAACGTAAAACAGGTAGTTGGATATACTTGGTGCTTAGCAAACTTTGAGTAGTATAGATAGATTATGTTTGTAAACAACTGTTTTGTTTATTTGTGAGTGCAGTCGTCAATAAATGGTAACAACAGAAATTTTTTTAATTAGTTGAATGGTAGAAGCAACTATCATGGTTCTATTGAAAAGTGCTGATGGGGGCATGATGACACCGTGTACTAAGGTGTACTGTGTCGATGGTACACATGTTTTCAACCATTGTAACCCTACTTGCATGGAGCTTGAACAGAGTTAGAATTTTGAGGAGCTGACAGTTGTTTGTCGGTTCTCTCTGACTTCCTCCACCCGTAAAACTGTCACGGTCACGATTTGCCATTTTGCATAAGTTTATGACTCTAAATACCAATAAATAAATAAATATATATTGAAAAGTGCTGAAAGCCACTAAAGTGGCTTTACACTGCATGTGTTAGCTTTACTTGTTGTTTGCACCACGGCAGAAAAAAACATTATATAAAATTGGCACTTTAAAAGGGCACTCTCCAATAAATGGTAATAAAACAATTATTTATGAAGAACATCTTACTAAACTAAGGATCCCCTTTCTGTTTCTGTTAGCATGGCGTCTTTGAAAAAAAAAATACTTGTGTTACAAATCACTTTTGAAAAATAATGTAGCACTCCACCAGTCAATATTCTTTTCCACTGCTGTGCAACAACATTCTAATGCATATAATGTTAAACCATGTAAGTGGCGTTCAGCACTTTTCAGCTGAGCCCTGGAAGTGGCATATATGCTGTCGGGTGCCAATTAAATTTGGCCAATAGTGCCACAAATTTTGTTTTGCACCAAAAAGGCTTTGTTGGCTAAAACTTTGGCACCAAAAAAAGTTTCTTTCACTTGTGAAGGAAAGCCAGGGCAGCCAATGACAAAACAAAACAAAAAATATATTGTTACTTCTTTTGTCCATAAGGTCCTAGAAATTGTGTTTGAAACAAATTTTCAATGTTAAATGTTAGTGAGTGGGAATGCGGCATTGTGTTTTCTTCAATAGAACATTGTAGGCTATCAACTTTTAGCAATTTAACCCCACCCATCCCCTAGTGGCACTAAAATACTTTGTTTATTACCAAAATATCCAGAATGGCGAAAAATGTGAAACCAGACATCGATCCAGCAGGGACACTGGACATCTAGTCCTCAACCAGTCACTCAGCATCTTTGTTGAAGTTCTGTTAGGTAAAGGATTAAGTAGACAATACATAACTACAGGCTTTTTTTCCCAATTATAAATTTCGATATCCTAATTTTAAAATCAAATTAAAACAGTATTGTATATATAAAAGAGTTTCATTGAAAATACCTTCCAATGCCCATGTATGACCTCTCCATTTCTAGGTCTGGAAATAACCAGATAACCGTTTAGGTTATTTAGGTTACATGGGGGGGGGGGGGGGGGGGGGGGGGGGGGAGTGTATAAAGTACCCAAAAAGCCCTACAGGTTACAACAAAATAATACAACAATGAAAGTATTAATGACACTGTAGCTTAACTTGATTGTGTGTTGTGTTTGATGAAAAGGATAGTGTTCAATGTTTATGAAAGGATTATGAAATATGACAAGAAATGTGATAATTGAGAATATATTCATTTCTGTTCCCTGTATACTATGTTTTCAATAAAAGTAATTTGAGGTGTAGACTGTACTAAAGAATTGAGGGGTTGGTTAATGTGGCCCTCACAGTTAATGTTTGTCAACCAAAGTTACCAAGTTACAGTGAAATTATTCCAAAATGAGTCATCCTATTAAGTAACAATACAAAAAATATGGCCTGTATACTGTGCTAAAGGTTTTCGGGCTTTGGGCCTGTGTAGCCATCACAGTTGACCGATAGCAACCAAATGGGGATGTCCGCATCTAGACATTATACTGAGTCATCCTACCAAGTTACAATGCAATCCCTTCATAAATATGACCTGTAGTCTGTGCTAAAGGTTTTCGGGTTTGGGGCTCGGGCAGCCGTCAGGGTTGAATGTTCGCGACCAAAAAGGGGATGTTCTCATCTGGACATTATCTGAAGTCATCCTACCAAGTTACAATGAAATCGCTTCATAAATACGACCTGTAAACTGTGCTAAAGGTTTTCGCCATCACAGTTGTCCGATCGTGACCAAAAGGGGATGTTCTCAAAATGGGAAACTTCTCATCTGGACATGATACGAAGTCATCCTCCAAAGTTACAATGAAATCCTTCCATAGTAAATACGACCTGCACACTGTGCTAAAAGTTTTTGGGTTTCAGGCTTAGGCAGCCGTCAGGGTTGACAAATCACGACCAAAAGGGGATGTTCTCAAAATGGGAAACTTCTCATCTAGACATTATACAGAGTCATCCTACCAAGTTACAATGAAATCCCTTCACAAATACATAGACTGTGCTGTGGGATGACCCATGTTGTGTCCTTGGGTAAGGCACTTTATCCTGGTTGCCTACATGGGGGCACGATGACTCCATGTACTAAGGCGTACTGCATGTCAATGTTGCACATGTCTTCAACCACTGTAACCCTGCTTAAGCAGAGCTTAAACAGAGTTAGAATGTTGAGGAGCTGACAGTTGCTCATCGATGCTTGGTGGTTCTCTCCGGCTTCTTCTACCCGTAAAACTGTCATGGTCACGATTAGCCATTGTGCATAAGTATGTGACTTTAAACCCTAATAATTAAATAAATAAATGTCCAGGCCTGAAAATCACTTTAGGATGAGAAACTGGTGGGATATGTGTTTGTTATAGACTGCACACAATGTTATTCAGGCAACACTGTCCTCAAACATAACCTTGTGCAACTATTTTATTAACTGGTAGAGTGCTAGAAGCCCATATTTGGACTTTATTCAGAAATGCAGGTGCCACAACTTAAAGACTTCATATTCTGTGGATGTGCTTCATATTATTTTTGAATTAAAATTATTTAGTCTGTGAGGATTTTCCTTGTTATAATTTAAAGGAGAGTGCCACTACTCTCCCATAAATAGTAACAATGCAAAGTGACGCAGACAAGTTTGGATGACAAAAAAAAATATAGTACTCTCCCAATTAATACCTGTCATCTGCCCCCACCCTCCTCATTCATCCAATCCAACATCTCTATTTATTTACTGGTGTTAAAGTCAGATATTTTTGTACAATGTGTTATAATCACTGCAACACAGAACAAGGGGCCTTAATCGCTCACCGGCCAAAGTGGTTCAAGGAAGTATTTGGGGTCACATTCAGTTAGACATGGTTCATTGACACTACAAAGGAATGAAGTCATGAGAGGCAAATTTTATGGAAAAACACTAAGGAATGGATTTGAACAAACCTGAATGTAACATGCCCCCCCCCCCCACACCCCCCTCCCCCCTGCCCATAGAGCCCAAATATTAAGCCAAGGACTCAAATTGAACAAACTTGAATCTGACCCCCCTTGAGATGTCATATACCAAATAGGAAAGAATTCTGACTGGTGGATATGAAGAAGGTTTTTAAAGAAATCACCTCACATTGCACTAAGTTAAACTTTGGGATCAAATAGGGAGCAAAAATATTAACCCAGGGTCCCGATTTGAACACACTTGAATCAGACCCACCTAGAGATGTTGTATACCAAATATGAAAGGATTCTGATTGGTGGATCTGATGAAGAAGATTTTTAAAGAAATTTCCTCAAATTGTGCCAAGTTAAACATTGGGCTCCACCAGAGAGCTCAAATACTACCTCAGGGACCCGATTTGAACAAACTTGAATCTGACCCCCCTAGAGATGTTGTATACCAAATATGAAAGCATTCTGACTGGTGGATCTGAATAAGATTTTTTTGAATTTTTGAAAAAAATTATGGGTGCTATCAGAGTTATGGCCCTTCTGGTGTGGCAAGTTTATTTGTACAAACTTGAATTGACATATGATAAGGAACATGCACACAAAATTTGGTCAAGTACTTTGTGAGGAGAAGTCGATAATGTAAAGTTCACGACGGTTGCCAGACGACGACGACGGATGGCAAGTGATAAGTTAAGCTCCCTTCCGTGAGCTAAAAAAAGAAGTCAAGTCCAGGTAATCACTACACCCATTTTAGAGGACTTCCATCTTAGGCATTGTTTACCTGGATCTTTTCTTTTTTTTACAAGTATAACAGAGCTTGTTTAGCACAGTAAACAAGCACTGCCTCAAATGTCCTGGGGTTCCCAATTCAAAGTTTCTAATTGCATTTTATCACATGATCTGATTCTTTTTCCCTCCATTTATTTATTGGTGATTAAAGTCACTTTGAGCATCTGTAGTTATATTATGACCAATCACAAGTAAATAAATACAAGTTTAGCAAATTGTTGACATCTATACTGCCCACTTTATGGGACTTTTGCACTTCCACCCCAGGTGTTTGCTACCAGGCCCTATTTTTACCACTGTTCCACTTCCTAGGAATTTCTGAAGTTTTTAATATGTTAAACTTACAGTGAAAAAGCCATTATGTGCGATCATTCAGTAAGATGGAAGTGAAAAGAAGTGTACACAGCAGTGCTCTTGTGCGAAAAATAACAATTGACAGCGGTGCATATGATCCCTCTCCCTTCCCCCAAACTGTTCATCTTGAAGATGCCCCTGCTCACTCTATTGTGAGTGAATGTTATGAAACAAGTTCAGTATAGTCTATACATATGTTCAAAGCTTTTTTTGAAATTTCACCAAAACTAGAGATGAGTTTCTTTGCCAGGGTAGGCCAAGGGCACTGAAAGCATCCAATGAAAAGGAAGGGCAGGGAGTATTAAAACAGCACTCAACTCTGTGTATGAGTTAAGACCAGGAGTTTTCAACGTATCATAATTCGTAATGTGATTCTCAATAAAAAGTGAGCAAATATAGAGAGAAGTTTGGCTGTCTTTTTACACACAGAAATATAGAAAGAGCATATTTGTACAAATAAATTCATTTTTAATTTGAAAAGTAAAACATTCCTCTAAAAAAAAATGTATGTACTGCAATTCAAAGGCTTCATATTATTTCAATGCCCTTCATATTATTTTTGAAGTAAAAGTATTTAATCTATGGGGATTTGCCTCGTTACAATTTATGGGAGAGTGCCTATAACCCTCTCCCAAAAATTGTAACAAGGCAAACATATTGGAGACGCAACTAAATAAATATGCATCAATCATAAAATGTAAAAACTTTCAGGTTTTCCGGAGTTTGTACTACTAAGTACTGGAAGACTCTGAAAGGCAAGAAAAATGACCAATGATGGGGGTTCAAATTCAATGAGGGATTGCCTGAGAATCAAAACACTTTTTTTAGCCTTATACCTCGCTCCTTGAAAGGAATAATGCACCAGCTGCAATGCTATATATATATAAAGCTTCAGAACTCACCCCACTGATTGTATAGCTTCCTTGCTTGGTGATTATTGGCCAAACTCAATCATTAAACTAGAGAATTGTAATTTGTTGGACAAATTACGGGCTTTCCCAACTTTTTAATGTGAAAAGGCAAACTGTATTGTACACAAAACTATCGATCAGTTTTGAAAACAGAAAATTTAGTGGAAATCAAAGTTTTTGTGATGCTACTAGTTTTTATGCAGCCAAAACAGATATTTGAGATACAGCAGGACACCAAAACATTTAACACAAAATTTGCTCTTCAATAATTACAGAATATTTTCATAGAAAGCAAAACAAGCGATGTCCTTTCTGCTTTGAAAAAAATAAGTACATATGAATTATGGGCGTACGGGCCGGGGTTTCATGGAGGACTGTGCCCCAACCCACTCCTGAGTCAGGAAGGAGCTGATCTTTCAGTCACTATGCCAGAAAATTTCGGACAATTTAGTTGCCAGAAATGACCACAAAACATTTTGGTTTTCCACACGAAATGTTGTTTTCCTATCTCAGCACTTAGAAGTTGCAAGTAAACTGACCATTATACTGTACAAGTTGATTCAGTGGAACCATATCCACGTTAATATTATTCATTTATAATCACGCAAGTACATATAAAGAGTTCTATGACTACATATTACGGGAGCGCGGTGGCTCAGAAGATAGAGATGATTGTTGCAATCCAAGAAGTCCTCTGTTTGAATCCCGCC
Source organism: Pictodentalium vernedei (assembly GCA_031216915.1). Lineage (NCBI taxonomy): Eukaryota > Metazoa > Mollusca > Scaphopoda > Dentaliida > Dentaliidae > Pictodentalium > Pictodentalium vernedei. The sequence continues at coordinate 555,795,608 of CM062297.1, read as the reverse complement.
TGTGGCAACCACATTGTGTCCTTAAGCAAGACACTTCATCCCAATTTAATTTCCCACATGGGGTGGGGGTGGGTGGTGATTGGGGGGTTATGATGGCGATGTGTACAAAGGGTACTTTGAGGGTGCACTTGTCTTCAACCAATGCTAACCCTACTTTTGTGGAATTAGTATGTCGGAGAGTCGGAGTCGCTTGCCATTGCTTGGTGGTTCTCTCCGGGTACTCAATGGGGGGGGGGGGACCCCCCCTCCCTCCCATGCCCGCATTTGGCATTTCCTCCTGAGATTCAACTTTTTCGGGGTAAAAGGGTCCCCCCCTGAAAAATAGCCCTGTACGCCTATGCAATGAATACCTGGACTTGAATAAATACCTATATTATGGTCATGATATAGCTGAAGATGCTGAAAGTGACCTTAAATATCAATAATTAATTTATTCTCTATCATTCTATCTATTTGTGAATGTGTGGGATTTGTCAACAAACGAGGGTAAGCTTCCTACTCCATGATTTCACAATTTTTCCAACATATCTGTTTCAGATACAATGAAATACATGTAATATGAGTTACTGTCACACACAAATTAGTTGTTTATTTGATATGGTTTAAATCATCTAGAGAGCTAGTATACACAGTGATGGGTACAGTTCAAGTCAAAATGAGTTGATTAAAGGGATGTTGAACAGCTTGTTAATATTTCTTGCATTACATTACTACTTTGCTATTTATTGACAGAAGGATTTCACAGATGGTTTCCCTGACGGTATTTATTTATTGGTGTTTACGGTCACATACTTATCCACAATGGCTAATCGTGACCGTGACAGTTTTACGGGTGGGGGGAGTCGGAGGACCCAGAGAGAACCACCGAGCATCGACGAGCAACTGTCAGCCCAACATTCTAATGTTCAAGCTCCGCTGAAGCAGAGTACCAGCGGTTGAAGACATGTGCACCATTCACATGCAGAATGCCTTAGTACATGGCATCATTGTGCCCCCATGTTGGCAACCGGGATAAAGTGCCTTGCCCAAGGACATTACGTGGGTCGTCCCAGACAGGGATCAAACTCGGGACCTCTATCATATCACTGAGAAAATGTGCTTTCTTTCCTGGCGATATTCATATTTGTACGGCCAAACTGGGGTTGGATAACACGGAACACCAAAACATATAACACAAAATTTGTTCCCCATTGATTTTTGAAAGCAGTTATGGAAAGCTCAAAGAGCTCTTTCCTGTTTGTTTTTGGACAAGTGAGTATTCACTCTGTCATTTTTTGCATACAGTGCTATTTTTAAGTGACCAAAGCACATGTTTCATTAAGTCCCAGAACATAACTAAAGCCGGATTTATTGATTAAACATCTCTGCATATAGCAAAGCAAAGTGTCTCAAATTAACCCATTCCAAAATGATAGTAGAGAGTAACCAAAGTTGGATAATTTAGGTATTTCCAAATGGTACTCTTATTCTCGCTCTCATTGTGCTTGAGGGTTAAATCTGAGATTGAAAAGATATACCAATCTTACTCAGGGAAGGTGAGTACAGAAAAGTACGAAATTAATCAGAAAATGAATTTTGTCTGACGGTACTAATATTTGTACGAGCAAAACTGGTACTGGATTTATTTATTTATTTATTTATTTATTTATTTATTTATTTATTTATTTATTTATTTATTAGGGTTTAACGACACATTAACAGCCAAGGTCATATTATGTCGGTGACAGTTGTATGGGTGGCGCAAGCCAGAGTACCCAGAGAGAACCACCTAGCAATGACGAGCTGCTGCCAGCTCCCCTACATAGTGCCTCCGCACTGTAGCACAGGCAGGGTTAGATTGGTTGAAGACATGCGCACCATCGACGTGCAGTCTGCCTTAGTACACAGCGTCTAGACCAGTGAAGGCAGATGCACGAAATCTTCAGAAGTTGTTCTACTATCCCTGCTCGACAGAACAGTATCTTTGTCGAGTGGCGTGAGCGCGTGGGAACAACGTGGATCACGTGGAAACTGCGGGGACGATTCGTCCCTACTCTATTCCCAATGCAATGCCGTTTCCATTCATTATTTACCTATCACCGGTCGAGTTTGGCATTATTCCTGTCTATTTGATGAACTCTCCAGCTTTAAATATTTGCACATTCATATGGGACAGAAAGTTTTGAGTTAAACTGCTTATTTTAGACCGTCCCGGCAGAAACTAACAACTCGATCCGGTGGAGAATTTATTTATTTTTTTATTGGTGGCTAAGGTCACATATTTATGCACACTAGCTAATCATGACCGCAACAGTTTTACAGGTGGAGGAAGCTGGAGTACCTGGAGATAACCGCCGAGCAACGGCGAGCAACTGTCAGCTCCCCAACATACGAACTCCACACAAGCAGGATTAGCATTGGTTGAAGACAAGCGCACGATCGACGTGCAGTACGCCTTAGTACACAACGCCACCGTGCCCCCACGCGGGCAGTGGAGATGAAGTGTCTTGCCCAAGGACACAACGCGGTTGCCGCAGGTAGGATTATCCGGTGGAGAAAAAGGCGTCATCTGGCTAATTTAACATCCAAATTGTCGGATATACTCCAATTATGTCCCGACCATGCAAGGCAGCAACTTGAAATTCTCAGAATGTTTTCTACTGTCCCTGCCCGACAGTTTAGTATCTTTGTCAAGTGCCGAGACCACGTGGAAATACCGTGGATCAGGTGGAAACCGAGGGCACGATTCGTCCCTACTTTATTCTCAATTCAACGACTTTTCCATCCATTATTTGCCTGTCACCGACTGAGTTAGGCAATATATCTGTCTATTTCATGAACTTTTCAACCTTAACTATTTGCGGCTTCATGTAGCACCACCGAAAGGCCACTGCACGGTTACCAATATAATCAGGGATTGATTTTACGAAAATAACAATTATTCTGACTATACCCACATGGGAACTCCTAAATATGCCAAGGGTTAAACTATTGATAATAACGTATAAAACAGAAGTTGTCATGCTATGCTTGCTGCATGCAGGAATAGAAAACATTCAGCGCTCAAAGAATCAGGAATGGAGTAAATTGTCACTTAAACCTACGGAATTCTGAAAAAAATGAGAGTTTTTTTTTTCGACGGCACCAATTTTATGCATTTGAGACAGGGATGGAGTTAAACTTTACTGCAACCTTATAACAGAAAATATTCTTGGAATTGAACTGTGAATCTGAATTTCGAAAGCATTATCGGATATTCTATTCTAAACTCCCACTGCACGCTTATCAATATTCAGTGATTTTATGAAAATATCAATTATTCCGACCGTACCCATATGGGCAGTCTCGAATCTGCCAACGGTTAAACTTTTAATAATGACATATAAAACAAAAGTTGTCATACTATGACTGCTGCATATATAGTCATAGAAAACGTTCATCGCTCAATCAATTAGGAATGGAGTAATCATCACTTAAACTTACCAAATTCTGAAAAACAATAGTTTTTTTGGACTGCACCTATCTTTATGCAAACAGAACTAGCATAGGGTTAAACTTTACAACTAGACTTACAAACAGCAAATATGCTCGGTAGGCAATTATAAATACGAACATGTAAATCATTTTTCGATATTCCTTTCGAAAATGGATGAAAAGTGAGCTCCAAATTAGCCAATTTTATGAAGAATTTTAGGGCACTCAAATTCAAGGCCAGAAAACTGGGTGAAGGTTAAATCTTTGAATAAAATATATAACAGCAAAATTGTTCTTGGATGAATGCCCAATCCTCTCATGGAAAAGGTTTTGAGACAATATGGCTCCAGTGCTGAGAAATTACATGTAAACATTGGCGAAAATAACAATTATTCTGACAGTACCCTTATGGGAAGTCTCAAATCTGCCAAGGGTTAAACTTTTAATAATAATATATAGAACAAAATTTGTCATACTTTGACTGCTGCAAGCAGCTATAGAAAAAATTCAGACCTCAAGCAATTAGGAATGAAGTAAATCGCCACCTAATGTTACCAAATTCTGAAAAATTGGAGTTTTTTTTGAAAGTACCTTCTTTTTATGCAACCAGAATGGGATAGGGTTAAACTTTACAACGAAACTTACAACAGCAAATATGCTCGGTAGTCAATTGTGAATACCTACATGAAAAGTTTTTGAAATTAACCCTTTCCAAATTGATAGAAAAAAGCAACCAAAGATGGCTAATTTTGGCATTTTCAAACGGTACCCTTATTCTCACCCTCATTGTGCTTGAGGGTTAAATCTGAGATTAAGAAGTAAACAGTAACTTTCTTCCACAATCATTGTTGCATCTAGCCATATCAAAATAATTGTTACAACTACTTTGTAATTAGAGAAATTTGCCCTTGAAGTTGGCGAAAATAACAATTATTCTGACAGTACCCTTATGGGAAGTCTCAAATCTGCCAAGGGTTAAACTTTTAATAATAACATATAGAACAAAATTTGTCATACTTTGACTGATGCAAGTAGCTACAGAAAACATTCAGAGCTCAAGCAATTAAAAATGGAGTAAATCGCCACCTAAACTTATCAAATTCTTAAAAAATTGGAGTTTTTTTGGACGGTACCTACTTTTATGCAGCCAGAATGGGGTAGGGTTAAACTTTACAACCAAACTTACAACAGCAAATATGCTTGGTAGTCAATTGTAAATACGTACATGAAAAGTGTTTGAAATTAACCCTTTCCAAAATGATAGAATAAGCAACCAAAGTTGGCGAATTTTGGCACTTTCAAACGGTACTCTTATTCTCGCCCTCATTGTGTTTGAGGGTTAAATCCGAGATTAAAAAGTAAACAGTAACTTTATTCCGCAATCATTGTTGCATCTATCCAAACCAAAATAATTGTTACAACAACCTTGTTATTAGAGAAATTTGCCCTTGAAGTTGATCAATTTTGAAGAAAAAATCTATATTCATGTCATTTTTGGCCAGTGGGGGTTAATGTTGAAAGATTTGAGTGGTGATTGTGGTGTATCATATTATGCTCCAAATGTGTGGAAAATTTGAGCGAAATAACTGTAAACAATTTTGAGACATTCGAAAAATGGTGAAATTTTGAAGGTTTTGGCAGAATATTTTGAAAATAAGCGTTTTCACAGATATGACGATACCGCATTTCACGAGATTTTATGACATTACATAAGTGTGCCAAATTTGGTCAAAATCGTACAACTTGTTTTCGAGCAGTTCAACAGACAAAATTTAGGGAGGAAAAAAAAAAAAAAAAAATAATAGAGAAGAAAAATTTTTAAAAAAGAAGAATAACAATAGTCTTTCCCAAACTGGGTTTGGGAAAGCCTAATGAGACAGTAAAAAAATTTTATTCTTTCAGTTTTTGTCTTAAAACATAGCTTCTGACCCCTCATTGAACTAATGCTCATTCCAATGAAGAAACATACCCTAATTTTAGGGTGTTAAAAGGAAATTTTGTTAGCTTTTAAAATATTTTTGCACGTAAACTTCTATTCCTATTAGGTCAAGGATTAATTTTTTTTCTTTATTAAGGTTAAATGACATTTTCAACAGACAGAGTTACCTTGTGTTGGACAGTTTTATGGGTGGAGAAAGCCTGTATTTTCAACTTATTACTAAAATGAATCATTAGCATTTTAAAAGGTATGGCAACTTGCCAAAGTGTCATGTTTAAAGATGCTAATGGGTTCATTTCAACCCATTGAAAGTCATAACTAGAAAATACAACTGTAAAAGTTTTATAGTATTGGCACCTGCATACTCATGTCAAAATACCAATGAAAGTGTCAATGACACTGTAGCTTAACTAGTCTGCGTGTTGTGTTTGATGAAAGGGATAATGTTCAATGTTTATGAAAAGATTATGAAACAAGTGTTTGACCACCGAGGTGGTATTAGTCCCCTATGGCGCTTTTTTGACATAAGGTGTTTTTGTCACATAAGACATGACCACAGTCAGTAGGAGTATCAGACCTGGGGGGGGGGGGGGGGGGGGGGCAGTTTTGCTAAAATAATTGGGGACGGTTTGGCCTGGGGATGGTTCGGCTTGGGGACAATTCGGGTTTCATGACAACAGTCAACAGGAGTGTCAGACCGGGGGGGGGGGGGGGGGATGTGGTTTGGGTAAAATACAGGTTATCAGACAGGATTTCAAATGTGAATAGAATCTAAAAATTGAGAATTGAGAGAAGTATAGCTTGAACCATGTTGGAGGGAGGGGTGGTAACATAAAAATAGAGAAAAAAAAAGCTTAAAAAACACAGCAAAAATGGCCGCCATTCCGCCATCTTGGATTTTGAAAAAAAAAATTAAGCGTGCATCATCCCTTCAGAACCATTTATCCACGTACCAAATATGAAAGGTGTAGCTTAAAGCATGTTGGAGGGAGAGGTGGTAACATAAAAACAGACAGACAGACAGACAGATGAACAGACAGACAGACAGACAGACAGACAGACAGACAGACAGACAGACAGACAGACAGACAGACAGACAGACAGACAGACAGACAGACCTTAGATTTCGGAAAAAAAATATTGAACGTGCATAATCCCCTCACAACCCTTTATTCATGTACAATATATGAAAGGTGTAGCTTGAACCATGTTGGAGGGAGGGGTGGTAACATAAAACAGAGAAAAAAGCTTAAAAAACACAAAAATGGCTGCCATGGCGCCATCTTGAATTTTGAAAAAAAAATATTGAACGTGCATCATCCCATCACAACCCGCTATCCATGTGCCAAATATGAAAAATGTAGCTTGAACCATGTTGGAGTGAGGGGTGGTAACATAAAATAGAGAAAAAAGCTTAAAAAACCCAACAAAAATGGCCGCCATGCTGCTATCTTGGATTTTGAAAAAAAAATATTGAACGTGCATCATCCCCTCCCAACCCTCTATCCATGTGCCAAATATGCAAAGTGTAGCTTGAACCATGTTGGAGGGAAGGGTGGTAACATGAAAATAGAGAAGAAAGCTTAAAAAACACAACAAAAATGGCCGCCATTCCACCATTTTGAAACAAAGATTTTGAGCGTGCATCATCCCCTCAGAACCATTTATCCATTTATCAAATATGAAAGGTGCAGCTTGAAGCATGTTGAAGGGAGAGGTGGTAACATAAAAACAGACAGACAGATGGACGGATGGACAGACAGACAGACAGACGGACGGACGGAGTGCAATCCTATAGTCCCCTTACGGTTCCCGTAGGGGACTAATAAGACAAGAATTGTGATAATTGGGAATAGGTTAATTTCTGTTCCCTGTATGCTATGTTTTCAATAAAAATAATATGAGGTGTACTGTACTAAAGGGCGGAGGGGGGGGGGGGGGGGGGGGTTAATATGACCTCACCGCTAATGTATGTGGCCCTCACAGTTAATGTATGTCAATGAAAGTTACCAAGTTACAGTGAAATTATTCCAAAATGAGTCATCCTATCTAGTTACATTGAAATCCCTTCAAAAATATGGCCTGTAGACTGTGCTAAAGGTTTTCAGGCCTGTGTAGCCATAACGGTGTTGACCGATTACTACTAAAAGGGGACGTGCTCATCTCGTCATTATACTGAGTCATTCTACTAAGTTACAATGAAATCTCTTCACAAATTTGACCTGTAGTCTGTACTAAAGCTTTTCGGGTTTTGGGCTTGGGAAGCCATCATGGTTGAATGATCGCGACCAAAAGGGGACGTTGTCATCTGGGGATCATCTGGAATGATCCTACGAAGTTACAATGAAATCCCTTCATAAATATGACCTGTAGACTGTGCTCAAGGTTTTTGGGCTTCGGGCCCATGAAGCCGTCACAGCTGACCAATCACAACCAAAAGGGGATGTCATCATCTAGGCATTATATGGAGTCAATCTAACAAGTTACAATGAAATCCTTCCATAAATACGACCTATAGACTATGCTAAAGGTTTTTGGGCTTGGGCAGCGATCAAGGCTGAATGACCTCGACCAAAAGGGGGACGTTCTCATCCAGACATTATTTGGAGTCATCCTACCAAGCTACAGTCAAATCCCTTCATAAATATCACCTGTAGACTGTGCTACAGGTTTTCGGGCTTCGGGCCCCTGTAGCCATCAGAGTTGCCCAATCACGTCCAAAAGGGGACATTCTCATCTAGACATCATATGAAGTCAACCTACCAAGTTACCATGAAATCCCTTCATAAATATGACCTGTAGACTGTGCTAAAGGTATTCAGGCTTCGGGCAGCAATCATGGTTGAATGATTGCAACCAAAATGGGAATTCTCATCTGGACATCATCTTTAGTGATCCTACGAAGTTACAATGAAATCCCTTCATAAACATGACCTGTAGACCGTGCTCAAGGTTTTCAGGCTTCGGACACATGTAGCCGTCACAGCTGCCCAATCATGTCCAAAAGGGGATGTTCTCATCTAGACTTTATATGAAGTCAACCTACCAAGTTACAATGAAATCCCTCCATAAATATGACCTGTGGACTTGCTAAAGGTTTCCGGGTTTTGAGCTTGGGCAGTCGTCACAGGTGACAGATCGCATCCAAATGAGGAAGTTCTCATCTAGACATCATCCGGAGTCATCCTACCAAGTTACAATGAAATCCCTTCATAAGTAAATTGTGCTAAAGGTTTTCAGGCTTCGGGCTCGGGCAGCCATCATGGTTGAATGATCACAACCAAATGGGGAATTCTCATCTGGGCATCATCTGGAGTGAGATCCTGCGAAGTTAGAATGAAATCTCTTCATAAATATTACCTGTAGACTGTGCTCAAGGTTTTTGGGCTTCAGGCACCTGTAGCCGTCACAGATGACAAATCACGACCAAAAGGGGATGTCATCATCTAGGCATTATATGGAGTCAACCTAACAAGTTATAATGAAATCCTTACATAAATATGATCTATAGACTATGCTAAAGGTTTTTGGGCTCCGGCAGCCATCAAGGCTGTATGATCACGACCAAAAGAGGATGTTCTTATCTAGACATTATTTGGAGTGATCCTACCAAGTTAAAATGAAATCCCTTCATAAATATCACCTGTAGACTGTGCTAAAGGTTTTTGGGCTTTGGGCCCCTGTAGCCGTCACAGTTGCCCAATCACGTCCAAAAGGGGATGTTCTCATCTAGACATTATATGAAGTCAACCTACTAAGTTACAATGAAATCCCTTCATAAATATGACCTGAAGACTGTGCTAAAGGTTTTCGAGCTTTGGGCTCGGGCAGCTATCATGGTTGAATGATCGCAACCAAAAGGGAATTCTCATCTGGGCATCATCTTTAGTGATCCTACGAAGTTACAATGAAATCCCTTCATAAGTATGACCTGTAGACTGTGCAAAAGGTTTTTGGGCTTCGGGCACCTGTAGCCGTCACAGTTGACCAATCACGTCCAAAAGGGGACGTTCTCATCTAGACATTATTTGGAGTCAACCTACCAAGTTACAATGAAATCCCTCCATAAATATGACCTGTAGACTGTGCTAAAGGTTTTCGGGTTTTGGGCTCGGGCAGTCGTCATAGTTGACAGATCATGACCAAATGGGGAAGTTCTCATCTAGACATCATCCGGAGTCATCCTACCAAGTTACAATGAAATCCTTCCATATTAAATATGACCTGCAGACTGTGCTAAAAGTTTTTGTGTTTTGGGCTTGGGCAGCCATCACGGTTGACTGATCATGACCAAAAGGGGACGTTCTCATCTAGGAATTATACAGAGGCATCCTCCCAAGTTACAATGAAATCCCTTCATAAATACGACCTGTAAACTGTGCTAATGGTTTTGGGGTTTTGGGCTTGGGCAGCCATACCGGTTGACCGATCGCGTTCTCATCTAGACTTGACCCAAATCTGCATATGAAATTTTGTGATGAGCAGACAAGAACTACGGGGTGTAGCCTGTGCTAAAGGAAAATGTGAACAGACTCAGACTTCCGCGCGCGTGATGGCAATAGCTTATCTTGACTTTGTCAAGTTAAGCTAAAAATTCAGGCACCAAACTTTTTCCCACAATGCAACTAAGAATTTAACCCTTTACCCAACATAAGAGCCAAATTGGCCAGTGCTATTCAAAACAATTGCCACTGAATTCTCATTACTTTTTCATTTATGCCTCAAAAACATAACTTATGACCCCTCATTGGAACGAGGTCATTGAGCTCATTCCAATGAGGTGTCATATACTATGTTTTTGATGCAAATAAAGTGTCAATTAGTTAGGGAGCCAGCTAGGGTTTTATTTACACTGTCGCATACAAAAGCTTTGATATCTCCGGTCGTTAGTACTTGATGGTAGAGAGGAAAAAAGGTAATTCTCAAGTTCCGCATTCCTGGCATTTGGAGGCTATCAGGGGCATATTCATTTAAGAACGGGGGTCTTTGGAGCCCCCCCCCCCCCCCCCAACCACCAAAGTCAGTTTTATTTACATTGTCGCATACATCCTTCATTTGGGGGGGGGGGGGGATTGGTCACCAACCAAAGTGTACTTGAAACTCACAATCGGCCAGTCCACCACCTACTTGGTGACTCCTGTTAGGCCACAGTAATTTACAAATACTCGACAATAGTACCTCGAAACACCTTTAACTTAGAGACAATAGAGATCTTCTAAAAATCATCAGTAAAATAGAAGAAAGTGCAAATCCCTTCACTTTGGATAGTTACGAATTGATCAATTTAAATACAGGCAAGTGTGCCAGCCATGATGTATCAACCAGCCTATTGAACATAGCAGATGATGGTAAAGTTATGCACAACAAGTTTATCGAAGAGTGTGAGGAAGATCCCAATCGGTTTTAGCAAAAAATCAGTTTGAATAAACTCCACACATTTGTGGACCAATGAGCGAAGAATAGAAGAACAAAAATAGGCCGATGAAATCGTCAGATGTGTACCCATACGCGCAACTAGTAGAAAGTTGTATGACGGAGGGCCACCATGGAACCCGACATTATGTACACCATACAAGGTATGGGTACATATAGAAATGGATTGGAGGAGTGTCTAATTTGATGGATAAAGGGTTAATATCTCCGGATCAAATTATCAGATTTACATAAAAAACTATACAGCTCAGCACACCAGTAACCTGAATAAATATATAAAGTAACATAACAATCGGATTGATAATTTTTGAGTTATCTCATGCCAAAGGGATTGGAGGAATTTTTAATTTGAAGGATAAAGGGTTAATATCTCAGGATCAATTTATCAGATTAACACCAGAAACTATACAGCTCAGAACATCAGTAACCTGAACACAATTATAAAGTAACTTGACAATCCAAGCAATATTTTTCAAGTTATCGAATGCCAAAGGGATTGGAGAAATTTTCAATTTGAAGGATAAAGGGTTAATATCTCAGGATCAAATTATCAGATTTACACCAAAAACTATACAGCTTGGCACATCAGTAACCTGAACACAAATATAAAGTAACTTGATAATCCAAGCAATATTTTTCAAGTTATTGAATGCCAAAGGGATTGGAGGAATTTTCAATTTGAAGGATAAAGGGTTAATATCTCAGGATTAAATTATCAGATTTACACCAAAAACTATACAGCTTGGCACATCAGTAAAGTGAACACAAATATAAAGTAACTTGACAATCCAAGCAATATTTTTCAAGTTATCGAATGCAAAAGGGATAGGAGAAATTTTCAGTTTGAAGGATAAAGGGTTAATATCTCGGGATAAAATCATCAGATTTACACTAAAAACTATACAGCTCGGCACATCAGTAACCTGAACACAAATATAAAGTAACTAGACAATGCAAGCAATATTTTTCCAGTTACCGAATGCCAAAGTGATTGGAGGAATTTTCAATTTGAAGGATAAAGGGTTAATATCACAGGGTCAAATTATCCGATTTACACCAAAAACTATACAGCTCGGCACATTAGTAACCTGAACACAAATATAAAGTAACTTGACAATCCAAGTAATATTTTTCAAATTATCGAATGCCAAAGGGATTGGAGAAATTTTCAATTTGAAGGATAAAGGGTTAATATCTCAGGATCAAATTATCAGATTTACACCAAAAACTATACAGCTCGGCAAATCAGTAACCTGAAGACAAATATAAAGTAACTAGACAATCCAAGCAATAATTTTCAAGTTATCGAATGCCAAAGGGATTGGAGGAATTTTCAATTTGAAGGATAAAGGGTTAATATCTCAGGATCAAATTATCCGATTTACACCAAAAACTATACAGCTCGGCACATCAGTAACCTGAACACAAATATAAAGTAACTTGACAATCCAAGCAATATTTTTCAAGTTATCGAATGCCAAAGAAATGGATATGGATGCCGGACGGACAGACAGATGGACAAAGGATGGACGAACGACGGATGGTCACCCCGGATGCCGGCATTATGTGTACCATACATAGTATGGGTACACATAAAAAACACAACCATTTCCCAGCTGAAATGCACCAGGGATATGTTCGGAAGGATAGCTGTCCTTGCTACACAGAGAGCTGTCGATCTGGAGTACCTTTAATTTTGACGTTCCCTCTCACACCTCTACCTCTTGTCTGCCTGTAGAACGGATGGAACTATGGTTCACGCGGATAAGAGTGCCCTTTTCTCCTTGCTCGAGAAAATACAGATTCATGGTCGCCCGGAAAGTATTCAAACTCATATCATTGATGGAAATTTCCTTCTCCATTGTCTTCCTCCGCACTTACCACCAATGTATGGAGGCTTATCATACTACCCAGTGCATTGCAACCTAAATCAAGACGGGTCAATATTTTCTTTGCACGTATGAACAGCCATCGATAAAAGACTGTGAGCGCGAACGAAGAAGTGCAGAGAATACCACCTATCTAATTACTGGTCCAGATCAGCTTTGCCCCAAATATCTAAACAAAACTTTAAAATCACCCTCCTTCAAAAAGCAGCTCCCGAAGTTTTTAGTCCGTGACTGGCATACACAGCATCACTCAGCAATTTTAGACGGACGCGAGTTATATATTGGCGTAGAAGAATGTACCAAATTCACAGTTGTCAACGAATCTGTTCAAGGTGTGAAAGTAGATTGTAATCACCCAGAGGCGGGCACTAGAGTGTGTCTCCATGCAAAAGATGCAGATAGTGGTAATATTCCTGGTGGAATTGTGGTACAAGCCTGTGACACAGATATTTTAGTCATTTTGCTGAATCATGTTCGTGGTTTTAACTCTGAAATATGGATGGAAGTGGAAACGTCTGATTGCGGAAATTAGCATTATATCAGTGTATCTGCTATCGGAAAGGAAATCGGGACTTCGATGTGTTTAGTGTTACCCGGGTTGCACTCGTTCACGGGATGTGACTATACAGCTGCCTTTGCACGTAAAGGGAAAAAACGTCCATGTGGACTCTTGGAATGCGATGAACGATTCCAGAAAGCATTCGCCAGACTAGCATCACCCAACACCTCTGTTCCTGGTGTAAAAATTCTCAAAGAATTTGTGTGTCTTCCATGTAGTGCAAAGAAATTTCTGCCATTGAACAAGTTTCGATTTAGGTCGTTCTTTGAAAAGGCATTCGGTCTGAAGAACAAATTGAAGCCTCTTGCTAAAATGAAAGGAGTCGACGCCAGCAGTCTTCCGCCTTGCGAAGCAGTCATTAAACAAACAAGAGGCCCCATGGGGCCTGAAGTGCTCATCTTGTACAGAACACAATTTAAACAGAGTCCAAGAATGAGTCTACATTAAGCAAGCCATCTCCATAGGCTACACTGTCAATCTGAGTCCCTCAGGAGTGACAAAAATAATCTGGGCATCATGCCTTTTCTTCAGTTGATCATAAAGTAAAATGTAGAGCTCCCCTATGAAGGCCCTTGATACAACCTATGTGGATTAATCTTAGTACCTCTAGAGGGTACTGAATACAAAATTTTTAATTCTTCAGCAAAATGGCCAATTCCGTCTCCCATAGAATCCCAAATATTAACCCAGGCTCTTGATTTGAACACAGTTAAATCTGACTTCCCTAGAGATATTGAGTACCGAATATGAAAACATTCTGACTGTTGGATCTGAAGAAGAGAAATTGTAAAGAAATTTCTTCGAATTGCACTAAGTTCAAATTTGGGCTACCATAGCGAGCCCAAATATTAACCTATGGATCCGATTTGAACAAACTGACCCCCCCTACAGATGTTGTATACCAAATGTGAAAGCATTCTGACAAGTGAATCTGAAGAAGATTTTTGAAGAAATTCCCTCATATTGTACTAAGTTAAATTTCATGTTCCCATATGGAGCCTAAATATTAACCTAGGCACTCAAATTGAACAACCTGGAATCTGACCCCCTAGAGATGTTGTATACCAAATATAAAAGCATTCCGACTGATGGATCTAAAGAAGAAGATTTTTAAAGAAATTTCCTCATATTGCATTAAGTAAAAATTTGGGCTACCATAGTCAAATATCAAAGCATTCTGACTGGTGGATCTGAAGAAGAAGATTTTTTTAAATTACCCTCCATAATGAACAAAGATAAAATTTGGGCTTCCGTAGGAAGCCCAAATATTAACCTAGGGACTTGGTTTGAACAATCTAGAATCTGACATTCATAACAATGATGTATACCAAATATTAAAAGATTCTGACTGGTGGTTCTGAAGAAGATTTTTAAAGAATATTCCCCATATTACCCTATGTTAAAACTTCGGGCTCATGTAGAGAGCCCAAATATGAACCAATGAGCTTTATTTCAACAAACTTTTATCTGACCCCCCTATGAATGCTGTATACCAAATATCAAAAGATTCTGATGATTGGTTCTGGAGAAAAGATTTTTTAAAATTTTTGCAAATATGCTGACTCCGCATTTTTTCGATGCCCATTACAGAACACCCTAACATAACCGATGGCAATTTTTTTTTTACCATTCAATTTTACTGGTCATAAGGATACTTCATACCAAATAAAAGCTCTCTGTTCAGTGTGGTTTGGGAAATATGGGCTTTTGAAAATATTTCTATTTTTAGCTCCCAGGGTTCCCATGGGGATGCGGGAATTTTTTTTTTTTGCATGGGTCAAGTACTTATGACCCAATACTACCACAAACCAAATTTGGTTCATACTGGACCATCAGTTCAGAAAATAGAAATTTTGGGCGGGGCCAAAAATCTTACCCCTCCTATTACAAAGCCAAATATTACTTCACAAACTTCGTTTGAACAAACTTGATTCTACACCTCATATGGAAGCTCCATAGCAAATATCAAGTCATTGTACACACTGGTTCTTGAGAAGAAGATTTTAAAAATATTTTGGAGCATTTTCCTCCACTCCCTCCGTATGGGGCTGGGCATGCTGAGTTGAACAAAAATGAAATGCCCCTTTGGGACCATCACTCACACACACTTTCACTTGAATTGGCCCAGTGGCTTTGGAGGAGAAGACCAAAACATTGGTGTTGATGGACGACGGACGGAGAGCGATGAGATTAGCTCAGCTTGACTTTGTCAAGATGAGCTAAAAATAGCAAGGGCCAGATTTGTAGCTACAATGCGGAACCAAGCTGTGTCGACGACATTATCAAAGTTACCGGGTTTGCAGGATGGATGGGAGATGGTAGATGAAAATTACTCAATTATGTGGTTCGATTGTGAACAAATGCCAGACTCAGTGGTGCAATCACTACATTCAGACTTCAGTGAAGATGAAAACTCGGACAGTGATTTTTCCGAGGACTCAAGTGATTCTGATGACTGAACCAAATGATACGCACGTCTCTGTTACTTCATGAATCAATATTACCCATTTTGAAGACATACTAGACTTCAAACCTGAATCATAAGGTTAAGCTGTCAAAAATATCCAACCAGGACTAATTTTACCTAGTTGAAGTCTCAGGAAGAAAGAATAAAAATGAGAAGGAATGTTTTAAAGGCATTAAAACTTTCCCTATATCATTTACGAAGAGTTGATGTTATCCTTTTTGAGTTAAAATGATAGTTTTGATCTCGTCGTTAAATTTTAATTCTCAGTGAATCATCTCAATTTGTTTTATTGGGTAGCAAGTCATAGCGATCTATCATTCCCGAGTTTTATATTATGCAGTGTCCACCAGAAACTTTCAGAAGAAAGTGCCCACGGAAACTCTGTTCTTGAATATAGTTTTATGCTGGTTGGTGTTGTATGTTTTAAGCCCTGTTTAAACAGGTGATGTATAAGCATATGTTAATAAAACTGCTTTGGACTTGAGAGGGTATCAGGGATATACATGGTAGGGCCCATCATTCCAGCAATAAACTGCCTTTGTGTTGCTGCACAGCTCTTGCGAATACAATGCAATTTCAGATCTTTTCTGTGATTCAGGCAAAATAATTGGTGCGCTACTGACATGTTAACTCTCCCGGAATGCCCGGGAATGTCCCGGAAATTCAGTGTAGTTCCCGGCCGGGAATCAGTTTTGGACCAAAACTCCCAGAAAACAACAGTCAAATATTTCGTTCCCGTTTCGAAATGCATGTCAAATCACATGCATTTCAAACTCTGGTAAAACTCACAAAGCAGTAAAATATGGATTTAAGTTAAATTTATTTAAGAAAAGGGTATTTTATGATATATATTTCAACTGTGTTCATGTTTATTTCTGGGTTTTTCTTCGGAGATTCGTGATCAATGTGCTAGTGTCGAAGTGAAAATAGGTGACTTACTTTCAAAAAATTGAAAACTCCACCTTCATTTAAATGCAATTAAAATATATGAAAAGGAATTAAATAATATATATTTATTTATTCCTTCATAGAATAGCTTTAATTCTCATCCCTTTTCCAAAATCAAAACATAAACAACAACTATTTAGCACAGTTTAAAAGTAGGTTAAAGTCGCTTTGGATGCCGAAAAATTATGACTGCATATTTAAACACAATGGACTTATTTTCTAACACTACACTTATTCTGTTGTGCTGACTACAGAACTGTTAACTGTTGGCCATCTGTACCCAGTAAATTTTGAATGGAATTTAAAAAAATGCTACAATGATGAAAAGAGAAGTTTTGTGTAGGGCACAAACGTCCCACATGCATGAAGTTTGATAAAGATACTTTCTAAGTACTAATGTTCTTGAAGAAACTGAACATTAGGACATCTTTTCCTGTTAACATTTCCAGACTTGGGAAATTATTTGCCAAGTAGACTTTGATAAGAGCAAACCACAGGTGGAGGTGCTCTGTGGGACAGTGGTGGGAGGGGGGGGGGGGGGGGGTGCTCATGAATAAGAGGATCAGGGGGGGGGGGGGTCAAATCAACAGTTATTTTATGACTTTTTAACATAGCATAAATGCATCAGCATAGTTGACAACTAGTTCTGGATATAACCTGCTGTTAATAGTGGTCCATGGGCTGAAAATTCACAAGTTTTTTCTTTTATTTTGTCCCCGCACGAACTTTTCCCTGAAATCCATCCCATTTCCCTGAAAATCACTCTCATGGTTCCCTGAAAAATTATTCTGGAGGTTAACATGTCTGGCGCTACTAGTTGTAAAAAGCACTTTGTCCAGACGAGCGTTGAATGAGCTGCATGTCTGTGATTTTAGCTTTTTTCTGGTAATGTCAACAACCTCGTTCCTTAATGAATATGCCAGCAAAAATTCTATTCTTCAGTAAATTTTATAGTTGGGGAATGTTTCCAGGACCATGGATGAGAACATGAAGGATGTACGCGACAGTGTAAATAAAACTGACTTTGGTGGTTTGTGTGTGTGTGCGTGCGTGTGGGGGGGGGGGGGGGGGGGGGGGGTCCAAAGACCCCGTTCTAAAACAAAAATTCCAGGAAATATCTCATTCTTAAGTTTAGTTTCAAATTCGGTGATGTTGTGCCTGTCATTCAGCAGAACTAGAACATTACACGCGAAAGTGTAAATAAAACTGACTTTGGTGGTGGTGGGGGGGGGGGGGGGGGGTGAGGGGCGGGGGGTCCAAAGACCCCGTTCTTAAATGAAAATGCCAGGAAAGATCTCATTCTTAAGCTTAGTTTTAAATTCTGTGATGTTGTGCGTGTCATTCAGCGAAAATAGAGCATTGTAAATAAGACTGATCCCGTGGGGTTTTGAGCCCCTCCTAGCCCCCAAATGCCAGGAATGTGGAACTTAAGAATTACCTTTTATCCAATCTACCATCCAGTACTAACGACCGGAGACATCAAAGCTTTTGTACGCGACAGAGTAAATAAAACTCTAGCTAGCTAATAGACTATATGACACTGTAGCTCAATTTGTTAAGAGATGTACATGTATAGTATATGACACAGCAATGACAAACATCTAGGTAATGACCTGATAACAAAGGTACATTTAAAGTTTTGTAACGGTCTGTACAAAAATACTGACTGTAGCCTGTAACAAATGTATAGGCAAAGTATTGTAATGGCGGGTGACAGTCTGATGCTAACTAGAAAAGAAATCTTTTGAGTCCCAGAGTGGGTCTGACTGAACCCCAAAATATTTGTTCTCATAGCACATTCGTTCCTGTTCCAAGGTGAAAACAAAGGTACCCAAGAAGTTTCGTGAAGATCAGTTCATAAATACAAGCTGTATAGAAGTTGTGACAAAAAACTGATTGGACCTAATTTCGGTACAAAATGGCCACTGGCAGCCATCTTGAATTTTGGACCACACCCAGAAATACTCGTTCTCATCCCAAGGTGATACCAAAGGTACCCAAGAAGTTTTGTGAAGATTGTTTCATAAATACAGCCTCTAGCCCGAGCCGTATTGACATGTGTACTTACAGTGTATAAGTAGCACTGCATAAATCAAAGTTCATCTAATTTGCAAAATTTCTGCACAAGAAAAAACCTGTACTATATGCGATGTATTCCATGTTACTAAACATTCATACAAAAATTTATTCAAATCAGAACTTTCATACAGAAGTTCTGTACAAAAGACTGATTGCACTAATTTTGGTACAAAATGGCTGCTGATGGCCATCTTGAATTTCGGACCATACCCCAAAACACTCGTTCTCATCCCACGGTGATAACAAAGGTACCCAAGAAGTTTCGTAAAGATCAGTTCATAAATACGGCCTCTAGCCTGAGCCGTATAGAAGTTGTGTACAAAAAACTGATAAGACCTAATTTCGGTACAAAATGGCCACTGGCAGCCATCTTGAATTTTGGACCGCACCCAGAAACACTCGTTCTTGTCCCAAGGTGAAAACAAAGGTACCCAAGACGTTTCGTGAAGATTGGTTCATAAATACAGCCTCTAGCCCGAGCCGTATTAACATGTGTACTTACTGTGTGTAAGTAGCACTGAAAAAATCAAAGTTCATCTAATTTGCATAATTTCTGCACGAGAAAAAACCCTGTATTATATGTGATGTAACCCATGGTACTAAACATTCATACAAAAAATTATTCAATTCAGCGCTTTCATATGGAATTTCTGCACAAAAATCTGATTTCACCTAAGTCTGTACTTTTTGGCCGCCAGCGGCCAACTTGAATTTCGGATCGGACCCAAAAACACTCGCTCTCGTCCCACGGTCATAACAAAGGTACCCAAGAAGTTTCGTAAAGATCGGTTCATACATACGGCCTCTAGCCCGAGCCGTATTGAATTGTTGATGGACAGACGGCCGACGGACAGGCAGACGACTGGCCATGGCGTAAGCTCAAATTTGGCTTCGCCAAAGTTGAGCCAAAAATTAGTTATTCAATAATTTTGATTGTAAGTGTCGTCTGCTTTCCATGTCGATAAAGGGTTAAACCATTCAATCTTGTTTGACAAAGCTCAGTGACCTCTGTCAAACATGACTGAATTGGTTAAATTCTCAGTTAATTTTTTTTACTTATTTATTGCTACTTAAATTCATGTTCAGCACCTATCACAATATCAGGACTAAAACACAGATATGAAGTCAAGTTTAGCCAATCATTTATACTTATCCAGCCCATTCCAGGTATTAGTAACCAGAAGTAAAGCAGAGTTTATTTAATGCAGTAAACAAGCATGACTTTTCATGGTTCCCTAGTTGCATTATGAGAAAGATTTGCAGGTTGAAATTATATTTTGACATCAGTGTGCAGTCAGACAAAAGGGGTTCAATGTCAAGCATTCAGAGAATAAAGAAACGCATCATAACATCCTGATAATCATTTATTAAATTGCTTATACCTTTCATTTACATCTTCAGGCATTGTCTACTGAGACTACTCCACCAGTAGAGCAGGAAGTAGACTAGCATAACTCCATACAATATTGTTCTCACTGACATAAAGCTTTAACTGGATTTCTAGTGAAAATGGTGATTTCTAGTGAACATTAAAAATTTCAAGTGACAACTTCTATAAAAATAATTAAAGACATGCATCTTCATGTTCAATTTTTTGTGCAACATTTGCCTGCCATGTTGCCTGGTAAGCGACTAACTAGGCTATCTTGTTAAATGCTAAACCTTCAATATGCTACCCATGGCAGACTTTTAAATTCAAGAGATTTTTTAAAACAAAATAGTTCCATATTGTGCTTGATTACAATGTAGCTCATATTAATCTCACAAACTGTTCAACAGTCACCCATCTCAGTTGCTTACAATCTGCTCAGCAGTCAATTAAAGGTGAAAATGGAATATAAAATAAAACTTGACAGCATTTGGCTGTTTCACAGCCAGTCTGAATGGGCTGCAAAATGATTACATTATAAATAACAAAAATTATGAAATAAAATTCAGCATAAAGAATATTCATTATGAAAAAAAGGAAACTGGCAAGGTGAAGCGAAAAATGAAAACACCGTGGATTCTCTGCAGATCTCATTGACTTAATACAAGGATGAAAAACTTAACATCCTTATGGGAAAACAAATTTAAACTAACATTTTTTGTCACCTGAATACCATGTGATGTCTAACAGGAACAAACTTAAGCTAATTCCAATAATTTTTATACATGGAATGTTTGAAAATAATGATAAAAGGACAATAAAGTGCACATCATTCTGAATAGATGATAGACAGACAGGCCAATAGAGGCAGCTAAAAAAATGTTCAGCAATTATTTTTGTAACATTGCATTGGAGAGTGCCCCAAGGATCTCTCCAGTAGACTGTATTAAGAAAACATATTTATTTATTTGGGTTTAACAACACTTTAACAGCCAGGGTCACCTCATGTCAGACAGTTTTAAGGGTGGGGAAAGCCAGAGGACCTAGAGAGAACCACCGAGCAATGGCGAGCAACTGTCAGGCTCTCCAACAAACTAACTCCACACAAGCAGGGTTAGCATTGGTTGAAGAGAAGTGCACCATCGACGTGCAGTACACAGCCTCAGTACATAATGCCACTATGCCCCTACGTAGGCATTGGGGGTGAAGTGTCTTGCCGAAGGACACAACGTGGTTGCAGCAGGTGGGATTTGAATCAGGGACCTCTTGGCTTGCAGCCTGCACCTCTACCTACTGAGCCACTGCGCCCACATT
The DNA here is from genome assembly GCA_031216915.1 of Pictodentalium vernedei. Classification (NCBI taxonomy): domain Eukaryota; kingdom Metazoa; phylum Mollusca; class Scaphopoda; order Dentaliida; family Dentaliidae; genus Pictodentalium; species Pictodentalium vernedei. The sequence goes on along the minus strand of CM062297.1, from coordinate 555,774,158 downwards.
TATTTATTTATTAGGGTTTAACGACACATTAACAGCCAAGGTCATATCGTGTTGGTGACAGTTTTATGGGTGGAGGAAGCCGGAGTACCAGGAGAGAACCACCGAGCAACGACGAGCAGCTGCCAGCTCCCCAACATCGTAACTCCGCACTGCAGGACATGGAGGGTTAGATTGACTGAAGACATGCACACAAGCAAAGTGCAGTACACCTCAGTACACGGCATCATTGTGCCCCCATGTGGACAATCGGGGTGAAGTGCCTTGCCCAAGGACACAACACTGGAATCCGAATTGATCGCTCAGACGGTCACCCATCCAAGGACGAACCGGGCTCAACATTGCTTAGCTTCTTCGGCCCATATCATTCAGAACAAAATACTGTTTGCTTCTGCCTAGGCAGAATGCATTTATATTTGTCTGTCTGATAACTCTTAACCTGAGGAACATTTTTTTTATATTTCTCATAAAATCAAGCCATGGCTGCTTGACAGCAGCCATGACTTGATTTGATGAGAAATTCAAGGGAGTCTGACATCGAGAAACCATTGATAAAATTTATTTATTATTTATTGGTGTTTAATGTCACATATTTTTGCACAATGGCTAATCATGACCACAACATGAGTATCAACTCAAGACCAGAGGTGAGCGCTAATAAGCCATGTTGCCCATTTTAGAAAGGGTTTGCACCTCCCAAGCACTGGTGACTGGATCCTATTTTATCAGTAAAACAGAGTCGTTTACTGCAGTGAACAGGCACTGCTTCACATCCCGGGGTTCCCACCGGGAAACCAATGATAAAAATGTTACTCCTTTTAACCCTTTGCCTAACGAATCGACCACAACCGTCCTTGTAATTTACATATTCAACAGTTTAAAAAAAAAACGTTTTCAAAAAATTTCAACAAAACAATATCATGTTACCCCTCATTTAAACAAGCTTGTTCCAATGGGGGGGGGGGGGGGGGGGGGGGGGGGGGGGGAGGGGGGCACACAACATGGTTTTGTTGAAATTTTTTTCAAAACAAAGCTTAAAATAATAAATTTTCATATCCTGTGCATTGGTTAAAGGGTTAATTCATGAATATTTTGCTAACCCTTTCCCCAACAAATCATCCACATCCACCCGTGCAATTATAAAAAATTGAGTTGAAAAATCAATTCTTTAAAAAAAATCCCAACAAAACCAAATCTTGCTGAAAAAAGCTTGCTGCAATGATGAGGCAAGCTGAATATTGCTGTAACAAATCGCCTATCTCATTTTATCAAGGATGTTCAAGGATGTTCAAACAATGAAGGATTTTCTAGGTCCTTGGCAAGAGATTTCTGAATCCCATAACTTACCGATTTCAAGGCATTGCTCCTGCAGGAAAGGGCTGATAAAATTCAAGACTGTTCAAGGCAGTTTCTCTACATTTTTGAGCATTTTTCAAGGCCCTGCAATATCAAATTTAAAGATTTTCAAGGCCTTGCCTTCACTTGGCCTAAGACCCTCCAGTTGTTAATGACCAGAGGGTTCTAATTAGGACTACACCTTCATGAACTCTGGAATATAAAACTATATAGTTATGATTAGATTCTTTGATTTCATGGCTATTCAAGGCCCCCGACCCATTTTGCAGGATTCAAGGTCTTGAATAGCCCAAAGGCGAATTCAAGGCTGATCCTTGAATCCAAGGCCCTGCAGGATCCCTGCAAGGAGCTGTGGGAGCTCAGTTTGAAGTGACTGCTCAATTTTTATGAAACAGTTCCATCATTCACCTGGCCCCTTGTAATAATGGTTTGAGAGAACAAAAAATTAATGTCGAATGAATGATTTTAAAATGTATGTTTAGAATAAATCGAAAAACAAATGTTACAATTGTTTTTGATCTTTTAGTTAAATTTTATACCCAAATATGAATGAAAGTGTCAATGACACTGTAGCTCAACTTGTCAAGACAAAGACATGTACATGTATAGTATGTGACACAGCAATGACAAACATCTAGGTAATGACCTGATAACAAAGGTACATATAAAGTATTGTAACGGTCTGTACATAAATACTGACCGTTGCCTGTAACAAATGTATAGGTAAAGTATTGTAAAGGTGGGTGACAGTCAGATGCTGAACTAGAAAAAATCTTTGAGTCCCAGAGTGGGTCTGACTGAACCCCAAAATATTTGTTCTCATAGCACAGTGATAACAAAGGCACCCCTTAACACACTCGTTCCTGTCCCAAGGTGAAAAAAAATGACTCAAGAAGTTTTGTGAAGATCAGTTCATAAATACGAGCTGTATAGAACTTGTGACAAAAAACTGATTGGACCTAATTTTGGTACAAAATGGCCACTGGCAGCCATCTTGAATTTTGGACCGTACCCAGAAACACTCATTCTCATCCCAAGGAGATAACAAAGGTACCCAAGAAGTTTTGTGAAGATCGGTTCATAAATACAGCCTTTACCCTGAGCCGTATTGACATGTGTGCTTACATTGTGTAAGTAGCACTGAATAAATCAAAGTTCATCTAATTTGCATAATTTCTGCACGAAAAAAAACCCCTTACAATATGTGATGTATTCCATGTTACTAAACATTCATACAAAAATTTATTAAAATCAGAACTTTCATACAGAAGTTCTATACAAAAGACTGATTGCTCTAATTTTGGTACAAAATGGCTGCTGGTGGCCATCTTGAATTTCGGACCACACCCAAAAACACTCGCTCTCATCCCACAGTGATAACAAAGGTACCCAAGAAGTTTCGTAAAGATTGGTTCATAAATATGGCCTCTAGTCTGAGCTGTATAGAAGTTGTGTACAAAAAACTGATTAGACCTAATTTCGGTACAAAATGGCCACTAGCAGCCATCTTGAATTTTAGACCGCACCCAGAAACACTCGTTCTCGTCCCAAGGTGATAACAAAGGTACCCAAGACATTTCGTGAAGATCAGTTCATAAATACAGACTCTAGTCTGAGCTGTATTGACATGTGTACTTACTGTGTGTAAGTCGCACTGAAAAAATCAAAGTTCATCTAATTTGCATAATTTCTGCACGAGAAAAAACCCCGTATTATATGTGATGCATCCCATGGTACTAAACATTCACACAAAAAAATTATTCAAATCAGGGCTTTCATATGGAAGTTCTGTGCAAAAATCTGATTGCACCTAATTTTGTACAAAATGGCTGCCATCGGCCATCTTGAATTTCGGACCGGACCCCAAAACACTCGTTCTCGTCCCACGGTGATACCAAAGGTATCCAAGAAGTTTCGTAAAGATCGGTTCATAAATACGGCCTCTAGCCCGAGCCGTATTGGCATTTGCACTTACAGTGCTGAAAGTAACCCCAAAAAACATCAAAATTAGTCTAATTTGCACAATTTACGTACGAGAAAAAAACCCGTATTATATGTGATGTATCCCATGGTACTAAACATTCATACAAAAAATTATTCAAATCAGAGCTTTCATATGGAAGTTCTGTACAAAAAACAGATTTTGGCACCGTCGGTACAAAATGGCAGCTGGCAGCCATCTTGAATTTCGGACCGCACCCAAAAACACTCGTTCTCGTCCCACGGTCATAACAAAGGTACCCAAGAAGTTTCGTAAAGATCGGTTCATAAATACGGCCTCTAGCCCGAGCCATAGCAGCTTGGCACTTACAGCTCTGAAAGTAACACTAAATAAATCAAAGTCAGTCTAATTTGCATAATTTACGCACGAGAAAAAAACCCGTATTATATGTGATGTATCCCATAGTACTAAACATTTATACAAAACTTTATTCAAATCAGAACTTTCATACAGAAGTTCTGTACAAAAAACTGATTTTTGCATCATCGGTACAAAATGGCCTCTGGCAGCCATCTTGAATTTCGGACCACACCTAAAAACACTCGTTCCCGTCCCAGGGTCATAACAAAGGTACACAAGAAGTTTCGTAAAGATCGGTTCATAAATATGACCTCTAGCCCGAGCCATAGCCAATTGTTGATGTACGGACAGACGGACAGACGGACAGACGGACGGACGGACGGACGGACAGACGGACGGACGGACGGACAGACGGACGACAGACGACGGGCCATGACAATAGCTCAAATTTGACTTCGTCAAAGTTGAGCTAAAAATGAATCAAATGTATTTTTCTTAAAGCATTTACTCTCCATGAAAGGGGATGTTAACACACACAAAACCAGGAATGTCAAAGGATGAGCTGTGATTGCAATTCATTGCATACCCAGTATTATTCAGGCTAAAATGGTTGAACTAGTCAGTTTGCATCCGAAAATCTCAATTTGTAGCAACTAGTTGAAGAAAAAGATATTGTGTGTGGAATAAAGGCATTACTCTTGGTACAGATGTGGTGAGGGTAAGCCATGAAACAAACAATTGGTTGCACCATCATCTGTACAGAAGTTGGACTGGAAGCCATTTTTATGAACTATTTACCCAACATGACAAAGGTATGACACATCCAAATAAATTTCTTGAATAACTCAAACTTTTCATTTTGTGCCTCAAAAACAGTTTTTTGACCTCTCATTAGAATGAGCTGAAAGAGGATGTTCCAGTGAGAGGTCATAAACTATGTTTTGGAGGCAAAAATAAAAAAAATTAAACAATTTGAATGGCGACTTGTGTGAATAATCCTTGGCTTTTTTAATCATTATATCAGGTAAAGGGTTAAAGTTGTGAGAACTGAACAAGAGGGCAACGCAAAGCTTGAGCCAAAGCCCCCCGACCACAAGAAATTTTCTAAGTCAAAAGACTGAAAAATGGCCATAACTATGGAAACAAGAAGAATGTTACTAAGGTAACACATCCACCCCCCCCCCCCCCCCCTTGTTACCTTCACCTTGCAGATGCGGCGGAAACTATCATACGCGACACACCTTCTGACTGTCCTTAACATTTGTAAAAAGTTTAACAATTGTACTATGATTTGTTTCCGAGTTATGGCTGAGACAAGAATATTGACCAATTTTTAGTGTGACCTTGAAATATGACCTTGACCTTGAAGGTACGAACCCGGCTATGGTGTGTGACACATCCCCCCATGGTCCTTTATAATTGTGTGAAGTTTGATGACTGTGGCCCTAACCGTTTTTGAGTTATTGGTTCGGACACACACACACACATGGACGGACACACGGATGGACACACGCACACTTCAATCACTATATGCCACCCGACCTAAGTCGGGGGGCATAAAAAATGTGTGGAAGAAACTCACGCAACACAGGTATCATTTTCCCATGATGCACTATCACAACACCAACTATCATTCAAATCAGAGTAGCAGTGGCTGAGATACAAGGAATGAAAGTGTCAATGACACTGTAGCTCAACTTGTCAAGACAAAGACATGTACATGTATAGTATGTGACACAGCAATGACAAACATCTAGGTAATGACCTGATAACAAAGGTACATATAAAGTATTGTAACGGTCTGTACATAAATACTGACCGTTGCCTGTAACAAATGTATATGTAATGTACTGTAAAGGTGGGTTACAGTCAGATGCTAAACTAGAAAAAAATCTTTGAGTCCCAGAGTGGGTCTGACTGAACCCCAAAATATTTGTTCTCATAGCACAGTGATAACAAAGGCACCCCAAAACACACTCATTCCTGTCCCAAGGTGAAAACAAAGGTACCCAAGAAGTTTCGTGAAGGTCAGTTCACAAATATGAGCTGTATAGAAGTTGTGACAAAAAACTGATTGGACCTAATTTCGGTACAAAATGGCCACTGGAAGCCATCTTGAATTTTGGACCGCACCCAGAAACACTCGTTCTCATCCCAAGGTGATAACGAAGGCACCCAAGAAGTTTTGTGAAGATCAGTTCATAAATACAGCCTCTAGCCCGAGCCGTATTGACATGTGCACTTACAGTGTAAAAGTGGCACTGAATAAATCAAAGTTCATCTAATTTGCATAATTTCTGCACGCGAAAAAAACCCGTACTACATGTGATGTATTCCATGTTACTAAACATTCATACAAAAATTTATTCAAATCAGAACTTTCATACAGAAGTTCTGTACAAAAGACTGATTGCACTAATTTCGGTACCAAATGGCCACTGGCAGCTATCTTGAATTTTGGACCGCACCCAGAAACACTCGTTCTCGTCCCAAGGTGATAACAAAGGTACCCAAGACGTTTCGTGTAGATCGGTTCATAAATACAGACTCTAGCCCGAGCCGTATTGACATGTGTACTTACTGTGTGTAAGTAGCACTGAAAAAATCAAAGTTCATCTAATTTGCATAATTTTGGCACGAGACAAAAACCCGTATTATATGTGATGTATCCCATGGTACTAAACATTCACACAAAAAATTATTCAAATCAGCGCTTTCATATTGAAGTTCTGTGCAAAAATCTGATTGCACCAAATTTTGTACAAAATGGCTGCTATCGGCCATCTTGAATTTTGGACCAGACCCCAAAACACTCGTTCTCGTCCCACGGTGATAACAAAGGTACCCAAGGAGTTTCGTAAAGATCGGTTCATAAATACGGCCTCTAGCCCGAGCCGTACTGGCATTTACACTTACAGTGCTGAAAGTAACACCAAAAAACATCAAAGTTAGTCTAATTTGCATAATTTACACACGAGAAAAAAACCCGTATTATATGTGATGTATCCCATGGTACTAAACATTCATACAAAAAATTATTCAAATCAGAGCTTTCATACGGAAGTTCTGTACAAAAACCAGATTTCTGCATCGTCGGTACAAAATGGGGGCTGGCAGCCATCTTGAATTTCGGACCGCACCCAAAAACACTCGTTCTCGTCCCACGGTCATAACAAAGGTACCCAAGAAGTTTCGAAAAGATCGGTTCATAAATACGGCCTCTAGCCCGAGCCGTATCCAATTGTTGATGGACAGACGGACGACTGGCCATGGCATAAGCTCAAATTTGGCTTCGCCAAAGTTGAGCTAAAAATGTTGCTACGAAGGGACAGACGAATAGATGAAGGTATCCATTAGATACCCCTTCGACTTTTCAAGTCTGTTGCATAATAATATGGTGACTAGTTTCTGTTCAGAGAAACTAAAAAAAAAACCCATTGTACAATTATTATTATTTATTGGCATTCACAGTCACATACTTATGCACAATGGCTAATCGTGCCCGTGAGTTTTATGGGTAGAGGAAGCCGGAGTACTCAGAGAGAACCACTGAGCATCGACGAGCAAATGTCAGCTCCTCAACATTCTAACTCCTTTCAAGCTCCACTAAAGCAGGTTACAGCAGTTGAAGACATGTGTACAATCGATGTGCAGTATGCCTTAGTACACCACATTATCGTGCCCCCATGTAGGCAACCAGGATAAAGTGCCTTGCCCAAGGACACAATGAAGGTCGTCCCAGACGGGGATCGAACCCGGGACCTCTAGCATAGAAGTCCAACAGTCTACCACTGAGCCACCGCGCTCCCACCCATTGTACAAACAGGCGTAAGTTGTTATGCCATAAAATCAGTTGTGGCATATCATTACTGAAGGAAAACACTTTTTATTGAAGCACTACTAGCTTCTCATGGAACCTGGGGAGCATCGCTAAGAGGGGAAATTACTGAGGAAGTGATACCCACACCATAATTTTTCCATGCGGGACATTTTCATCTGGATAGTAGTCGAAGATATCAATTCTCTCTTGCTAGTAATCATGTACTTTATGAACTGGTAAAATGATAAATTATTTTTGGCCACCAAAATTTCATATCATATCTTTGTCTTGTTACAATTTATAGGACAGCGCCTGTGGGCACTCTCCTATAAATTGTAACAAGGCAAAACTTGACAGAATAAATAATATCACTTCAAAAATAATATGAAGCACAGCCTCTGAATTTGAAGCCTTTAAGTTGCAGTACCTGCACTTAAAAAAGCCTGAATATGGGTTTCCAATACTCTACAAGTTAAAAGACTAGATTTGACACTTGGACTTGTGTTACACACACAGTCAGTCATACCAATGGAGGTCTGCAGTCTCAAATTCAGCAGGTGAGGGCCAAGCATGACCAATTTGGAGTACTGGTATGGTATGTGTTAATCAAACAAGGGTTACACAAAGCATGGGCCACTGCCCCTGACCTGTAGGCATGTACAAAGTAGCCTTAAAGCTATTGAGGGACAGAAAAATTTTCTAAGGCCGGGGAAAAATAATTAATTTGTTCAGGTAACATGCTGAAAAAAAATAGGGTCGGTCGGTCGGGATTTTTTTTTTTTTTTTCACAATTATTTTTTACAATGAATGCCTTTCAAGTGTCTCAGAAATCAACCTGTATATCCCTATATATCCCTCATGTCCTATTTGTTTGGTTATTTTATACGATTTGCATCAGTAAATAGAACTATAAACCATTTTTTTTTTCTATGCGTTTTCATTTCTTAAATTGAAACCCGTAACGAGACTCCAGAATTCGAAGATCGTGGCTACGTACGATTGTTCCATTGTTTCTTTGTCAGGTCAAGAACGTGATCACACTTTGCGGTCATGTTTTAGGTGTGGAAGATGGAGAGAATTTAGGTGTGAAAATAAAATTCCACGCCCTTTCATAGCCGAACAAACATGTCGGTCAAGCTATATTGCAGTTCTTGGGGAAAATGGGCTATATTGCGAGTCAGGGGAAGAGGGAGGTCACTTGCGTACTGTAAAAAAACTGCATGGTTTGACAAACGACCCTGCCAGCGTGCTAGTTGATTCTATATCGGGCCGATGTCGGTGCAACAGAAATCCTGTCATACCGACATCGGTCCAATATGGAATTAAGTAGAATGCTATGTGAGGATATAGTTTATGTTCACATTGGACTCTTTTCGCCGAGTTGTGAGTCGTTCTGAAACTTGTTGCTATGAGCGTCATCGGTCGACCTGCATGCGCCCTTTAACATGAGAAACGTTCCAGGGACAGTCGTACCACACAAAGTTGGTGCTATTATTTCGTTAGGCGATAGCGATTTCACTATTTTTTCTTTTTCTTAAAATTTTTTTTCTGTGCAAGGTAAAAAATATTTAGGGTCGGCGGCAAAAATAGGGTCGGTCGGGTTACCTGAACAAATTAATTATTTTTCCCCGGCCTAAGTCAAAAGAATGAAAACAGAAAAACAATTTCTAAGTCCAAAAAGTGAAAAAAGTGCCATAACTCTGGAAAAAATTTTCTAAGTCCAAAAAGTGAAAAAAGTGCCATAACTCTGGAAAAAATTATTGGACTGGACCCATTCCTTGTGCATATCCATTCCCCCATGCGTGTCTATCAGCATACCAAAGGAATCCAAATTTGACCAATGGTTTTGAAATTACAATGCAAAACATTTGTACGTACAGATGGAAGGGTGGGCAGACAGCTTTGCTAGATACCCTCGAATCCTCCTCTGGAGGTCGGGAGCATAAGAAGTTGCATCATGAATACTACCTGTATATTTTTTTTATTCACTCATAAATTTCCAAGAAGTCTTGAATTTTTGTTAGCTATAATCCTGACTGACTTATATTCCAACTACAACATAAAGGTATGCCTTTCACGAAGGCATGTCTTAATGATGTTGGTGGAATATTAAGTCAGTCAGGACTTGGACGACTGGAGTCAGGACAAATCAGGTTTGCACCTCCCTTCCTCAAAAAAGTCATTTTTGTGAAGCCCCTGCTAACACCTCATAAGACAAATAGAAATTACATTTTTGTATACTCGAAACTCTATCACAAGAGAAATGGAAATTTAATTTTTATTGACCAAAACACATCATATGCTGGGCTCAGATATGAAACCCCAAAACATGGAACTGCCCAATGAATTTGTATTCACTTTGGAAAGGAATACTAAAACATTTGCAAAATGAGATGAAGGAATTGATAATTTCATGAGAAGTTGTCACATGCAGTAAAACACTCAATTTACGATAGATAAAACTTAATGTGTGATAAGTAAAAAAAAAAATTTTTACAATTTTTATGTAAAGTGTACTATTTACAAAGTTTTTTTTTTAATTGTTTATTTTGCATAAAAATACTACTAACAATCTGATCACATACTGACAATATACTTGTATAACTATAACTGTTAAAAACATTTTATACTATATCAGTGGTATACCACTGATTCCATACTTCTTCCAGTTAGAAGCATTCTACGTCTATTTTCACCTTTTAGCTACTGAAATGGCCAAAAGTACCGAGTGGTAACACAGAATCACCATTCAAGTCCGGTTATATATTTCAATTTTTGCTTACAAATGTAGCTTGGCCACTCCTTGGAATGAGCTTACTAAGCTGGTTCCAGGTCATCAGGCCACACAAAGTAAATCATCTGTTTCTTAGGCCATTTTTTGTGAAATTGCATGTGGGCGGATGATTTTTTATTTTTGTAATTATGTCTTTGTCATCAATGTTCATGTTTTGTTTTATGTTTTAGGCCTCATAATCTACAGAATAGCATGGGTGGTGGTGTATTTTGTCCCTTAAGTGCAAACAGACTTTGCAATGCTAAAGCATTGCAAAGCCTTGTTACATTCAAGGGACAAATTTATCAATTTTATTAACTTTTATTAAAACAGATTTTTAACTTTGTTAGGCATAAGCTATATTTTGGAAGCAAATAATTTAATTATTTTACTGTTGAAAAAATCGTCCCTTGAGTGCATAAAGGTGCCAACTGCAATTTTTGGAGAAATGTTTTTTTTTCTAAAATCAGATATAATTAACTGGTATCCACATGCTATAAAAATATCTAGGCCAGAATCAATCGCTAACAGGGTTAAATAACTAATTCATAAAAAGTTCCAACTGAAAACAACAGACAACCTGTGTGCATAAAGGTGCCAACTGCAGGCTGTTGAGAGCACAAAGGGGCCTTCTGGCAAATGGAACTTTAATGCAGTCAACAAATAATTAAAACTGACAGTTATTTAGATTGCTGAAGTGTGTAATTGGGTTCATGTGTGTGGTAATTATGTTGTATGCTGGTTTTAATAGGTTTGAGATTAACTTGTGAAATACTTTAAGGGTCTAATCTGAATAAATTCTTTGTAAATATATTCTCAGGTTTATAACTATTTGGGACACAGCATTTCCACCATTACACTCAAAAAAATATTAGTATGTCCATGTGCTGTGATTAAAATGGATAGAAATCTAAATCTAATGGCTGAAAGTGACAGTTCAATTGATGATATACTATTGGCAATAGATGAGCACACATTTAACCCCAAAAAACACCAATGACAGTCTAAATGGAAATCCCAATGTTAACACCTCCCCAGTAACACTTAAGTCTTAAATCAATGAAAGTGTCAATGACACTGTAGCTCAACTTGTCAAGACAAAGACATGTACATGTATAGTATGTGACACAGCAATGACAAACATCTAGGTAATGACCTGATAACAAAGGTACATATAAAGTATTGTAACGGTCTGTACATAAATACTGACCGTTGCCTGTAACAAATGTATAGGTAAAGTATTGTAAAGGTGGGTGACAGTCAGATGCTAAACTAGAAAAGAAATCTTTGAGTCCCAGAGTGGGTCTGACTGAACCCCAAAATATTTGTTCTCATAGCACAGTGATAACAAAGGCACCCCAAAACACACTCATTCCTGTCCCAAGGTGAAAACAAAGGTATCCAAGAAGTTTCGTGAAGATCAGTTCACAAATATGAGCTGTATAGAAGTTGTGACAAAAAACTGATTGGACCTAATTTCGGTACAAAATGGCCACTGGCAGCCATCTTGAATTTCGGACCGCACCCAAAAACACTCGTTCTCGTCCCACGGTCATAACAAAGATACCCAAGAAGTTTCGTAAAGATCGGTTCATAAATACGGCCTCTAGCCCGAGCCGTATCAAATTGTTGATGGACAGACGGACAGGCGGACGACGGGCCATGGCATAAGCTCAAATTTGGCTTCGCCAAAGTTGAGCTAAAAATGAAACCAACTGATGAGCAGGATAACATAGGTAAAGAAACTTTTCAGGAACTGCAAAGTGATGACAGTGAGTTTGATGCTGATGACAATATACCACTTGCTCAATATCTTGAGAAAGTCAAGATAAATGTACAAAATGTGCATGCTGATAGTGATAGCGAGTCAATTTGCGATGATGTCGATGGTGACGTAACCTATATGCCAACAAATGACGATGTGGATTCATCAGACTCTGATTCACCAAACATTATTCATGTGCCTGCTAAAACTCTCAGAAAGTATCCATCAAAAAACGACAAAAAAGGGGGAAAAAATTTCCCGAGAAAACTTGAAATAACAGGAACAAAGAAACCAACAACAACAGTTATGGCAGCAGTCAAGAAAAAATCGAGAATTGCATATATCATCCAAAAGTTCAACGAGAAAAGATTGGACAATTTACTGGCATCTAATGACTTTCAGCGTACTTCAATGAGTGCTGATGGTGACTGTTTTTTCAATTCAGCGATTTCCCAGCTGGAAACACCAGAAACTGTTGAAAACTTACGGAATCTTGTTGCTCAGCATCTGAAAGCAAATAAGATTCATTACCTATGAGAAAAAATGCAGGATGCGAGTCAAGCATATGATCAGGAACTGAGTTATATTAAGCAAGCTGGAGAGTGGAACATTGCCATGGGTGATCTAGTTCCACTTGCTGTTGCAAATGTCTATATATATAATCGTCCACTGAAAATATCGAAGCCGGTCTACGATATCATACCAAATATGAAATCACCTGATAAGTCAAACAAATATATTTATATTGCCTTTCTCCAGATGTCTGGTATGGAGCATTATGATTATGTTCAGCATTGCCATATGAAAGACAACAACACAGAAAATCATTACAATCAACAAAGTCAGAAAACAGTGTCATCCAGGCCAGAAAATCTCTGTCACATTGGTGAACAGAGCCATGTGACACCAACTAAGAACAAGAGGCCCCAAGGGGCCTGAGGGCGCTCACCTGACATGGTAGCCTAAATATCAACCCAGAGAATTGATTTCAACAAGTTGCATCTGCCCCTCCTAAGAAAAGCTTATACCAAATATCCAAAGATTCTGACCAGTGGATCTAAAAAAAAAAAGAAGATTTTTAAAGAATATTCCTCATATTGAACTAAGTTATAATTCGGGCTCCCACAGTGAGTCCAAATATGGACCTAGGGACTTGGCTAGAACAAAGTTGAATCTCACCCCCCAAGCATGGTGCATACCAAATATCAAAAGATTCTGCCTGCTGGATCTTGAGAAGAAGATTTGTAAGAAAATTCCTCATTTTGAACTAAGTTACAATTTAAGCTCCCACAGTGAGTCCAAATATGGACCTAGGGACTTGGCTTGAACAAACTTGAATCTCACCCCCCCTAAGCATGGTGCATACCAAATATCAAAAGAATCTGCCTGCTGGATCTTGAGAAGAAGATTTTCAAAGAAATTTGCCTGAAATACACTAAGTTCGAATTTGAGCTTCTATAGTGAGCCCAAATATGAATCTAGGGAGCCGATTTGAACAAACTTGAATCAGATCCACCCCACAATGTTGCATACCAAATATCAAAAGATTCTGCCTGCTCGATCTGGAGAAGAAGATTTTTTAAGAAATTTGCCTGAAATGCACGAAGATCGAATTCGGACTTCTATAGTGAGCCCAAATATGAATCCAGGAAGTCGATTTGAACAAACTTCAATCAGATCCACCCCACAATGTTGCATACCAAATATCAAAAGATTCTGCCTGCTGGATCTGGAGATGATTTTTTAAGAAATTTGCCTGAAATGCACTAAGTTCGAAATCGGGCTCCTATACTGAGCCCAAATATGAACCCAGGGGGCCGATTTGAACAAACTTGAATCAGATCCACCCTACAATGTTGCATACCAAATATCAAAAGATTCTGCCTGCTGGATCTGGATAAGAAGATTTTTTAACCTTTTTCCCATTGCCCACAGTGTTAAAAAGTGCTGACTCAGCACTTTTTCAAAGTCCTGAAAAAAGTACCTTGTGATCAAACCGATAGGGATTTTTTAACAGTTCTATTCTAATGGATAAAAGTAAGCTTTATACAAAATAAGAATTCTCTGTGCCGTGTAGTTTTGGAGATATGGCAGTTTTAAGGTTTTTCCTATTTTTAGCTCCCGAGGTTCCCACGGGGCAATGAGAAAATTTTTTTTTGCATCAATCAACTACGTATGACCCATTATCACCTCATATCAAATTTGGTTCAAATCGACCTGACGGTTCTGAAAATAGAAATTTTAGGCGTGGCCAAAATTTTTGCCCCTCCCATAACGAAGGCAAATAATGCCCGACAAACTTCTCTTGAACAAACTTGAGTCTACACCTCAAAAGGAAGCTGCATACCAAATATCAAGTTTCTGCGATTGCTGGTTCTTGAGAAGAAGATTTTTTTGAAATTGGAGCATTTTTGCCCCATCCCACGGCTCAATATGAGCCGAAACCTAATTTGACAAAAAATCAAAATGCCCTTATATAACCCCTACTCACATGAAATTTCATTAATATGTGGCCAGTGGTTTGGGAGAAAAAGGCCCAAACACCACCTTCACGACGGATGCCGGACGAGGGACAAAAAGTGATCAGAAAAGCTCACCCTGACTTTTAGTCAGGTGAGCTAATAAACACTCTACCATCTCACCACAAATAACACCAATTAAAGATGCGCAATACCAAAGCCCAGATCGAAAGATTCTGAAACGCAAATGAAAATCTAAACCAGAATCATGGAAACGAAATGAAAGGAAACTTTGGAGTGTCAGTGGCTTGAAATATATTTCTCAGACTGGAAAAGTGATGTCTGCAAAATATCTTGGTATCAGCTGTTCTAACTGCAAATTTAAATGTGGTGAAAAAATCACCAGCGAGGAGAGGTTTGAAATCTTCACTTCATACTGGTCCCTCCAGGATTATATACGACAACACGACTTTATATGCAAGCATGTTATATCAGTGCAACCGAAACGAACAAATGGCCAAAGGTCGGTCACATACCAATACTACCTACCTTTAGGTAGTGGAAATGTCAGGGTTTGCAGAACATTTTTCACTGAAACTTACAACATAGGAACAACATCGATGAAGAGAAAGAAACATGGAGTGTTTTCGGGAACTGATATGAGAGGCAAACAATCTTCTGCCAATAAAACATCTAATGAAAAAATAGAAATTATCAAAGCACACATTGAATCATTTCCCAAAATGGAATCTCACTACACAAGAAAGAAGACCAAATGAAGCTACCTTTCCCATGAACTAAATATCAGAAAAATGTACCAGCAAAACCAAACATATTGCCAGGAAAGAAGACTTCAGGCCATAAAGGAGAAAACATACAGGGACACTTTCTTTAAGGAATATAATCTTTCATTTTACAAAACCAAGAAAGACCAATGTACGCTTTGCACAACTTCTGATACAAAAAAAGCAACAGAATGTTCTGGATGAGGCAACTAAGATGAAGTACATTGAACATCAAAAACGTAAGGTATCTGCAGGGGAAGAAAAGGAGAAAGACAAACAAATGGCAAGTCAGAGTGGCTATTATACTGCTACATTTGATCTTCAAGCTGTTTTAACAACACCCTGTTCCCTTGTCAGTGAAGTCTAAAAGAATGCTGTCTTGTTATAACTTGTCATTTTATTCTTTGGGTGACAAAAATGGGACTTGCTATATGTGGAATGAGACTGAAGCTGGCCGTGGTTCATGTGAGGTAGCCACATGCTTAATGATGCATTGCAATTCAGTTTTCACTAAATATTCCAGAGTAAAAGAAATAACTCTTTATTCTGATACTTGGGGTGGTCAGAATAGGAACAAAAATGTTGTGTCTGGACTGTTGTTTACTATAAATCAGGCAAATTCACTGGATAAAATAAGTCAGAAGTTTTTTGACACTCCCAAATGGAATCTGACACAATACCTTCAACAATTGAACGATTGAAGAAAAATATTACAGTGTATGTTCCCTCCCAGTAGCACACTATAGCATTTCTTGTTAGAAGGAGTAAGCCATATATAGTGGTGCCAATAAAACACACTGATATTTGCGACTTCAAGTCCTTCTGCGAAAGTGAGTGCCCAAACATGAAACTAACTTCAGGTGGATCAAGAGTCAATTGGCTGCAGCTGAGATAGAAACAAGTGAGAAAAACTCACCCCAAAAGCATCTTTGTTAACAATTCATTTGATGAACTAAGATTTGTCAAAATCAAAACACAGTCCCAAACAAGATCAAAGGGTAGACCACGAGGCAGTGAGACAGGGCTTGAAAAACTGTATATGTCAAAACAGCCAATATCTGTAGCTAAGAAGAATGATCTGTTGTCTCTTTGTCGCACAGGAGTAATTCCAGAAGAATTTCACAAATTTTACAAATCTATTCCTTGTGGTAAAAACGTTCTGACTCCGAGCACAGATGACAGTGACTCGGACAGCAACATGCAATAAACATAAACCTCAACTAAAAGATGGTGTAAAATACCTAGCAGTTAAACACAGCTATATAACAGTTTAAATATTTGGGCAAAAATGGAATACTAATATTTTGATCATAGCCATAGCATAGGAATTGAAAACGGTTTTAGTGGAAATATTATTCTCATGGATTATCTCAGTTGAATGGAATTTGTTGAGGTAAGTCTGTACAAAGAAGTATTACCTACACATACAAAGCAGCATCTCTCAACTACAAGTCATATATAATAATTCCCCTTGGAAACCCTGGTAAGTAAAACAGTGCTTCGTTTCTGTGATAAGCAACTTTTGAGTTACTGATATAACAGGACCTGGTAACCAATCCCTGGGGTGAAAGTCCTCTAAAGTGTGTAGAATAGGCAAAAGCATACTTGACCTTACACCTTTGTTGTGATCATGATACAGTCATAAATGTTTAATGTTACCTTAGACACCAATAAACTGAAAATATAATATTACTAAAATACACACCAGAGTATTGGGAAAGAATTTCCGTGTTAAATCTTATTCTGCAGAAAGGTTCCAACTGGCAGTTGGAACCTTTATACAGAAAAAATAGTAAATCTTTTGTGTGCATAAAGGTGCCAACTTATGTTTGAATTGATTACTTGCAATTAACCAACAACAGCTGTCTGAAATTTCATGCAAATATAGTACTTCACTATGTCAATAATACATACAAGTTTCATAATGACTGACTATTTTTCTGATTTTATATTTGAGATTCATACTTTGTTTTCCATTTTTCTGAGCATTTTGAAAAACGCAGTTGGCACCTTTACGTACTCAAGGGACAAAATATTGTTGATGTTGACATCTGGTCATTTTAGACAAAGGATTAGCTATTTGGATGCTGAGCATTTTCTAAAATAGTAAGTTTAAGTATTTTCCCAGCACAGTCAGTACTAAAGCATATATAATTTGATGGAAATGCTAGATGAAAACAAAGTTGTATAAGAGAGTAGAGAAAAATATTTGCACAGATATTGAATGGTGGCAAGGGTTTTGAAATTCATTTGTTTCATCCCAAGTAATATAATTACAGATCCCAAAGGGCAGACATTCCTAACCTTGGAAACAAAATTCTTGAATAACTAACTTTTTTTATTTTTTGCATCAAAACACATAGCTTATGCCCACTCATTGGAATGAGCTTAATGAGCGGATTCCAATGAGGGGTCATAAGCTATGTTTCTGAGACAAAACTGGGAAAAAATAATGAATACTGAATAGTGATTTTTGCAAAAAGTGCTCACCTGTTTTGGCCATTTCGTTGGATAAAGGGTTAACTGATGATGCTGCAGCCGGCATAAGAAATTGCATCATAATTGGAGAATACAAGGAATAACACGGTTCATGCACACTTCAAAGGAAGGAAATCTAGGAAATTTAAAGGGAATTGTGTTGCAAAGCTTGAAACTTCGATTTGAATTGATCCAAGTCACACAAATTTGAGATTTTTTAAACTGTTGAGATGTTCTCAGATACATAATTATTTAAACTGTACACCATGATAGAAAACATTCCATAAAGTTTATTAAATTTGGCAGCTAGTGACATTACACAAGATTATCATCATCTTCAGAATCTGCAAACTATCAAAAAGTACAGATTGATCACAAAACTTTTGACAGAAATTTTGAATGAAAATTTTTCAAAACAAAATCATAAGTTTCCTTTTTAGGAAAAGACTATTTTCCAACCTCCCCACAACCAACTCACTCCATCCTCTGAACTAACAATAAATGGAATGTCCAGCAAACATTTAATAAAACAACAGACAAATGTTAAGTTGAAGTGGTATTCAGTTTCAACTGGCGTTCTACTGGCTATTTAGAAAGAATAATTTCCCTATGACTGGGCCATATGAATTATAGAGTAAATGAAATTTATAACCCCTTAATCAAATTAAAGTGTCAATGACACTGTAGCTCAACTTGTCAAGACATGTACATGTATAGTATGTGACACAGCAATGACAAAGATCTAGGTAATGACCTGATAACAAAGGTACATATAAAATATTGTAATGGTCTGTACATAAATACTGACCGTAGCCTGTAACAAATGTATAGGTAAAGTATAGTAAAGGTGGGTGACAGTCAGATGCTAAACTAGACAAGAAATCTTTGAGTCCCAGAGTGGGTCTGACTGAACCCCAAAATATTTGTTCTCATAGCACAGTGATAACAAAGGCATCCCAAAACACACTCATTCCTGTCCCAAGGTGAAAACAAAGGTACCCAAGAAGTTTCATGAAGATCAGTTCATAAATACGAGCTGTATAGAAGTTGTGACAAAAAACTGATTGGACCTAATTTTGGTAGAAAATGGCCACTGGCAGCCATCTTGAATTTTGGACCGCACTCAAACACTCGTTCTCGTCCCAAGGTGATAACAAAGGTACCCAAGAAGTTTCGTGAAGATTGGTTGATAAATACAGCCTCTAGCCCGAGCCGTATTGACATGTGCACTTACAGTGTATGAGTAGCACTAAATAAATCAAAATTCATCTAATTTGCATAATTTCTGCACGAGAAAAAAACCTGTACTGTATGTGATGTATTCCATTTTACTAAACATTCATACAAAAATTTATTCAAATCAGAACTTTCATACAGAAGTTCTGTACAAAGACTGACTGCACTAATTTTGGTACAAAATGGCTGTGGTGGCCATCTTGAATTTCGGACCACACCCAAAAACACTCGATCTCATCCCACGGTGATAACAAAGGTACCCAAGAAGTTTCGCAAAGATCGGTTCATAAATACGCCTCTTTCCTGAGCCGTATAGAAGTTGTGTACAAAAAAACTGATTAGACCAAATTTCGGTACAAAATGGCTACTGGCAGCCATCTTGAATTTTGGACCGCACTCAGAAACACTCGTTCTCATCCAAAGGTGACAACAGAGGTACCCAAGAAGTTTCGTGAAGATCGGTTGATAAATACAGCCTCTAGCCCGAGCTGTATTGACATCTGTACTTACTGTGTGTAAGTAGCACTGAAAAAATCAAAGTTCATCTAATTTGCATAATTTCTGCACGAGAAAAAAACCTGTATTATATGTGATGTATCCCATGGTACTAAACATTCACACAAAATTTTTTTCAAATCAGCGCTTTCATATGGAAGTTCTGTGCAAAAATCTGATCGCACCTAATTTTGTACAAAATGGCTGCCATCGGCCATCTTGAATTTCGGACCGCACCCCAAAACACTCGTTCTCGTCCCACGGTGATAACAAAGGTACCCAAGAAGTTTCGTAAAGATCGGTTTATAAATACGGCCTCTTGCCCGAGCCGTATTGGCATTTGCACTTACAGTGCTGAAATTAACACTGAATACATCAAAGTTAGTCTAATTTGCATAATTTACATACGAGAAAAAAACCTGTATTATATGTGATGTATCCCATGGTACTAAACATTCTTACAAAAAATTATTCAAATCAGCGCTTTCAAATGGAAGTTCTGCGCAAAAATCTGATTTCACCAAAGTCTCAAAATGGCCGCCAGCGGCCAACTTGAATTTCGGATCGGCCCCCAAAACACTCGTTCTCGTCCCACGGTCATAACAAAGGTACCCAAGAAGTTTCGTAAAGATCGGTTCATAAATACGGCCTCCAGCCCGAGCCGTATTGAATTGTTGACGGACAGACGGATGAAGGACGACTGGCCATGGCATAAGCTCAAATTTGGCTTCGCCAAAGTTGAGCTAAAAATGAATTTCATAAAGCTAACCTGTGACAAAGTATAAATTACTTCCTGAATATTACATAACTCAATCTGCATTAGCATTCTGTCTTCCAAATCTCATTTCTGACCCAAGAGAGGAACTTTTAGTCAGTTACTGGTACTTACAAGAGTTAGGGTTCATACAAGTTTAAAAAAAAAATTTAAACACTCTCAAGGATTTTTTAATTGATTTGACAAATATTCTGAAGGACAATAGTGGTGAGGCTCCTTAACCCATTAGAGCCAAATTCTGACTTTGATCACTTATTGTGATTAGAAAATGTGAAATACAAAACAAAGATAATAAAAAAAATAAGTCCTAGAATGGAGATTCTCTCTGTTTATCATCATTGTTCTGATACGTCGAGCCAAAATTTTACAATAAACATAAAGTGAGATTCAAACAATGATTAAAAAATCTGAGAAATGGTAATCTCTATAAAACATGTCATGTGTTCTGGTAAAGCGTATTTATAATGCATATGCCTCCAGAGCTCTAGCTAAGGCATACATAGGTATTAACCCTTTACCCAACGTAATAGGGAAAATCTGCATGCGTTATTCACAAAAGTAACCATTCAATTTTCATTATTTTTTCATTTCATTTTTCTTCATCTCAACAACATAGCTTATGACCACCTCATTGGAACGAGCTCACTGAGCTCATTCCAATGAGGGGTCATATGCTGTATTTATGACGCCAAAAAAAAATGAAAGAGTCAATGACTCTGTAGCTCAACTTGGATATGACAGGAATTAGTACTTGCTGTGACCAAGACAACTGAATAATGAATATGACAGGAATTAGTATTTGTTTTGGCCCAGTCAACAATAATAAAAGAATTACAAGGTGACTGTAATGGACTACAGATTAAGACCAATCATTGTAGATTATTATTTTTGTGTGGAAATTTTCAGTCCCAAACAAAATATTTTCAGACTAAAATTTTTTCTTCTTCTTCTTAAAATTGACCAAAATGCATCAAAACACAAAAAACTAATTTCCGGATTTTGGTCCAAAATTTTCTAAGTCCCACCCAGACCCCTAATTTGCATAATTTATTCACGAGAAAAACTCTGTATTATATGTAATGTATCCCATGGTACTAAACATTCATACAAAAATTTATTCAAATCAGATCTTTCATTTGGAAGTTCTGCGCAAAAATCTGATTGCACTTAATTTTGAACAAAATGGCTGCTAGCGGCCATCTTGAATTTCAGACTGGACCCAAAAACACTCCTTCTCATCCCATAGTGATAACAAAGGTACCCAAGAAGTTTCGTGAAGATCGGTTCATAAATACGGCCTCTAGCCTGAGCCGTATTGGGATTTGCACTCACAGTGCTGAAAGTAACACTAAATAAATCAAAGTTAGCCTAATTTGCATATAATTTACGCACAAGAAAAAAACCTGTAATATATGTAATGTATCCCATGGTACTAAACATTCATACAAAAAATTATTCAAATCAGAGCTTTGATATGGAAGTTCTGTACAAAAAACAGATTTCGGCATCGTCGGTACAAAATGGCTGCTGGCAGCCATCTGGAATTTGGGACTGCACCCAAAAACACTCGTTCTCGTCCCACGGTCATAACAAAGGTACCCAAGAAGTTCCGTAAAGATTGGTTCATAAATACAGCCTCTAGCCCGAGCCATAGCAGCTTGGCACTTACAGCTCTGAAAGTAACACTAAATAAATCAGTCAGTCTAATTTGCATAATTTACGCACGAGAAAAAAAACAGTATTATATGTGATGTATCCCATTGTACTATACATTTATACAAAACTTTATTCAAATCAGAACTTTCATACAGAAGTTCTGTACAAAAAACTGATTTTTGCATCATCGGTACAAAATGGCCACTGGCAGCCATCTTGAATTTCGGACCACACCCCAAAACACTCGTTCCCGTCCCAGGGTCATAACAAAGGTACCCAAGAAGTTCCGTAAAGATTGGTTCATAAATACAGCCTCTAGCCCGAGCCATAGCAGCTTGGCACTTACAGCTCTGAAAGTAACACTAAATAAATCAGTCAGTCTAATTTGCATAATTTACGCACGAGAAAAAAACCCGTATTATATGTGATGTATCCCATGGTACTAAACATTTATACAAAACTTTATTCAAATCAGAACTTTCATACAGAAGTTCTGTACAAAAAACTGATTTTTGCATCATCGGTACAAAATGGCCGCTGGCAGCCATCTTGAATTTCGGACCACACCTAAAAACACTCGTTCCCGTCCCAGGGTCATAACAAAGGTACACAAGAAGTTTCATAAAGATCGGTTCATAAATACGACCTCTAGCCCGAGCCATAGCCAATTGTTGACGTACGGACAGACGGACGGACGGACGGACAGACGGACGACGGGCCATGACAATAGCTCAAATTTGACTTCGTCAAAGTTGAGCTAAAAATAAATAAAAAAAAATTTAATCATTCAAGAATTTTGTTTGCAAGTGTCATCTGCCTTTTGTGTTGGGTACATGGTTAAAATGTTTTTTTTCCACAATATACGCTTCACTATAAATTATTTTGGACATAGAAAGAGGCTTTTTACTCATACAACCCCACAAAAGTAGAGTGGAATTATTTAACATCAAAAGACTTGTGGGCTAGTAATTGTTCTAGTCAACAGGTAGACAACACTTGACTTGAAAACAACTGGTCAGGTTTTAAACATTTACCACAATTCCTGCTAGCTATTATTTGAACTGTCTGAGTGAAAGCACATGTTGTGCAATATCAGAGACGTATTGATTTGATTTCTGATTTCTATGTTTTAAATTCTGAAAAATAAAATGTATTCTTTATCTGTCCATTCAGCGAAAATGCCATTACTTCCCAAAAGAGGGAACTCATTTCCATAATCACATATGCAATCTATATTCACATGTACCATAACCCACACAAGTTAAAAAAAGGCAGAAAAAAATATGTTTAACATGTTTTTATCAAGCCTGCAGAGTCTATTTAATCAGATGTAAAAAGAACGTCAATATCTTTTGTTAAATCCAATTATTATGCTGGTCTTGAAACGTTCACTCGCCTGCACATCATAACATGCAGACATTGGTTAATTAATTTTTCAATTTATTATGGTTTAATGATACATTCTTCAGCCATGGTCACCTCGCGTCAGACAGTTTTACGGGTGGAGGAAGTTTGAGTACCTGAAGAGAACCACCACGCACCAGCATGGAGCTGTCAGACTCTCCGATGTACTACCTCTTCACAAGAAAGGTTAGCACTGGTTGAAGGCAAGTGCACCATCAACATTCAGTACGCCTTAGTACATAGGGCCACAGTGACCCCACATGGACAACCAAGATTAAGTGCCTTGCCCAAGGACACAGAGCAGTTACCACTGGTCGAGATTAAAGTGGGGACCTTTCAGTCAGAAGTCCAATGCCCTAATCACTGAGTAACCATGCTCCCAAAAGACATTGGTGCATGACAAGTGAAAAATCACATTTGGTCGACTGGTGTGACAAATGAAAAATTGCAATATTAATGCCCAACATGCAGTCTATGAAAAAAACATTCTGAAATAGTACCAGCATGCTTGGAGTTAATTGGGACAATCATCTGCTATTTTTGAGGAAATGTGTTTTATCTGGAGGGTTAAATATTAATCAAGAAACCTGTCAATTTAAAATCAATCTAACATCAAAAGTTTAAATCACTTCTTGATCAGGCTAATTCTCAGCTGAACAGGAAATGATAAACGATCTCTGATGTTATCATCTAATACCAATATTGCACATTCTGTAAGTTTGTTGATCACATGGATTCCTTCTTGTACAAAGCTTTAATCAACAAGATTCTCTGCTCAGCATTTGGGTTCGTCTTCAACATTCTCCCGTTTTGGCAGGCGTGGTTCCTGATTAGCATAGAGTGGATTCTGAACAAGATTGGTGGGTTTTGCTGGCTTCATTGGTTCAACATACAAGTTTTGTGCCTTGGCACCACCAGAGGCTCCCATGTCCATGTACTGATCATCTCCCTTTGCATTTTCATACGTGGAGTCATTTTCTTTTGCTGCAGTTGCATTGTTGTTTTTCAGTAGTGTTTCAGCATCACCTTCAGTAGAAGCACATGCACATCCACCTTCGAGCTGATTCACACCATAACTAAAATGCTTGTGAACTTCCTCATACAAGTTGTTTACTTCATTAGCTTCAATACAAGATGTCCGCACAATGCCTGGAGGTAGAGCTGGCAACTCTCTATTCCCATTGATTTGAGAATATGACACATTATCAAATCTTATTTGTGGCTCTTCGTAATAAACATCTGCTTTCTCCTTCCTGAAAAATAAAATAAAACTAATTTGAACCCCAAAACATTAACTCCTTGCATGCTGCTGGCAGATGATCCTGCCCAGAACATAATTTCTCTTACCACTGAATTAAGTATCATTTGAGCACATTTAATCAAATTTCCCCATGTAAATTGCATAGATTGTTTCACCAATGATTTCTTGAATAAATTTAGATGAATGTTTCATCAAATCTAGCCATGGCTGCTTCAAAGCAGCCATGGGTAGATTGATGAAAACTATCTTAAAAATATGCTGGTTAAGAGTAAAGCAATCATCATACAACTTTTATTATTTTTTCAATTTTTGCCCACAAAACATAGCAGATGTTAAGATCATTCCAATGGGGGATCATAAGCTGTGTTTTGGAAACAAAAAACATGAACGAGACTATATGTGTCACGATGACATGACCGTCCACATGTAGCATGGTCGAACATTTCAATGATTCTCTAATGTTTTACAGTCATTCAGAAAGTTCAAGGTCTTCAACACCATGAAAATCATTGGACCGGAACCAAACTCAAACTCAATTTTGTAGGTACACATCACAATGCCACATACCAGAAATCAACCAGTCTGTGTGTATAGCAAAATAAAAGTCTGAAAAACTGATTCTCTTAGTTTTCACATGATAAAGTAACTTCAAGGTCAATAACAACTCTGCGAAAAATCATCTGACTGGGACCAAACTCGAACTCGATGACAAAGCCACACACCAGAAAACAGCCAACTATCTAATGTATTGTGAAAAAAAGGTCTAGAAAACTGATTCTCTTGAGTTTTCACATCATAAACTAAGTTCAAGGTCAATAATCATCAGACTGGATCAAACTTGAACGTGATTTGTAGGTACCCATGATGACAAAATAATATATCAGAAATCAGCCAATTATCTCGACATATGGTGAAAAAGTCTGGAACTGTTATTTCAATGACAGAATGCTGGATGAACAAGGGTAACACTATATGCCCCTGGCCATTTCAAGGGGTGGGGGCTCATAAATATGTATTCAAGAAATTTTTATAAAAGTGTTGTCAGCTAGTAGTGTAAGGTAAATGTTTAACTTAATACCAACATTATCAGTGGAAAATATGCAAGTAATACAATTTTTCAATTTAATTATTTACTTATTGGTGTTTAAAGTCACTTTAAGCATCTTTAAGCATCTTATGACCGCAACGTAGGGATGAAGTCAAGTTTAGCTGATTGTTTATACCTTTGCTGCCCCACTTTGGAGGATTTCCACCCAAAGCATTGGTTCGAGGTCCTAATTTCTCAGTAAAGCAGAATCTGTTTACCACAGTAAACCTGCACCACTCCATTTTCAAGGGAAGAATAATTCAATAAACCAAGATAAAAACAAGAGGCCCCAGAGGGCCTGAGGGCGCTCACCTGACATGGTAGTCTAAATATCAAACCAGGGACTTGACTTGAATAAGCTGCATACGCCCCCTCCCAAGAAAAGCATTGACCGAAACGCAGAAAAAACAAAAAAAAAAATTTCGAATTTTAGTCCAAAATTTTAAGTCCCACCCGGACCCCAATTTTTCAGGGAAAAATTTTTTTTTTTTTTTTTTTTGTCTTAAAATTGACCGAAACGCAGAAAAAACAAAAAAAATTTTTTTTTCGGATTTTGGTCAAAAATTTTGAAGTCTGCAATGGGACCCCAAATTTTCAGCCTAAATATGAACCCAGGGATTTGGCTTCAACAAACTTGAATCTCACCCCCCTAAGGATGCTGCATACCAAATATCAAAAGATTCTTATTGGTAGATCTGAAGAAGATTTTTCAAAAATACTCCTCATACTGCACTAATTTAAACATTTGGGCTCCCATAGAGAGCCCAAATATCGACCCAGGCAACTGATTTCAATAAACATGTAAAACAATCTTCCAAAGATGTTATATGTGAAATTTGAAAGCTTTTGGAGCAGTGGTTTCGGAGAAAAGTAGTCTTATGTTTTTCCCATTACCCAGTGTTAAAAAATGCTGACTCAGCACTTTTTCAAAGTCCCCAAAAAGTACCTCATGATAAAACTGATGGCAATTTTTTTTTTACCATTCCATTCTGTTGGTCCTAAGGAAGCTTCACGACGAATAAGAATTCTCAGTGCCGTATAGTTTTGGAGATATGGGCGTTTTAATTTTTTTCTATTTTTAGCTCCTGTGGTTCCCACCGGGCTATGGGGAAAAAAATTTCTATATAAATTAGGTACTTATGACCCAATAAGCACTCACATAAAATTTGGTTCAAATCGGCCTCGCGGTTTGGAAAATAGAAATTTGGGGCGGGGCCAAAATTTTGGCCCCTCCTTTAACATCGTCAAATATAGCCCCTCCAACTTCTCTTGAACAAACTTGAGTCTAGACCTCAAAAGGAAGCTGCATACCAAATATCAAGTCTCTGCTATTGCTGGTTCTTGAGAAGAAGATTTTTTAAGAATTGGAGCATTTTTGCCCCATTCCTCTGCTCAATGTGAGCCGAAACCTAATTTGACAAAAAATCAAAATGCCCTTATATAACCCCTATTCACATGAAATTTCATTAATATGCGGCCAGTGGTTTGGGAGAAAATGGCCCAAACACCACCTTCACGACGGACGCCGGACGACAGATGACGGACGATGGACGAAAAGGGATCAGAATAGCTCACCATGACTTTCAGTCAGGTGAGCTAACAAGAGGGGCAAATGCAAAGTGCCAATACCCCTGAGCCGCCAAAATGTTTCTAAGTCAAAAGAGAGAAAAAGGGCCATAACTCTGGAAAAATTGTGTGGAAGAAATTTATGCTACACAGGTATCGTTCCCCCATGATGAACTATCACAACACCAAATTCATTCAAATCAGAGTAGCAGTGGCTAAGATACAAGGGAAAATGTTGGTACGGACAGCCGGACAAATAGACGGACGGAGGTCTTCACTAGATACCCTTTTGACTTTTAAAGTAGGGGCCACAATAACTCCTCGCATCCTAGTAAAAAGTATTTACTTCATTTGTTCATTACAACCTGTTTGAGAGAGCCAAAAGGAGAATGATACATAATCCTCCTCACTGGGGGTGTCAAGGCATGCCCTCAGGCAACCCGCCAAATTCTGTAAGGAATTCGACACTGTTATGGGTGGTTTGTTTGCCACTTTCTGTGGAGTTTACAGTACAGTCACCATCGACTGGTCGTAATCTATGCATGGGTAGTGATGCCCACTCATGTGTTTACCAGGTAATAAAAATTATCATCATCAAAATTTAATTAATGAAGCACTGGGTTGTACCCGATGTTTCATTAATTAAATTTTTGATGATTATTCTTATAATTTGTGTTTGGAATATAATATTACTGCTCCTATGGAAATATTGCCCACACAAGTAAAGTGACCAATCCATGGTGGCCATACTGTATGAAAAGATTTCCACATATTTAATATGATGTCCTTTATTCACAAAGACTTAGATATTCTTTCATGCACCAATTATGGATTTTCCATTCAATAAGTATTAAATTTGCCTTGAAAACATCAAGATATCAACACAATTAGTGGAACTACATGACATAATCAAAAAATTATAAATTTACAGTAATTTGTATGTTTTTATACTTATCAAACACAAATTTTGAACAACACCCCCCCCTCCCCCAATCCACAAAATTTGATCGCAAAACCGAAAATTAAAAGTCCTATCTGGCCCTCCATACATTTACTCTCCGCACCTGCGCAGACATCAGGAAGTGACCGGAATTGGCACCAACATCATTCTTTGTAAAAGAGAGTACTACATAAAAATTCGTCTCCGTCTGGGCCATTGTTAAGTACAAAAATATACAAATTACTGCAAGTTTATAATATTTTTACACTGTAAACCAATGGCCCATACTAGCTGAATCGTAAAAAGGTGGAGGGCCTTTTTACGATTAGTATATCAACATAGTTCCAATCCTGTAATCCAAGGTGAAAGGAAATTAAAATTCTTAGGAATTACATGTATTTCTCTCTATACAGAAATAGAGAAGACATATCATACAAAAGGAGCCCAGTTCAAGTAATTCCGTATACTTAGCATGAAGACTATGCTAATTGGATTTAACGATTTGTAAGGTTAGCCCAGACTAAGCCCCAAAAATTAGGATGGCGTTTTAAAGAATGAGAGAATGTCCCCCACAAACATACGCCATAATCAATAAAACTCCAGCTGTATGCAGGATATAATTATGGACAAAACAGCTTCCTTCATAGTTACATACCTATTAAGCTAGAGGAGATGTAAAAAATCACCCCCCCTTTTCTTTTGAAGGAATCTTCAAAAAGAAAGATCGGAGCGCTCTGGAATCAGTAAAAGAGGTACCAAAAAACAATATAAAACAATATAAATATTCGTCAAACAGGCACTAAGGTATTAATTTATTATTAATAAATGCTGCTTAACGCCACTTCAGAAGTTAAGGCTATAGCGACGATCTCGGTAATTAATACTGCCCACTATATAACGCAGTGGCGGATACAGGAGTTCTCCAGGGGGTGGGGGTGGGGGGCGAATCGTGCAGATGCCAAAGGCATCTGCCACGAGTGCCGAAGGCACAAACTTTTGTAGGGAGGTCTGGAAATGAGCGACCAAATGGGGCATTCTGGTGGCTTCTGGGGTGGAAATCCTCTTGAATTTTTGAATGGCTAATTAACACTTTTTAAACAGCATGTTTCAGAATTTCAAATTCTGTCATACGTTCAAGACAGAATTAGAAAATTTGAAATATGCTCTTCAGATCCGTTTACCATAATATTGTATTTTGGACACAGTGTTTACAGTCATAACCGACTTAACCTCAGGAGAACATTGCGATCTGCCAGCGTTTGAAAGTTTTCAGCAGTCAGCCCTCTAGGCTTAGGTACCCCATGACTATGCCAATTAAGATCCTGACCAATAATTGGCATAGCCATGGGGTACCTGAGGCTAGGGGCATGTAACACCTCAAAATCATGCTGTGTCGGTGACGCTATAAATGAAAGTGACCAGTAGATAAATGTTGCATAATTTCAACGGTATATTTGTTTTCCATAGCGAATGGTGATGGAGGAAATAAATGTTGTTGTATGTTTTTACTTCAATTCATGTATTGTCCCCATATGAAAATCCTGGCTACGCCCTACATGCGAGACAAACACGAGCTATAGGGGGGGGGGGGGACCGCCCCACTGGCCCCCCCCCCCCCCCTCTGTATCCGCATTTGATATAACGTACACCGCAGACGGCGTATGCAGATATGTCGAAAACCAGTGATATAATATATAACATACACATGTCCAATCGAACCACAATGAACGATCTCTGGAGAATAAACACACTTCCAAGGTAACCCACAGGCTACCTCATTCAGGTGTACAATAAATTTCAGTAACAACACTCCCCGACGTGTACTATCCGATAGCTATAACACTATAAGCGTGGGAATATACAAGATGAGTACGGACATTAATAGAAACCTGGATCTAGAAATGGAAGTAGGTATGATTAACAGGCTCCGATACGGACCGACCCGAAATAATTCATAATTTCAAAGGTCCATAATATAAAATAAAGCGTCAGCCTAATAATCATTATGCGCGTGAGCATTAAAATCCCACATGTAATCATCTGAATACCAATTAACTGGTTATGCAGCCTCCGAGGTACCCAAAGACTAGCAATTTAATTATGATGAAATATGTGCTCATATATGACATATACGAAAAAGGAAACCATTCCAACTAAAAGTGGATGTGCCCATGAGGTCGCCATAGAACACGACCCAGCCGCCAATCGAAAAGTGAAGAAATGCATGTATGTATTTAAACTTATACGAGGCTTGCGGGAAGAAAACTACATCTTGCTCAGTAATCGCCTCTATACACATAGGCGGTGTGTGTTGTGTTGTGTTGTGTGTGTGTGTGTGTATGTGTGTGTGTGTGTGTGTGTGGTAGGGGGGGGGATTCGAAAGCATAGCAAACCCTCCTCACCCGCATTATTTAATCGTTTTTGTGTTAGTTATAAAATAATATAGGAACCACAATGGTTCCCTCACATCTAACCGACTCCATTATGCCACTATGGGCGGAGAAGGGTGTGAAGAACAAAAACTTCCCCTGACAAAGAAGGTCCTCTTGTGGAGGAAGCTTCTGGAGAACGTCCTATAACAGACACTTGAGAAGACTGATCCAAGGTTTCTGTAACGGCAGAGGTGTTACTAGTAGGATTCACTACAAGACTGTTTGATCTTAAACATAATCTACTGAATAAAATGAATTGGAGGATATGCGTATCCTATCATCCATCCCCATGAGATCGACAGAGTGTCTACTGCATGCGCTCAATGGTCTAGGCATGGCAACACAAACAACAGTAACTGATTGTTCCGGTGCATCTCAAACGGATCTAACATGGGGTGATCCCTCTGAGAGCAAAAATGTCCAAATACTCGTTGAGTGTCCATTCCAATTTCAACAGGCGACCTTTCCGATAGAGAGCAAGTCTGCTAGTACATTCAGATGATCCGGTATATGACGGATGAAAAGATGAACATGATGATTCATGACGTATTAGGAAAATCTTCTCCGTTAGTTGGCATAACGGAAATGAATGGGAGCCACCCTGGTTCCTCAAGACTGTGGGACTTAGGGTCGCGCCCCAACCCGTCATAATTGTGAAAGCTGGATCCGGCAGTTGCAGCATAACTCTGAGTTAACCACTGAATATCTGCCCAATTGAACCCTTGTTTTACTAGGTCCATTACAACAATACTGGTTCAAGCGAAAGCGTCTTCACACTCCAGTTCTGAGTAAAGAATATCTGGAGGGGACGTGCACGCAGGCGGCCCATCGGAATGAGATCCACAGCCGCTCCACACAACTCCAACAGCCGCATGAATTCCCTCACTATTAATGCGTCTGAGTGTGGACAAAAGCGAGCATAACAACTGACTAATTTTGCTCTGGGTAACGGCAGGCGAACCAGATTCCAAGTGAATAGACGACTTGAACGGAGCAAGATCCGACTTTTTCTCGTTACGATGAAACCGAGATGGGGAGTAATAGCAGACTCTGAACATCGTTCTGAAGAATAATAATAAGGTCGTCCAAGTAAGCAGGCGTTACCGCAGAAAAATGAGCATGAAAGTAAGACATTACAGAGTTCATTATTCGAGTGAAATGCCCAGGGTGCCAGATTCAGACCAAAGCATATTGATCTGAACTGGTACACATCCCCTTGTATGGCAGGCCGCAGGTACTTTTAGAATGCCGGATGTACCAGGACATGAAAGTATGGATCCCTGGATCTTTACTTGCAACATACTCGAACGCTCGCTTTTACCCACTGAATGATTTCCATAAATAAACTTTTAGAGCCATGATAAACTTGTTAGGCCATAAAAAAAGAACCTCTGTTTCTCAGGTCCGCGTGCATGGTCATTTTTGGTGCGCATGCAACCTTTTTATAACACCAAAAAAATCTTCAAAAAAAATTTGAGATATTGTGCTCATTTCGATAAATCGATATTGATGCGTTCGCAAATTTTAAATTAACACATTTCAAGCTTTTTCTACATCATACCTTAATAAAGTGGGTGGGTTTTTAGCAATATTCATGACAGAAAGTGTTTTATTCTGTAAAAGGTAAGTCATAATGACAGCAAGAAGGAAGGTGTCTTTCAGTCTGACAACAAACAGTCACAAAGGGGAATGGTCGATTTGCACCACGTTTGATTCGCACCAACCCTCAGAAAGTCTGCAAAGTCAGGTGCTATGTTGAATGGAACACAGTCTCCTGGCATTTATTTTTAGTAACATTTGTATTGTAAATGGCCGTCATTGGGAATTTGTGTACTGTTATTTGAAAACGTTACGAGTTTCCCAGTTAATTTAAATAAATGCATTTGAGATGCAGGATAATTGGATAACTAATAGTAACCGTTGCTTGATATAAAAGTAACAGTCATAGTTGAAAATAAATTGCATATAGGCAGGTATGTGCGGTCGAATTTGTTAAAAAAAACACACAAACATTCGTTTTGTATTTCATTTTCAGATTTAAAAAAAATATGATTTATGGATGAACTGCCCGTTCAAATGGGTTGTGATAATTTTGAATATGATGGGGAAAAATTGCGATTCACGATTTTATTAGGCAGGTTGTGAAAGGATTTTTTTTTTTTGGTAAAATAAAGCTCTGAAAGTTCGCACTTTGACATTTGATTTGTCCCAGAGATGTTTCAACCCGAGACGTTTCACCCACGAGGCGTTTCATGACTTTCGTCCAGTGTTATAATTTTCACGTTTCACTGAAAAAACAAACATTCAAATCCCACTTCATTTACGACCCAACACCCCTATGGTGAATAACCAATATATTTGCGAAATTTTGCGTGGTCCACCAGGCGTTTGTGTGGGGGTCAAATTACCACAAACAACCTCTCGGGGAGAAAATAAAAAGAAAAAAAAAAAAAAAACGCCCGCCTGCATGCTTTTTTGGAAAAAATGGCCTGAGAAACAGACAATCAATTTTGTATGGCCTTATCCAGTTCAAGTCTATTACTGGTCGGAACGAGCTGTCTGGCTTTGGTACAAGGAACAGGTGATTGTAAAAATCTTGAGAATCCTGATTCTCCATGACCTGCATTGCTTCCTTGATAAGAGAGCTTATACCTCCGGTAGGAGAAACTCTCTTATGCAAGAATTAATGGAAGATTTGTCCCACGCAGATAACTTGTTCGTGGGGTTTTACTCGGAATGATAGCCGTAAGCTGTCCGAGCCTACACTTCTCGCCCACTGATCTTCCGTGATTGTTATCCAGTTTTTTGCGGAGCTTGATAACCTTCCACCAACTGGCCAGCAATAGAGGTCTAAACTACCACCTGTATGACCTGCGAGGCTTACAGGAGGAGGAACCACGACCTCCCCATGAAAAACCATGTCTTGTCGGCCCAGCGGTATCTGACCTATAGTCCCGGTCAGACCTACGCCCATTTTTCGAGTCGATATACTGACAACCTCCAGAGTAATTATAAGAGGGTTTCTTGTATCCTCGTGAGGAGTTTTCTTTTGACGATTTTTGTCTGGAACGCCCTCCTTACTCTTGTCTGCTGAAGAGGGTCGTTGATAAGCTGACTTCAAAAGCAGAGCACTAGACGCTTTCTTAGTAGCCTGTTCATAGACTAACGAAAGCTAGTCGTCAAAGATAAAATGTCCAGAAATAGGAGAGACTCGGAGAGAGCTTTTCACCTTGTCATCTTAACAGTGATGACGACGCAAGGGCAGCATCATGTCTGATTAACTCCAGATTAGCCACTGTTAGGGCAGAGGTATATTTGGTATATATAATTGCCCTGGAAAGAACTCTAAGAGAGGTACGAATGTCCTCAAAATTCCTTTCCCTTGAGATGTTGCGCCATAGCTCTTGTAAGGTGATCAGCGTAAGACATAACGTCCAAATTCCCTCTATTTGAAGAAATTGCCATCTCAATTGCATCCGAGCGAATAGTGAATGATACAGGTAAGGATACCGCTAGATCCCCGGCCTGCTCCTCCAAACGCAGAAGAACTCTCTGAACATCTTCCTCGACCATTTTTAACTGAACGTGGTCCAAAAAACGGTATGTATACGGAAGATGAAGATAAGAAACCGCCTTCTTCCTCGCACTCAAGAGGATAAATACGGCGTCATCTATACGGCCGAAGGCCTGTGACACCTGCATAAACTGAACCGGAAAAGAAAGGACTTCCACTTTTGTCCGGATAAAGTCGGCGCCTAACAACGCATCTGCTCGAACAGACGACTGGACCGACCCAGCACCGTCCGACAGCTCAGATTCTGAGTCTGAGGGAGGCTGCATCTGCACTTGCTGAGATGCTGCAATTAGCTGCACAATCTGCAATAGCAAGTCCGTCATCGAGGCCTGAGGAGCAGCTGATTTCCATTCCTTAGCTGCATGCTGCTCCTGGGACGGTGTGTCGGAAACGGATCCTTTTTCCGAGCATCCCGATGATCAAGGCCTCGTCTCCCTAGCTACCAGATGGTCCGACTTCACAGGCAAAGAGTGGTTCCTTCTTCGTGCAGCAGGCTGGATATCCAAAGTCGGGTAGCTAGGATGCGGCCGTGTGTGCTTTAATAACGTAGTGGTGGAAGCCCTGACTGAAGCCGACCCCGGCTACAGACTAGATGGAGCGTCCCGAGTGGCGGGCGGACATATGCTCCGTCTCGTGCAAGTTTCCAAGCAGAAAACTTCATTTCGGCCTTATGAAACATAGCGGAGGAAGCCTTGACTGAAGCCGACCCCAGCTGCAGACTAAACAGAGCATCCCGAGTGAAGCGCGGACATATGCTCCGGCTTGTGCAAGTTTCTCAAAACAACATCTGACCCCAGACGTTGCTATATTAGAGAGGGAGGCCTCTCCCGCTCGCGGTCTATCAGACCTCACCGAGTACCAGAACTTGCAGACTTCCTCCCTATTTCCGTTGTCGCTGGATGAGCATTTATATTATAGTGCTCGCTCTACCAATCCACCTCTTAGACCGCAACGGACTTATCCGGAGTCACGGCACCCACGGACGGAGTACCGCTTCACCGGACTAGCTAGCTGCTTGCAAGAGATTAACACTTTCACCCAAAGGCCCCAACTCTTGCAATAATGAGCACTGCAGCTAGCTCTATATGATCCAGGGAGCGCGATGACGGTAGAACACTTGGATAGGTGTCAGAATGTCATTACCATGATCATGTTCCTCTGAAATAGAAACTGACATAATGAATTAAAATGTGGTAAGAGGCTCGGATCCTCAGAACCTCACCGCCAACAACATACCGTGACACCCGACTCCAACATCAGTCATCCGAGTGCTACACAAGAATGACAAGAGTCCGCAGGAGCATATCAACTAAAGCCGATATCAGTCCTCCAAACTCCACAACAATATATATATATAACTGAGATACATGAATAATAACAATCATAATTAAATTCAAAATATTTTTTGTAAATCAAAAAAATTTTATTTTTGAAAGGGAACATGAAGAGCCCAAGGGCATCCCGATAGAGCCTAAGTATGGACAAAATCCAAAAATTTTATGAGCTACACTACCGGAATAATAATCCATGTATTCTACAGTATATTATAGTAACAGAATATGAGAAACTACCTAAATATGAGAACGCTGATAATGTAAACAACGTCAATGTAAACAAAACATCAGGCACACAAAAAAGCCCAAAAGCAGAACCAATTGAAATGCTATCAAATGCAAAGCTAGATCTTCATAAGAAGAAAAAATGATACATTGGATGGAAGAAGCAAGACTAAATGGCCTAACACCGCTAGGGTGAGGACGTAACCCTGGGGAAGAAACAGAATAATATTCTGTAATAAATGTTAAACTCCCAAGAAATTTAATAAAAAATTTCAATAAAAAACAGCCAAAAAGCTTAAGAGTTTAACAGGAAGGGTTCATGGAAGGATAGGGAAGGAATACTTAACAAACAGTGGAATAATCATTTTTTAAAATGATGACGTCAGGCATATGTCCTGGAATTGGGAAGCATAAAATAATTTTAAAAATATTATAAAGTTACAGCCCTGTACGTCCAAAAACACCGTTGAACACTTCCTTCATCCAATAACAGCCTTATATCCACCACTTCTTGCATTGATTTGTGTCTGGCATCCTCAAAAAAGGAGATTTTAAAGTACAGATGTCATTTCATTGTTGATGACTTTTAGGGCTAAACAAAGAATGATGTTGGCGCCAATTCCAGTCACTTCCTGACGTCTGCGCATGCGCAGAGAGTAAATGTATCGAGGGCCAGATAGGACTTTTAATTTTCGGTTTTGCAAGCAAAATTTGTGTTTGACCCTTAATAACTTTAAGCACCAGCTTGTCCCACCATTGGTTTACAGTGTAAAAATACTACAACTGTGCTGAGTATTCTTTCATTATTATTCAGTAAACAAACATGTCTAATAGTACTGGTGAAATCATCAAATATTCAGTCAAATCAAGTCTTGACTGAGAAATATTATTTTCAAAGATGAAAGTGTCAATGACACTGTAGCTTAACTTGTGTGTTGTGTTTGATGAAATGGATAATGTTCAATGTTTATGAAAGGATTATGAAATAAGACAAGAATTGTGATAATTGGGAATATGTTCATCTCTGTTACCTGTATGCTATGTTTATGATAAAAATAATATGAGGTGCACCCTGTACTAAAGAGCTGAGGGGTGGGTTAATATGACCTCACAGTTAATGTATGTGGCCCTCACAGTTAACATATATCAACAAAAGTTACCAAGTTACAGTGAAATTATTCCAAAACGAGTCATCCTATCAAGTTACATTAAAATCCCTTCATAAATATGGCCTGTAGACTGTGCTAAAGGTTTTCGGGCTTCGGGCCCCTGTAGTCATCAGTTTCCCAATTGCGTCCAAAGGGGACGTTCTCATCTAGACATTATATGAAGTCAACCTACCAAGTTACAATGAAATCCCTTAATAAATATGACCTGTAGACTGTGCTAAAGGTTTTTGGGCTTTGGGCTCTGGCAGCCATCATGGTTGAATGATCGCAACCAAAAGGGGACATTCTCATCTGGGCATCATCTGGAGTGATCCTACAAAGTTACAATGAAATCCCTTCATAAATATGACCTGTAGACTGTGCTCAAGGTTTTTGGGCTTCGGGCCCCTGAAGCAATCACAGTTGACCAATCACGACCAAAAGGGGATGTCATCATCTAGGCATTATATGGAGTCAAACTTACGGATTACAATGAAGTCCTTCCATAAATGTGACCAATAGAC
This sequence comes from Pictodentalium vernedei, assembly GCA_031216915.1. Classification (NCBI taxonomy): domain Eukaryota; kingdom Metazoa; phylum Mollusca; class Scaphopoda; order Dentaliida; family Dentaliidae; genus Pictodentalium; species Pictodentalium vernedei. Next base: position 555,736,766 of record CM062297.1, on the reverse strand, counting down.
TATGCAAAAGGTTTTGGGGTTTTGGGTTCGGGCAGCCATCAAGGCTGAATGATCGCGACCAAAAGGGGATGTTCTCATCTAGACATTATTTAGAGTCATCCTACCAAGGTACAATGAAATCCCTTCATAAATATCACCTGTAGACTGTGCTAAAGATTTTCGGGCTTTGGGCCCCTATAGCCAACACAGTTGCCTAATGGTGTCCAAAAGGGGCTGTTCTCATCTAGACATTACATGAAGTCAACCTACCAAGTTACAATGAAATCCCTTCATAAATATGATCTGAAGACTGTGCTAAAGGTTTTCGGGCTTTAGGCTTGGGCAGCCATCATGGTTGAATGATCGCAACCAAAAGGGGGCATTCTCATCTGGACATCATCTGGAGTGATCCTATGAAGTTACAGCGAAATTCCTTCATCAATATGACCTGTAGACTGTGCTCAAGATTTTTGGGCTTCAGGCACCAACCACGACCAAAAGGGGATGTCATCATCTAGGCATTATATGGAGTCAACCTAACAAGTTACAATGAAATCCTTCCATAAATAGGACCTACAGATATGCTAAAAGTTTTGGGGCTCGGGCAGCCATCAAGGCTGAATGCTTGTGACCAAAAGGGGACGTTCTCATCTAGCTACAATGAAATCCCTTCATAAATATGACCTGTAGACTGTGCTAAAGGTTTTCAGGCTTCGGGCTCGGGCAGCCATCATGGTTGAATGATCGCAACCAAAGGAGACAATCTCATCTGGGAATCATCTGGAGTGATCCTGCGAAGTTACAATGAAATCCCTTCATAAATATGACCTCTAGACTGTGCTCAAGGTTTTCGGGCTTCGGGCACCTGTAGCCATCAGAGCTGACCAATCACGATCAAAATGGGATGTCATCATCTAGGCATTATATGGAGTCAACCTAACAGGTTACAATGAAATCCTTCTATAAATATAACCTTTTGCCTATGCTAAAGGTTTTTGGACTCGGGCACCCAACAAGGCTGAATGATGACGGCCAAAATGGGACGTTCTCATCTACGCATTATACAGAGGCATCCTACCAAGTTACAATGAAATCCCTGCATAACCTAAACTGTAAAACTGCATTTTTGACGAAAGAAAAAAAGTGCCTAATTGGCCCCAGGTGGGTGGGGTGGAGGTGGGGAGCAGTGGTGGGGGTGGGGGCAGGTAGGGGGGGTGGGGGCATGTTATGTGAGTTTAAAAAAAGGTTCCGCATGTAGTGACTGTAAATAGTTCAAAATGCATATTCGAGGAAAGAAAAAAAAAATGCCTAATTTGGGGGGGGGGGGGGGGGGGGATCATTTCTGTCTGGATTTTTAACCACAAACTTTAACAAAAAAAAGCATTTTTGACGAAAGGAAAAAAAAAGGTTCTGCATGTAGTGACTGTAAATAGTTCAAAATGCATATTGGAGGAAATAAAAAAAAATGCCTAATTGAGGGGGGGGCAGAGGGGGAGGAGGTGCACGTAAGTTTAAAAAAGGTTCCGCATGTAGTAACTGTAAATAGTTCAAAATGCATATTGGAGAAAAGTAGAAAAAAAGCCTAATTGGGGGTGGGGGTGGGGGTAGGGGGGGGGGTGTTTGTTTGGGTTTTCAACCACAAACTTGGAGTCACCCTACCAAGCTACAATGAAATCCCTTCATAATTATGGCCTGTGGAATATTCTAAAGGTTTTCGGGCTTCGGGCCTCTGTTGCTGTCACAGTTGCCCAAAAGGGGACGTTCTCATCTAGACATTATATGAAGTCAACCTATCATGTTACAATGAAATCCCTCCATAAATATGACCTGTAGACTGTGCTAAAGGTATTCGGGCTTCGGGCCCCTGTTGCCGTCACAGTTGCCCAAAAGGGGACGTTCTCATCTAGACATTATATGAAGTCAACCTATCAAGTTACAATGAAATCCCTCCATAAATATGACCTGTAGACTGTGCCAAAGGTTTTCGGGCTTCGGGCTCCGGCAGCCATCATGGTTGAATGATCGCAACCAAAAGGGGACATTCTCATCTGGGCATCATGTGGATTGATCGTACAAAGTTACAATGAAATCCCTTCATAAATATGACCTGTAGACAATGCTAAAGGTTTTCGGGCTTCGGGCACCTTTAGCCGTCAAAGTTGCTCATGTCCAAAAGGGGACGTTCTCATCTAGACATTATATGAAGTCAACCTACCAAGTTAAAAAGAAATCCCTCAATAAATATGACCTGTAGACTGTGCTAAAGGTTTTCGGGTTTTGGGCTCGGGCAGTCGTCACGGTTGGCAGATCATGCCCAAATGGGGAAATTCTCATCTAGACATCATAAGGCGTCATCCTACCAAGTTACAATGAAATCCCTCCACATTAAACATGACCTGCAGACTGTGCTAAAAGTTTTTGGGTTTCGGGCTTGGGCAGCCATCACGGTTGATAGATCATGCCCAAAAGGGGACGTTCTCATCTAGGCATTATACAGAGGCATCCTACCAAGTTACAATGAAATCCCTTCATAAATACGACCTGTAGACTGTGCTAATGGTTTTCGGGTTTCGGGCTCGTGCAGCCATACCGGTTGCCTGATCGCGACCAAAAGGGGACGTTCTCATCTAGACATGACCCCAAACCTGCATATGAAATTTCGTGACGATCAGACAAGAACTGCGGGGTGTAGCCCGTGCTAAAGGAAAATGTGAACAGACGTCACAGACTCACAGACTGACAGACTTCCGCACGCGTGATGGCAATAGCTTATCTTGACTATGTCAAGTTAAGCTAAAAATCAGCATCAAATTTAAACATGGGATTATTATACATTAAAATATTAGGAACATTTCAATTTCAAAGATATGTCTAGGATTTAACTTGCTTACCCTATACCCTTTACCTAACATGAAAAGCATCAACACTTGCCAAAAAATTATTGAATAACTAATTTTTTTTCATTTTTTGTCTCAAAAACATAGGTTATGACCCCTCATTGGAACGAGGGGTCATAACCTATGTTCTTGAGACAAAAATGAAAAAAATAATTGAAATTAATTGGCGATTTTTTTAGAATAGCGCTGACCGGTTTTGGCAGTTACGTTGTCTAAAGGGTTAATAGCAATGAGTCATTGTTTACATTCTGCACAGGTCGTCTGCACACGCACAGAAATCAGCTGACGTAATTGAGTAAAACTGGGAATGTGTTACAGTGTGCATCAAATAAGCATGCATTTACTCTGCTGAACAGTATTACTCTCTCTGTTCATGCTTTATAACCATGTTTTCTCTCTGCTGAAACAATAGCATAACCCCATTTTGTTGCCCATGTAATATAGGGTGAGACAGGTGATTACCACCTGCAGGATTTTCCATTGAGGCGTGGGATAGCAGGCGAGGGTGATCACCCTCCTCAGAATGACTGGTCTGTGAATGTTAGGTGGGTTTGGGGGGCACAAATGTCCAAGATGCACTGGAGGAGAATGGTCAACTGAAATGAGATATAGATCCATCAATGTCAGGTTTTAATTTGTATTAAAAGGAGCATTTGTGTTGGAGAGGGCATAAATATACAGCAACACCAAAACAGATTGTGATGTCTATTTGTGCCATGTCATCAGAGGCATCGATAGGGGGATTTAGGAGAGTATGAGACACCCCATCCCAATAATTTTTCCAGTCAGGATATTTTGTCAGGATTGGAGTCTGAGACATAAATTCTCTCTTGATACTAATCATGTATTTTCTAAAATGGCTAAATTTGATTCTTCGACTTGTGTCACACACACAATCGGATATACAAATGGCAGTTTCGTGGTACCCAATTCAGGTGCAGACACAACATGCCCAATTTAGAGTACCTGTATGGTATGTGTTAATTAAATAAGAGGTTGAGTCACAACTACTAATTTTTTTTTTATGTAATAACTAATAAACGTTCAGGAAGTCCGGAGCCTTTTTTCAACAATAATCCTGTTGAGCTGGGAGGTTAACCGCAACCACAGGTCAGGATAGAGGCTACCGAAGAACACAACCGCACTCCAATAAACACAACTGCAAATTCGGTTTCAAAATTCCAGTGCATTTTAAGATACTGCACGTAATATCGAATTACCAGAATGACCACATAATTCACATTCACTTTATAATAAATGCAAAAAATGCTGGCCACCGTCAAATAATTTCTGTATACATGCAAATGGAATTAAAAATCAAAACTGTTGTACACTATACTTGCACCAATGACATTTTCAAGACAATAAGCCAAGATTTGAAGCTTTCAGTATGAATACACGAAATTAAACATGATAGTCATCAATATCCATGACCTGTCAACACCAAGGCTGAAGCACTGTAAAATGTTTATCAAATGCAGTTTCCTTTGATGAACTGCATCTTGCCACTTGCATACTGTCCAATATATTTATTTCTATGTGTAATTTTGAAAAGCTTGAACACCAAAATCGGATTCAAATTCATAGTTGAAGTTGTATGGAAATTTAGGTTTACAATGATCTAAATAAGTGACTTTTACTTGATAAAATTTTGAGGGTTGGCATAATTTTTTAGCGGTTGGTCGGGTTATCCTAAACACAGTTTTGGTTTTTTTTCCGGCCTGACATTTTACAACACCACAGGCATAGATATGTTATAATTATTTATTCAACTGATACAATTAACAGAAGATGCCTTGTTAGTTGTTAGAGGAAGATGTTGTAATTATAGGACCGATCTGATAGGTATATACAAAGTTTCTATATGCTCATGGACAACCGAAATCTCAACTGAGGTTTTTTTAATTTAAAAAACTGAAACTGCAACCAAAGTGTAAATCCCACAACCTCCCAGCTCTATAATCCTGAATGACTAATATTCCAACTACATGATCAAGGCACAAGGCATGCTTTGATCATGTAGTTGGAATATTAGGCAGTTGGGACATATGCCATCACAGTCAGGACAAATCAGGTTTATACCCTCATAGGACCGATCTGATAGGTATATACAAATAGTTTCTATATGCTCATGGACAACTGAAATCTCAACTGAGGTTTTTTTTATTTAACAAACTAAAACCGCAACCAAAGTGTAAATCCCACAACCTCCCAGCTCTATAATCCTGAATGACTAATATTCCAACTACATGATCAAGGCACAAGGCATGCCTTGATCATGTAGTTGGAATATTAGGCAGTTGGGACGTATGACATCACAGTCAGGACAAATCAGGTTTATACCCTCACAGTCTGTCATCTTTATGACACTCCTGCATGCCATGTATTTTAGTCTTAATCAGAAAATACCTGCCAGAAAATCCAAATACCTGTCCATGCATCTCTTTCTGGGGGGTCCTTGCCCAGGTCTGATCATGGTTCGGTCTAATTCTTCTACATCAATCATCTTTCAACCCAAACCTTTGAGTTGGAAGGTGGTTGACAAAAGAAACAAGTAAAAATTTGGAACAGCCAACAGATTCTCCAAAAATCAAATTGATAGAAACAACATACTGATTTTTTCAAATGCAGTAGTGTGAAATGGTTTAAGCCACATAAAAAAACAAAAACAAAAACGTGGGAAAGGACAAGGGTAACAGTATTAAAAGCTGCTTGGGAAGGGGATTAAACTGGCTTTTCAAGACACGTCACAGCTTAATTAGGGTGAATGTAAAAGCAGATTTGATTATATTGACAGTGGGAATTTAATAAGATACCAAAAATGTTTTATCACTTTACCATTTGCCACATTTCATGGGGCATAACTGTGGAATGGTAAGTGCCATATCAATGACCTGCATTTCATAGTATACAGTAATGTTGCAAAATTATAAAGTCATACATCAAAGTGAACTGGAGTTATCATCCATTGATTTTGCCACATTTCAAGAGGCATAACTGGAATGATTGTGAAGACATTTGTCAGATATCTGAAATAGCACAGTGTATTGTAGGGCTATAGGTTTGCCATGCGAAGGGTTAGGACCAGTAACAGGTAGATGTATATAACAGAATGGTTTACGTTGGATGAAGGTAGTGTATGATCGATGATAACGTGTTTGCATAGCATCAAGTTTTATGCGACTGACCAGTGAAATATAGCATGTGGTGAGAATGTCGTTTTGTGCGTGAAGTTAATGCAGGTATTGTGTATTAATATGCCTCTGTACCTGTAACAGACGGCTTGTCTCGCGATAGTGTGTTACGGCAGAATGATGACCTAGCAGGCTGTCGCTGTTTCTGGATGCTTCATGTACAGATTCGAGGTTGGTTTTTGTATATATTTTTACTGATCTTCGGACCGCAGACCGTATATAATAAGCTTTCGATATATATACTTGGATTTTAATGTTTAAATTAACGTCAGTTAACATAATTTGTGCTATCCGGGTATGTGATAATTTGCGCCATCTGGGTATGTGATAATTTGTGCCATCCGGGTACGTGATAATTTGTGCCATCTGGGTATGAGATAATTTGTGCCATCTGGGTACGTGATAATTTGAGCCATCTGGGTTTGTGATAATTTGTGCCATCTGGGAACGTGGTAATTTGTGTCATTCGGGTACGTGGCAATTTGTGATTCGTTTATGTGTTACTTAGTGCAATAACTAAACTACATACTAGTCCGCACTGCCGAGTCATCTACATTCTTTTCTTCTCTTTTGTGCTTGTCAGTACGTGTCACTTTCGTTTATCTAAATGTATTTAGTATTTTAAATATTTCTTGTTCAGTTTGCGTGGTAATCCTTGACAGTTAAAATTGGTAGTATATGGGGACTTTTTGTATTCAAGTTTCTACACTCCGTTAGTTGGGCATAGTCATCATGTACAGGTCTGATGGAGGGTCAGTGGTGCCACAGTAGTTATGGTGCCTACTGCCAGTAGAGTATGTCAGTGAATTCAACTTGTCAAGAATTTTGGACTCTTGAGTGTTTCGACTAGCAGTATTTGAAAATCTATAAACTATTATGTATGTAATAGTTATCTAACTTGTGTTGGGGAGGAACAATGAGTACAATTGACTTGCAGTTAACCTTTCAAGACTTATGCCAGCAGTGATGTTCTATTCCTTTGAACTTGATTATAAACTATAGACTAGATGCCTGTATTTATTCTTACATGAAAGGTAGTTTGTAGACTGGTAGAATCCATTAACCACATCATAAACTGTAATGGGAAAGGACAATTCGTAGAAGCTTGGTTTTTACACACAATGTGTGACATGTTTACCTAGGGACAATTCATTGCATATTTCATCATTTGCACTTCATCTTGCCATCATGTTTGCTTACAATCAGATCCATTTTGTTTACATGTTGCAGTATCAACGGGGTGAGGTGCAATCAGTGTACTTTTAAAGCAAGGATTATTAACTGTTTCTACAAATTTAACAAATAAACAAAGAGCATGTACTTACAATTAGTTTGAAACTTGTATGTTATCGTCAGCCCATTGAGAGTTGTCAGCCTTGTTGGTGACAATGATAAACGTCATAATGATGAGAATTTAACTTGACCTGCATTTCATGGTAGGTAGTAAAGTTTCAAAATTATATGGTTGTACATCAAAGCGAACTAGAGTTATCATCTGGAAACCATTGATTTTAGCATTTTGTGACTTTTCAAGGGGTATAACTCTGGAACGGTAAATGGCATAATGGTAAAAATCAAACTTGACCTGCATTTCATGGTAAGCAGTAATGTTTCAAAATTATAAGGTCATACATCAAAGCAAACTAGAGTTATCATTCAGAAACCATTTTTTCAGATGGATGGGTGGGCAGATAGACGAATAAAGTGGCGATTATATGCTCCCCTGAAATTTTTATCAAGGAGCATAAAAATAAACGAAGCTGGCAAGAGGTAGAATTATATTACTGAATTACAAATTCGTTTACATATGGCAGATACAGAAAATGTACAATACTGCATCAAACCATGAAGATCAAGTTCTGAGAGAGACGTGGTGGTGATTTTAATCAAATCAAACAAGACTTGACTGGAAATCACTATGAGGGTACTTGAATTTGGTCTGTAACACTTCTTGTGGGTTAAGGGACTATTTCTGACTTTGGTGTATTTTACTATAGTTAACCCATTCCCTAAAATGACCGGCAGACGATACTTGCAAACAAAATTCTTGAATAACTAAAATTTTTTCCATTTTTTGCATCAAAAACGTAGGTGATGACATTTCAACGAAGCGATCTAAACAAGCTCATTCTAATGAGGGGCCATAAGCTATGTTTTTGAGACAAAAATGAAAAAGTAAAGAAATGGTGAATTTTGTGAATAGTGCTGGCTGGTTTTGGCCACTACATTGGTTAAAGGGTTAAGCCACTTAGCCAATGAAAATTATTTTATTAACAGGAGAATTCAATTAACAAGTATTTTGTCACTTTTCTGTATTCTAGAGATCAAATTGATTATTTACTTTATTATATCTTGTTTGACAGAGCACTTGGAGTTCTGTAAAACAAGTTTAGATAGATTAAATGCCTGTATTGGATGTAGTGAGGTCAAAAAGATCTACAAACAAGGGAATTTGGTGACTGTGTGAAGTTAATTTCTCAACATATTACCAGATTATTTTCAATTATCAGGAGTTTTTTTCTTTTACCTATATGAAAGTAACTGATTAAATTTGTACTGATAGCATGGTTAACAGTTCTGCATTTTGAAGTTATATTCAATAAACAAGGATACTCAATTCAGAGATTTCAATTAAGTGGGTTCCACTGTATTTCAGATCATGTGAATAAAAATGAAGTCTATGAATGAGAATGTGACATCAGGACTTGATTGAGTAGAGACTGACTTCAAATGAGTTATCAGGACCTTTCCATTATATTTTCCATGTTTTTTAAAGAGCAAGAAATGAGAAATTCGAAGATTTCCAAAGATAAACAATAGCACCGCCAGGCATGGCTAAATATGCCCATTAGCCATTTTGAATTGTATCAACTTTCGTTGAGGACAAAGAATCCAAACTGGAGTTATCAGAAACCAAAAATGTTAATAGACGGTTAAATTCTAAGTCGAAGAAGGGCCATAACTCATTTAAAAATAAATTGTCGGGACCCATAATCAAATCAGGCCTGTATTACTAGCTGGGTAATACATATACCAGCTTTGGTTGAGATTAAATAATCCAAATTGGAGTTATCAGTCCCAAACCAAATATGTTAATAGACAGTCAAATTCTAAGTCGAAAAAGGCTATAACTCATGTAAAAATAATTGAATACAACACACATTCAAACTATGCCTCTATTACTAGCTGGGTAATACACATACCAACTTTGTTTGAGATCAAATAATCAAAACTGGAGTTATTGGTCAGAAACCAAAAATGTTAACAGGATGGACAGATAGATGGACAGACTGGTTAATAATACAACATTTTTTTCAAATGGGCGTATGAAAAGGAGAGCTCTCCTCCAAAGAGTTCCCATGTATGTAAGCTGGGGGGGGGGGGGGGGGGGGAGTGACAGTAAAAGTTGGCCACAAAGGCAAAACGTCAATGTAATTCTGTGTTTGAACATTCTTTCAAAACAATTATTTTTTACTCATCAGAATTCTTATAGAAGACAAGTCTTCCAAAAAGCATTTGATGAAAACTGCGCTTTTAATTCTCATCTAAAGTATGAAGTGGGTAATCCTAAAAAAACTGTCTTGTTGGCATTATGGGGGTGTTAAGTTTCCACATATGTCTGCTCCAGAAAATAGTGAATTGGTTGTAAGGAGGCAATTAAAATTTGAATTCTTTATCATTAAGAGGTACCTGTACTTAGCAAAAATTTTCTACCTACTTATATTTTATCTACTTTTAATAAATTATACATGTAAAATGTTTTTTTTCACAGCTTTAGTGTGGAGTAGAAATGGTTAAATATTTTCTTGATCTAATAATCACATGAATTAACATTGGTTAATGGACTAATCATTTGCCCAATAGGTTGCTGAATAACTGCCATGCCGTTGATGATTTACATCATTAAACCTTTACCCAACATACCACACAAAACTGGCCAGTGCTATATGTGCTATATACAAAAATCTTCAATCAAATTTTATTGTTTTCAATTTTTGTCTCAAAAGCATACCTTATGACCCCTCATTGGAATGAGCTTGTTGCACACATTCCAATGAGGGGTCATCAGCTATGTTTTAGAGACAAAAATTGAAAATCTTTCAGTAATTCAAGAATTTATTTTGCAAGTTTTGTCTTCTGCGTGTATTGGGTAAAGGGTGAAGAAAGAACATTTCCAGCTACTGACATTGTATATGTATATTCGATTTGGCACACATTCTATTTGACAGAGAAAATCCATTCCAGCAATATTCATCTGCTGTCTGGCAAAAGGAATATTGCAGAAATAATTCTCCCCGGATCATCTGATATTTCATATTGCAAGGGTTTTCAAGGATTGTTTCAATACCTGAGAACTTTCTAGATTCTTGGCAATTCTAATTACAGGGTTTTAAGAAATTCAAAAAGTGGTGGGAACCCTGAGAATACAGTCAAAAACACATGGCACTAGTTTCTTGTCAAATTTTGGCTGCCTTTTTTTGGAAGCCAAGATTTGACAAGAAACCATGCCAAAGCTGCAAGACTAAGCTTCTCAAAGTCAGAAAGGAAATGCATAAAAGTACCCAAATCTGGGTATTCTTCCGAAAAGTTTGCTGTACTTTGACCTTCTTTAGCCTGAGGCCTAGCATTTGTCAATAGGCAAGGCTTGGCTGCCTGAATAGGCAGCCAGGCCTTGCCTATAAACAACTGTAAATGTAACTTGAAAATCTACCCCCAAACTACATGTTGGGGCACCTGTTTATTGCAGTAAAAGTGAAAAAGGTCAGAATTAGCTGTTAAGCAAATGGACTCCTAGATCTGGCCAAGAGGTCTATAAATAAACTGAAAATGTGCAAGAGTATGTTTTGCACATTTTGGGGAATTGTTAATGTTCAGCAAAAATAATCTTAAATTCCTTGCACCATGAAACAGTTGTAGCAGGTAAATCTTACCTTCTTCTGTATAAAAAGAAAAACACTATCATCAGAATTATCAGGACTACAGCAATGCTCACAACAACTCCAGTAAGTACAACTGTAAAAGTAAATACAAATATTGTATAAAAATCATCCAACATGGCTGTTAATGACTAACTCTCAAGTAAATCATTTTCCTACAGAGGAATTCTACTTTCCATCTTTTCTCACATGATATCTTTCACATTCGAAAGTTCAGTCTTACACTTTTGACTATTTTTCTACTTCAACCCAAATTGTAAGCTGACTGGAAGCTAAAAAACTTCCCTCCAAAAAAGTTCCACTCAAAGAGTGAAATTCTCAATTCCATGACATCCCTAATAAAGTTGTTTAATCTTTGGGGATTTCATTAATTCACTCACTTCTTTTTATGAATATTACATCGTCTTTTAGTATGTTATGAAATCTGAAACTTGAAGCCACTGGCTCTAAATCCCATTTTTCCTGAGTGGTTATCATACTGAAAAAAATAGGCATTAACTGGTAGAGTGCTACATTTGTCTTGACCACAGCTTTAATTTCATCATAATTTTATATTGCTCTGTTACATTTGATTGGATAGTGCCAGTAAGCACTATCCAATCAAATGTGACTGAGCAATGTGTCATTAACAAAATGTGATTCTTTCCAGGGTCAATAAGAAACCTCCTCGAACAGAGTGTAGAAATTATAGTCACAACCTGTGGTAATTCATAAAGCCCAAATATGGGCTTCTAGCACTCCACCAGTTAAGACCTAAAAAAAAGGTGTTTCACAATAAAGTCCAGAAAATAGTAACTCCTTACACTATGAAAGCAAATGTTTTCAGTAGCGAACATTTCCCATATTGTAGTTGCAAATTTAACCAACTATATCTTGTTTGACAGAGCTCAATGACCTCTGTCAAACAAGATATAATTGAACAAATGTTTGGTCCTACAAATGTAAAATTGTATCAATGAAGAGATTTCCAGGTACAAAAAATGTGATCAGGCAGATTTTCGGTGCCAAAGGAGGTGTCTGAGAAACAAGGGCAACGCCCCCGGTCCCCCGACCAAGATGGCAAATTCAAGGGAGCTGTTAGGATGCAATTTGTTCCAAGAGCATGGTCTTTATGAGAGGTTAACGGTGTTAATTTCAATCAAATGATCAAAAGTAAAGTTATCATCTGGACAACACAAAAAGTGTATTTTATAAGTCGAAAAAGGAGAATAACTCCTGTAAAAATAGACAGAGCATGGCCATTTTTTAACTTGACTGTATTTCCAACCAATTAAACCACATACTTAGTTTCGTTTCAATCAAATGATCCAAAGTAAAGTTATCATCCGGACAACAGAAAAACCGTATTTTCTAAGTCGAAAAAGGGGAATAAATCCAGTAAAAATCAGTGGAGCGTGCCCATTTTCGAACTTGACCTGCATTTCCACCCAAATAAGTGGCATACTAAATTTCGTTTCAATCAAATAATCCTAACTAAAGTTATCATCCGGACAACACAAAAACTGTATTTTTTAAGTCGAAAAAGGGGAATAAATCCAGTAGAAATCAGTGGAGCGTGCCCATTTTCGAACATGACCTGCATTTCCACCCAAGTAAGACACATACCAAATTTAGTTTCAGTAAAATCATCCAAACTAAAGTTATCATCCGGACAAGGGTGTGACGGACAGACGGACGCACGGACAGACGGACACTGCTGATTACAATAGTCCCCCGAAGGGTCGGGGGACAACAAAACCGTTTTTTATTGGCTTAACACAGGCCTGGAAATAACTTTTTTCGGTGCATCAGACATAATGACCGGCTCCATAATGATTGGATCGGTCATACAGTAATTCGGGTCGGTCATATTTTTTGGCTTCCAAATCAAACATTAACTGGGGGGTGCTTACAGTGGGTTGAGAACAAATCGAGGGATAGGCTTAAACATGAAGACTTGAGTCTGTGACTAGGTTTTTCTTGATAAACGATACTGATAAAATGACATTCACTTTACATGTATGAACGAAATACAAAATCAACACTGGTTTTCAGTATCATTTGTCAAATAACCAATGAGGATGTAACATGTTTTACTTTCAGTGTTCAATTATTTTAATATATTTACTCATATTTCAGCTGCTCTGTGAATAAAATTTTATTAAATCCACGTGTGTTGTTCGTATTTTTTTCAGTAAACATTGTTGTTTCTGGTAATTGCATCACGTGCAAACAAGGACGAAAACCAGCAAATTAAAGGCCCAAACAAGCCAACTATACAATCTCATAAGAGGGAATCCACTTGAAGTGACAAAATAACAATACAACAAACCCGGTTTTATCTTTTTTATTACTCAATAACACTAATTATTCAATAAAACATCAAATGAATAATGCATATATAAAATAAAACACGTGATTGAAAAAAACACCCAAAATAGCACAAACCACAAAGAAGTATGTGTGTTAACTCGCCCCTGAGGTGACATGCAAAGAAACAAAAATTTCTTATTTCATGCGAATTCACACCGGGTGCAAATTCAGTTCGTTCACAGGAATTCAGAATTTTTTTTTTTCCACATCACCTGAGGGACTCGCTCATTTCATATTCATTACAATACTTACTTATTCTCCCCAAGTTACACCCACTCTAAATTCCATACTAATCCCCCCCCCCCCCCCCCCCCCCCCACACACATCATGAACGTTCCGTTTGGAAATTTCAAGTAGATCTGTGACTTTCACAACATTCTAGAGCGGCAATGATCTTATAGCCAGTTGGAATATATTCACGCTTGAATTTTGTGAAAATCACATCAACAGATCAACTTCTGCTTGGACCACTTACCTCATTTTGACATATCAAGGCATTCAACAATCAATTTCTTGAATGTTAGATGGAAAAGGAAATCTGCACTGTTTTCCAGCCTCCAGGTAATGACAACACATTGTTACTCACCTAATTTCGTTTCAAATTCACCTGCGAACTGGCGAACTTTTACAGTTTTCGAAATTGGGGGAGTGGGCTAAAACACGGAGGGCACCTTGTTTTCGAAATGCAGAAAGTTGGGGTTGGGCTTAATCACGAATATGGGCTTCAACATGGGTCAGTATGGTACTTGGGAGAAAAATGCACCGGTCATTCATGACCGGTTGGATACAGTTAGAGCCAGTCACGTCAACGTTTCGTGGTGGTCACTGTCCGTGACCGACCACTTATTTCCAGGCCTGCTTAACATACAAGATGTACTTCTTGTATTTATCAAATAAACATCATTTCAGAATAAACTTGGTGTTAATAAATTCTAGAAACTGAATAAAGACCAAATGCTACAAAGGGTTTCCTGATATTCCACAAACTTTCATGAATCTTAACAAAATACCCACATAGAACATTAATTACACAATTTTACAAAAGATTTCAGAAAAACAGTGGTTTCACAATCTTTCTATAACATCTACATGACCCATTTACAACATTTAATTTTTAAAAATCTGACGGTAACTACTTTTTGTTTCCGTGTTTTAAATCACTTGGAAACGAGAGGAAACAATTTTTCAGTTCCATGATATTTTTTCAAGGGAAATGATATTAGAAACAAGAGGCCACTCGGCCAAGATAGCTCCACCCAGGGCAACTACTTTCAGGGCAGCCATATACAGGGTAATGTTGGATCCCCAATCTCTGATTCTGATAACCCTTTACCCAACACGGATAGCAGACATCATCATTTTTTGTCTCAAAAATGTAGCTTATGGCCCCTCATTGGAACAAGTTTGTTGAGTTTGTTCAATGAAGGCTCATTAGCTTTGTTTATTAGACAAAAATTGAAAACATAATAAAATTTGGTAAATACATTGGTGTTACTTTGACAAGGTAGTCTGTGACCTTAACATTGATGGATACAGACCTTATTGTGATTGATGGCACACTGCCTATTGACAATACATACTGTTTTAAAGTTTTGTTAAAAAAAAATCCAGTGGTAAAGAAAATGTTGACGTTTTCATGAGTGTTCTGTGACCTTGACCTTAATGGATACAGACCTTATTGTGATTGATGGCACACTGCCTATTGACAATACATACTGTTATAAAGTTTTGTTAAAAAAGATCCAGTGGTAAAGAAATTATGGCTCGGAGAAACAAAATGTTGACGCCGGATGACGGATGGATGGACGGCTAGATGAATGGATGGACGGACGGACAGATGATACAGACCTTATTATGACTGATGGCACACTGCCTATTGACAATACATAAGTATGGTAAAGAAATTATGACTCAGACAAACAAAATGTTGACATTTTCCTGAGTGTTCCCTTTACCATGACGCCTGTGACCTTGGCCTTGATGGATACTACAGGCCTTATTATGATTAAGGGCACACTTCCTAGTGACAATAAATAATTATAGTAAAGAAATTGAAATTATGGCTTGGAAAAACAAAACGTTGACGCCGGACAATGGATGGACAGCTCGACGGACAGATGGACATACCAACATTTGGATAGATATGTGACCTGGACTTATGTGGCTAAGAAAAGTTATGTTCATCCAAATATTATGTAGTGTCCAACTATTATGTGGCTAAAAAAAACAATATTATGTGGCTTCCAACTATTGTGTGGCTGAAAAACAGAATATTATGTGTCTATGAATTAGTTAATTGCAACAAAATGTACCATTATACAATCAAAATATGTTGGAATTATATCAGATGTAACCAGATGCTGATGACAGCAATGCTGTAGCTCAGAACAGTAGAAATGTGGAATAATTAGCCACATAATATTTGATATAATTAGCAACATAATATTTGGATTTGGACATGGACCTCCATGTCCTCCATGTCCATGGACATTTTTACTTCCAACTTAGGGGAGGGGTGGGGAGCTATAAAACACCTGTAAGGATTCTGTATGCCATAAATTAAAAGATTCTGACTAGTTTTTCTGGAGAAGAAGAGTTTTAAAGACTATTCCTCAAATTGGACTTTGGACTATGTTAAAATTTGTGCTCCAATAGGGGGGCCTAAATATTAACCCAGGGATTTGTTTTGAACAAAATTAGATCTAACCTCACTCAGGATGATGTATACCAATGAAAGTGTCAATGACACTGTAGCTCAACGTGTTTAAGACATGTACATGTATAGTATGCGACACAGCAATGACAAACATCTAGCTAATGCCCTGATAATAAAGGTACATTTAAAGTATTGTAACGGTCTGTACATAAATGCTGACCATAGCTTGTAACAAATATATAGGTAAAGTATTGTAAAAGTGGGGTGACAGTTAGATGCTAAACTAGAAAAGAAATCTTTGAGTCCCAGAGTGGGTCTGACTGAACCCAAAAATATTTGTTCTCACAGCACAGTGATAACAAAGGCCCCAAAAACACTCGTTCCTGTCACAAGGTGATAACAAAGGTACCCAAGAAGTTTCATGAAGATTAGTTCATAAATACAGACTCTAGCCCGAGCCGTATTGACATGTGCACTTATTGTGTATAAGTAGCACTGAACAAATCAAAGTTCATCTAATTTGCATAATTCTGCACGAGAAAAAAACCTGTATTGTATGTGATGTACTCCATGTTACTAAAAATTCCTACAAAAATTTATTCAAATCAAAACTTTCATACAGAGAAGTTCTGTACAAAAAACTGATTGCACTAATTTTGGTACAAAAAGGCTGCTGGCGGCCATCTTGAATTTTGGACCGCACCCCCAAAACACTCGTTCTTGTCCCACGGTGATAACAAGGGTACCCAAGAAGTTTCGTAAAGATCGGTTCATAAATACAGACTCTAGCCCGAGCCGTATTGACATGTGCACTTACTGTGCATAATTTTTGCACGAGAAAAAAACACGTATTATATGTGATGTATTCCATGTTACTAAACATTCATACAAAAATTTATTCAAATCAGAACTTTCATACAGAAGTTCTGTACAAAAAACTAACTAAAGTACAAAATGGCTGCTGGTGGCCATCTTTAATTTTGGACCGCACCCAAAACCACTCGTTCTCGTCCCACGGTGATAACAAAGGTACCCAAGAAGTTTCATAAAGATCGGTTCATAAATACGGCCTCTAGCCCGAGCCGTATTGGCATTTGCAGTTACAGTGCTGAAAGTAACATTAAATAGATCAAGGTTAGTCTAATTGGCATAATTTATGCACAAGAAAAAAACCTGTATTATATGTGATGTATCCGATGGCACTAAACATTCAAATCAGCGCTTTAATATGGAAGTTCTGCACAAAAATCTGATTGTACCTAATTTTGTACAAAATGGCTGCCAGCGGCCATCTTGAATTTCAGTCCGGACCCAAAAATACTCGTTCTCGTTCCACGGTGATAGCGAAGGTACCCAAGAAGTTTCATAAAGATCGGTTCATAAATACGGCCTCTAGCCCGAATTGGCATTTGCACTTACAGTGCTGAAAGTAACATTAAATAAATCAAAGTTAGTCTAATTTGAATAATTTATGCACAAGAAACCAGCAAAAGCAACTCCCTCCCTCCCCCAATAGAGAGCCCAAATATTAACCCAGTGATACGATTTAAACACACTTGAATCTGCCCCCCCCCCCTCCCCCCCCCCCCCCCCCCCCCCCCCCCCCCCCCACAGAGATGTTGTATAACAAATAGGAAAAGATTCTGACTGGTGGATCTTTAGAAGATTTTGAAAGAAATTCCCTCAAATTGCACCAAGTTAAAATTCTGGCTCCAATAGTGAGCCCAAATATTAACCCAGGGACCCTATTTGAACAAACTTGAATCTGACCCACCTAGAGATGTTCTATACCAAATATGAAAGGATTCTGACAGGTGAATCCAACAAAAAAATTTTTTAAGGAAATTTCCTCATATTGCACTAAGTTAAAATTTGGGCTCCCATAGGGAGCCCGAATATTAACCAAGGGACCTGATTTGAACAAAATTGAATCTGACCCACCTAGAGTGTTCTATACCAAATATGAAAGGATTTTGACTGGTGAATCTAAAGAAAAATTTTAAAGAAATTTCCTCATATTGCACTATGTTAACAGTTGGGTTCCCATAGGGAGCCCAAATATTAACCAAGGGATCCAATTTGAACAAACATGAATCTGACCCCACAAGAAATATTGTATACCAAATATGAATTGATTCTGACTGCAAGATCGAATGAAGAAGATTTTTAAAGAAATCTTCTCATATTGCACTAACTGAAACTTTGGGCTCCAATAGAGAGCCCAAATATTAACCCAGAGACCGGATTTGAACAAACATGAAGCTAATTTATGGTTCTGAAGAAGATTTTTAATTTTGGAAAACAGTTTATGGGTGCTATCAGAGAAATCCCCCTTGTGGTGACCCCTGTGAGTGTGGCAACTTTGTTTGAACAAATTTGAATTGACATATGATAAGAAACATGTGTATCAAATTTGGTTCAATTCAGCCAAGTCGTTTATGAGGAGAACTTGATTATGTAAAGTTCACGCAGGCCAGATGGATGGACTGACGGCGGACAGAAAGTGATCATTTAAGCTCCCCTTGACTTTCAGTCAGGTGAGCTGAAAAATTGATATCCTAGGTGTTGGACAAAGGGTTAACATTCATACTTTCCTTTCAGGAAGAATACATACTATTTTTAGAGCCTTTGTCTTCATTGTGAACTATGCTGGTATGATATTCTGCATTGGTTGGATTTTCTTCTACATTTTCAGGAATGTGACTGTTTTCAAACGCTGAAAAAAGAAAAATGAAACCAAAAGCTCATTAGTCACCTCAAAAGACAAACTGTGAGAGAACGAAGTTTAATACTTAGATTTGAGTCTTCCATGGAAGACGTGTGTCGCCTGGCGTTTCAGACAGAATTCTAAGTGGAAATGGGCCATAACTCTGGAAAAAATACAGCGGATCAAAAAATAAAATACGAGGTGCACAATGCCATTATGTAATAAAGAATCACTGAAAGTTTCATCAAAATCCATTCATAGGTTAAAGAGGAGTGGCGGATAGGAGAAAGTGTGACGCGGACGACGCAAGACGACAAAAGTAATCCCTATATGTCGCTCCCCACTTCGTGGGGCGGCGACACAAAAAGGCCTCCTGGCCACAATTCCCCCCAAAAAGTGTGCAATTCGAGGTATTTGAAAAAAATCGAATTTTTCGAAGTCGAAAAAGGGACCTAATTCTTTCAAACAATATCAGACCAAAACCCGATTTGAACTGTATGTTATGTTGATACACCTACGTATCAATTTTTATTTGAATTAGTCAACAACAATTTAAGTTATCATCGGGAAAACAAAAAAAAGAAGAATTTTCAAAGTTGAAAAAGGGGCATAACTCTGGAAAAAATAGTCAGACCACACCACGATTCGAACTTGACCTGTATTTTATGTTTGAACACCTATATACCAAATTTCATCTGATTTGGCCAACTATAACTAAAGTTACCACCGGGGAACCAAACCAGAGGCTCAAGTGAGCCTAAAATGCTCACCTGGCTCAAGATGTCAAAAGGGATGAGTGTATCAGTAAGTGAGCAGCAGCAGGAGCAATTCGTTTATTTGCTATGACACACTCAAAAGCAACTTTCTTGGCCATTCATTTCTGATGGTCCTAGGAAAACTTTCTAGCAAGCTCTGTTCTGTGAATTTTTGTTTTGTTTTCAACTACTATGGTTCTCTCTACCCCCACCACCA
Organism: Pictodentalium vernedei; assembly: GCA_031216915.1. Taxonomy (NCBI): domain Eukaryota; kingdom Metazoa; phylum Mollusca; class Scaphopoda; order Dentaliida; family Dentaliidae; genus Pictodentalium; species Pictodentalium vernedei. The sequence goes on along the minus strand of CM062297.1, from coordinate 555,717,072 downwards.
CCACCCCCCCCCCCCCACCCCCAAAAAACAAACTCTGGCATAAATGAAATACTTATGACCCAGTTATATACTACATGACAAATATGGTTCACATCTGCCCATTGAATCTGAAAAGAGAAATATTGAGTGCAGCCCAAAATTTGGGAGCCCAAATTTTGACTTACTGAGTTTCTTTGAAAAAAAGAAAATCTGCATCACTAAAGTAAGTCCCAAACAAGAAATCTAAGCATTATTACAAGTGGCTTATAAAAAGAGGATTTTAAAAGCATATTAGGCTTATGGAGCATTAACCCCCACCCTAAGAGATATAGTAATTTGGAGGGAAAAATCAGAATAAATTCCACCAGCTTGAAGATGGCAGCAGCTTCATTTGACAAAGGAGAAAAGGTTTACTCCAGATATTCTGTGCCATAAATGAATGAATTTGGCCCAGAGGTTTTAAAGAATAAAAGATTTTCAAACTAGAGAAACAGAATTTTACTGCCACCAGTAAATTCAAGTCTGTGTGAACATGGTTAAAGTATCAAAAATAAACAAAACAGAAAGAGAATTTATGGAGGTTTATTTTTTTTTTTTGGGGGGGGGGGGGGGAATATTTTTAAAGAGATCAAAAATAGGTTTTCATTAAAAATATTACATGAAATAAAATCTTTGGAACCCACATTGAAGCCTTGAGAGAGTTAAATTAAAGATATTCATACAGGAATTAAAGAAATTTTTTTCAAGAAACCAGAAAAAAAACATAATATGTGCACAGCACTGAAAAGGTTTGACCAAGGCACCAATAAAATCTTTGAAAGCCACACTGAAGTCTTGAGAGGGTTAAAAATTAAAGACACCCATACAGGAATCAGATAAATGTTTCCAAGAAACCAGAAAAACATATATATGCACATCACTGAAAGGGTTCAACATAAAATAAAATCTTTGGAAAACACACTGAAGTCATGAGAGGGTTAAATTAAAGATATTCATACAGGAATCAGAACACTTTTTTCCAAGGAACCAGAAAAAACATATATGTGCACAGCATTGAAAGTGTTTGATCATGGCATCAATAAATTCTTTGGAACCATACTGCAGTCTTAAGAAGATACGCATACAGGAATCACATGTTTCCAAGAAACCAGAAAAAAAACATGTGCACAGTAGTGAAAGGGTTCATCATGAAATAAAATCTTCGGAAAAACACACTGAAGTCATGAGAGAGTTAAATTAAAGATATTCATACAGGAATCAGATAAATTTTTTACCAGGGAAACAGAAAAAAACATATACAGCATTAAAACAGTTTGTTCATGGAATCAACAAAATCTCTGGAACCCACATTGCAGTCTTGAAAGGGTTAAATTAAAGACATGCATACAGGAATCCGATAAATGTTTCCAGCATTGAAAGGGTTCAACATGAAATAAAATCTTTGGAAAACAAACTGAAATCACAAATTTTCTGAACAATTTCCTGATAAGAATAACAAGATTACAATGTGCCTGGCAGTAATTTGTTGTTTTGAGAATATGTCATCAAGGTTCTCAGTGAATGAAAATTTTTCTCCAGGATAAACTAATGCAAAAATGCTGACTCATCATTTTTTCAATACCCTCTACTGGGCATCCTGATTGAACTGGTGGAAATTTTTTGCCGGGCCCAGCGGTCCTAAGGATGCTTCATACCAAATAACAGTTCTCTGTACCTCGTGGTTTGGGATATGTGGGCTTTTGAATTTTTTTCTGTTTTTAGCCCCTGGGGTTGAAACAGGACTATGAAATTTAAAAAAATTTTTTTTTTTTTTTTTGAGGGGGGGGAGGGGAGGCATCAATTACTTAGGACCAACTTATATTAAATGCCAAATTTGGTTGAAATTGGTCCACCAGTTTTTGAAATAGAAATTTTGGGCAGAGCCCAAAATGGATATGCCCCCACAGAGAGCCCAGATATTGACCTATCAACTTCCTTTGAACAAACTTTAATCTTCTACACCAAAGGATGTTCCATACCAAATATCAAGGCATTCCCTCTGGTGGTTCATGAGAAGAAGATTTTTAAAGGTTTTTAAGCTTTTGGGGCATAAACCAGAGCCCGAATATGGCAGCTGCTTCATTTAAACAAAATACAAAGGGTATACCCTATAGATGGTCTGTGCAATATATGTTTGAATTTGGCCTAGTGGTTGTGAAGAAGATGTCAAGTTTGCAAAAAGTTAACAGACGATGGACAAAAGTGATGGCAATAGCTCCCACTGACTTGCAGTCTGGTGAGCTAAAAAAAGAAGAATTTTCAGTCGAAAAAAGGGGCATAACTCTGGCAAAAATTGTAGAACCACACCCCGATTCGAACCTGACTTGTATTTTATGTGGATACACCTACACATCAAATTTCATTTGATTTGGCTAACTATAACTGAAGCTGTCATCGGGGAAACCCCAAAAAATTAATTTTTGATGTCAAAAAGGGGCATAACTCAGGCAAAAATCGTTCGACCGCACACCGATTCGAACTTGACCTGTATTTTATGATGATACACCAACATACCAAATTTCTGTAACTAAAGTTATCTTCGGAACAGAAAACCGGCTATTTTAATTGGGAGGGGGGGGGACAAATACACAGAAACTGTAGACTATTGTGTATTCTAGAAAATGAGTTACACCTTTCACCAAATGTTAATGGCAGTATTTATTTAATTATTGTTGCTTAATGCCACATCGGCATCTTAGGCTAAAAAAATATGAATTACAAAACAAGTCACTATTTTCCACAATGTAAAAACCAGTTGATGAAATGTGGAAAGAACATGTGGAATAAATAATTAGTGAATACAGTAATGAGAAAACGAGACCAGTGGTCTAAAAAATAGAGTGGAGCCCACTTAAACCTTTACCCAACGAATCGCCCGCATCCACCCGCATAATATGCAAATTCAGTAGTTGAAAAAATATTTTTCAAAAAATTTCAACAAAACCATATCATGTGACCCCTCGTTCCAACGAGGGGTCACATGATATGGTTTTGTTGAAATTTTTGGAAAAATTTGAAAAAATGATATTTAAAATAATAAATTTTGATATCGTCTGTGTTGGGTAAAGGGTTAATTGGATATCTCTTAACTGAATAACACAGTTAATTGGGCTTTTCCCTCTGGAAAAGACTACTGTTTTTCTACGGATTATTTTTTCTTTTTTTTCCCACACATTTTGTCCGTACGATTCAGAAGCCATTTTCGAACCGATTTTCACAAAATTTTGCACACTCATAGAGAGGCACAAAATCTAATGAAAGTGTCAATGACACTGTAGCTTAACTTGTGTGTTGTGTTTGATGAAAAGGATAATGTTCAATGTTTATGAAAGGATTATGAAATATGACAAGAATTGTGATAATTGGGAATATGTTCATTTCTGTTCCCTGTATGCTATGTTTTTGATAAAAATAATATGAGGTGTACACTGTACTAAAGAGCTGAGGGGTGGGATAATATGACCTCACAGTTAATGTATGTGGCCTTCACACAGTTGACGTAAATCAACGAAAGTTACCAAGTTACAAAGAAATTATTTCAAAACGAGTCATTCTATCAAGTTACATTGAAATCTCCTCATAAATATGGCCTGTACACTGTGCTAAAGGTTTTTGGGCTTCAGGCCCCTGTAGCCTTCAGTTTCCCAATTGCGCCCAAAGGGGACGTTCTCATCTAGACATTATATGAAGTCAACCTACCAAGTTCCAATGAAATCCCTTCATAAATATGACCTGTAGACTGTGCTAAAGGTTTTTGGGCTTTGGGCTCGGGCAGCCATCATGGTTGAATGATCGCAACGAAAAGGGGACATTCTCATCTGGGCATCATCTGGAGTGATCCTACGAAGTTACAATGAAATTCCTTCATAAATATGACCTGTAGACTGTGCTCAAGATTTTCGGGCTTCGGGCACCTGTAGCCATCACAGTTGACCAATCACGACCAAAAGGGGAGGTCATCATCTAGGCATTATATGGAGTTAACCTAACAAGTTACAATGAAATCCTTCCATAAATACAACCTATAGACTATGTTCAAGGTTTTTGGACTCGGGCAGCCATCAAGGCTGAATGATCGCGACTTCGGGCCCCTGTAGCCGTCACTCACAGTTGCCCAATCATGCCCAAAAGGGAACGTTCTCATCTGGGCATTATATGAAGTCAACCTACCAAGTTACAATGAAATCCCTTCATAAATATGACCTGTAGACTGTGCTAAAGGTTTTCGGGCTTCGGGCTCGGGCAGCCATCATGGTTGAATTATCGCAACCAAAGGGGACAATCTCATCTGGGCATCATCTGGAGTGATCCTACGAAGTTACACTGAAATCCCTTTATAAATATGACCTGTAGACTGTGCTCAACGTCTTCGGGCTTCGGGCACCTGTAGCCATCACAGTTGACCAATCAGGACCAAAGGGGATGTCATCATCTAGGCATTATATGGAGTCAACCTAACAGGTTACAATGAAATCCTTCCATAAATATGACCTTTTGCCTATGCTAAAGGTTTTTGGGCTCGGGCACCCATTAAGGCTGAATGATCGCGATCAAAATGGGACGTTCTCATCTAGACATTATTTAGAGTCATCCTACCAAGTTACAATGAAATCCCTTCATAAATATGACCTGTAGACTGTGCTAAAGGTTTTCGGGCTTCGGGCCCATGTAGCCTTCACAGTTGCCCAATCAGGACCAAAAGAGGACTTTCTCATCTGGACATTGTATGAAGTCAAACCACGAAGTTACAATGAAATTCCTCAATAAATATGACCTGTAGACTGTGCTGAAGGTTTTAGGGTTTTGGGCTCGGGCAGTCATCACGGTTGGCAGATCATGCCCAAATGGGGAAATTCTCATCTGGATATCAAAAGGAGTCATCCTACCAAGTTACAATGAAATCCCTTCATATTAAACATGACCTGCAGACTGTGCTAGAAGTTTTGGGGTTTCGGGCTTGGGCAGCCATAATGGTTGATAGATCAAGCCCAAAAGGGGACGTTCTCATCTAGGCATTATACAGAGGCATCCTACCAAGTTACAATGAAATCCCTTCATAAATACGACCTGTAGACTGTGATAATGGTTTTCGGGTTTCGGGCTCGGGCAGCCATACCGGTTGACTGATCGCGACCAAAAGGGGACGTTCTCATCTAGACATGACCCCAAACCTGCATATGAAATTTTATGACGATCAGAAAAGAACTGCGTGGTGTAGCCCGTGCTAAAGGAAAATGTGAACAGACTCACACACTCACAGACCCACAGACTTCCGCACACGTGATGGCAATAGCTTATCTTGACTGTGTCCATGAAATCCAGGGAAAACATGAATTTTTTAAGCTTTTGATGTGTATCGCTATTAACCACCACCAAAATATTGATATTAACCCTCTCCACCATTAATGATGTTTTTTGCTTAAACATTTTTTTATCAAACTGCGTCATTTGAGACTACTGTACCTACCTTTCTCATAACATCAATAAAGGAACTTCGGTGAGACAGTTAAAAACAATTCATCTGACACTCTGGGGTCATGAAAAATGAAAGTGTCAATGACACTGTAGCTCAACTTGTCAAGACATGTACATGTATAGTATGTGACACAGCAATGACAAACATCGAGGTAATGACCTGATAACAAAGGTACATATAAAGTATTGTAACGGTCTGTACATAAATACTGACCGTAGCCTGTAACAAATGTATAGGTAAAGTATTGTAAAGGTGGGTGACAGTCAGATGCTAAACTAGAAAAGAAATCTTTGAGTCCCAGAGTGGGTCTGACTGAACCCCAAAATATTGGTTCTCATAGCACAGTGATAACAAAGGCACCCAAAACACAATCATTCCTGTCCCAAGGTGAACACAACGGTACCCAAGAAGTTTCGTGAAGATCAGTTCATAAATACGAGCTGTATAGAAGTTGTGACAAAAAACTGATTGGACCTAATTTCGGTACAAAATGGCCACTGGCAGCCATCTTGAATTTTGGACCACACTCAGAAACACTCGTTCTTGTCCCAAGGAGATAACAAAGGTACCCAAGAAGTTTTGTGAAGATCGGTTGATAAATACAGCCTCTGGCCCGAGCCGTATTGACATGTGCACTTACAGTGTATAAGTAGCACTAAATAAATCAAAATTCATCTCATTTGCATAATTTCTGCCCGAGAAAAAAACCTGTACTGTATGTGATGTATTCCATTTTACTAAACATTCATACAAAAATTTTTTCAAATCAGAACTTTCATACAGAAGTTCTGTACAAAAGACTGATTGCACTAATTTTGGTACAAAATGGCTGCTGGAGGCCATGTTGAATTTCAGACCACACCCAAAAACACCCGTTCTCATCCCACGGTGATAACAAAGGTACCCAAGACGTTTCATAAAGATCTGTTCATAAATACGGCATCTGGCCTGAGCTGTCTTGATGTTGTGTATAAAAAATTGATTGGACCTAATTTCGGTACAAAATGGCCACTGGCAGCCATCTTGTATTTCGGACCGCACTCAGAAACACTTGTTCTCGTCCCAAGGTGATAGCCTGAGCCGTATTGACATGTGTACTTACTGTGTGTAAGTAGCACTGAAACAATCAAAGTTCATCTAATTTGCATAATTTCTGCACGAGAAAAAAACCTGTATTATATGTGATGTATCCCATGGTACTAAACATTCACACAAAAAAATTTTTAAATTGGCGCTTTCATATGGAAGTTCTGTGAAAAAATCTGATTGCACCTAATTTTGTACAAAATAGCTGCCATCGGCCATCTTGAATTTTGGACCGCACCCAAAAACACTCGTTCTCGTCCCACGGTGATAACAAAGGTACCCAAGAAGTTTCGTACAGATCGGTTCATAAATGCGGCCTCTAGCCCGAGCCGTATGGGCATTTGCACTGACAGTGCTGAAAGTAACACTAAATAAATCAAAGTTAGTCTAATTTGCATAATTTAAGCACGAGAAAAAAAACCCGTATGATATGTAATGTATCTCATGGTACTAAACATTCATACAAAAAATTATTCAAATCAGAGCTTTCATATGGAAGTTCTGTACAAAAAACAGATTTCTGCATCGTCGGTACAAAATGGCGGCTGTCAGAAAAAAACATAAAACATATATGACATCGTGACAAAATAAATGTACATAGAGGACACAATTGTGGAGAAAAAAATAAATAAATGTTATACAAACATACATAAACACACAAAACTAAGTCATGTAGGTTAAAATCCTCCCCCTCCCCTACAAACAAGAGGCCCCACGTGGCCTTAATCGCTCACCTGACAAAGTGACTCTAAGAAGTATTTTAGGTCACCTTCACCATGTCATGCTTCATCAACATTAACTGGTTGAGTGATAGATTTTGTTTGAAGTTCAACATTTGTTACCTAAAATTAGTTTTATTTAAAATCATTGGTGTGTGGACAATCTCCAATGATTTTTAATAAAGCAAATTTATCTCTGCAGACAAACTGGTTTAGCATGAAGCACAAACAAGGAATGTGAAGAGATAGCCTTGGACATCTCTCCCCAACTGTGGATATCTTCCATGTGCTACATGTATATATTTGCATGCAAGAAAACAAAAATTTTCACAAATTTTCCAAAATATTAGTTTTTTTTATCATCATTGGAACTAGCTCAAATAGATTATTTCAATAGGGGTATGGGAAGATCAGGTATATTTTTGAGACAAAAATGTGAACATATAAATAATGGTGTTTTTTTGTGAATGATGCTGGAGAATTTTGCGTAAAGATATGGTAAATGGTTTGTTCTAGATACAGAATCATGCAAAAGTATTTAAATTTGATTAGGCAAGTTGTTCCTATAATGCATTTAAAAACTGAAGTAACTGTTTTTTTGCTGACGAACTTTTAGATGTGTGTGTCTGTGTTTGTGTGTGTGTGTGTGTGTGTGTTTGTGTGTGTGTGTGTGTGTGTGTGTGTGGGGGGGGGGGGGTAAGAGTGTTCTTGCAAACAAAATTCCTGAATAAATGGAAAATTTTATTTTTTGTGTGAAAGACATAGTGCGTGAATGTTGATTGGAACAAGCTTAGAGAGCTCATTTTAATGTGAAGTCATAAAGCTGTGTTTTACGTACGAAATTCTGGAATAACTAAAAAAAATTGCTTTTTTGACTCAAAAAGCATGGTGTGCGACCTCTCATTGGAATGAGCTCAAAAAGCTCATTCCAATGGGGTATTTACAAGCGATAAGTACATGTATGTTTAAGAGACAAAAATTAAAATTTGAATAGCGATTTTTGCGAAGAATGCTGACAAGTTTTGGCAGTTATGCTGGTAAAAAGTTAAGATATGCAAAGTGGTTGTTTTTTAGAGGCGACATTTAATTAAGGGGAATTAACCCTTGATTACTGAGGTAACTTCTAAAAGTACTGAAATTTCATGAAGCAGTGTGAATAACAGACAACAGTTGCCTAAAAATTTCATGAATAACTAAAATTTTTATTCTTTTGTCTCGAAAACATGGCATATGACCTTTGTTGGAATGAGCTGAATGCGTGTGTTCCAATGAGGGGTCATAAAATTTGAACGGAGATTTGTGTGAATAATGCATTAGTACTGCTAGATTTGGGTAAACGGTTCACCCTGGATACCACCCCTTCTATAGTAGATCTTTTCTGCAAATTTTGTCTAAGATTCTATCAACTTTACAAATAAATACGTTCATGAATCACAATCAGATCCACCCCACAATGTTGCATACCAAATATCAAAAGATTCTGCCTGCTGGATCTGGAGAAGAAGATATTTTAAGAAATATGCCTTAAATGCACTAAGTTAAAATTTGGGCTCCTATACGGAGCCCAAATATAAACCAAGGGGGACGATTTGAACAAACTTGAATCAGATCCACCCCACAATGTTGCTTACCAAATATGAAAAGATTCTGAAGCTGGATCTGGAGAAGAAGATTTTTTAAGAAATTTGCCTGATATGCACTAAGTTCGAATTCGAGCTTCTATACTGAGCCCAAATATGAAACTAGGAAGCCGATTTGAACAAACTTGAATCAGATCCACCCCACAATGTTGCATACCAAATATCAAAAGATTCTGCCTGCTGGATCTGGAGAAGAAGATTTTTTAATAAATTTGCCCGAAATGCACTAAGTGCGAATTCGAGCTTCTATATTAAGCCCAAATATGAATACAGGGGGCCGATTTGAACAAACTTGAATCAGATCCACCCCGCAATGTTGCATACCAAATATCAAAAGATTCTGCCTGCTGGATCTGGAGAAGATTTTTGAAGAAATTTGCCCGAAATGCACTAAGTTTGAATTCGAGCTTCTATAGTGAGCCCAAATATGAATCCAGGGGGCCGATTTGAACAAACTTGAATCAGATCCACCCCGCAATGTTGCATACCAAATATCAAAAGATTCTGCCTGCTGGATCTGGAGAAGATGATTTTTTAAGAAATTTGCCTGAAATGCACTAAGTTCGAATTCGACCTTCTATAGTAAGCCCAAATATGAATCTAGGGAGCCGATTTAAACAAATTTGCATCAGATCCATCCCACAATGTTGCATACCAAATATCAAAAGATTCTGCCTGCTGGATCTGGAGAAGAAAATTTTTTAAGAAATTTGCCTGAAATGCACTAAGTTCGAATTCGAGCTTCTATAGTGAGCCCAAATATGAATCTAGGAAGCCGATTTGAACAAACTTGAATCAGATCCACCCCACAATGTTGCATACCAAATATCAAAAGATTCTGCCTGCTGGATCTGGAGAAGAAGATTTTTTAATAAATTTGCTTGAAATGCACTAAGTTCAAGTTTGGGCTCCTATACTGAGCCCAAATATAAACCCAGGGGGCCGATTTGAACAAACTTGAATCAGATCGACCCCACAATGTTGCTTACCAAATATGAAAAGATTCTGCCTGCTGGATCTGGAGAAGAAGATTTTTTAAGAAATTTGCCTGAAATGCACTAAGTTCAAATTCGAGCTTCTATAGTGAGCCCAAATATGAATCTAGGAAGCCAATTTGAACAAACTTGAATCAGATCCACCCCACAATGTTGCATACCAAATATCAAAAGATTCTGCCTTCTGGATCTGGAGAAGAAGATTTTTTAAGAAATTTGCCTAAATGCACTAAGTTCGAAATCGGGCTCCTATACTGAGCCCAAATATGAACCCAGGGGGCTGATTTGAAAAAACTTGAATCAGATCCACCCTACAATGTTGCATACCAAATATCAAAAGATTCTGCCTGCTGGATCTGGAGAAGAAGATTTTTTAAGAAATTTGCCTGAAATGCACTAAGTTCGAAATCGGGCTCCTATACTGAGCCCAAATATTAACCCAGGGGGCCGATTTGAACAATCTTGAATCAGATCCACCCCACAATGTTGCTTACCAAATATGAAAAGATTCTGCCTGCTGGATCTGGAGAAGAAGATTTTTTAAGAAATTTGCCTGAAATGCACTAAGTTCGAATTCGGGCTTCTATAGTAAGCCCAAATATGAATCCAGGGGGCTGATTTGAACAAACTTGAATCAGATCTACCCCGCAACGTTGCATACCAAATATCAAAAGATTCTGCCTGCTGGATCTGGAGAAGAAGATTTTTGAAGAAATTTGCCTGAAATGCACTAAATTCGAATTCGAGCTCCTATAGTGAGCCCAAATATGAATCTAGGGAGCCGATTTGAACAAACTTGAATCAGATCCACCCTACAATGTTGCATACCAAATATCAAAAGATTCTGCCTGCTGAATCTGGAGAAGAAGATTTTCAAAGAAATTTGCCTGAAATGCAGTAAGTTCAAATTTGGGCTCCTATACTGAGCCCAAATATAAACCCAGGGGGCCGATTTGAACAAACTTGAATCAGATCAACCCCACAATGTTGCATACAAAATATCAAAAGGTTCTGCCTGCTGGATCTGGAGAAGAAGATTTTTTAAGAAATTTGCCTGAAATGCACTAAGTTCGAAATCGGGCTCCTATACTGAGCCCAAATATGAACCCAGGGGGCCGATTTGAACAAACTTGAATCAGATCCACCCTACAATGTTGCATACCAAATATCAAAAGATTCTGCCTGCTGGATCTGGAGAAGATTTTTTAATGTTTTTCCCATTGCCTACAGTGTTAAAAAGTGTTGACTCAGCACTTTTTCAAAGTCCCGAAACTGTACCCTATGATAAAACCGATGGCAATTTTTTTTTACCAATCCTTTCTGTTGGTCCTAAGGAAGCTGCACACCAAATAAAAATTCTCAGTGCCGTGCAGTTTTGGAGATATGGGCGTTTTAATTTTTTTCTATTTTTAGCTCCTGCGGTTCCCACGGGGCTGCGGGAAATTTTTTTTTTGCATAAATCAAGTACTCATGACCCAATAAGCCCTCACATAAAATTTGGTTCAAATCAGCCTCTCGGTTTGGAAAATAGAAATTTTGGGCGGGGCAAAAAATTTTGCCCCTCCCATATCGACGCCAAGTATAGCCCCACAAACTTCTCTTGAACAAATCTGAGTCTACACCTCAAAAGGAAGCTGCACACCAAATATCAAGTCTCTGCTACTGCTGGTTCATGAGAAGAAGATTTACAAAGATTTTGGTGCCCCTTGGGGGCGTGGCACCACCCAGGAGGAGGGGCAACTTCATTTGAACAAATCTGAATTGGCATTAGGTAATAAACATTTAGCCAACATTTGAATAAAATTGGGCTAGTGGTTTAGGAGGAGAAGTCGATAATGTAAAGTTAACGCCGGACGACGACGACGACGGACGACGACGGACGACGGACGGAAAGTGATTAGTAAAGCTCCCCTTGAGCTTCGCTCAGGTGAGCTAAAAATTGTGTCGTTCATGGTTTCTGAATACCCTAACTCTTTCCCTAACAGTGATGACTAGGGTTACCATGCAGTTGATTTTGTATTTTCCTCAATGCAGTGGATTTGAAATTTAGCATCACCCATGGTGAGAGTGTTTTTCACTGTTATAGAAGGTATATTCTTTTTAAAAAAAATATTGAAAGTATTTAAAATAAATTTTAAGTTCACATAAGAAGCTGGGTCATTCATGGTTTCTGAATGTCCTAATTGAATTGAAATGCATAGTTAAAAATGTTTTCGATATCCTTCGTAAATTAAGCATCATTAACAATTTGAGTTAATTTATTTCTAAGGTGAATGACAAAATATTTCAGTTGTCTCCCTTACCTGCTCCGCTGTGTGATGATGCACTGTTCAGAAAAATGACAATTTCTGCCAACCATCTTACATTGACACGTGCGATTGGTGCTGTAAGACCTGCCATTTTTATCCATCCTAATATGTGTGATTTCTATCGTAGCCTTATTGCATTTAACCCCATTCCAACACAAGTTTTCAGAGAAAAACTTTCAATGCAAATTGCGGGGCGAATTTCAATGCAACCAATTTTTCAGTGGAACAGAGCGTAACCGTAAGCAATTTCAACATTTTTATGGATGAACTGTCTCCTACACATTTTTTTTGGTTTTGAAATGGTGGTTAACTTTAATAAATTCTAATTAACACGATGTGTGTCTTGTGCGATTCGTTGTTTTTGCTGGCACTTTTGTTTTTAAATAGCATTTTGTGCTGGTTGCTATCAGTTGGGGCGTATTGTTCGAACGACTTCGCCATTACAACTCTTTTCAGAAATATAAAATTGGGCTAGTTTAGGCTATTTTCAGAGCCGTATGACGGATTTTAACAGCAGCCTTGTTTACTTTTTTTGTGCATGCGGAAGTGGGTTTTTTTTTAAAAATAAAACACAAGAAAATACAGTAAACTGCCATGTCTCCCAAGGAAGTTTTGGAGGGCGACTTGAATTTCGCCCCCAATGTTAGACAAGGCAACTTGAGGAATGACAAGGCGACTTCTTCGCCCCAGTCGCCCACTCGACTAACCCCTGTTCCAAGGAGGTTAAATGTAATAAGGCTATGATTTCAATCACACATTTTAGGATGGATAAAAATGGTAGGCCTTCATTGCCCCAATTGCACGTGTCATTGTGAGATGGTCAGCAGAAATTGTAATTTTTCTGCACAGTGACAGTGTATTATTATCCAGCACACAAGGGAAAGGAGACAACTGTAATATTTTGTCATTTACCTTACAAATAAATTAACTCAATTTGTTAATAATGCTCAAATAATGAAGGATATCAAAAACTTTTTTAACTATGCTTTTCAATTCAATTAGGGAATTCAGAAACCTTGAATGACCCAGCTTCTTATGTGAACTTGAAATTTATTTTAAATACTTTAAATATTTCTTTTTAAAAGAATATACCAACTCTAAAAGAGAAGAACACTTTTGCAATGGGTAATCCTAAATTCCAAATCCACTGCATTGAGGCAAATACAAAATCAACTGCATGGTAACCATAGTCATCACTGGTAGTTTTCCTGTGGGTGGGTGGATTTTTTTCTCTACAATTCATCATGTTAGCTATTGCTGTGTCCTCTATGTACATTTATTTTGACATGATGTCATATATGTTTTATGTTTTTTTCTGACTTCTCCCTAACGTCCACTGACTTCTCCCTCCCTCCTGGCCCCTGACTTCTCCCTAAACTCTTTGGAGGGAGAAGTGACTTCTCCCTAAAATCAGCTGCCAGGATGACCCCTGATCACTGAATGAAATTCTAAAATTTGTGATGGGCTTAAGGCCTGTTTTGGTGTTACCGGAGAAACCAACATATCCAGGTAACCAGCAATATACAATATAATATTGGTCAGCCATAATATGGCCATATCTGACCAGCACTATTCACAGTGAAAGTGTCAATAACACTGTAGCTTAACTTGACTGTGTGTAGTGTTTGATGAAAAGGAAATGTTCAATGTCTATGAAAGGATTATGAAATAAGACAAGAATTGTGATAATTGAGAATATGTTAATTTCTGTTCCCTGTATGCAATGTTTTCAATAAGAATAATTTGAGGTGTAGACTGTACTCAAGAATTTACAAAGACTTGGGTTGATGTGGCCCTAACAGTTAACATAACAAGAGCTGGACTGTCGTCCGGTGCGCATACCCCACGTGGTGTACCGCCTAGTGTGGGCATACCTATGACCAACAAATATTATTTATGAATATTCTCGTATGGACGGATGCACAGATGGATGGACACAATCCAGTATACCTACCCCCCCTCCCCCCCATTTTCTCCGAATGTTTTCAACAATTTCCAACAATTTCTAAGTCAAGTCATGGTAAATTGTTTGGTGTTTGGAAGTTTTATGCAATGAGGCAGAAGCCTTTGCCATAGGCAAACTGCATGCCATATTTCACTGAAATCTGATAACCCTAATCCAGTATACCCCTCCCCCTCCATTTTCTTCGAAAGTTTTCAACAATTTCCAACAATTTCTAAGTCAAAAGGTATGGTAAAGTGTTTGGTGTTTGGAAGTTTTATGCAATGAGGCAGAAGCCTTTGTCATAGGCAAACTGCATGCCATATTTCACTGAAATTCGATAACCCATACCTGAGATACAAGCTGAACAGACAAATAATGTCTATTTCCTACAATTTCTAAGTCAACTAGCAATTATGAAAAATGCACTAAATGACCCCTAGGTGACCTCCGTGACCTTGACCCATATTTTGAATCTCCATCGAGTGTCGACTCATTTGGTATTGGTCCCAGGTCCATAAGTCATACCATGCTTGACATATGAGAGTGACCCACTCTCAAAAATTTTGGCCATGCCCACTTTTTTTTACGTCAAAATGCATGTGTGTATGTCAGGAATGCTTCAGGGGGTCAAAAAATGTGATTTCTAGCAATTATGAAAAATGCACTTAATGACCCCAGGTGACCTCCATGACCTTGACCCATATTTTGAATCTCCATCGAGTGTCGACTCATTTGGTATTGATCCCAGGTCCGTATGTCATACCATGCTTGAGATATGAGCGTGACCCACTTTCAAAAATGTTGGCCATGCCCACTTTTTTACGTCAAAATGCATGTGTGTATGTCAAGAATGCTTCAGGGGGTCAAAAAATGTGATTTCTAGCAATTATGAAAAATGCACTTAATGACCCCAAGGTGACCTTCGTGACCTTGACCCATATTTTGAATCTCCATCGAGTGTCGACTCATTTGGTGTTGGTCCCAGGTCTATACATCATACCATGCCTGAGATATGGGCGTGACCCACTTTCAAAACACCCCTACAGGCACCACTAATATCCCTGGAAGCTGAAAAACATAGGTGGCCGAGAACTTGTGACTGTCTATCAGCATGCCAAAAATCAACGAGATAGGGCAATTCGTTTTCGAGTTATCTTGCGGACAAAAAAGTGATGAGAAGACAGAAGACAGGAGAAAAAAAAAAAAGAAGAAAAAAAAAAAGAAAAAGAAAATGCAAAAACAATAGTCTGTGTCTTTCACACAGACTAACAAGTAATAAAAAAAAAAAATAACTAATGTGGGCATTGTAGGCATACCTAGGACCAACAAATTTTATAGAAAAAAAAAATAATTTACTTAATTTATGATGAAAGTTATGAATATTCTCGGATGGACTCACACACGGACAGACAGACACAAGGACGGACGCATGTAATCCCACGTACCCATCAGGGTTGACCGTTCGCGACCAAAAGGGGACGTTTTCATCTAGACATTATACGGAGTCATCCTACTAAGTTACAATAAAATCCCTTCATAAATATGACCTGTACACTGTGCAAAGGTTTTCTGGCTCGCGCAGCCGTCGGGGTTGACCAATCGTGAAAAAAATGTGAGGTTCTCATCTAGACATTATACGAAGTCATCCTACCAAGTTACAATGACATCCTTTCATAAATACGACCTGTAGATGGTGCTAAAGGTTTTCAGGTTTCGGATAGAGGTGGTCGGTTTTGAAATTTTTCCTCGGTTTGATTTCTGTTCAGACAAAAAAAATCAGTTTTTGGTTTCTGTAACACAATATTTCCCATATCTTATACATTAAACTGGGACAGGATAGTACTAAACATGTCAAATAACAAACAGATGAACTAGAAATGAAATAAAACTGTATTGCAATTGTTTCCTGTAAACTCGATGAAAAAAACACCAACATTTAAATATGCATATGCTTTCATAAAGTCATTAAACCCCAAGGGTGTACATACAAGAGTCGGGAGTGTGAATCGGGGATCCTCAAACATTTTGTCGCAAAAATGCTGTTTGAGACGGATAATTTATGATTCAACCGTCATGTCAAATTCGTTTTTCATTTTCATTCACGGCATTGATGTATTGCCTGACATGAAAATAAGTGAAGAGGGTCACTATTTCAGACAGATACCCATTTTCACAAGCTAACTTGACAAGTTGACATTTGTATTAGAAAACAGGTAATTTCAAACCCCAGAATCATTCATTTACAAAGCACTGCAGAGGTTATGCTAGTTAATTAATAAGGATGGTTGCCTGACCTGACTTCCAAGTCCATTCTTCCTTTCGGTTTGCACTGAGTTATCATTATCAGAGGGTATTCACTGAATTCTGGAGAATTCCTATTACTTTGAAAAACATTTAAACACAGCCACGTGCATTTTGCACGTTTTAGCGTATTTAGGATTTTTAGTTTTCATTCTTTTGAAATTTTTTGATTGATACTTTGTATGATTAGTATGCATGGCTAACTTTTTCATTAATATTAATTTAACCCTTTCCCTGGAATCCCGGTTTTTCCAACATTAACGGAGCATTGAGCAAATTGATACTTTTCTCTTACCCACAAAGTCGCTTTGCAGGTGTCACAGTCCATTTTTTACAAGAAGAGTTTTTTACTCTTCAGCGTGATGATTCTGTATGTGGTGACGCAGGTTGGAGGTATTTCCTTACTGGTCAACAATTGACTTATTGCATAATTGGCATTTGGCAATTCTATAGTGGCTTCTTACAAAATACTGATATACGCTATTATGCGTTTTAGCTGACATTTTGCTGATTCTACAATATCTATGACGTGCCAAATGTGAATATTCAAAAGTTAAGCAAAACCGAAAATATACAGTTTTTAATCTCTTTTCGCTTTGGTTTCGGTTTCCACTTAATAACCGAGTTTTGGTTTTGGTGCAGTTAACCCGACCAGCTCTAATCTATTTTTGGGCTCTCGCAGTTGTCACGGTTGACTGGTTGTGACCAAAAGGGACATTCTCATCTAGACATTATACTGTGTCATCCTACCAAATTATAATGAAACACCTTCATAAATACGACCTGTAGACTGTGCTAAAGGTTTTTGGGCTTTGGGCTCTCACAGCTGTCACGGTTGACCGATCACAACCAAAAGAGTACATTCTCATCTTGACATGAACTTGAACCTGCATATGACATTTTTGATGATTGGACCAGAACTACGGGGTGTAGCCTGTGCTAAAGAAAATATGAAAAGACTCGCAGACTTCCACACACGAGATGGCATTAGCCATCAAGTTAAGCTAAAAATCACCGGATAAATTAAAATATTTATTCACGTTTACCTCCATTTTTTGTACTGAGAAAGTTAAAAAATTTATAGTAATTTATATATTTTTTATACTTACCAATGACCCAGACATAGCTGGTGCTAACTCTTAAAATATAGGGCCAAACACAAATTTTGCCCCCCAATCCCCAAAATTTGCATCTAAAACTAAAGAAAACATGTCCTGAAAGGCCCTCCACACTTCGCCCCTACTGCGCATGCGCAGTGTCAAGGACGTTCCGAAATTGGCGCCATTAATCATTCTAATAACCAGTGCCTGGTAAGCGCTATGTACTCAGCGGGGAGGCAAGAGTTCCCAACTCCTGGGAGGGCCATCCCCGTCTGGGTCATTGGTAAGTATAAAAAATATATAAATTACTATAAATTTTTTAACATTTTTATACTGTACCAATGACCCAGACATAGCTGAATAGTAAAAAGGCTGGAGGGCCAAGGACATAGAGCAAAATGGAATACGCTCAATAAAATAAAATAGAGTCATCCCCTGTAGGGAAAAAGAAGTAATAGGCCTTACATGTATCTTTCTTATTTATGATAAATTAGAAAGATACAACACCTTCCAAAATTGAGCTTCATACATCCATGTACTCTATTAATATCCAATATAATCCTTATACTAATAATTTTTAAAGTAAGCCAATAAATAAAGTAAGTCTAGAGAATAGAGACTCTTATACTCCTAAAAGTGTCTGAGGATTGCATAATCATGTCCGTTGACATATGCAGTATTCAAAAGCTATACTTTAAAAACTAAGACTTGAATGAATTTTAAAAACCTAAACTTCTCACTAAACAACCATCCCAATAACAACTCAGAATTACTAACTCCGGAGGAGGTATCCCCTTGTTTTCATAGTAAAACAGGTGACCCAAGGGAACACCCTCCCCCCCCCCCCCCCCCCCTTTTTCTTGCCCTGGGTCAAATAGCCCAGAGCGAAGAGGGCAGCCGAACGGAGACACTGCCGAAACAGACAGCCTACCTAGCTATACTAGCAACTGTTAAGTGAATGACATTCTGAGCAGTAGATAATAGACCTAACAATAGAGGCCTCCAGAAATGGACTCGATATTTCTAAGATAAAATTCATGAATGTGGATGGCTGAGCGCAATGAGCGGCCTTCAAAAATCTATAATAGCGACACTATTAATGTAAGCCCAAGAAGTAGAAGAACTCTTACTTCATGAGCCGAAATCTTAAGCACAACTGCTAAGTCAATGATATACCATAAGCAGTACCGATAGTTAATAGAATCCATTAACAATAAAATGGAGCGTAACGTCCTTCTACTAGACATCAAAGACAGAAGAAGCTTACGCCCTTTGTAATAAACAGATATCTGTTTATAAATACATAAACTGTACCCGGAAAGAGTAAAGGCCTATGCCCATACGAAGACGGAAGGACCTTAAAATAATAGGTTCCGGATAATAGGAGCCTAACTCTTATGCAACAATCCAACCTAAATAGTAACGGAAGTATTGATTCCGAAACTATGAAAGTGAAAATCATCCATCGATAGTGCATGAAACTCACTGACTCTACAGTAAAAGAGAAACCAACAGAATTACTGTCTAAAAGGTCAGAATTTGAAAACTACTGTTTCCAGAGGCTCAAATGATTACTTAGCTAAATAAGAACCGAAGTTAAAATCCGTATAGGAATTTAATCTAAAGATTCTAAGTCTATTTATCAAAAAGTTACTAACTGACTTAGATAAAGAGACAAAAGACTCAATTGTAAACTATCGTAGAGTGCATAGGTATGAGGTAACATAAACCTATAACCTAAATAATAACAGGCTGCAGTAGATCTTGTGAAACAAGTATACTAAAAAATAGCAATGAGTAGTATGGAGGGATCAACAATATGAACATAATGATCCCTACACCACGACGGAAGAGCCTCCACTTTAGCCGCATAGAATAGCGAAGAAGAGGATCTCCTATAGTAAGAAATCGCGTCCAAAGCTCGTCCAGTACAGTGCTTACAATGCAATACGGACCACACAACGGAATACATGAAGGTTGCGACCTTGCTGGTTGTGATAAAGATGACACGATTTACCCAGTGAAAAAGATCCTCACATAGAGGAAGATTTCACATTAAGACCCACAGTAGACAAGAGAGTAAATTACTCATGATCTCTGTGAAGATAGAGATGCTATCAACAGAAATGTATTGTGGTTGTTTATCTTAGCAATACCTGCTAAAACAACAGCGCCGGAGGATACGCGTATCCTATCATTCCGTCCTATAGATCAATAGAGCGTTAACAGTATTAGCTCAGAGATCTGGACAAGCCAACACATACGTCTGCAATTGATTAGCAAGCTGTGTCATAAATAAATCATCATTGGGCGCTCCCATAGATAGCAAATCTGATTGAATACTTGTTTGTTGAGAGTCCATTCTGACAGCAACAAGCGACCCGTAAGAGAACGGGAGTCCGATAAAACAATCAGACGACCCGGAATATGACGGACCAAAACTGAACTTGGTGTACTATAACCAACAGACGGATTCTTTCCATTAAATTGAATAACGGAAACGAAAGAGTGCCTCCCTGGTTCCGGAGATACGCCACTACTGTCGAATTAAAGGACAGGAATTTGGGCATGCGTTTCTGAATAATGTTCATGCAATGACATAAAGCAAGCCTAAAAAACATTATTCCGCGGAAGTTAAACTGATTGCTAAAAGACTGCGGAACCCAAAGACCCTGGCACTTCGAATCCGTAGGGATCAGTATTATATCCCAATCTGTTTGACTGGCAACCGTCATAACAGCCACACTCGGGTCCGGCAACTGCGGCGGCACTCTCTGAGTCAACCACCGAATGTTTGCCCCAGTCTGAATCTCTTGTAACACTAGATAGACAAGAGAACGTATAAATCGAGCAATTCATGGATTGCCGAAAAGTTGCCGTCGAAGAGAAGCTCCTCCGAGAACGAAGCGACTGTGAGAGAGTTCTTAACCTTACTATCCACGCGTGTGGATGTAGCTGGGGCTGCGTCACGTCTAACTAACTCCAATCAGCCACTGAAGGGCGGAGTTATACGTGAACAAACTACTGCCCTCAAAAGAAATTACATTGAGAATAATATCCCGTAAATCTTTTCTTGAAGACGTAATGATAACGCCTCAGTAAGGCGAATTACGTATAATAAAGCGTCTAAGTTAAGTCTACTATACATAATGTCGTTCCCAACATTGAAATTGGAAAAGACATAAACGGCGAAAAAGAATATATGCAGTCTTTAATCACACCGTCTAGACGCATATGAACTCTCGGTATGCCCTGCTCTGCCAAAATAAACTATTTGTATAAATGATAAAATGGCAGAAATGAGCAACGCGGACAAGAAACTAAACTATCATGCTTAGTAGCAGGCTTGTATATATATATATATAGCGTCGAAAAATAAAACACATGTTGTAATGACAATATTGGACTGCGTCGGTAAGTCAGGGACAATGTCCCTGAACCGATCTAAAAATCCGAGTCCAATGACGCTATAAGTCTCTTATCCAAGATCGCAGCAATGAAGTCCGAAATAATAATCACTGGAAGATAATGCCAGAAGATATGAAAGGCATCTTCCGATACTACTAAAGGGAAAACTCGAAATCTTTCGAATCCCTTTCGCCATCCTGTCGGACCCTATAAAGCGTTCGGTCGTCCGTAGCTGATGCAACCGCGGACCGCACCGACCCAGCGCCGTCGGATAATTCCTGATTTGACCGAGAAACTGTCAATTGCTGGGATGCTGCGAAACAACTGTGCTAACTCGGATAGCACGTCCGTCACTGAGGCCTGAGGAGAAGCGGTCTTACGATGCATTGCCGCTGGAAGCTCCGTGATCGTTACCCCGTGCATACTACCAATATGCGAGCGAACGGAGTGTATAGGCCTCGTGTCCCTTGGCTACCGGATGGCGCGACCTATTCGCCGTGGAATCACTGAATGCCGAAACTGATCGGATACTCGAGGTCACGTAGCCAATGTGCGGTCGTGTGCCCTTCTGTGAGGATGAGGAAGCATTAAAGACAGTCTCTCGGACTGTCAATATAACGGAGCGTCCCGACCAACGGACATATGCTCCGAATGTAAAATATCTGAACCACAACATGCGGTCCCCTATGTTGTTGGGCGAGAGAGGGACCTCTCTCGCTCACAGCCCGGACGGACCTGGACAAGCCAGGAACCGGACTAACAGGCTTCCTCCGATCTGTCCTCAATCTGCCGTCACTGGGTGAGTACTAAAGTAATTAAAGTGCTTGCATCACCCAAATCTCCTTCCTAGACCGCAACGGACGAACCCGGCAGCCGAACCATTCGATGAATGTACGCTACACCGGGTGAGCTAGCGAATGTCACTCCGTAGGCGATAGACATATTCCATGAGCACTTATTGCCGCTAACTCTTCATTAACTATGACGACAGAGGCACACTTTTGAAAGACATCTCCATAACTCTTCGAACAAGAAACCAGAAATGCTTGGATAGCAAGCATAAAATAATAATATATATAGCGTCGTTCAATAATTCGAAAGTTTGTGTGACATTATTGGACTATGTCGGAACTGAGGGACGATGTCCCTGAACCGAACCAAAAATTTCTAAGTTCACCGACGCTATCAGTTTCTTATCCGGCATCGCAGCATTCTGGTCCGACGAAAGAAGCTGTAGAAGACCAAGTCAGATGACATACACAACAGCATATGTTGTTCCGAAAGGGAAAGCTCGAAATCCTCCGAATCCCTTTCGGTATCCCGTCGGACCGGATGAAACTTTCGGACGTCCGTACCCGCTTCCGCGGAGCGTCCCGACCCAGCATCGTCGGATAAAATATATGCGACAGATTCAGTTGATGCTGCGATAAACTGTGCTATTAAGGAAAGCACGTCCTTTCCCGAGGCCTGTGCAGTAGCGGTCTTACGATGCATTGCCGCCGGAAGCTCCGTGTACGTTGACTCCCGCACACTTCCTATGCGAACGTCCGGAGTCTGCAGGCCTCGTGTCCCTGGCTACCGGATGGTGTGACCTGGTCGCCGAAGAATCCCTGATCGGCGAAGTTGGTAATATATCGGCGGTCACGCAGCCAAGGTGCGGTCGTGTGCGCTGACGAGAAGAGGAAGCCTTAGCAGTCTCAGCGGACTGCCTATACAACGGAGCGTCCCGAGCAACGGACGTATGCTCCGCTTGCGACACATTTTGTACCACAACATCTGGGGCCAGATGTTGTTGAACGAGAGAGGGGCCTCTCTCGCTTGCCGTCCGGATGGACCGGAACGAGCTATGAACCGGACTAAAAGGCTTCCTGCGTTCTCCCTCCGATCCGCCGTCACTGGGTGTGCATTAGGTTAATTTATAGTGCTCGCATCACCCCAAAATTCCTTCTAGACCGCAATGGACGAACCCGGCTGCCGAACCATTCGGTGAATGGACGCTACACCGGGCGAGCTAGCGGACGTCAAAGGCCGTCGAACCTACTAGGGTCCTCTTAGGCAATTGGCGTATTTACATGAGCACTTTTCCGCTAGCCCTTCATTAATTGTGACGACGGAGGCACACTGATGGAAGACATCACAGATACATCACCCTAATCTTGATCGTCTGAAATAGAAATTGATAAAGTAGAGTGACCCTGCGGGGAAAGGACCGGAGTGTCCAAATCCCCAACAACATACCGTGACATACGCTTCCCATATTGTCATCGAAATCATACGATACAGAACAGGAGTTAATGCGAGTACACTGACCACATATAGAATGATAATAAAGTCAGAGGAAGACTTCCTCTCAAAACAATTGATCAATATCCTTTCAATGTGAAAAGAAAACAAGTCCTGGTACTCGCACTAACCCCTGGCAATCAAAATACATAATAATAATATGATCCATTAATATAGAAAAAATAATTGAAATCAAAATATTTTGAAAAAATATTTTTTCAGAACAGCCCAAGTTTCTGAAAAGTAACGTTGAGCCCCAATGGATCCCAAGCCTAAGTGTGGACAAAAATTTTAAAAATATTTTAAACAATTTATTCAACACTTACGAACAATAATAATGTATCTAGTTATGATTAAAATAACATCAAGATATTATTTTTTAGAAATCCCCCCCTCAAACAGAGGGCTGTTGTAAATGTAAACAGTGAGTGTAAAAACACTAAAATAAGACTCCAGGCACCCAGGCCCGAAATCAGTTACCAAAAATACACTATCTGATGCAAAACAGAGACTTCCAGGGAAGAAACTGCAGAACATCAGATGGTAGATGCAGAACACAACGCCTAACCACCCGTAGGTGAAGACGTAAACATGGGGAAAGAACAGAATTCATTCTGTTATTCAGCTAAAACTCCCAAGAAAATTTAGTAATAATAATTACAAAAACTATGCCAAAAGCATGGGAGAATAGCAAGGGGGAACTTAAAGGACAGGGAGAGAGGAAAACACTTAAAAAACAGTGTAACTAAATAATCAGAATGACAACAAAATGGCTGCTGCCTTGAAAATAGGTAACTTAACATAATTTCATTAAAAAATTTTAAGTTACAGCCCTGATAATATTCTGTCACACATTCTTTTCCTCTCCTCCTTCTCTATCCTCCTTAGAATCACCATTTCACTAATATTTATGTGTCTGGCATCATTTAAACAGAGATTTATAAGCACAAAGATCAGTCAGATGTTAACTGATGAAGGGCCAAACTTAGAATGATTAATGGCGCCAATTTCGGAACGTCCTTGACACTGCGCATGCGCAGTAGGGGCGAAGTGTGGAGGGCCTTTCAGGACATGTTTTCTTTAGTTTTAGATGCAAATTTTGGGGATTGGGGGGCAAAATTTGTGTTTGGCCCTATATTTTAAGAGTTAGCACCAGCTATGTCTGGGTCATTGGTACAGTATAAAAATATAATCAATGATGCATCACTGAAATGAGCTCATTGACCTTGTTCCAATTTTACATAACCCATTCATCGTTTCTTAGGATTTCAGGTAGGAACCATCTCAAGAACATTGAGCTCGTTCCAATGAGGGTCATAAGCTATATTTTGGATGCAAAATTTTAAAAAATGCCGATAGGATCACTGATCCAATGTCGAGTTGTAACAGCACAAAAGTGGGTTTAATCATTATCAACTTATCATCAGGAAGCCAATTGTTTACGATTAACTATGTTCAGGGTCACTGTGACCTTGACCTTTGACCTAGCACATCCAATATAGATAAGGTTCTTCCTCTCACCAAGGCCAACCTACCTATGAAGTTTCATGAATGTAGGTCAAACCATTATCAAGTTATCGTTTGGAAACCAATTATTTTGATTACTATGTTCAGGGTCACTGTGACCTTGACTTTTCACCCAGCAAGTCCAAAATAAATAGTGTTCTTCCTCTCACCAAGGCTAACCTACATTTGAAGTTTTATGAATGTGGGTTCAACCATAGTCAAGTTAACATCCGGAAACGAACTGTTTATGATTTAGTATGTTCAAGGTCATTTTGGGTTCTTCCTCTTCCTCTCACCGAGGCCAACCTACATATGAAGTTTCATGAATGTGGGTTCAACCACAGTCAAATTATCACCCAGGAACCAACTGTTTATGATTTAGTATGTTCAAGGTCACTGTGACCTTGACCACTGACCTAGCGAGTCCAAAATACATAGGGTTCTTCTTCTCACGAGGCCAACCTACCTATGAAGTTTCATGAACATGGGGCAAACCATTATGAAGTTATCATCCGGAAATCAATTGTTTTCGCCTGCCTGCTCTTCATCAAACTGTAAGTCGAGTTTGACTTTGTCACAACTCAACTAAAAATTATTTATTCAAGAATTTTGTTTGCAACTGCCTTTTGTACTAGGTAAAGGGTTAAACAAACCATTTCCTGTTTGAATAGTATCTACAGTTATGGTCAGTGTGTTTTGTGCATAAAGTGATAAAAGAGACCAATTAAACATCCACATTTAACCCTTTGAATCCCAGAGGCAGTTTTTCAAGCAGATTACAAGTTACATCACAATGTTATTACCGGTAAGTGGGATGGCTATAAGGTAAATGTGTTCTGTAGACTATCGTAATCAGTAATATTTTCAACGTGCAGCCCTGAGGGTGCACATTGAAAATATTAATTCTATAACCCCAAATAATAAATATGGATTCTTCCAATTGCAACCATTGAACTGACATGGAAAATACCACCTGGGTTCACAAGGTTAAATGCATTTCTTGACAAAGTTCTAAAATGTTCCAGGTTTCTGTGGTCACCTGTATCATTGTTGGACATTGTGTTAGAAAGTTAGAATTTGGCATTCAAATGGGTAATTTTAGGCACTTGGCAGTTGTTTCTGGTAATCTGAGAATTCAATATCTCCCACCCCCCACTCATCCACCCAATACCAATTAGTTACTCATTGATGGGTGATTAAATGAGGGTAGATGGACAGGATTTACAATGGGGATAATTTCATTTGTCAAAGAAACATGAAAATTTTTTCACAAGACAAATTGTCTCAGGCCAGACAGGGTCTAAATGTCCAAGGAACCTTAGATGGCACAGTTTATGTATTTAAATCCAACTTTCAAAGATTTATTTCACAAAAATTACAATTTCATTTGCTACCCACCTAAAAAGATTTCAAATGAAATTCCTCCCTCTCCCCTCCACCCACTAATTCATTTCAAATTACCAGAACTCATTAGAACTAGGATTTCATCTGTAAAAATTATTTTTTGCTTAATGCGAAAACTGACTGAAATGTTTGCGTTTTTCATTGCACACTTTGACAGCACATAACTAATAATCTGTATGTTATCACATAGTATTTGTTACTTTTATATGATGTGAAGATTATTTTTCATATATTACGGCTTTCAAAAACTATCCATCACCCCAAATTTATATAATTTAACCACCTTGGAAGCTTGTTTAGAATAAAAATACCCAAAAAACATAGTCAATTACAGAAAGTTGAATTTGAAACTGAGCAAGAAGTAAAAATAAAATAAACCCATCCTCACTGATTTAAAGAAACAATTGCCCGAGAATCACTTAATAAACTCTCAATGGTCTTCAAGTAGTTTTTTGCATCAATAACATTGAATTCAGAGTAAATTTTTGTTAAACAACGCATAGATCATGAAAAAGTTGTGTATCACTGTATAACATTGACAAAACATCTTATATAATCATGCAGCAACATCGGAGTGTTATGTAGAGAACTCATTAGTCATCAATTATGGTAGCACTATGCATGCATGCATGCATGCATGCGTGTGCGTGCGTGCATATGAAATCTGAAAAAGATTGGGTGAGGGATGCAACCTGCAGGGTGTACTTATGGAATTGTTGACAATTTATATGCCAAATCAAAGATGGCCACTGGCGGCCATGTTTTTCAACGAATTCAGAAAAATTTGATTGCTCCCATTTAGACATCACACCAAAGCTACATGTAAAATTGGAAAAAGATTGGGTGAGTGGTGCGGCCTGTAGGGTGTGCTAATGGAATTATCAACAATTTATATGCCAAATTCAAGATGGCCACTGCCGGCCATGTTTTTCCACGAAATTCAGAAAAATACGATAGCTTCCATCTAGACATCACACCTAAGCTACATGTGACATTTGAAAAAGATCGGGTGAGAGATGCGGCCTGTAGTGTGTGCTAATGGAATTGTTGAAAATTTATGACAAATTCAAGATGGCCACTGGTGGACATGTTTTTCAAAGAAATTCTGAAAAATTTGATAGACATATGGAGAGACATATAGACGAACAAAGGAACACAACCGATCCCAATAGCTCAGACCTGACGTTGCCAAGTTGAGCTAAAAACCTCAGTGTTTCGTTTTTGTATATTCGGTTTTCTATATCAGCAAAATGAAGGGAAAAAATACACATTTACAATCTATTCATGTTGTTCATGGCAGGAAAAATTAAGTAAAATGTGTATTTTCAGTCAAAGTAATTTTATTGAATTTATATATTATGTTCAAACTTAACACCTGAGACATACGCAAACACAAGTGACCTAAACAGTGTCATAAAAGGGTAGGTAAGTCTCTCAGGGGCATCACCAAAATCAAAAGGAAGCTTCCTCCAGACACCAACAATGCATCACAAAAAAAATAAAATTGATTTGAGTCAGCATTCATTTCTTATTGGACAGAAATAAAAATCAATATGGCCACCATGGTGGCCACACTGAAATGGCTTGCTGGACCAAAATCGAAAGAAAGCTTCCTCTAGACACCAATAATACATACCCGGTAACCAAAAATTGAAATTGATTCCAGCCAGTATTCATTAGTTATTGGACGGAAACCAAATTCAAGATGGCTGCCATGGAAACCATAATGAATTGGCCACTGGCGGTCATCTTGGTTCAGCGGACTAGAACAAAATCCAAAGGAAGCTTCATCTCGACACCAACAATACATAATTAAACAAGAGGCTCTCAAGAGCCTGTAATAGCTCACCTGGCAGAACTACATATCCCACAGTTATTCTAATCAAAATCAAAGAATGCAGCTGGCTGCCATGCTCTTTCATCTGTGCGAAAGAGAATGATTGTTTTCAGAGGACTTTCCATACATTATTTTTGCCAAGTTTGGTTCACACTGGCCAAGCAGTCTCAGATAAGAAGATAAAAATATGATTTTCCATAGGGTTTCCATGGTAATTATGAGCCGCAATTACAGCCATGTTTGCAACATGATCAACATTACACGAGGCTAATTGGTAGGTGTCCCCGTCATCAATCATGTGAAGTTTTGGCCTTCTTGTTTCAGAGAAGATTTTTCAAAATCGGCCAATCAGAATCAAAGAATGCCTCTGGCAGCCATGTTTTTCATCCAACAGGAACAAAATGAGGAACAGTTGTAGATAACCTCTCATAGACCATTCCTGACAAGTTTGGTTCATTGGCTCAGTAGTTCCAGTGAAGAAGATGAGAATTTGATTTCCCATAAGGTTTCTATAGTAACTATTGAAGCCATGTTTGCAACCCGTTCAACATTAAATAAGGATCGTGGTAGAGGGTGTCCCAGTCAACAACTATGTGAAATTTTAAAACATTTGGTCTTGTGGTTCAGAGGAGAAGATTTTTCAAAATCTACCAATCAGAATCAAAGAATATCTCTGGCGGCCACGTTTTCCATACGACAGGAACAAAATGATGATATTTTGTAGAATACCTCCCACAAATCAATCCCGCCACGTTTGGTTAACATCGGCTCAGTAGTTCCAGAGAAGAAGATGAAAATATGATTTCCCATAGGGTTACTATAGTAACTATAAGCCACAATTGCAGCCATGTTTGCAACCCGATCAACATTAAATGAGTTATCGTTGGTAGAAGGTGCCCCAGTCATCAATCATGTGAAGTTTCAAAACATTTTGCCTTGTAGTTTCAGAGAAGATTTTTGAAAATTCACCAATCAGAATCAAAGAATGTCTCCGGCGACCATGTTTTTCAACCGATGGCAACAAAATGAGGATCGTTTGTGGAGGACCCCCCCCCCCCCCCATAGACCATTCCTGCCATGTTTGGTTCACATTGGCTCAGCAGTTCCAGAGAAGAAGATGAAAATGTGAAAAGTTTATGGATGATGATGGACTTTGGGCCAGGTGAGCTAAAAATAAAAATGATTCAAGTCAGCTTTCATTAGTTATTGGACGGAAACCAAATTCAATATGGCATCCATACTGAATGGGGCGGAGTGGTGGCGTTGTGGTAAACGGTTCTTGTCAGATCACTGAAGTTAAGCAACGTCGAGCCCGGTTAATCACTGATGGGGGACCATATGAGCGATCAATTCGGACTTCCACATTGTGTCCTTGGGCAAGGCACTTAACCCAGATTAGAACAGTATTCATTAGTTATTGGACGGAAACCAAATTCAAGTGGCCATATGGAGTTGGCTAGCTGCACCAAAATTGAAAGCAAGCATGGTCTTGTCAACCACAAGTTACCCCTAAAATTATGATTTGATAAAATAATCAGTTCTTTAGTTATTGGATGGATGAACATAATCCCCCCCCCCCCCCCCCCCCCCCTGGTTCTCAGGGGCATAAAACCTCTTGGGGGGTATAAAAATGTAACTGGCTCACCAAGCCAATCAAATACACAGCTCTAATTATACTCAACATATCTCAGTTTTCTTTATAAGACTTGAACAAAGAGCTACATTGTAATTTCATCCATATGCTATTCAATCAAACATCAAATGCAAGTCCACATTCAGAAAACACCACTACATGTAGTCTTGATCTAAGATTCTTCTTTTCAACCCATGTGCATGCATACCTTTAACTACACACTACCAACTACCCCCTGCCAGTAATTTCATCTGAGAAAATGATTATCATAACCCTTTACCCAACACACACAATATCAAAATTTGTTATTCAAAACATTTCAGCTAAACCATATTATGTGACCCCCTCATTGAAACAAGATCAAGTAGCTCATTCCAATGAGGGGTCACATGATATGGTTTTGTTGAAATATTTTGAAAAATACTTTTTTTTCAACTGCTCAGTTTGTAAATTCCACACGATAGATGCGACCAACTCGTTAGGAAAAGGGTTAACTGTGAACACACATGCAAGTCAGTGATTAAAGATTGAATTCTGTGCTTTCCATGCTGCTTCCAAACTATTGTTCTTTCATTCTGAATCCTTGAAATGACATCAATTATAAAAAAAAATCTATAAAACTGCATTCATATCCAGTCTATATTCACACTGTTCCTAACCAAACAAATCTATTTTCACCCGTATGAATACTTCAAAAGTGCTGAGAGTCTATCAAAATAAGTTACTGGATAACTGCCAAAAATTTAAAATACAAGACCTGAACCTCATTTTGAAAAAAAAACAAAACAGTTAAATATGCTGCTTAAAATATATATATCTGTCAAGGGTCATAACTCCGAGTGAAGATGATGGAGGACAGCATCTTAATTTCCTATCACAAGAATCCTTTTTATTGGTTAAAATCCATTACAAAAACTAGCACAAGCTGGGATATAATGCTGCAGATAAATAGCCACAATTGCTGGAAGAAGGGCAGAGTGTTTCACATTTTTTTTCTTTGGAAAGACATCATTCCAAATTGGCACCAAAACACAGCCTTGAAAAATCATATATTGGCCACTCCAACATTTAGTTGGTCCAGTGGCTATGAATTTCATCCAACAAGTACCAAATTAAAGGTAAACACACACTTGGATGTTAACAACTGGAGGGAAATGTCTCCTTCATGATGCCCCAGATGAGTGTCAGTGGCATGGGAGTTATTTTATCAATCAGCCCACCAAAAAATTGTCCAGTTTCCCATTGAATCAGTTGAACTCGGCAATTATTATGTACAAAGTTTGTTTACAATACAAAGACAGATGACAACACACAAATGAGCAGGCAGCAAGACAGACAGCACTGTCAATTGAACGATTTGCATTGGTAAAACAACCGCCATGGTAAAATGACTGAACCTTGGCAAAAACAAATTTGGGTTCGGTTGTTTTGAATCAGCATTTTAGACTCAGATATGCATTTTGTGATTGAGTTGCTGATGCTTCTAAAGAAGCATCTGCAACCCAATCTCAAAAGGAATACCTGGAGATCACCAAATGAGGATGAACCATGAGTCAGTCAGTGCTGGTCGAGTGAATCCGACACTTTTATTTCTCACCACAATTTCAGATGAAAAATGCTGTTTTGACCACCATTAATTCTTCACAATCCCAATTTAGCATCACAGAGGAGGCCCCCTGGTCTGTTATTGTTGAGCAACTGAAAAAATTATGGGCAGGACCCTGATGAACACAAGTGAAGTTTATTACATAAATTCACTAAAGGGCAAATTGCTCAATGTCGGATACCATAACACCACAACGCCACTGAGCCTTAGACTGAGGTAATACTTTAATACCCAAACCAAACCTCAATGTTTGGAGATATTTTTATATTTTATTTAGCTGTGTGGACAGCCGATGCTACGTGACAGGGTTGCAGAGATACGGAAAAACGAAAGCAAATATACACTGATTCAAGACAAACGGACAGACAACACACAGATATAAATCTTGAACTCCTGCTTGAAGTTCATTAACAGATATAACATTTCATTTTCATCAATCATGAACTCAAAATGGAAAGACTGTGGATCATAGTATATGAATAGTGTGAATTGCATTCTTAAAAATAAATTTTTCAAATCACAAGCCAGACTGATAATCATTTGAGAGCAGAATGAAAGACGCACAAAATCTGGTGGATAAAAATATTCATTCACAATCACAACCTGAATACAAAGAACTTGTATCAATTCCTAAAATAACTTGTATAGAAAAATAAAATGCAACTGCAGAAATAATATCAATTGATCAAATACAGATATTTTCATTTTAGGTATCTTTTACAACTGTAGTCATGACAGGGATGGATCCCAAACTTCCTGTATGGAGGAGGAGGCACTATTTATTTATCAATCAAGAAATTAATGACATTTCAACAGCCAGGGTGATATTAAAACCGACAATTTAATAGGTGGAGGCAGCTGTAGAACCTCAAGTAAACCACTGAACAGTGACATGCCCACTTACTAATCAAGCAGCTGCCATGTGGCATTGGTTGAAAGAATGTGCACCATACCTCCACAAACTGCACTACCATACAGAACAGTTTTGTAGACTGGTTGTAACACATGCATGGGCAGTGATCATCAGCAAAAGTACCCGATGCTTCATTAATTAAATTTTTGTGATAATTCCTGTAATTAGTGTTGGGAATCTAATGTTATTGCATCCTTGGAAATACTGCCCACCCATTGAAAGAGACCAGTCCAGGGCGACTGTACTGTACTCCCACTCAAGACTACTGGGATGAAGTGTCTCGCCCAAAATATACAATAAGATGATGCAGTTCATGAATAAACCTGTGCCCATCATCAGACTTGGCAGATATGATGCTGCTCTCGGCCAATATGAATCAAGCTAGAGTTGTCTCCCTTGATGTATCACAAGGTGCAACCAATTTGTTTACATCGAAATGTTCACAGTTATTCGTGAAATGAAAAATTGGCATTACCTGGCAGGGTTGAGTGATTTGATGAAGAGAGTTGTATGATGAGGAATTAATGATGGCAGTAAATAATGACAAGAGGCCCCAGGGGGCCTGAGGGCGCTCACCTGACATGGTAGTCTAAATATCAACCCAGAGAATTGATTTCCACAAGTTGCATCTGCTCCTCCTAATAAAAGCTGAAACCAAATATCCAAATATTCTGACCAGTGGATCTAAAAAAAGATTTTTAAAGAATATTCCTCATATTGAACTAAGTCATAATTCGGGCTCCCACAGGGAGCCCATATATGAACCCAGGGACTTGGCTTTAACAAACCTGAATCTCACACCCCTAAGGATTCTACACACCAAATATCAAAACATTCCGACTGCTGGATCTGAAGAAGAAGACTGTTAAAGAAAATTCCTCATTTTGAACCAAGTTACAATTCGAGCTCCCACAATCAGCCCAAATATGGACCTAGGGACATGGCTTGAACAAACTTGAATCTTACCCCCCTAAGGATGCTGCATAAAAAATATCAAAAGCATTCATCTGCTGGATCTGAAGATTTTTAAAGAAAATTCCTCATTTTGAACTAAGTTGTCATTCAGGCTCCCATTGTGAGCCCAAATATGAACCAAGGGACTTGGCTTGAACAAACTTGAATCTCAGCCCCCTAAGGTTGCTCCATGCCAAATATCAAAACATTCCAACTGCTGAATCTGAAGAAGAAGATTTTTAAAGAAAAATTCCTCATATTGACTAAGTTATAATCTGGGCTCCCACAGGGAGCCCAAATATGGACCCATGGACTTGGCTTTAACACACTTGAATCCCCCCCTCCCCCCAAGGATGCTACTCACCACATATCAAACCATTCCGACTGCTGGATCTGAAGAAGAAGATTTTTTAAAGAAAATTCCTCATTTCAAACAAAGTTACAATTCAAGCTCCCACAGTGAGCCCAAATATGGACCTAGGGACATGGCTTGAACAAACTTGAATCTCACCCCCCTAAGGATGTTGCATACCAAATATCACAAGATTCTGCCTGCTGGATCTTGAGAAGAAGATTTTCAAAGAAATTTGCCTGAAATGCACTAAGTTCGAATTTGGGCTTCTATAGTGAGCCCAAATATGAATCCAGGTGGCCGATTTGGACAAACTGGAATCAGATCCACCCCACAATGTTGCATACCAAATATCAAAAGATTCTGCCTGCAGGATCTGGAGAAGAAGATTTTTGAAGAAATTTGCCTGAAAAGCACTAAGTTCAAATTTGGGCTCCAATACTGAGCCCAAATATAAACCCAGGGAGCCGATTTGAACAAACTTGAATCAGATCCACACCACAATGTTGCATACCCAATATCAAAAGATTCTGCCTGCTGGATCTTGAGAAGAAGATTTTCAAAGAAATTTGCCTGAAATGCACTAAGTTCAAATTTGGGCTCCTATACTGAGCCCAAATATAAACCCAAGGGGCCGATTTGAACAAACTTGAATCAGATCCACCCTCCAATGTTGCATACCAAATATCAAAAGATTCTGCCTGCTGGATCTGGAGAAGAAGATTTTTTAATGTTTTTCCCATTGCCTACAGTGTTAAAAAGTGCTGACTCAGCACTTTTTCAAAGTCCCGAAACTGTACCCTATGATAAAACCGATGGCAATTTTTTTTTACCAATTCTTTCTGTTGGTCCTAAGGAAGCTTCACACCAAATAAAAATTCTCGGTGCCGTTCAGTTTTGGAGATATGGGCGTTTTAATTTTTTTCTATTTTTAGCTCCTGCGGTTCCCATGGGCTACAGGAAAAAAAAAATCAGCATAAATTAGGTACTTATGACCCAATAAGCCCTCACATAAAATTTGGTTCAAATCAGCCTCTCGGTTTGGAAAATAAAAATTTTGGGCGGGGCCAAAAATTTTGCCCCTCCCATAATGATGCCAAGTATAGCCCCACAAACTTCTCTTGAACAAGTTGAGTCTACACCTCAAAAGGAAGCTGCACACCAAATATCAAGTCTCTGCTACTGCTGGTTCAAGAGAGAAAGATTTTTTAAGATTTCAGCACACTTTTTGGGTGTGGCCCTACCCACGGGCGGGGCAACTTGATTTGAACAAAATCAAATTGCGATGTCATAACAAACTATTATCTCAAATATCAATTAAATTGGTTCAGCGGTTTGGGAGGAGAAGACGCAAACACCATGTTCACGGACGACTGAAAGTCAGGTGAGCTAGCAAGTGGATGAAGAGAAGATAGAAGAGAGCTGTACAGAACATTCATTGTAAACTAGAATTCAGGGTTGTAAGTGGAGATTCATCGCAGTGGGAGAAGAGCTTGTTTAGCAAGCCGAAAAACATGACTGTGACGTTTGAACATCTGAACTAGGAATAGAAGAGGAAACTTCGGACTTGGTGAAAAGTAAGAACAAGAGCACAGCCATGCATGGCTAAATGTGCCCGTTCTAAATGAAAATGGGATGTAACTCATGTAAAAATAATTGGACGGAACCCATGGTCAGTATTATTAGCTGGAAAATACATATATAAACTTCGTCAAAAAAGTGTCTTAACCAAGCCTGGAAATAAGCAGACTGCCCCAGAGAGTGAATTTAGTGATGCTACCCTGCTGTGCAGGGTAGCATCACTAAATTTACCCTCGGTGAACTGAATTTGAATCAAGGTCTGAAGCCTCTACAGAAAGTGGTACCCAGAGGATAAATTGGTCCACTGTATGGAATAGAATCAGCAAATTCACCCTCTGGGGATCTCATTCCGCAAATGACAGATTGATTATTTTACAGGCTTGGTCGTAACTCATTTAAAAATAAATGGACAAGCCCATAGTCAAATCTGGCCTGTATTACTAGCTGGGGAATACACATACCAACTTTGGTTAGGATCAAATAATCCAAACTGGAGTTATTGGTCAGAAACCAAAAATGTTGATTGGCGGCCAATTCTAGTCAAGAAAGGGCCATAACTCATGTAAAAATAATTGGACGCAACTCATATTCGAACTTGGCCTGTATTACTGTCTTTGTAAAATGCTTCCCAAATTTGGTTGAGATCAAATAATTCAAACTGGACTTATCGAAAGGAAAACAAAAATGGTGAAAGTTGGTGGAATTCTTAGACAAACAAGAGGCCCAAGGGGGCCTTAGGCGCTCACCGAATGTTCCATACTGTTGTTAAGACACAAATTCTACCAAAAGCTATTCTTAAGGTTCTACAGAGCAAATCAGACCCATACTAGCATCCTGCATACCAAATATCAAAAGATTCTGCCCACTGGTTCTGGAGAAGATTTTTAAAGAATTTTTCTTGAACTGTACTAAGTAAAAATTCACGCCCCCATAGTGAGCCCCAATATTGATCAAAAGACTCAATTTGAACAAACGTGAATCCAACCCATACCAAGATGCTGCACACCAAATATCTAAAGATTCTGCACACTGTTCTGGTGAAGAAGATTGTTCAAGATTTTTTCTTAAATTGCATTAAGTAAAACTTCACACCCCATAGTGATCCCCAATATTGAACAGGGGACTCAATTTGAACAAACTTGAATCAGACCCATACCAAGATGCTGTATACCAAATATCAAAAGATCCTGCTCAATGGTTCTGGAGTAGAAGATTTTTAAATTTGTTTTCTTAAATTGCACTAAGTAAAAATTCAGGTCCCCATAGAGAGCCCCAAAATTGATCAAGGGACTCCATTTGAACAAACTTGAATCAGACCCATACCAAGATGCTGTATAAAAATATCAAAAGATTCTGCCCACTGGTTCTGGAGAAGATTTTTCCTTAAATTGCACTAAGGAAAAATTCATGCCCCTATAGGGAGCCCCAATATTGATCAAGGGACTTGATTTGAACAAACTTGAATCAGACCTATACCTAGATGCTGCATACCAAATATCAAAAGATTCTGCCCATTGGTTCTGGAAAAGAAGATTTTTAAAGAATTTTTCTTAAATTGCACTAAGTAAAAATTCACGCCCCCATAGTGAGCCCCAATATTGGTTGAGGGACTTGATTTGAACAAACTTGAATCAGACCCATACCAAGATGCTGCATACCAAGTATCAAAAGATTCTGCCCACTGGTTCTGGAGAAGATTTTTTAATAATTTTTCTATAATTCATACGGTGCTATCAGAGTTATGCCCCATACAGAGCTCCCAAGGGATGTGGCCATTTCATTTGAACAAACATGAATTGTCATATAGTTATGAACATCCACATGAAGTTTCGTGAAAATCGGACCAGTGGTTTCAGAGGAGAAGGCGTTTTGAGAAATGTTCACGACGACGGATGGCTAGTGATAAGTTGAGCTCCGTTCGGTGAGCTAAAAAAGGCTGTAACACATGTAAAAATAATTTGACGGAACCCATATTTGAGCATGGCCTATATCACTAGCTGGGTAATACACGTACAAACTCTGGTTAAGATCAAATATTCCAAACTGGAGTTATCAGTCAGAAACCAAAAATGTTAATAGAAGGTCAAATTCTAAGTCAAATAAGTGCCATAACTCATGTAAAAATAATTGGTGGAACCCAGATTTGAACTTGGCCTGTATTACTAGCTGGGAAATACATATTCCAACTTGGGTTGAAATCAAATAATCCAAACTGGAGTTATCAGTTGGAAACCAATTGTTTACAGGCAGACAACCAGACGGAAAGACAGACAGATGGACAGACAGACCATTTACATAATACAACCGTTTTTATAAATGGGCAGATAAACACATTAACACTGTCAGAAAACTGTAACAGATCGGAGAATTTTTCAACTATTTGTTTTGTTTAATAAATAAAGAGGTTATTACTTGGTTAGTTCCATATTGTCCAAGATATCAGCCCTTGATATCTCGGCTGATATTAAACTAACCAAATAATAACCCTGAAATATCTGGGTTTGGTTTAGAAAACAGACCATATTCAAAGAATGATTACAGGTTTGATAAGGACTTTTTCTTTTTATCTTTTTTGGTGTCCTCTGGCCTTTTGTTCGCAAAAGATTTTGTTGTCAGAAAAAAAAAATTAAAATAATAAACATGCAAGTTTTTAAATTGTCAATATATATTACTAAAAAGCTAGGCAATTTAAGATATTTTTTTTTTTAAATTCGGAAGCTTTTTCTTATTGGCATTATAAATTATAAATGCATGAAAACATATATACTTTGTAGTAGATTGTTTTTAAGTGTTTTATTGTTGTTAAATAGTAACTCAGTGACAATTATTAGTTGCCTGTTAATAGGGGAGGATATTATTTTTAATGTTATGCATGTTTAATTTTTGTTTATCATCTATTTTCAAATTCCACATCCTGTAGACCCTTCCTAAAACCAAAAGCTAATATTTTTTCATTTAATTTTATTTTTGTTCTTTTTCCTGGATAATTCAAAATGTTTCAGGGGAATGACTACATCCTTAAATTGCAGAGCCCAGTTTCTAGCAGTAGGATTTACCAAAATGCAGAGCTATTTAAATTAAATGAACAACTTCATGTTTACTTGCTCTGTCATTGAAGAGAATTAGCTGTATTGTTGATGAAAGAACTAAAAATGCCTAACAACATAAAGAAAGTAGCAACTACTTAAAAAAACAAATGAAGTAATATTAACAAAAAACTACTTGAGTTAAAGATATCTTAGTGAAAATATTTATAACTAAATGCTGATCAATGACTTTATTTTTACTGCCCCTTCATTTTCCTACACTACATGCAAATGAAAACAGAAATTTTCACAAGCCTGTGTTTTAGACTAACCTTTCTTCTTGTGTAATAAACTGTATGAATTGTCTGGTCCTGCTTGTTCAGAGTCGAGTGTCTCTCGATGCTGAACACCGGTCAGTATATTAAACTCAATACTTTTATTTGAGACCTGGAAATGACCATCCACAGTTGTGGAAGACCTTGATGGTGGTGCAGTAGTAGTAGTGGTAGTAGTAGTTGTTGTAGTGCTAGTTGTGGTAGTGGTGGTTGTTCGTGGGCCCATACCTATCGGGAAAACAAAAACACACATCACTATTGATAAAAAAAAGCTTAACCCCAACAGAGAACATACACAGTACTGGCATTAAAAAAAAGGAGATAGAGAATGTTCAATTGTTCGTGACTGGGGCGTGACTTGGTCCAAATTCTGCATCAGATTTCCTAAACACAACACTGTACAATCTTACCAGCTGAACATGAAACATGAAAACATTACAACTGAGATGCGACTGTCATTAGTTTTTCTTGTTTCAGTCTCAAATTCTCAATGCATTATTTATGAAATTGCATTCGACTGGTGTAAAAGATTATGAACTGATGGAGAAAGAGACTGATTTGCAATCACACTACAGTACAAGATCTCCACAAGTGTCATATTAACCCTTAGGTCCACATAGAGTCACAAACAGTCCCTATTTTATTGCTCAAAAACAGTTGTCACAAGTTTTTTCTTAGTTGAGACCTTTACAAGATAATGCATTTATCTGGACAATGTTTCTTCATCATTGTTGGCTGCCAGTACAGAGGTGTACTTGAACATTTGGTAGTCATTTTTATGTATATGATTTTTTTTCTATTGGAGTTTAATGACACTTTCAACAGCCAGGTTCATCTCGTTTCAGACAGTTTTACGTGTGGAGGAAGCCGGAGTACACAGAATCACCGAGCAACGGCGAGCAACTCTCCGACTCCCAAACATAACTCCACACACAAGCTGGGCTAGTATTAGTTGAAGACAAGTGCACAATCATTGTGTGGTACGCCTTAGTACACAGCACTGCCATGCCTCCATGCGGTCAATCAGGATTAAGTGCACTGCCCACGGACACAATGCTGTTACTCTTGGCAGGGATCGAACCCGAACTGTGAACTTTTTGGTCTGAAGTCCATTACTGTAACCACTCAGCCACCACACTCCTTGATAGTTATTAACATAAAATTAATCTGAGGACTTAAGGGTTAAAAATGCTAGTGAAAACAAACAATAGAAAACTGCACTAGTCCTTAGCTTACTTAGTGGTGCTTACTGCCACATCAGGACCTAAGGTTATATCATGGCAAAGTCTTCAGATTAAAATAACAGATGAAATAAAGCATACGATAATCACAATGACACTGTAGCTAAACCCTTTACCCAACGCAGATGATATCAAAATTTATTATTTTAAATATCATTTTTAAAAATTTTTCAAAAAATTTCAACAAAACCATATCATGTGACCCCTACAGCACTACAAGCTCATTCCAACAAGGGGTGACATGATATGGTTTGGTCAAATTTTTTTTAAAGATAATATTTTTTCAATTGCTGAATTTGCATATTATGCGGGCGGATGCCGGCAATTCGTTAGGTAAAGGGTTAACTTGACTGTGTGTTGTGTTTGATGA
Organism: Pictodentalium vernedei; assembly: GCA_031216915.1. NCBI lineage: Eukaryota > Metazoa > Mollusca > Scaphopoda > Dentaliida > Dentaliidae > Pictodentalium > Pictodentalium vernedei. The sequence goes on along the minus strand of CM062297.1, from coordinate 555,677,034 downwards.
AAAGGATAATGTTCCATGCTATGAAAGAATTATGAAATAAGACAAGAGGCCCCACAGGGCCTGAAGCGCTCATCTTGAACAGAACACAATTTAAACAGAGTCCAAGAATGAGTCAACATTATAAATTTGTGTGTCTTCCATGCAGTGCAAAGAGATTTCTGCCATTAAACAAGTTTCGATTTAGGTCGTTCTTTGAAAAGGCATTCGATCTGAAGAACAAATTGAAGCCTCTTGCTAAAATGAAAGGAGTCGACGCCAGCAGTCTTCCGCCTTGCGAAGCAGTCATTAAACAAACAAGAGGCCCCACGGGGCCTGAAGTGCTCATCTTGTACAGAACACAATTTAAACAGAGTCCAAGAATGAGTCTACATTAAGCAAGCCATCTCCATAGGCTACACTGTCAATCCTGGAGACCCTCAGGAGTGACAAAAATAATCTGGGCATCATGCCTTTTCTTCAGTTGATCATAAAGTAAAATGAAGAGCTCCCCTATGAAGCCCCTTAATACAACCTATGTGGATTAATCTTAGTTACACACCTCTAGAGGGTACTGAATACAAAATTTTCAATTCTTCAGCAAAATGGCCAATTCCAGCTTCCATAGAGAGCCCAAATATTAACCCAGGCTCTTGATTTGAACACATTTGAATCTGACTTCCCTAGAGATTTGTGCACCGAATATGAAAGCATTCTGACTGTTGGATCTGAAGAAGAGAAATTGTAAAGAAATTTCTTCGAATTAACCTATGGATCCGATTTGAACAAACTTGAATCTGACCCCCCTAGAGATGTTGTATACCAAATGTGAAAGCATTCTGACGAGTGGATCTGAAGAAGATGGTTTTTTAAGAAATTCCCTCATATTGTACAAAGTTAAATTTCATGTTCCCATATGCAGCCCAAATATTAACCTAGGCACTCGAATTGAACAACCTGGAATCTGCCCCCCCCCCCCCACCCCCACCCCCCCCTAGAGATGTTGTATACCAAATATGAAATCATTCTGACTGTTGGATCTAAAGCAATTTCCTCATATTTCACTGAGTAAAAATTTGGACTACCATAGTGAGCCCAAATATATACCTAGGGATCTGATTTGAACAAACTTGAATCTGAGCCCCTTAGAGATGTTGCATACCAAATATCAAAGCATTCTGACTGGTGGATCTGAAGAAGATTTTTTCAAATTACCCTCCATATTGAACAAAGATAAAATTTGGGCTTCCACAGGAAGCCCAAATATTAACCTAGGGACTTGGTTTGAACAATCTAGAATCTGACCCTCATAACAATGAAGTATACCAAACATTAAAAGATTCTGACTGGTGGTTCTGAAGAAGAAGATTTTTAAAGAATATTCCCTATATTACCCTATGTTGAAACTTCGGGCTCCTGTAGAGAGCCCAAATATGAAACATTGAGCTTTATTTCAACAAACTTTTATCTGTCCCCCTTTTATCCCCCCCCCCCCCCACCCCCCCCCCCCCTGTGAATGCTGTAAACCAAATATCAAAAGATTCTGATGATTAATTCTGGAGAAAAGATTTTTTAAAATATTTGCAAATATGCTGACTCAGCATTTTTTCGATGCCTATCACAGAACACCCTAACATAACCGATGGCAATTTTTTTTTACCATTCAATTCTACTGGTCCCAAGGATACTTCATACCAAATAACAGCTCTCTGTTCCGTGTGGTTTGGGAAATATGGGCTTTTGAAAATATTTCTATTTTTTGCTCCCAGCATTCCCATGGGGATGCAGGAATTTTTTTTTTTTTGCATGGGTCAAGTACTTATGACCCAGTAATACCACAAACCAAATTTGGTTCATACCGAACCAACGGTTCAGAAAATAGAAATTTTGGGCAGGACCAAAAATCTTACCCCTCCAATTACAAAACCAAATATTACTTCACGAACTTCGTTTGAACAAACTTGATTCTACACCTCATGTGGAAGCTCCATAGCAAATATCAAGTCATTATACACACTGGTTCTTGAGAAGAAGATTTTAAAAATATTTTGGAGCATTTTCCCCCACTTCCTCCCTATGGGGCTGGGCATGTTGAGTTGAACAAAAATGAAATGACCCTTTGGGACCATCACTCACACAAACTTTCACTTGAATTGGCCCAGTGGCTTTGGAGGAGAAGACCAAAACATGGTGTTGGCGGATGACGGACGGAGAGCGGTGAGATTAGCTCAGCTTGACTTTGTCAAGATGAGCTAACAAGAATTGTGATAATTGAGAATATGTTAATTTCTGTTCCCTACATGCTGTGTTTTCAGTAAGAATAATTTGATGTGAAGACTGTACTAAAGAATTGAGGCGTGGGTTGATGTGGCCCTCACAGTTAATGTATGTCAACCAAAGTTACCAGTTAGAGTAAAATCATTCCAAAATGAGTCATCCTACCAAGACACAATGGAATCCCTTCATAAAAACAACCTGCAGACAGTGCCAATGGAATCTAGGTCACGTGACCAGGCAGCGGTGACAGCTGGCTGATCGTGACCAAAATAGGACAGTCTCGTCTAGACATCATACCGAGTTATCCATCCAAGTTACAATGAAATCGCTTCATAAATATCAATTATAGACTGTGCTAAACAAATCTAGGTCACATACTTGTGTGGCCATCACAGTTGACTGATAACAGCTAAGATAGGACATTCTCATCTAGACATTAAACCGAGTCATCCTACCAATTTACAATGAAATCCCTTCAAAAATGCAATCTGAAGACTGCTAAAGAAATCTAGGTACTGTGGTCGTTATGGTTGACTAAACCCGACCAAAATAGGACGATATTATACAGAGTCATCCTACCAAGTTACAATGAAATCCCTTCATAAATATGACCTGTAGACTGTGCCATAGGTTTTCAAGTTTCGGGTCTACGCTGCTGTCAAGGTTGACAGACTGCGACCAAAAGGGGACACTCTCATCTGGACATGACCTCAAACGTGTATATGAAATTTTGTGATTATCAGACAAGAACTATGGGGTGTAGCCTGTGCTAAAGTAAATGTGAACAGACTGACAGACATCACAAACTTCCCCACTTGTGATGACAATAGCTTATCTTGACTTTGTCAAGTTAAGCTAAAATGGTCTCATGCTACAAAACAGGAGGTCCCAGGGGGACTGAGGGCGCTCACCTGACATGGTAGCCTATATATCAACCCAAGGAATTGATTTTCACAAATTGCATCTGCCCCTCCTAAGAAAAGCTTATACCAAATATTCAAAGATTCTGTCCAGTGGATGTAAAAAAAAAAAGATTTTTAAAGAATATTACTCATATTGAACTAGGTAATAATTCGGGCTCCCACACGGAGCCCAAATATGAACCCAGGGACTTGGCTTGAACAAACTTGAATCTCACCTCCAGTGGGATGCTGTATACCAAATATCAAAAGATTCGGACTGGTGGATGTGAAGAAGATTTTTGAAGAATATTCCTCATATTGAACAAAATTATAATTCGGGCTCCCACACTGAGCACAAAATATCAAACCAGGGACTTGGCTTGAACAAACTTGAATCCCCCCCCCCCCCCCCCCCACACACCCACCCCCCTAGGACGCTGCATACCAAATATCAAAGCATTCTGACTGCTGGATCTGAAGAAGAAGATTTTAAAAGAAAATTCCTCATTTTGAACTAAGTTATAATTCGGGCTCCCACAGTGAGCCCAAATATGAACCCAGGGACTTGGCTTGAACAAACTTGAATCTCACCCCCTAAGGATGCTGCATACCAAATATCAAAATGTTCCGACTGCTGGATCTGAAGAAGAAGATTTTTAAAGAAAATTCCTCATTTTGAACTAAGTTATAATTCGGGCTCCCACAGTGAGCCCAAATATGAACCCAGGGACTTGGCTTGAACAAACTTGAATCTCACCCCCAAGGATGCTGCATACCCAATATCAAAACATTCTGACTGCTGGATCTGAAGAAGAAGATTTTTAAAGAAAATTCCTCATTTTGAACTAAGTTATAATTTGGGCTCCCACAGTGAGCCCAAATATGAACCTAGGGACTTGACTTGAACAAACCTGAATCTCACCCCCTAAGCATGCTGCATACCAAATATCAAAACATTCTGATTGGTAGATCTGAAGAAGAAGATTTTTAAAGAATATTCCTCATACTGCACTAATTTAAACATTTGGGCACCCATAGAGAGCCCAAATATGGACCCAGGAAATTGTTTCAATAAACTTGTGAAACAATCTTCCAAAGATGTTATATGTGAAATTTGAAAGCTTTTGGAGCAGTGGTTTGGGAGAAAAGTAGTCCTAAATGTTTTTCCCATTACCCACAGTGTTAAAAAATGCTGACTCAGCACTTTTTAAAAGTTCCAAAAAAGTACCCAATGATAAAACTGATAGCAATTTTTTCGACCATTCCATTCTGTTGGTCCTAAAGAAGCTTCACACCAAATAATAAGAATTCTCAGTGCCGTGTAGTTTTGGAGATATGGGTGTTTTGATTTTTCCTATTTTTAGCTCCCGCAGTTCCCATGGGGCAACAGGAAATTTCTTTTTGGCATAAATTAAGTACTTACGACCCAATAAGCCCTTGTATCAAATTTGATTCAAATCTGCCTCTTAGTTTGGAAAATAGAAATATGGGGCGGGGCAAAAATTCTTGTCCCTCCCATAATGAGAGCAAATATAGCTCCTCGAACTTCTCTTTAACAAATCGAAGTCTACACCTCAAAAGGAAGCTGCACACCACCTATCAAGTCTCTGCTACTGCTGGTTCATGAGAAGAAGATTTTTTTAAAGATTTAAGCACGCTTTCTGGGCGTGGCCCTACCGAGAGGCGACGCAACTTGATTGCAAACAAAATCAAAATGCAATGTCATAAACTATTATCTCAAATATCAATTAAATTGGTTCAGCAGTTTGGGTGGAGAAAACGCAAACACCATATTCACGGACGACGGATGGTGAGTGATCACAAACGCTCCCCTTACCGAAAGTCAGGCGAGCAAAAAATGAGAGAAAAACAGAATAAAAAATTCCTGTGGTTATCCTGCAGCTCAAGGTAATTTCAGCTGATGCTGATACTGAAACATGAAAAAAACCCACAAATGATGTAAAATATTTGGAGTCACACCGTTGACCTTGGAACTAAAATGATGAACCCTTTACCCAAAGTAATGGACAAAACCAATCAGTGCTATTCACAAAAGTTGCCATTCAATTTTTTTCTTCTCAAAAGCCATGCTTAGGTTCCCTCATTGGAGGCTGTAAGACAGGCCTCATTTTTTCGTATATTTTTTTTGAGAATCTAATTGGATCCTGAAAATTCTCTTATGGGCATCCACCACAATCCAATCGTTTGAGAGGACCCAAACACACCAGACTGACCATGGTTTGGACCAATGTGCCAAAACGTTTGAACATTAAACCCCTATTCAAGGGGTGGTGGGGTGCTAGAAGAAGCGGAAAGGAGATGGGGGAATGGGTTGTGATATGCGGGAGTCAATAGCCTCTTTTTCGAGAAAACCACAGCATACCAGCAGGTGTGGTCTGGAGGCCAAGGGATAACAGACATGCAGATTGATGAGGAGGGTAAACAGGAATTGGTAGTAACCAATACATGATTACATTGCCAATCAAGAGTAAAACGGATGCTGAAACATAAGTGAAAATTTCTAAGCCAAAATTAGAAATAACTAGAGGCCCTAAAGAGCCTGTAATCACTCACCTGGGACTACATATAAAAATGTGATTTCCCATAGGCTCTCCATGGTAACTAAGAGCTGCAATTGTGACCATGTTTGCAACATTACATCAACATTACATGAGGATCATTAGTAGGTGTCCCAGTCTTGAATCAAGTGAAGTTTCAAAACATCTGAATCCATCAAACAGAATCATAGAATGTCTCTGGTGGCCATATTTTCCAATCAACAGGAACAAAAAGAGGATTGTTTGAGGAGGGCCTTCTATAGACAATTCTTGCCAAGGTTTGGTTCACGTCGGCTCAGAAATTCCAAAGAGAAGATGAAAATGGGATTTCCCATAGGGTTTTTCTATAGTAATATAAACCACAAATGTGGCCATGTTTGCAACACGATCAACATTAAATGAGGAACGTTGTTAGAGGATGTCCCAGTCATCAACCATGCAAAGTTTCAAAACATTTGGCCCTGTGGTTTCAGAGAAGAAGAGTTTTCAAAATTGACTAATCAGAATCAAAGAATGGTTCTGGCGGCCACATTTTTCATCCAACAGGAATAAAATGAGTAACAGTTGTAGACAACCTCTAACAGACCATGAATGCCAAGTTCACATTGACTCAGCACTTTCAAAGAAGATGATGAAAATATGATTTCCTATAGGGTTTCTATAGTAACTGTAACCCACAATTGCAGCCATAATACAACCTGATGAAAATTAAATGAGGATCATTGGTAGAGGAGTTAGTCATCAGTCACATTAAGTTTCAAAACATTTGGCCTTGTAGTTTCAAAGAAGATTTCTTGAAAATGCACACATTTATGAATTCTGCTTCAACAAAAAAATCAGTATTATTTATTTATTTATTTATTTATTGGTGTTTAAGGTCACAAATTTATGCACAATGGCTAATCATGACCGTGACAGTTTTACGGGTGGAGGAAGCCGGAGTACCTGGAGAGAACCAACGAGCAATGGCAAGCAACTGTCAGCTCCCCAACATACTAACTCCACACAAGCAGGGTTAGCATTGGTTGAAGACAAGTGCACCATCGACGTGCAGTACGCCTTAGTACACAACACCACCGTGCCCCAAAAAATCAGTAAAGGAAGGTTAAATATTTTGAAAACTACTATTTTTTCAGACAGTATTCTCTTTCAAAAAACTTTGGATAGGTAAAGGGTTACAGGAAACACATTTTACTCCAATTTTGTCACATCTTAAATGATTTATTTTTACTGGACAGCTACTGGGAAAAGAAAATAAACAAAACTTCCATGCTTTTCCAAACTCTTGTCATCAATCAGTATTTCAGATAAGTAACTTGAGAGTAATACATGTATTAACATAATTACAGATGCACTTGTTTACAGTAGTAGTCAAAATAAGTTGTAGGATAATCCTATAAACTATGTATCTTTTCTCTTCCTACACTGAAAAGACCAGAAGCTGACATTATTTTCTGGAAAACTCTCACTAATAGCTTTCCAGAAAATGTTAGATTCTGATCTTGTCAGTGCAGGAGCAGCAGTTTACTTGGCTTATTGCAGTTAATACTACAACTTATTTTGACTTCTACTGTATACACAATATTTTGGTTTTTTTTCCAGTTCTCAGTGGAGAAAACTGAAACCAACTCTTACCAGATTCTCAAAAAACAAGTATTTTGCTGACAGTACCGAACTTCGTCCAGACAGGAGAGGCATTGGGTTAAGCATTCGAATATATCCTCTGGCAGCTACATATTTCAATCCTCTCATAGACCATTCCTGTGAAGTTTGGTTCATTTTGGCTCAGTAGTTCCAGAGAAGATGAAAATGTGATTTCCCATAGGGTTTTTATAGTAACTATAAGCCGCAATTGCAGCCACTTTTGCAACCCGATCAACATTAAATGTGGATCGAAGGTAGAGGGTGTTGCAGTCATCAACCACGCAAAGTTTCAAAACATTTGGTCCTGTGGTTTCAGAGGAGGACATTTTTCAAAATCCACCAATCAGAATAAAAATGAAAGTGTCAATGACACTGTAGCTTAACTTGTGTGTTGTGTTTGATGAAAAGGATAATGTTCAACGTTTATAAAAGGATTATGAAATAAGACAAGAATTGTGATAATTGGGAATATGTTCATTTCTGTTCCCTGTATGCTATGTTTATGATAAAAATAATATGAGGTGTACACTGTACTAAAGAGCTGAGGGGTGGGTGAATATGACCTCACAGTTAATGTATGTGGCCCTCACAGTTAACGTATATCAACAAAAGTTACCAAGTTACAGTGAAATTATTCCAAAACGAGTCATCCTATCAAGTTACATTAAAATCCCTTCATAAATGTGGCCTGTAGACAGTGCTAAAGGTTTTCGGGCTTAGGGCCCCTGTAGCCATCAGTTTCCCAATTGCGTCCAAAGGGGACGTTCTCATCTAGACATTATATGAAGTCAACCTACCAAGTTACAATAAAATCCCTTAATAAATATGACCTGTAGACTGTGCTAAAGGTTTTTGGGCTTCGGGCCCCTGAAGCCATCACAGTTGACCAATCACGACCAAAAGGGGATGTCATCATCTTGGCAATATATGGAGTCAAACTTACAGGTTACAATGAAATCCTTCCATAAATATGACCAATAGTCTATGCTAAAGGTTTTGGGGTTTTTCGGTTCGGGCAGCCATCAAGGTTGAATGATCGCGACCAAAAGGGGATGTTCTCATCTAGACATTATTTAGAGTCATCCTACCAAGGTACAATGAAATCCCTTCATAAATATCACCTGTAGATTGTGCTAAAGATTTTCAGGCTTTGGGCACCTGTAGCCAACACAGTTGCCTAATGGTGTCCAAAAGGGGCTGTTCTCATCTAGACATTACATGAAGTCAACCTACCAAGTTACAATGAAATCCCTTCATAAATATGATCTGAAGACTGTGCTAAAGGTTTTCGGGCTTTAGGCTTGGGCAGCCATCATGGTTGAATGATCGCAAACAAAAGGGGACATTCTCATCTGGACATCATCTGGAGTGATCCTGTGAAGTTACAATGAAATCCCTTCATAAATATGACCTGTAGACTGTGCTCCAGATTTTCGGGCTTCAGGCACCTGTAGCCATCACAGTTGACCAACCACGACCAAAAGGGGATGTCATCATCTAGGCATTATATGGTGTCAACCTAACAAGTTACAATGAAATCCTTCCATAAATACGACCTACAGACATGCTAAAGGTTTTTGGGCTCGGGCAGCCATCAAGGCTGAATGATCGTGACCAAAAGGGGACGTTCTCATCTGGACACTATTTGGAGTCATCCTACTAAGCTACAATGCAATCCCTTCATAATTATGACCTGTAGACTGTTCTAAAGGTTTTCGGGCTTTGGGCCCCTGAAGCCGTCACAGTTGCCCAATCGTGTCCAAAAGGGGACATTCTCATCTAGACATTATATGAAGTCAACCTACCAAGTTACAATGAAATCCCTTCATAAATATGACCTGTAGACTGTGCTAAAGGTTTTCGGGCCTCGGGCTCGGGCAGCCATCATGGTTGAATGAAGGCAAACAAAGAGGACAATCTCATCTGGGCATCATCTGGAGTGATCCTGCTAAGTTACAATGAAATCCCTTCATAAATATGACCTGTAGACTGTGCTCAAGGTTTTCAGGTTTCGGGCACCTGTAGCCATCACAGTTGACCAATCAGGACCAAAAGGGGATGTCATTATCTAGGCATTATATGGAGTCAACCTAACAGGTTACAATGAAATCCTTCTATAAATATAACCTTTTGCCTATGCTAAAGGTTTTTGGGCTCGGGCACCCATCAAGGCTGAATGATCACCGCCAAAATGGGACGTTCTCATCTAGACATTATTTGGAGTCATCCTACCAAGTTACAATGGAATCCCATCATAAATGTGACCTGTAGACAGTGCTAAAGGTTTTCGGGCTTCGGGCATCTTTAGCCGTCAAAGTTGCCCAATCATGTCCAAAAGTGGACGTTCTCATCTAGACATTATATGAAGTCAACCTACCAAGTTACAATGAAATCCCTTCATAAATATGACCTGTAGACTGTGCTTAAGGTTTTCGGGCTCGCGCAGCCATCATGGTTGAATGATCGCAACCAAAGGGGACAATCTCATCTGGGCATCATCTGGAGTGATCCTACGAAGATACAATGAAATCCCTTCATAAATATGACCTGTAGACTGTGCTCAAGGTTTTCGGCTTCGGGCACTTGTAACCATCACAGCTGACCAAATACGATCAAAAGGGGATGTCATCATATAGGCATTATATGGAGTCAACCTAACAGGTTACAATGAAATCCTTCCATAAATATGACCTTTTACCTATGCTAAAGGTTTTTGGGCTCGGGCACCCATCAAGGCTGAATGATCGCGATCAAAATGGGACATTCTCATTTAGACATTATTTGGAGTCATCCTACCAAGTTACAATGAAATCCCCTCATAAATATGACCTGTAGACTGTGCTAAAGATTTTTGGGCTTCGGGCACCTTTAGCCGCCAGAGTTGCCCAATCATGTCCAAAAGGGGACGTTCTCATCTAGACATTATATACTAGCCCAAAAAAGAAAGTGTGCATTGCAGAAATTGAACAAACTCCAAAAAAATAATTTCGTAGGTGTAAAGAGTGTTAACCTGTTCATGAATAAGTTATATTGAACACAAAAAGAGCTTTCCCCATTAAAATTGCATTAACGTTAAATGACGTGCTGCACGTTTGTGAAAAGGCATGTTTTGCACGTGGAGAGTCTGAAAATTCATGCAGCAGTGTGAATGCTTGGGTATTTAAACACTAAAGTAAGGCCTTCCTATCGTTCACATTCAAACTTGCGCTGCTGTTAAAACGACTCTACATTAGCATGCCAAGATTGACAATGAATCAACGTCTCCTTGCCCTGGGTATGATTAGGGCTGGCAGAACACACAGAGAGGTTGCCCAGCATTTGAACTGCCACCGTAACACTGTAGACAGGCTAGTCCATCGACATGCACAACATGATGACGTTCGAGACCGACCCCGCTCCGGAAGACTCCGAGTTACCACCCCTGCACAAGATCAGTATATCCGTGTCGTCCATCTCCAGAAGGGGCAACAAACGGCAACGACGACAGCCAGGAACATCCCTAACCTGAGACGGATACATCCTCAAACAATAATCAAACGCCTGAGAATACGGCTTACGTCCTCGAAGACCTGCAATTCGTCCGATTTTGACGTTATGTCATCGTCGTGCTCGACTGCAGTGGTGTAGAGTAGGGTTAGGGTTAGCCTAACCTAACCCTACCCCTAACCTAACCCTACCTAACCTAACCCTAACCCTACCTAACCCTACCCTAACCCACTTCCATGCTAACTTGTTCGCTTCCATGAGGCGTAGATGCACAGCAGTAGTCGATGCAGTCGGAGGTCATACCAGATATTGAGTGTATGACTTTTGTGTTTGACCCTTAGTGTCTTCGACTCTCCATGGCACCAAGAGTATTCGTCGTAGCGTAATGAAATTTCTCGTGTTGATCACAAATTGATTCATCTGTGATTGAATAAAATTTCCATGAATGAAAATGATATATATCTTTTTTTAGTGTTATTTTTTAGCATGCACACTTTCTTTTTTGGGAGAGTATATGAAGTTAACCTACCAAGTTACAATGAAATCCCTTCATAAATATTGTAGACTGTGCTAAAGGTTTTCGGGCTTCGGGCTCAGGCAGCCATAATGAGGTGTGCCAAAGGAAATTGTGGACGTACGTACTAACATATTAACGTACGTACATACGCCGACGGACGAGAAGTGATGGCAATAGCTCAGCTTGACTCTGTCAAGTTGAGCTAAAAATGCCTCTGGAAGCCATGCTTTTCATCCGTCGGGAACAAAATGAGGATCATTTGTAGAGGACCTCCCATAGACCCTTCCTGCCAAGTTAGGTTCACACCGGCTCAGTGGTTATAGAGAAGATGAAAACGTGAAAAGTTTATGGATGCCGGACGACGACGGACGCCAAGTGATGAGAAAAGCTCACATTCTCTTTTAGGCCAGATGAGCTAAAAATATGTAGTCAGAAACAACAAAAATATGGAATGTTTTGTTAATTTTTGTGGGGGTAACTTGACCGAAGGACAACTGACCTGTTTCCTCTTTTTGCCCCTAGTCGTATATATATACACTCCACCCACCCTTTATCCCTGGCAGTCGGTCATGATTAGCCATTGTGCATAAATATGTGACCTTAAACATCAATAAATAATAATATAAATTATCCCTGGCAGTCAGTATTGATGGTCAAGTTCCATTTTAATTCTTCAAACTTGACATACTCAATGATCATATCAGAGGATTTGGTACTATGTAACTAGTAACCCTACATTATAAGTTATGGGGCTTTCAGTGGGCGGATATGGTGTGATATAAGGCGAAGTGAGATCAATATTAGGCGATATCACACCATATCTGCCCAATGAAAGCCCCATAATGTATTTATTATGGCAGTCCTTTGAAAGAGACACAACCATAAGTGTATCCAGATTCCTAGCACAAATGTCCTGTTATCAATATCAGGAAATTTCCCGGTTTTACATCATGTGAAGGTCACGCTAGTAGCAGGCGCTGAAACAACAATTTTCTTCTCAATAAACAGGAATTTATATTAACAATTCACAACTTTGATTCAGTGTTAAGTACTGGAAAAATAAAACAACTGGAGCAAATGGATTAACAATTCTTTCAAGACGGCAAGTGGGAACAGTTTCATTCATTATTTGTTGTTAATGGTGATTTTTATGTTTCTATACATGTCGTTTTAGTGGTTTATTTATTTTATTTATTTACATTTGTTTATTAAAATTTCTCAAAGTCTGCAAGAAACGTATTATAGTTGTACGTTGCTCAACAGACACACATACAAAATTATCTGTTGTTCGTTGAACACTTACGAAATTAGGAAAAACATCGAAGCGAGCGCTGGATGTCAAAAACAAAATGTCGGGAACTGACCGTATATAAGCTCTATATATGATCAGCTCAATGATACACAGTCTCATATACAGTCACTAGATATTGAAGCTGATTGGTCAATAACCATTACTGGCATAATAAAATTGATAATACGTTTTCACTCAGGCAAATTCCATTGGGAATTTGCAATATTTTAAATATCAATGTGACATTTATTTTAGTATCATTGCTGGTCTAATCTTGATAAATATTAACTATTGTGCCAAATAACAAAAAAACCACACATCACTGTCCAATCAAGTAGTCTGAAAACCATAAAGAGAACAGTGTATCACATTCTATTTGATGTGTGAAAGCTCCATGCAATTTGATTAGTCCAACTCCATTACTCAGAGAATAAAATCTTGAATTTTGAGATAACCTATTTACCGTTCATCTGGATACAATAAAGAAGCCCGATCACAGAACTGCCATTGTGGACAGATCAAAATCTATGGATTGAGATTTTTCCACGCAAATAAGTCAGAGATAATCTCTGAATTATATGCATGGAAAAAAGACCACCCCTGGATTTTGACCTGTCCACGATGGCCCTACTGTATGACAGTTCGCAGATTTCAGAAGCATCTGCGGCAAGCAAAGGGGGCGTCAGCTGTCTTAAGGAGTTTGACCATTGACGAGAGGGGTCTTCCCACAGAAACATTTTAAAATAGTGCTATCAAACAAGATGATAAGACACAACTTTTTGACCAAATGATTGCAGTTCCAGATGAACAACTTTTCGGTAAACTGTTTTTTTTCATTTAGATAACCAACAGAGAAACGATAAAATCGTTCCTCATAAATTTTATGGCCTGACTACTCCAGCCAATCGCAACACAATAGTAGGAATAATGTATGCAATTTATCACACAAATATTTACTAGATGAAATTCCGAAATGAAAATAGGAAGCAGTTTTGGAGGCTTTGTAAACTTAATTCAACAGGCGTAACTTATAGTTCAAGTCAAAATAAGTTGTAGGCTAACCACTACAAACTATGTATCTTTCTTTTCCTACACTGATAAGACCAGAGGCTGACATCATTTTCCAGAAAATGATATCAGACACTAATCTTATCAGTGAAGGAGCGGCAGTATACTTAGTTTAATGCAGTTATGCTACAACTTATTTTGACTTGTACTGTACCATTTTTCATTGTTATATAACTTAACAGCATTACTATAGTTTGTTCTTCGCAAATCTGTTTTCAGAAATTGATTAGCCTTGGCAGCTACTGGTCCAGAAAAGAGCAATTTGAAAATGAACAAAAAAAACCCTGAATTATTATAAGAATATCAAACCGATCATACGTTTTGTATTCATATTTCGTTTATCAAGTTGGTCACATGCACATACTAACAATTCTTTATTGACAGTTTACAACTGAATAATGGGACCCCTCTTGGATTACCCTAGTTGTGTTTATAATATTATGAGAATCTGATTCCTGGATTCCCATTGAAAAACGAGGCCAGTGAGGAATGTTTTTGAAGAAAAAAAATTCCTGTTGTCTATGATGAGGGAAAGTCAGATTTTGGGAGTGCTTTAGTTTCACATCAAGTGGATGTCTATTGGAAGACTATGTTTCTCTAAGTGTGTATATTAAAATCTTTGTTTTCTTTTGTTTTGTCCTTTTTTCAACAAACTAAGTCCATATACTAAATTAATTTCATTTTACACATGCTAAAATATGCTAAGGAAGACTATAACTCCTTGCATGCTGCTGGCAGAAATAAAAGCCCTGGACAGCAAATCTATTGTCATGAGAACAAGTATAATTTTAACCCAATTTACCTCTGTAACCTGAATGAACTTTTTTGCAGCTATTTTTTCAGCTACATTTTATTATGAATTTTTCATCAAATCTAGTCATGGCTGCTTCACAGCATCCATTGCCAGATTTTCTAAAAATATTTTAACCCTTTACCTAACACGAAAAACAGACGACACTTGCAAATAAAATTCTTTAGGCATTAGTTTTTTTTTATTTTTTGCGCCTAAAACATTGCTTATGACCCCTCAATTGAACGAGCTCATTGAGCTTGTTCCAATGAGGGGTCATAAGCTATGTTTTTGTGACAAAAAATGAAAAAGTAATAAAAATTGAATGGTGTATTTTGTGAATAGAGCTGGCCAGGTTTGACCATTACGTTGGGTAAAGGGTTAAATAAATACTCTGCTGGTTAATAGTTAACCCTATGTCCACAGATTTCTGTTTTTTATGATAATTATTACAGTACATACATGTACAGAGCTGCAGATGACTTGACAGTAATTGTTCATTGCTGTCTGCTCAGAAAAGTCATGATAAGTGCAGCCAGTCTACCTGTAGAGTTCTCACGGAAAAATACACTTGAGGCCAACTTTTTCAAAGCAATATAAAAGTGGCAGTTTGTGGCTGTATGGGAACTAAAGGGTTAATCAACATTGTCACAATAATCCATATGCATCATTAACTCTGCCCAAAATATTTATTTATTTACTGGTGTTTAAGGTCACATATTTCTGAACAATGGCTAATCACGACCACAACAGTTTTATTGGTGGAGGGTGCACCATCAACATGCAGAACGCCTTAGTACAGAATGCCACCATGCCCCCCCCCCCCCCCCCAATGGGGTTGAAGTGTCTTGCCCAAGGACACAATGTGGTTGCTGCAGGTGGATTTCGAACGGAGGACCTCTTGGCTTGCAGCATGCACCTCTAACTACTGAGCCACCACGACCCACTCAGGCCAAAAAAGTCCTGTGGTAGTGAGTGCAAGGTTTCCTAGAGCGAATCCAAGAGGGAGCAGTTTGTAAAACAGGCATTATGGGCACTGTGAGAGTCGAAAATGCGAAGTGATATGGGTGGGTGGGGGGGGGGGGGGGGTCTAGGCCCCCCCCCCCCCCCCCCCGCATTTTTTTTTAAATTAGTACTAGGAGAAGCATTCTCCTGCATTTTCTTCACAATATCTACTCAATTATTTCCTTGCAATTTGGATAATTCATTACCTGTATTTCTGTGCATTTTTTCTCAAAGATAATCATGACCATCATGATGCAGGACAGACTAGTGGAAAACCAACAAACTGGAACAAGTGTTTTTTCTTTCTATGAATGGAACCTCGTCAGCAATGTAACTACATACTCTTGACACCTCCACAGCATCAGAGGCCCATATCAAAAACCTTCCCACGACTTCCAGTTTCAGCTCAGATGTATCGATAGGTCAACCTACACTTTTTTAAAACACCAAAAATCCTGGGCCCCCAAGCAGGTGCCCCCTCCCCACCCCCCCCCCCCCCCCCCTTACCTGCCCCTCTGGGTGCGAGTGAGTGAGCAAAATCATGAAGCAGGACAGTGACCAGTTTGGGGGAAATTTAGGGAAAAGTCGCTTCTCTCTCTACAGATGACTGAAAACGGAGAAGTGTGCCAGAAAGAGAAGTATGAATAATGGTCTTCTATTTGATGTGCCCTGACAAAGAATTCTCACACGCAAATAACTTAATTAGGTGACTGTAAGGCAATTGGCTGATATAACCATATAACCATTCCAGGGCTCGCCTTGAGTAAAATGGTCGGGGCCTAAAAAAAGTGCTCCACATATTGAGGTTGGGGCCTTTTCGGGGCTGATTTTCCATTTTGTCCATTATTGTTAGTGCTTTTTTGTGGAAAATGTCGAGGCTTGAAAAAAAGCCCCCAGCAAGTGCTCCTCGGGGCCTGGACTGATCAGCCCCGACTCAAGGCAAGCCTTGCCATTCAAAGGCTGAGAATAATCCGTAAGAGTGAGTAATTTTTTTGCCCAGCCTGTAAGACATGCGACATCACCATCACATTGAATGATTGATCTATTTTTAATACCAGTATTTCCTTATTCCAGGCAGATTTTCCTACCCTGTAGAGATGCTCTGTTACCCACTTGAGATAAAATTTAGACTCTTGTTGTTAACTTAACTCTTTACCTAATGTAATGGCAAACAGGTCAGCACTTTCACAAAAATCAGCTTTCAAATTTTATTGTTTTTTCATTTATTGCCTCAAAAACATAGCTTAAAAAATCCTCGATGAAATGAGCTTGTTGCACATTATTTGTTAAAAGATCATAAGCTAAGTCTTTGAAGCAAAAAATTAAAATTTTAGTGATTCAAGACATTTTTTGAAGTGACGACTGCTATTCAGGTATAGGCAAGGCTTTAACAAAATATACTCCCTTAAATAGGAGTTGCCGTCTTATCAATATTTTAAGGTCAGAATCCATTGAAATTTTCATAAAAATAAGCCAGGACCTGATTTTATGAAAAATTCCAAGCAAACCAGAAGATAAGCAGACTGTCATCTGCAAAATGAGGTCCCCAGAGGGTGAATTTAGTGATGCTACCCTGCACAGCAGGGTAGAATCACTAAATTTACCGTCCGTCAACCTCAATCTGAATCAGGGTCTCAAAACTAAACAGTAAGAGTTACCCAGAGGATAAATTAGCAAACTGTATGAGATAGCATCATCAAATTCACCCTCTGGGGACCTCATTCTGCTAATGTCAGACTGCTTATTTTCAGGCATGATTCCAAGATCTGAATCAGCAGGGTAAGAGTTAAACCGACCCAGGAAGTCACAGTCCAAACTTTAATGTCTTTATCTGTACCACTCCAAATTTTAAGTTAGCACCTTACTGTCCAAGTTTAGATTTGTTCCATCCAAACTTGCTTTCCATTGCATTCTTTTGTTTATTGGAGATGGACAATTCTTCAAAATGTCTTTATATTTGTTATTTTAATAACCTTTACGGGCCTAATTCCGACTTTAATAATATTTTTCTGCAACAAAACAGGCTGGGTGCCCCAACATACATGCAGTTATTGGGTAAGCTTGCAAGTTACATTCAGAGTGTCATGGCAGTTGTTTCTACATAGGCAGCCTAGACTTGCCAAGAAACAACTGCAAAGTCAGAGGATGTGGATGGTCAAAGTGAAGCAAAAATGTATGAAAAATCTCCAGGCCCTTAAGAGTTAAACAAGATGGCCACTGGCAGTTTTTCACAATATTTAGAAAAATTTGATTCCTCCAATCTAGACATCATACCAAAGCTGTATATGAAATTTCAAGCTCGGTTCAGAGATGTGGCCTGTAGGGTGTGCTAATCGAATTGTCAACAATTTATATGCCAAATCCAAGATGGCCCCAGGGGCCATGTTTTTCAACAAAATTTGAAAAAAAAAGATAGCTCCAATCTAGACATTACTCTGAAGCCACATATGAAATATGAAATCAATCAGGTGATACAGCCTGTAGGGTGTGTTAAAGGAATTGTAGATGGACAGAGATACAGAGGTATGAACAGACTATGCATTGCAACCCATCTCCATAGCTCATACTTTACGTTGTCAAGTTCAGCTAAAAAAAAATATATAAACACTCATATTTTATTTCTTTCAACAAGCAATTTTGGTCATGCACTTGTCTGCTGGACAAATGGCTTAAAAGTTTTTTCCTTCGACATGTATTCACAATTTTAATTCTTATATTCATCATATATACTCTCAAGTTCATTCTATATACTCACCAGTGAGAATTCTTGCACACCTATTATATACTTAATTCCATTCAACAAGAGGATATGATAATGCACGACATAATTGAGATGACAATCAAGACATAAATATAAGTACATAAGCACATAAGAGCCAATATGAGTATCTCATTTGCATCAAGTAATTTCTAGTTTAAAACACTAAACAAAAACTTAATGCTGTTAAAGCTTTACCTAGCACGAATCACAGACAACACTTGCAAAAAAAAGTTTCTGAATAAAGGCATTAAAAAATAAAATTGTTTCTCAGGCACCTCCCTCATCACTTCTTTTTTCATACCTGGAAATGATACTTTTTTACACTTATAGGACTGAAAATTTAATCACTAAGCACTGTCGAAAAAGATATAGACTAGTTACTTAAATTTTCAACAGCAGTATGGGAAATTTTCACTGTTGAAAATAATGTTTTACCATAGAATAATGTTAGAAGTTAAATTAATAATTCCAACTATTTTCAGGACTGTTTTGTAGATGAACAAACACAAAACAAAAACAAGAGGCCCCATAGTGCCTGAAGCATTCATCTTGAACAGAACATGATATAAACAGAGTACAAGAATCAGTCTACATTAAGCAATCAATCTCCATAGGATACATTATCAATCCTTGAGCCCCTCAGGAGTGACAAAATTAGTCCGAGCATAATTCCTTTTCCTCAAATGATCATAATGTAAAATGTGGAGATCCCCTATGAAGCCCCTTGATACAACCTATGTGGATTAATCTTAGTTACACACCTCTAGATGGTACTGAATACAAAATTTCTAATTCTTCAGCTACATGGCCAACTCCGGTTCCCATATGGAGCCCAAATATTACCCCAGGCTCTCGATTTGAACAAAGTTGAACCTGACCTCCCTAGAGATGTTGTATACCAAATATGAAAGCAATCTGACAGTGGGAGTAGCATCAAGCAAAAGGGGGCTACGTCAAGAGCTGCACAAGGACAGTCCGTCCTAACAGAATGGGTGTCTGTTTAAACAAGGGCAACGCCCCCGGTCCCCCGACCAAGATGGCAAATTCAAGGGAGCTGTTAGGATGCAATTTGTTCCAAGAGCATGGTCTTTATGAGAGGTTAAGGGTGTTAATTTCAATCAAATGATCAAAAGTAACGTTATCATCCGGACAACACAAAAAGTGTATTTTATAAGTCAAAAAAGGGGAATAACTCCTGTAAAAATAGACAGAGCATGGCCATTTTTTAACTTGACCTGTATTTCCAAGCAATTAAACCACATACTTAGTTTCGTTTCAATCAAATGATCCAAAGTAAAGTTATCATCCGGACAACACAAAAACCGTATTTTCTAAGTCGAAAAAGGGGAATAAATCCAGAAAAAATCAGTGGAGCGTGCCCATTTTCGAACCTGACCTGCATTTCCACCCAAATAAGCGGCATACTAAATTTCGTTTCAATCAAATGATCCTAACTAAAGCTATCATCCGGACAACACAAAAACTGTATTTTTCAAGTCGAAAAAGGGGAATAAATCCAGTAGAAATCAGTGGAGCGTGCCCATTTTCGAACCTGACCTGCATTTCCACCCAAGTAAGACACATACCAAATTTAGTTTAGGTAAAATCATCCAAACTAAAGTTATCATCCGGACAAGGGTGTGACGGACGGACGGACGCATGCACGGACAGACGGACGGACGGACACTGCTGATTACAATAGTCCTCCGAAGGGTCGGGGGACAAAAAAAATGACCCTGTTCAGTAGGCCGAGCATCAGAACTCACGAAACTGGCAGTGGGCTGTGTTGTGAAAGACCTTCAGCCACTTTCATTCTGCGAAGATGAAGGGATGCGCACATGGCTGCTCTTCATGGAACCAAATTACCAACCCCCAACCCATAGAACGATGCGGTAACACTTGATGAAAATATACGACGTCAATCGAAAGGGTCTGATGTCAGAGTTGAAATATATGGAAGTTAGCATTACTGTTGATGGGTGGACCAACACACAGATGGTGGGATTTTTCTCGGTGATGGCACATTTCTTAAGCGGAGACTGGAAAATGAAATGTTATAATTTAGACAGTCCTAATATCAATGGCCGTCATACCGGTGAAAATGTAGCACAAGTTATAGATGCAACCATACAAGACTGGGAAATGGAGTGTTTCGTGTGTGTTCATGACACAGCTGCAAATAGGAACAACAGTCTGCGTCTTAGTAAATGTGTGAAATATGACTTCGGGTGTTTAGCACATATCCTGCAATTGGCAATAAACAATGCATTGAAAGAGAGTGATGGAGGTGAAGTGATAAGAGTTGATTGACAGAGTTCGTGAACTGATAAAGTTCAAGGGGAAATCAGAGAACTTATCCCGGGAGATTCAAAAATATCGTGAGAAAGTGTTACCAGATGATGTGATGAAGGTTGAGTTACAAATGGACTGTGACACCAGATGGAACTCCACCTGCATGATGCTCAAAAGTTTTCTGAAACTCCACACGGCAGTAGACCTGGCGGTTAAAAGCGTATGTAAGCCAGAAAACAAGCGAAAATTTTACTTCAGCCCAGAGCAAGTTTCATTGGTAACAGACGTTGTGAACCTGCTCGAGAATCTCAAGAAAACTACTGATCAGTGGCAGGGCGAGAAATTTGTGACCGTGTCGACTGTGTACCCTGTTATCTTTGCAGTCGTAGAGTCAATGAAATCGATCAAAACCACATCCTCCGGGGAAGCACTCAAGACCATGTTGATTGATAATATCACGGAAAGAATGTCTATGAATGACGATGAGTTCCTCAGTGATATGAGTATTCCCATGATTACCTCTTACTTGGATGCGCATTTCAAAAACTTATCATTTGTCAAACCACATGTGGCCGCATCAGTGAAGCGAACGGTGAGAGAAGAAGTCGGCAAACTGGCGACCAGTGAAACTGATGAAGTCAGTAATTCTTCTTCTTCGCAGGACATTCAACCTCCACCCACGAAACAAGCAAGAAAATCATTTCTTGAAGAATTGCTTGTATCGAACGACCAAGAATCATCTGCTGATGAAGTTGCTGAGTATGATAAGTTCCGGACTGCTCCTGTCACAGCCGACCCTTTGAAATGGTGGCAAGACCACGAAAGACTCCTTCCCAAAATGGCGGGACTTGCGAGAAGATACTTAGCTATTCCTGCTACGTCCGCAACATCGGAGCGGCTGTTTTCGGCATATGGCCTGGTGTTCGAGCAAAGACGGATGTCTTTGTCTAAAGACGTGGCTCGAGCAATAATATTTATGCATGAGAATTCGGAGTGAGCGACTATCACTTAACTCGACTTAACTTAAGAGTATAGAACTTTTGAGAGCTCGAAGCACGCACTCATCGAACTTTGCCGGAGTCCGGAGTTTTTCCAGTATTTCCAAGTACGGGAAGAACGCTGTTCATGAGTTACTAGTCATTTATTTGTTCATTAAAACATGTAACATCATGTTACGTTGAACAATTGTCGATATTACTCATTATATGTACAAAAGACCACAGTTAACGTTTTATTAACATGTTAATGCGTTATTTCGTTAACACGTTAACTATGTTGAGAAAATTTTAACACCTACCAGCCCTGGCACTAAGTTAAAATTTGGCCTACTATAGGGAGCCCAATATTAACATACGGACCCAATTGGAACAAATTTGAATCTGCCCCCCCTCCAGAGATGTTGTATACCAAATATGAAAGCATTCTGACTAGTGAATCTGAAGAAGAAGATTTTTAAAAGAAATTTCCTCATATTGCCCTAAGTTAAAATTTGGGCTACTATAGGCAGCTGCCCAAATATTAACCCAGGGAACCAATTTGAACCAACTTGAAGCTGACTCCCCTAGAGATATTGTAAACCAAATATGAAAGGATTCTGATAGGTGAATCTGAAGAAGATTTTTTAAAAAATTCCCTCATATTGTACTAAGTTAAATTTCAGGTTCCCATATGGTGCCCAAATATATACCCAAGCACTCGAATTTAAAAAACTCTGACATCCCCCTCCCCCCCCCCCCCCCCCCTAGAGATGTTGTACACCAAATATGAAAGCATTCCGACTGGTGGATCAGAAGATTTTTAAAGAAATTTCCTCATATTGCACTAAGTTAAAATTTGGGCTACCATAGCGAGTCCAAATATATACTTAGGGACCCGATTTGAACACAACTGAATCTGACCCCCCTCCCTAGAGGTGTTGTATACCAAATATGAAAGCATTCTGACTGGTGGATCTGAAGAAGATTTTTAAAAATTATCCCCATATTGAACTAAGTTAAAGTTTTGGCTTCGATAGGAAGCCCAAATATTAACCTAGGGACTTAGTTTGAACAATCTTGAATCTGACCCTCATAACAATGATGCATACCAAACATTAAAGGATTCTGACTGGTGGTTCTGAAGAAGAAGATTTTTTAAAAATATTCTCTATATTGCCCTATGTTAAAAATTTGGGCTCCTATATTGAGCTCAAATATGAACCAATGGGCTTTATTTTAAAAAAACTTGTATCTGACCCCTATAAATGCTGTATACCAAATATCAAAAGATTTTGACCATTGGTTATGGAGAAAAGATTTTTTTAAATTTTTGCAAATATGCCAACTCAGCATTTTTTTGATGCCCTCTGCAGAACACCCTAACATAACCGATGGCAATTTATTTTATCATTCAACTCTACTGGTCCTAAGGATGGTTCATACCAAATACCAGCTCTCTGTTCCATGTGGTTTGGGAAATATAGGCATTTGAAAATATTTCTATTTTTAGCTCCTGGGATTCCCATGGGGAAGCAGGAATTTTTTTTTTGCACAAGGCAAGTCCTTATGACCCAATAAAATACGACATACTATATTTGGTTCAAATAGGACCATCGGTTCAGAAAATTATAAATTCATAGTAATGTGTATATTTTTATACTTACCAATGGCCCAGACTAGCTGGTGCTTAACTCAAAGTTATCAAGGGCCAAACACAAAAATTTTGCCCCCTCAGTCCCCCAAATTTGCATGCAAAACCAAAAATTATAAGTCCTATCTGGCCCTCCATACATTTACTCTCCGCACATGTGCAGACGTCAGGAAGTGACCGGAATTGGCGGCAACATCATTCTTTATAAAAAATAGGCCAATGAAATTGTCAGATGTGTACCCATACGTGCAACTAGTAGAAAGCTGTATGACGGAGGGCCACCATGGATGCCGACATTATGTACACCATACATGATATGGGTACATATAGAAATGGATTGGAGGAGTGTCTAATTTGATGGATAAAGGGTTAATATCTCCGGATCAAATTATCAGATTTACATAAAAAAAAGTATACAGCACATCACATCAGTAACCTGAATAAATATATAAAGTAACATGACAATCGGATTGATATTTTTTGAGTTATCGAATGCGAAAGGGATTGGAGGAATTTTCAATTTGAAGGATAAAGGGTTAATATCTCCGTATCAAATTATCAGATTTACACCAAAAACTATACAGCTCGGTACATCAGGAACCTGAACACAAATATAAAGTAACTTGGCAATCCAAGCAATATTTTTCAAGTTATCGAATGCCAAAGGGATTGGAGGAATTTTCAATTTGAAGGATAAAGGGTTAATATCTCAGGATTAAACTATCTGATTTACACCTAAAACTATACAGCTCGGAACATCAGTAACCTGAACACAAATATAAAGTAACTTAACAATCCAAGCAATATTTTTCAAGTTATCGAATGCCAAAGGGATTGGAATAATTTTCAATTTGAAGGATAACGGGTTAATATCTCAGGATTAAATTATCAGATTTACACCAAAAACTATACAGCTCGGCACATCAGTAACATGAACACAAATATAAAGTAACTTGACAATCCAAGCAATATTTATCAAGTTATCGAATGCCAAAGGGATTGGAGGAATTTTCAATTTGAAGGATAAAGGGTTAATATCTCGGTAACAAATCATCAGATTTACACCAAAAACTATACAGCTCGGCAAATCAGTAACCTGAACACAAATATAAAGTAACTTGACAATCCAAGCAATATTTTTCAAGTTATCAAATGCCAAAGGGATTGGAGGAATTTTCAATTTGAAGGATAAAGGGTTAACATCTCAGGATCAAATTATCAGATTTACACCAAAAACTATACAGCTTGGCACATCAGTAACCTGAACACAAATATAAAGTAACCTGACAATCCAAGCAATATTTTTCAAGTTATCGAATGACAAAGAAATGGATATGGACGCCGGATGGACAGACGGCCGCACAAAGGATGGACGAACGATGGATGGCCACCCCGGATGCCGGCATTATGTATACCATACATAGTATGGGTACACATAAAAATTGGCCGATAAAATCATCAGATGTGTACCCCTATGCACAACTAGTAGAAAGCTGTATGACTGAGGGCCACCACGCATGCCGACATTATGTACACCATACTAGAACTATCACTGAAGGTGATTAATACCCCCGCTTTGGGTTTTTAGAGGAATACACTTCTGATCATGTAGGCGAAGGCCATAAGGAAATGTATACATAAAGATCATTTTTTGTTGTTGAAATTTGTATTTGCATGTGGCCTTCCACAGAACAGCACTGAATACTTAAAGAGCCCACAGATATATGGTTTACATTTGGAAAAACACATTTACAATGTGCAACATGTATTTAAAATCGGTTCATTAATGTAGGAGGAGTTGCGCACACAAGAATTTGTTCGAATGGAAAGACATAATAAATCTAAGTCAAAGGGAGATAACCTGGTTAAAATTGTCGCAGATCAAAAATCTTGGAATATGCGCATGTTCACTTAGTAGTGATGATGTCTGAAAAGTTTTGTCCAAATTGATTGATAAATGTAGGAGGAGTTGCACGCACAAGAATTTCATGTAGAAATCCATAATAAATCTAAGTTAAAGGGAGATAACCTAGTTAAAATTGCCACAGCTCAAAAATTTTGGAATATGCGCATGTTCACTTAGTAGTGATGATGTCTGTACACTTTCGTCCAAATTGATTGATAAATGTAGGAGGAGTTGCGCACACAAGAATTTCATGCAGAAACCTATATTAAATCAAAGTTCAAGAGAGATAACCTGGTTAAAATTGTCGCAGATCAAAAAGTTTGGAATATGCACATGTTCACTTAGTAGAGATGATGTTTGAGAGGTTTCATCAAAATCGGTTCATTAATGTAGGAGGAGTTGCGCACACAAGAATTTGTTCGAACGGAAAGACATAATAAATCTAAGTCAAAGGGAGATAACCTGGTTAAAATTGTCGCAGATCAAAAATCTTGGAATATGCGCATGTTCACTTAGTAGTGATGATGTCTGAAAAGTTTTGTCCAAATTGATTGATAAATGTAGGAGGAGTTGCACGCACAAGAATTTCATGTAGAAACCCATAATAAATCTAAGTTAAAGGGAGATAACCTAGTTAAAATTGCCAAAGCTCAAAAATTTTGGAATATGCGCATGTTCACTTAGTAGTGATGATGTCTGTAAACTTTCGTCCAAATTGATTGATAAATGTAGGAGGAGTTGCGCACACAAGAATTTCATGCAGACACCCATATTAAATCAAAGTTCAAGAGAGATAACCTGGTTAAAATTGTCGCAGATCAAAAAGTTTGGAATATGCACATGTTCACTTAGTAGAGATGATGTTTGAAAGGTTTCATCAAAATCGGTTCATTAATGTAGGAGGAATTGCGCACACAAGAATTTGTTCGAACGGAAAGACATAATAAATCTAAGTCAAAGGGAGATAACCTGGTTAAAATTGTCGCAGATCAAAAATTTTGGAATATGCGCATGTTCACTTAGTAGTGATGATGTCTGAAAAGTTTTGTCCAAATGGATTGATAAATGTAGGAGGAGTTGCGCACACAAGAATTTCATGTAGAAACCCATATTAAATCAAAGTTCAAGAGAGATAACCTGGTTAAAATTGTCGCAGATTAAAAAGTTTGGAATATGCACATGTTCACTTAGTAGAGATGATGTTTGAAAGGTTTCATCAAAATTGGTTCATTAATGTAGGAGAAGTTGCGCACACAAGAATTTGTTCGGATGGAAAGACACAATAAATCTAAGTCGAAGGGAGATAACCTGGTTAAAATTGTCACAGATCAAAAATCTTGGAATATGCGCATGTTCACTTAGTAGTGATGATGTCTGAAAAGTTTTGTCCAAATTGATTGATAAATGTAGGAGGAGTTGTGCACACAAGAATTTCATGTCCGGAAAGACGTACGGACGGACGTACGGACGGACGGACGGACGTACGGACGTACAGGGCGATTCCTATATAGCCCCCACTTCTTCGAAGCGGGGGTATAACAAGGTATGGGTACATATAGAAATGGATTGGAGGAGTGTCTAATTTGATGGATAAAGGGTTAATATCTCCGGATCAAATTATCAGATTTACATAAAAAAACTATACAGCACAGCACACCAGTAACCTGAATAAATATATAAAGTAACATGACAATCGGATTGATATTTTTGAGTTATCTCATGCCAAAGGGATTGGAGGAATTTTCAATTTGAAGGATAAAGGGGTAATATCTCAGGATCAAATTATCAGATTTACACCAAAAACTATACAGCTTGGCACATCAGTAACCTGAACACAAATATAAAGTAACCTGACAATCCAAGCAATATTTTTCAAGTTATCCAATGACAAAGAAATGGATATGGACGCCGGATGGACAGACGGCCGCACAAAGGATGGACGAACGATGGATGGCCACCCCGGATGCCGGCATTATGTGTACCACACATAGTATGGGTACACATAAAAATAGGCCGATAAAATCATCAGATGTGTACCCCTATGCGCAACTAGTAGAAAGCTGTATGACGGAGGGCCACCACGCATGCCGACATTATGTACACCATACATGGTATGGGTACATATAGAAATGGATTGGAGGAGTGTCTAATTTGATGGATAAAGGGTTAATATCTCCGGATCAAATTATCAGATTTACATAAAAAAACTATACAGCACAGCACATCAGTAACCTGAATAAATATATAAAGTAA
Organism: Pictodentalium vernedei; assembly: GCA_031216915.1. NCBI lineage: Eukaryota > Metazoa > Mollusca > Scaphopoda > Dentaliida > Dentaliidae > Pictodentalium > Pictodentalium vernedei. The sequence goes on along the minus strand of CM062297.1, from coordinate 555,649,680 downwards.
CATGACAATCGGATTGATATTTTTTGAGTTATCTCATGACAAAGGAACTGGAGGAATTTTCAATTTGAAGGATAAAGGGGTAATATCTCAGGAGCAAATTATCAGATTAACACCAAAAACTATACAGCTCAGCACAACAGTAACCTGAACACAATTATAAAGTAACTTGACAATCCAAGCAATATTTTTCAAGTTATCAAATGCCAAAGGGATTGGAGGAATTTTCAATTTGAAGGATAAAGGGTTAACATCTCAGAATTAAAATAACAGATTTACACCAAAAACTATGCAGCTTGGTACATCAGTAACCTAAACACAAATATAAAGTAACTTGACAATCCAAGCAATATTTTTCAAGTTATCGAATGCCAAAGGAATTGGAGAAATTTTTTGAAGGATAAAGGGTTAATATCTCGGGATCAAATCATCAGATTTACACTAAAAACTATACAGCTTGGCACATCAGTAACCTGAACACAAATATAAAGTAACTGGACAATCCAAGCAATATTTTTCAAGTTATCAAATGCCAAAGGGATTGGAGGAATTTTCAATTTGAAGGATAAAGGGTTAATATCTCAGGATCAAATTATCAGATTTACACCAAAAACTATACAGCTCAGCACATCAGTAACCTGAACACAAATATAAAGTAACTTGACAATCCAAGCAATATTTTTCAAGTTATCGAATGGAGAAATTTTCAATTTGAAGGATAAAGGGTTAATATCTCGGTAACAAATCATCAGATTTACACCAAAAACTATAAAGCTCGGCAAATCAGTAACCTGAACACAAATATAAAGTAACTTGACAATCCAAGCAATATTTTTCAAGTTATCGGATGCCAAAGGGAAAGGAGGAATTTTCAATTTGAAGGATAAAGGGTTAATATCTCAGGATCAAATTATCAGATATACACCAAAAACTACACAGCTTGGCACATCAATAACCTGAACACAAATATAAAGTAACCTGACAATCCAAGCAATATTTTTCAAGTTATCGAATGACAAAGAAATGGATATGGACAGACGGCCGCACAAAGGATGGACGAACGACGGATGGCCACCCCAGATGCCAGCATTACGTGTACCATACATAGTATGGGTACTCATAAAAATAGGCCGATAAAATCATCAGATGTGTACCCCTACGCGCAACTAGTAGAAAGCTGTATGACGGAGGGCCACCACAGATGCCAACATTATGAACACCATAAAAGGTATGGGTACATATAGAAATGGATTGGAGGAGTATCTAATTTGATGGATAAAGGGTTAATATCTCCGGATCAAATTATCAGATTTACATAAAAAAAAATATACAGCACAGCACACCAGTAACCTGAATAAATATATAAAGTAACATGACAATCGGATTGATATTTTTTGAGTTATCCCATGCCAAAGGGATTGGAGGAATTTTCAATTTGAAGGATAAAGGGGTAATATCTCAGGAGCAAATTATCAGATTAACACCAAAACCTATACACCTCAGCACAACAGTAACCTGAACAAAATTATAAAGTAACTTGACAATCCAAGCAATATTTTTCAAGTTATCAAATGCCAAAGGGATTGGAGGAATTTTCAATTTGAAGGATAAAGGGTTAACATCTCAGGATTAAAATAACAGATTTACACCAAAAACTATACAGCTTGGTACATCAGTAACCTGAACACAAATATAAAGTAACTTGACAATCCAAGCAATATTTTTCAAGTTATCGAATGCCAAAGGGATTGGAGGAATTTTCAATTAGTCCAGGCACATTAGACATAAAAATGAGAAAGTAAGGAAAAAAATCGGAGAAAGCTGATTTTTTTATATGTTTCCGGGACACACATTGCAGATAAAGTGTGAAAAGTCCCCACGAATCCGAGTTGAGCTTTTTTAGTTATAGCGTTTTTTTTTATGAAAAAAAAAATAAAAAAAAAAATTCGACCCAGCTCCATATTTCTCATTCTTATTCGCCTTAGTAGGGTGAGAATCATAAATATCGTGCTGAATTATATTGAGAATACATATCCCCAACAGAAAATGCCAACTTTGTACCAATCCTCACACTCAATGGTGAAATATTCACGAAAATGTACAAAATTACGAAAAAATTTTTATTGTTTTCATACTCACAACGGTACACAACGTCCATTAAATCAAATCTACGACTACTTTGGGAGTTAAATTATATATCAAAAATTGCAGAAAAGCAGTGGCTTTATAATGATATATAACAATAGTAATTTATTCCATAATGAACTGGTGAAACGTGTGAAATATTAACCATACCCCCTAAACTCAAATTCAAACGGCATCGACTTTTCTCATTCAAATACCGTATTATAGCATCATTGTTTCAATTTCCATGTTCGATTAAATCACATAATGTGGTGTTCGCCTACACTCAAGATGCATTGGCATGTAATGTGTGCACACCCTTGATGTGTACTCCTCAGATAAGTTGACAAAAGTTTTCGTAAGACTCGGCGGCTTCCATATGATTATGTCATATTTAGGGGCAATTGGTTCGATCATGGCTGGTAGCGGCTTGGATGAACTTTGGGGGACTGTTTATGCTGGTGGGTCAATCCATCATTTGATCAGTGGTCATGCATATTCAAGAGCAGTTCGTGCCCATTTGCTAACACAAATTGCCATTACAAAACTTGTGTTTGAAGAAAGCCGAACACTAGATAACATAGACTGCACAGAAGTCAATGAAATATTCTGTGGACTTGCCAGAGGTGACTGTACAACAGCTGACGCTGTCAATCAAGAAAGTGTCAACCATCTACTGTCAAAATTACACGAACTGCTCCAGAATGCGTCCGTAGGACGCACAGGAAAGCTTTGGGTACAATACTACGAGCAAATAGGTCTTCTCCAGTTGTTCTTGAGAGCAGAGCGCACAGGCGACTGGGAACTCCACACATATTGTGTTCGCAATATGATTCCAGTATTTCACGCAGGTGGTCATTTTGCATACGCAAAAAGTTCTCATCTCTATTTGCAGCAGATGAATGAGCTAACAGAAATAATGCAACAGGATGATTTGAAGTTGTTCACTGAGAAAGGTTACTTTACCATAAGGCGCTCAGATAAATTCTGGGACGGGATATATTCTGATCAGACCATAGAGCAGTGTTTAATGAGGATGTTCAAGCTCCCTGGTGGTCTCACACATGGCAGGGGAATAACCGATAGCACTGTTGTGAAATGGGTACATGGACTACCTCTTTGCCTTCCGATATGTAATGCTCTCGAAAATTTTGTTCATGTTCACACTGGTCATGGCGAACAACATCGGGATCTCCGTCAAAGTTCACAATTGACTGATGCCAATGATATCACCAAATTATTGAACTGGCTCAGAGTGCATTCCCCCTTTCAGAATAGAGATCCACTACAATTAGTCTCTATAGCGACCGGGCTTGTGGCCGACGAAACTGTGAACTGTGACCAAGTTCGCAAAATTGGTGAATGTTGCGTATCGAATGTTGTAAGCAAAACGTTCAACAGCATCAAACTACGACGTGTTGACACTGTGAAGTCTTTCGCATCGATGGCAAATAGCATCAAAGTCCGTGGAAGTAAGGTAGTGATTGACCCCACAATTCTGTTCAACCGCATCACATGTGTTATTCAGTCACAAGCAGAGATGGAAGAGTATCTCAAATATGAACTCGCCCCGAAACCACCAGCATTGTTTGATTCTGCTGGAATGAGGAAGACACAGAAAAGCACGCTCGGTAAGATCCTCAAAACATACGGTTCCGAGCAAACTAAAATCCCAGAACATTTTCTGTTTGTTGTAGATGGTGGATTTTTATTGAGGGCAGTTGTATGGCCTAAACAGTCGTCATATAAGGACATATGTACATCATATTCCAATTATCTAGTGAGACATTTTGGGGCGAACGTCGTGGTTGTTTTTGATGGTTATGCTTGTACAATGTCGACAAAGGGCATGGAACAAGCGCGGAGATCTAAAGACAGGTATTCCATTGATATCAATATCTCACCCGAGTTACCAGCCACCACACCCCAATCCGATTTCCTTGCAAATGCCAAGAACAAAACCCAACTGATCGATCTTCTAATGCAGGAGCTATCTGCTATCAATATTCAGTCCAAGCAGGCCGAGGCTGATGCTGATGTACTGATAGCCGAAACTGCACTTGACATCGCTCAAGATGACAACAATGTTGTCATTGTGGGAACAGACACAGACTTGTTAGTCATTCTTACCTCTCGAGTTCAACCGGGATGTAATATTCACATGATGTATTCCATTACCCCAAACTTACTAGTTTCAGTTAGTGAAATAGCAACCAAAATGGGTGACCATAGAAGCAACCTCCTTGTAGCACATTCTATAAGTGGTTGTGACACTACTTCTGCACTCTTTCGAGTTGGTAAGAAGAAAGTATTCAGTACAATTGTCTCCGATGTTACTAGCGACTCACAACAGTATGTCAACACAATTTTGGCGGATGACAGTACACCAAGTGCAGTAGCCGCTGCCGGGGAACAACTTCTCCTGATCTTATACGGGAGTAAAACTGTTTCCTCTCTCGACCAATATAGATATGTCACTTACAAACGTTATGTAGCAAAATCTAAACTGAATAAACCCATCGACCTAGCCTCACTCGCACCAAGCAGCGATGCTGTACAGCAACATGTCTACAGATGTTATCTCCAGGTCCAACAATGGCTGAGCACTTCGCTTCCTCCGACGGATTGGGGTTGGTCGCTAGACAATGGACTTCTTGTACCGACTGCAGCCACAAAGCCATGTGCCCCTGATAACCTACTGAATCTGATCAGTTGTGGTTGCAAGAGTGCTTGTACAAAAAGGTGTGGGTGTAAGAAGGCAGGACTCTCTTGCTCAGGTTTGTGTAATTGCAGTTCGGATTCTTGTAACAACCACAGAAACACTGTCCTGTCGGAAATTTCTGAGTTCGATGAATAATATGTATATAGGTCATGTCATTTCTGTATATAGCGTTGATAATAGTCAATGTAACTTAATCCATGTTAATTGAGTTGTACATTCTGTAAATATTATTTATTGATCTAATGTTGCCAGACACAGACGTGTCTGTTCGGTCCCAAGCCCGAAAATAGTTGAGTTCTCATGCTGACAAATTTTATGCCAAAAGGGGAACTCGGCCAGAAGCAGAGGGGGTCTTCCATAATGTCTATTTTGTAAGCAATGATAAAAGTCTTCAAATGGTGGTGGATTTTTTATCGTCTGTCCAACTAACATCCCGTTCTGTACTACGACCCTTTGGGCAAATCCGTTAGGAAAATCGTCATTTTTTGCGTAAATCCGATACTTTTTTTGTGAATTTTCAATAATTTTTCGCAGAAATTGTCACAGAATGCACATTTTCCTCTAGGTAAATGTATATTAGACATTATGTAGCTCGAAATACGCGTAAACAAAAAATACAGTTGGATCAATTCGAGGTTACAAAGTTCGTGCGATTTTTTTTTATTTTTTTCAAACGCGTTTTCGAAAAAAGACTGTAGAAAAAAAAGCTCAACTGGGATTTTAGGGGACTTTTGTTTAATCGTTCAGTGACATGTACTCGACATTCCCTGAAAAAATCAGCTTTCTCCGATTTTTTTCCCTAGTCAAACCTAATGTTCTTGGGCTAAATTTGAAGGATAAAGGGTTAATATCTCAGGATTAAATTATCAGATTTACACCAAAAACTATACAGCTCGGCACATCAGTAACCTGAACACAAATATAAAGTAACTTGACAATCCAAGCAATATTTTTCAAGTTATCGAATGCCAAAGGGATTGGAGGAATATTCAATTTAAGGATAAAGGGTTAATATATCAGGATTAAATTATCAGATTTACACCAAAAACTATACAGCTCGGCACATCAGTAACCTGAACACAAATATAAAGGAACTTGACAATCCAAGCAATATTTTTCAAGTTATCGAGTGCCAAAGGGATTGGAGAAATTTTCAATTTCAAGGATAAAGGGTTAATATCTCGGGATCAAATCATCAGATTTACACTAAAAAATATAGAGCTCGGCACATCAATAACCTGAACACAAATATAAAGTAACTAGACAATCCAAGCAATATTTTTCAAGTTATCGAATGCCAAAGGGATTGGAGGAATTTTCAATTTGAAGGATAAAGGGTTAATATCTCAGGATCAAATTATCCGATTTACACCAAAAACTATACAGCTCGGCACATCAATAACCTGAACACAAATATAAAGTAACTTGACAATCCAAGCAATATTTTTCAAGTTATCGAATGCCAAAGAAATGGAAACGGACGCCGCATGGACAGACGGATGGACGGACAGACGGACAGACAAAGGATGGACAAATGACGGATGGTCACCCCGGATGCCGGCATTATGTGTACCATACACAGTATGGGTACACATAAAAAGAGTACTACATAATAATTCAGCGGGAAGGTATGAGTGCCCACTCATGGGAGGGCCATCTCCGTCTGGGCCATTGGTAAGTATAACAAGAGGCCCCAAGGGGCCTGAGGGCGCTCACCTGACATGGTAGCCTGAATATCAACCCAGAGAATTGATTTCAACAAGTTGCATCTGCTCCTCGTAAGAAAAGCTTATACCAAATAACCAAAGATTCTGACCAGTGGATCTAAAAACAAGAGGCCCCATGGGGACTGAAGCGCTCATCTTGTTAACACAATTTAAACAGAGTCCAAGAATGAGTCTACATTAAGCAAGCCATCTCCATAGGCTACACTGTCAATCCTTGAGTACCTCAGGAGTGACAAAAATAATCTGGGCATCATGCCTTTTCTTCAGTTGATCATAAAGTAAAATGTAGAGCTCCCCTATGAAGCTCATTGATAAAACCTATGTGGATTAATCTTAGTACCTCTAGAGGGTACTGAATACAAAATTTTTAATTCTTCAGCAAAATGGCCAATTCCGGCTCCCATAGAGAGCCCAAATATTAACCCAGGCTCTTGATTTGAACACAGTTAAATCTGACTTCCCTAGAGATGTTGTGTACCGAATATGAAAACATTCTGACTGTTGGATCTGAAGAAGAGAAATTGTAAAGAAATTTCTTCGAATTGCACTAAGTTCAAATTTGAGCTAGCATAGCGAGCCCAAATATTAACCTATGGATACGATTTGAACAAACTTGAATCTAACCCCCCTAGAGATGTTGTATGCCAAACGTGAAAGCATTCTGACAAGTGAATCTGAAGAAGAAGATTTTTGAAGAAATTCCCTCATATTGTACTAAGTTAAATTTCATGTTCCCATATGGAGCCCAAATATTAACCTAGGCACTCACATTGAACAACCTGGAATCTGCCCCCCCCCCCCCCCCCCCCCCCCCCCCCCCTAGAGATGTTGTATACCAAATATAAAAGCATTCCGACTGGTGGATCTGAAGAAGAACATTTTTAAAGAAATTTCCTCATATTGCACCAAGTAAAAATTTGGGCTACCATAGTGAGCCCAAATATATACCTAGGGATCTGATTTGAACAAACTTGAATCTGAGCCCCATAGAGATGTTGCATACCAAATATCAAAGCATTCTGACTGGTGGATCTGAAGATTTTTTTAAATTACCCTCCATATTGAACAAAGATAAAATGTGGGCTTCCGTAGGAAGCCCAAATATTAACCTAGGGACTTGGTTTGAACAATCTAGAATTTGACACTCATAACAATGATGTATACCAAATATTAAAAGATTCTGACTGGTGGTTCTGAAGAAGAAGATTTTTAAAGAATATTCCCCATATTACCCTATGTTAAAACTTCGGGCTCCTGTAGAGAGCCCATATATGAACCAATGAGCTTTATTTCAACAAACTTTTATCTGACCCCCTATGAATGCTGTATACCAAATATCAAAAGATTCTGATGATTGGTTCTGGAGAAAAGATTTTTAAAAATTTTTGCAAATATGCTGACTCAGCATTTTTTCGAACACCCTAACATAACCGATGGCAATTTTTTTTCACCATTCAATTCTACTGGTCATAAGGATACTTCATACCAAATAAAAGCTCTCTGTTCTGTGGGGTTTGGGAAATATGGGCATTTGAAAATATTTCTATTTTTAGCTCCCAGGGTTCCCATGGGGATGCAGGAATTTTTTTTTTTGCATGGGTCAAGTACTTATGACCCAATACTACCAGAAACCAAATTTGGTTCATACCGGACCATCGGTTCAGAAAATAGAAATTTTGGGCGGGGCCAAAAATCTTACCCCTTCTATTACAAAGCCAAATATTACTTCACGAACTTCGTTTGAATAAACTTGATTCTACACCTCATATGGAAGCTCCATAGCAAATATCCAGTCATTGTACACACTGGTTCTTGAGAAGAAGATTTTAAAAATATTTTGGACCATTTCCCCCCACTCCCTCCCTATGGGGCTGGGCATGTTGAGTTGAACAAAAATGAAATGCCCCTTTGGGACCATCACTCACATAAACTTTCACTTGAATTGGCCCAGTGGCTTTGAGGAGAAGACCAAAACATGGTGTTGACGGACGACGGACAACAGATGATGGACGACGGACGACAGACAGAGAGCGATGGAATTAGCTCAGCTTGACTTTGTCAAGATGAGCTAAAAAAAGATTTTTAAAGAATATTCCTCATATTGAACAAAATTATAATTCAGGCTCCCACAGGGAGCCCATATCTTGGCTTTAACAAACTTGAATCCCCCCCCCTCCCCTCCCAAGGATGCTGCACACCAAATATCAAAACATTCCAACTGCTGGATCTGAAGAAGAAGATTTTTTACAGAAAATTCATCATTTTGAACTAAGTTACAATTCGAGCTCCCACAGTGAGTCCAAATATGGACCTAGGGACATGGCTTGAACAAACTTGAATCTCATCCCCTGAGGATGCTGCATACCAAATATCAAAACATTCTGAAGATTTTTAAAGAAAATTCCTCATTTTGAACTAAGTTATAATTCGGGCTACCACAGTGAGCCCAAATATGAACCCAGGGACTTGGCTTGAACAAACTTGAATCTCACCCCCCTAAGCATGGTGCATACCCAATATCAAAAGATTCTGCCTGCTGAATCTTGAGAAGAAGATTTCAAAGAACTTTGCCTGAAATGCATAAGTTCAAATTTGGGCTCCTATACTGAGCCTAAATATAAACCCAGGGAGCCGATTTGAACAAACTTGAATCAGATCCACCCCACAATGTTGCATACCAAATATCAAAAGATTCTGACTGCTGGATCTGGAGAAGAAGATTTTTGAAGAAATTTGCCTGAAATGCACTAAGTTCGAATTCGAGCTTCTATAGTGAGCCCAAATATGAATCTAGGGAGCCGATTTGAACAAACTTGAATCAGATCCACCCCACAATGTTGCATATCAAATATCAAAAGATTCTGCCTGCTGGATTTGGAGAAGAAGATTTTTTAAGAAATTTGCCTGAAATGCACTAAGTTCAAATTTGCGCTCCTATACTGAGCCCAAATATTAACCCGGGGGGCCGATTTGAACAAACTTCAATCAGATCCACCCCGCAATGTTGCTTACCAAATATTAAAAGATTCTGCCTGCTGGTTCTGGAGAAGAAGATTTTTTAAGAAATTTACCTGAAATGCACTAAGTTCGAATTCAAGCTTCTATAGTGAGCCCAAATATGAATTTAGGGAGCCGATTTGAACAAATTTGAATCAGATCCACCCCACAATGTTGCATACCAAATATCAAAAGATTCTGCCTGCTCGATCTGGAGAAGAAGATTTTTTAAGAAATTTGCCTGACATGCACTAAGTTCAAAATCGGGCTCCTATACTGAGCCCAAATATGAACGCAGGAGGCCCATTTGAACAAACTTGAATCAGATCCACCCTACAATGTTGCATACCAAATATCAAAAGATTCTGCCTGCTCAATCTGGAGAAGAAGATTTTTTAATGTTTTTCCCATTGCCTACAGTGTTAAAAAGTGCTGACTCAGCACTTTTTGAAATTCCTGAAAAAAAGTACCTTGTGATAAAACCGATAGGGATTTTTTTTAACCATTCTATTCTACTGGATAAAAGTAAGCTTTATACAAAATAAGAATTCTCTGTACCGTGTAGTTTTGGAGATATGGCAGTTTTAAGGTTTTTCCTATAAGGTTTTTCCTATTTTTAGCTCCCAAGGTCCCCACGGGGCAATGAGAAAATTTTTTTTTGCATCAATCAACTATTTATGACCCATTATCATCTCATATCAAATCGACCTCATGGTTCAGAAAAAAGAAATTTTAGGCATGGCCAAACTTTTTGCCCCTCCCATAACGAAGGCAAATAATGCCCGACAAACTTCTCTTGAACAAACTTGATTCTACACCTCAAAAGGAAGCTGCATACCAAATATCAAGTCTCTGCTACTGCTGGTTCATGAGAAGAAGATTTTCAAAGATTTTGGTGCCCCTTGGGGGCATGGCCCCACCCAGGAGGAGGGGCAACTTCATTTGAACAAATCTGAATTGACATTAGGTAATAAACATTTACCCAACATTTGAAAAATATTGGACCAGTGGTTTCTTCTGAGAAGTTGGTTTTGTAAAGTTTACGCCGGACAACGACGGACGGAAAGCGATTAGTAAAGCTCACCTTGAGCTTTGCTCAGGTGAGCTAAAAATATACAAATTACTATGAATTTATAATATTTTTATACTATAACCCAATGGCCCAGACTAGCTGAATCGTAAAAAGATGGAGGGCCTAGGACCTCCAAAATAGTAGATCAACATAGTTCCAATCCTGTAAACCAAGATGAAAGTAAATTAGAATTATTAGGAATTACATGTATGTCTCTCTATACAGTAATAGAGGAGACATATCCTAAATAAGGAGCCCAATTTAAGTAATTCCTTATTCTAACCATGAAGACTATGCCAATTAGGGTGTAACGAGTTCCTAATTTTTTAAGGCTAGTCCGGACTAAGCCCCAAAAATAAGGATGGCATATCTGAAAATAAGAGAAAATCCCCGGCAAACATACTCCATACACAATAAAACTCCAGTTGTATGCAGGATATAATTACGGACAAAACAGCTTCCTTCATGGTTACTAACCTATCGAGCCAGAGGAGACGTAAAAATCCCCCCACTTTTTTTTTAAGGAATCTTCAAAAGAAAGAGGGGAGAGCTCTGGAATCAGTAAGAGCGATACCAAAAAACTATATAAATACTCGTCGAATAGGCACTCAGGTATTAATTTATAATTAATAAATGGTGCTCAACACCACTTCAGAAGTTAAGGCTATAGCGACGATCCCGGTAATTAATATTGCCCGCTATATAACGTACACTGCAGACGGCATACAGAGATACGTCGAAATCCAGTGATATAATATATAACATTCACGTCCAATCGAACCACAATGAACGATCTCTGGAGAGAAAACACTTCCGAGGTAACCCACGGGCGACCTCATTCAGGTCTACAATAAATTCTAATAACAACACTCTCCGACGTGTAACATGGGATATCTGTGACTGTATACACGTGTGAATATGCGATTTGAGTATGGACATTAATAGAAACCTGGATCTAGAAATGGAAGTAGGTATGATTAACAGGCTCCGACACGGACCGCCCCCAAAATAATTCATAATTTCAAGGGTCCATAATGTACAAAAAAGCATCAGCCTCATAATTATAATACACAAGAGCATTAAAATCCCCACATGTAAACATCTGAATACCAGTAAACTGGTTATGCAGCCTCCGAGGTATCCAAAGACTAGGAATTTAATTATGATGAAATATGCGCCCGTATATAACAAATCGACAAATAATCACCGGAAACCGATCCAACTAAAATGCGGATGTGCCCATGAGGTCGCCATAGAACACAACCCAGCCGCCAATCAAAAAGTGTGAAGAAATGCATAATATGTATGTATTAAACTATATGAGGCTTGCGGGAAGAAAACTACGTCTTGCCCGGTAATTGCCTCTAAACACATTGGCAGTGTGTGTATGTGTGTGTGGGGGGAGGATTCGAAGTCCTATCGTTAACTGAACGGAGCGTCCCGGATGGGAGGTGCGGACGTATGCTCCGACTGACGCAAGTTCCAATCACCACATCCGGCCCCAGATGTTGTTGGGAAAGAGGGGGGCTCTCACGTTCGCAGTCCTTTCAGACCTCAGCGAGCTTCCCAATGAACTTGCAGGCTTCTTCTTCTGTTCCGTCATCGCTGGATGAGCCTGTTTATATAAAGGTGCTCACTCTACTCAATCCACCTCTTAGACCATAATGGACACACCCGGTGTCACGGTACCCGCAGAGGGAGTAACACTTCACTGGTCGAGCTAGCTGGCGACAGGGAACTGAAACCACTGGTTTGTGGTTGAAAGCCCTGTCTAATGTTCATGAGCACCTTTGCCGCTAGCTCTGTTTGATCATCTGAATGAGACGACGGCAGCACACTTTCTCTAGGCATCATATAAACATCACCATGTCCTTGTTCCTCTGAAATAGAAACTAAGAAACAAGAATGACTCTGTGGTGAGAGGACCGGCAGTGGCCTCTCGCCGCTAACAACGTACCGTGACACCTGTCTGCAATGTTTGTCATCTCATCCGACACATGATAAGAAAGAATTAGTGGGAGTACATCGACTACAAGCAAGGCAACCAACATGTAAATCAGAGGAAAGGCTTCCTCGCCTTGCATTTTGATTAATACGCTTTCATAATATGAAGCAAAATAAAGTTGATCATACTCCCACCAACTCCACATTAAAAATTAGAAAAAGATACATAACAAATAACATTTAAAATATAAATCGAAAAATAATTTACACCAAAAAATTTTTCGAAACATTTTGACAATAGCCCAAGTCCCCAAAGGGAACGATGGGCGCATATGTATCCCGATAGAGCCTAAGTGTGGACAAAAATTTTTTTATTATCCAAAAAATTAATTGCAACACTACCGGAATATTTAATGTATCTTACAACAGTCCTACAATGATAATAAATAGGATACTACATATATAAATAGAGCGTTGTCAATGTAAACAAAATCAGTAGAAAAAATGGAAACAAGACTCCAGGCACTGAATAAAAAAGGCCTGAGGTCAGTAACAGATTTTGAAGTATCCGATGTAAAGCAAGATTTTCATCAGAAGAAAAAACGATACATCGGATACATGACCAAAAACGCCTAAACACCCCTAGGGTGAGGACGTAACCATGGGGATATACAGAATAAACATTCTGTGTAACACATCAAACTCCCAAGAAATTTATAAAAAAATTTCAATAAAACAAGCCAAAAAGCTTGAGAGTTTAAGTGGGGGGCTTCAAGGAAGGATAGAGAAGGAATACTTAACAAACAGTGGAAAAATCATTAGACAGAATGATGTTGTCAGGCCCATGTCCCGAAAATGGGGAACATGAAACAATTTTTATAAAAATTATAAACTTACAGCCCTGAATGTTTCAAACCACCGTTTCTTCCTTCCATCATCCAGGTGTGTCCTTGGATCCACCAAATTCACCATTGATTTGTGGCTGGCATCATTAAAACTGAGATTTAAAAGCACAGATGTCAGTTTGTTGTTATCTGACTGATGGGCCAAACAAAGAATGATGTTGGCACCAATTCCGGTCACTTCCTGACGTCTGCACATGCGCGTAGGATAAATGTATGGAGGGCCAGATAGGACTTTTAATTTTCGGTTTTGTATGCAAATTTGGAAGATGGGGAGGGTGGGGGGGGGGGCAAAATTTGTGTTCGGCCCTAGATATTTTTGAGTTAGCACCAGCTTGTCTGGGCCATTGTGTTATAGTATAAAAATATAGGAATTTTGGGCGGGGTGAAAATTCTTACTCCTACCATTACAAAGCATGCTTCATGAACTTCGTTTGAACAATGTTGATTCTACACCTCAAAAGGAAGCTCCATAACAAATATCAAGTCATTGTACCCACTGGTTCATGAGATTTTAAAAATATTTTGGGGCATTTTCCCCCACCCCCTCCTTTTGGGGCTGCGCATGTCAAGTTGAACAAAACTGCAATGACCCTTCAGGACCATCAAACTTTCACTTGAATTGACCCAGTGGTTTTGGAGAAGACCAAAACATGGTGTTAACAAGAGACGGATGGAGAGCGATGAGATTAGCTCAACTTGACTTTGTCCAGGTGAGCAAACAAGAGCTATGCAACGGAGATGCAGGTATTGAGTTGTTCTTCATGCACTCTCTATTGAAAATCGGAAATGTCATCACGCTGAACTAAAAATTCGTAAAAATTTACGACGAGATCAAAATTCGTAAAAAATGGACTAATTAAGGCCCATAACTCTGTAATGAGAAATCAGACAGGGCCAGTTTTCAAGCTCACTTGAGATATTATTGCAAAAAACTTGTGCAGCAAAATATTAGTCAAATTGGAGAACGTTTGTTCAAGTTATTATGCGAACGAGCTCAAAATTCCTAAAAATTGACAAATCAAGGCATAAACCTCTGTAACGAAAATTTGGGCCAGGCCAGTTATCGAACTTGCTTGAGATTTTATTGCAAAAGACCTGTATGGCAAATATTAGTCAAACCAGTAGGGCTGCACGATATTCGGATTTCAATACTGGTAACGGTATTTTAAACAATATCGCAATATACCGGTATATCAACAAGTTCAAAACATGTAAAATTCTCACCCAAATTGTCCCAATATTTTTGGACATTCAAAGTCAAATAATTACGTTTTAAAAGCATTGCAATAACAAGCCTAACTTGTCTTAATTCATTCTTGTATAAATATTTGGAAATAAACTTCATGGTGGCACAATAAATATCATTTATTTTGAGTTGATAATTTCAAATAAATATATACCATTTGATCCATTGCTTTACAAAACAAAAACACTTAACCTGCATTTGTTTGTGTACATGTTAATAGATCACCTACGTCTTTGCGAGCGATGAACACCCACCTGGAATAAGGTTCAGAAGGGTGACTGCCTCCATGCAATCTTCTACATTCAGAAGCTTTCTATTCTTTGCTAGTTTGGAAATTATTGGTTTTCTGGGGGCTTATGATTAGCTGGTTCAAGGGACCAATTGTGAATAAGAGGCTGCTCAGCCACACGTCTCGCAAAAAAAAAAAAAATTTAATTTTTCTGCCGAAAAAGGGACATAACTCTGGCTAAAATGTCGGACCAAACCCTTATTTGAATTTAACCTGTATTTTATGTTGATACACCTGCACAACAAATTTTTATTTGATTCGGTCAATTACAGCTTAAGTTATTGGCTGGAAACTAAAAAAAAAATAGAGTATTCAAAGTCGAAAAAGGTGCATAATTCTGGCAAAAATTGTCTGACCTGTATTTTACGGTGATGCACCTACATATCAAATTTCATTTGATTTGGTCAACTATAACTAAAGTTATCATCAGGAAACCAAAGTGGGATGGATGCACGAACGGATGGATGGATGGATGAATGGATGGATGGATGGACACCGGCTATTTTAATAGACCCCCAAACATTATTCTTAATTTTTGTTTTGAGTGGGGACAAAGATTGGGAAACATTGAACTGAGAATTATGAAAAATCATACCTGAATGCCATCAGCGAAGCATCCAATATTCAACCCTTGAAGGCACCCAAAAGAATTGTTGCAAGGAGAATGGAGTGATTGAGGGGACTGCCTGTCTCCTTAGTGGAAACCCAACTAAAACCTCAAGTCTTTTTTTAGACTAACAAGTAAAGATAAAGACGCATGTACACAGAGTGGTGGCATAGTACTTATCCACCCTACACACCTTGTAACAACATTTTATGAACAAATGCCTAGACACTTCAAGTTTCTAAGGACATGTAAAAACAGGTTGCAACTTTACCACAGTTAAATATAAGGTTATACTCACGGAATTGACAAATAAAATTGTAATGGAATGGAGACTTATGACAGAAGTGGTCATCCCACTGCCAATTAGCCCGTCGTCTCATAGCACCACAGTCTTCAAATGATATCAAACCCAGAAATTTGGATGGTTTTCCCGACTTCCAGTTGGAGTAACGGATTCTCTCGCCTAAAAGTAAAACACTTTTTTAGGGAACATTACTATAGTGGAGCCCACTTAATTTGATATCTCTTAACTGAATAACCCAGTTACCTGAATATAATTTCCCAACACAAAAACATTTACCATACCTCAAGTACAAATTTGACCTATTAATTGAATATAGGTTACTGGGAAAACTCCTGTTAATCGATTAAAAAATCTTGTAAGCTATCTAGAAATTACCCTGACTTGCCAGTTTTCCTTTGTTTATAGACCTATTTGGCCTCGGTACATCCAATACAGGCATTTAATCTATTATATCTTGTTAGACAGAGCTCATGAAGCTCAGTCAAACAAAATATAATACTAGAGTCGATCCATCGCCAGGGGGTGCTATACCCCCACAATCCATCGCCAGGTGGTGTGTTACCCCCGCACCAATACCTGAGGGTGAGCAAGGTCAACAATGTGACATCTTGGTGTTCAAAAAACAATAGGTGTCACCTAAAGGTGACACAAACAAATACCCCCCGCCTTTCAGCTGGTAATGAAGGTACCCTCCATTAAACAATTTCGCGAAGGAATGTCTAAGCCTATGAAGGCCATAATTTTGAGAAAGTAAAATTTTGCAACAAAATTTATAGATGTTGCATATCTTGAATGTGTGAGTAATCACATCATAAAGTTTTAGCTCACTCTATTGACAATAGCAAAAAAAGATCTCTGAAAATTTTTTAAAATCTGTGAAAATTATCCAAGGCCATAATTTTGAGCAAATAAAGTTTTGCAACAAACTTTATAGATGTTGCATATCTTCAATGTGTTTGTAATCATATCCTAAAGTTTCAGTTCACTGCATTCAAAACTGTAAGAGGAGTTGATTACAGCATGAAGGTACTCACTTTTGAAAATAACACTCAAATATTTTAAGTCGAGAAAGGGAAATAACTGTGGAAAAATAAAATTTTCGTGAAACTTTATACATGTTGCACATCTTCATTGTGTGTATGATCATATCCTTAAGTTTCAGCTATCTGCATTTAAAACTGTAAGAGGAGTTGATTACAGGATAAAGGTACCCTCTATTGAAAAGAGCACTAAAAATGTTTTAAGTCAAGAAAGGGAAATAACTGTGGAGAAACAGAATTTTCACAAGACTTTATACATGTTGCACATCTTCATTGTGTGTATGATCATATCCTGAAGTTTCAGCTATCTGCATTTAAAACTGTAAGAGGAGTTGATTACAACATAAAGGTACCCTCTACTGAAAATAGCACTAAAAATGTTGTAAGTCAAGAAAGGAAAAGTAGGGAAGGAGTTGATTACAGCATGACGGTACCCTCCATTAAACAATTTCACGACGGAAGGACTGATGGACAGATGGACTGACGGACACGAGGAATCCAATATACCCCCGCCTAATAAATGCTAAGTTTATCTCTAGAATACAGGAAAGTGACACAATCCCTGTTAATTGAATATTTTTCATTGGCTAAGCGGTTATTCATTTAACAGGGTTCCACTGTACTATGTTCACACTGAAAGTCCTTCAAGGAAACTTGAATTATTCAAAACAAAATCACTCATTTGAATCCATTAATTTTCAGGCTTGGCAATTTCAGGAGAGCGATTTTTTAGCTCTCCTTACTGCCCTCCTGAAAGAATTGAGGAGAGCAAAAAATTGCCCTCCTAAATATTTTGGTCTGGGATGATTGAGATTACTTGTATTATGCTCACATTAAATTTTTGTTGTAAAGCAAAAATGAAAAATTTATACCAATTTTAATATTTTTAATAATTACCAATGGCCCAGACTAGCTGGTGCAACCCAATTTATTTCCAGGGCCAAACACAAATTTTGAATCCCACAAACCCCCCAAAATTTGCCAAAAAACGCAAAAACGAGAAGACCAGTATGGTCCTCCATACTTTTGCGCAATGCGCAACTTGTTGTCAAGGACAACAATAGGCTAACGCCATCATGTCATTCTTTATTGTTGTGCCTGTTAAATGTTATTAAGAACTGTAATGTATAACTCAGCGGGGAGGAAGGAGTGTCTACTCCAGGGAGGGCCATCCCCGTCTGGGCCATTGGTAAGTATTAAAAATATTAAAATTGGTATAAATTTTTCATATTTTTCCACTATACCAATGGCCCAGACTGGCTGAGAATAGTAAACAGGCAGGCGGGCCCAGTACTTGATATTCATTGCTCTTATTACAGAAAAAACAATGAAAATATAGGTGTAACTCTATTTAAGGCCTAGCATAACCCATTATGCTAATTTGATAAAGGAAGCCAAAATATAAAGAAGTCCAGAGAAATGAGACTCTTTATAAATCATTAAAAGTGTCCGAGTATTGTATAGTAAAGCTCGTCTTGACACATGACATATACAATAATGCTTCACATCGAGCTACACATTAAAAGCATATAATACATTGAAAATTGCTTCATACCAAGCTACACATTAAAACTACCATAGCACCGACCCCAGGATACTATCACTGAAGGAGGTATGTCCATACTTTTCACTATAAAGCCAGATGACTATTTGGAAATACCATCCCCCCCCCCCCCTTCCCCTTGTTTTGAAAGTAACTGCACTTCAAAACGAAGAGGGTAGCAGACTGGAGACAGTGCTAGAGCAGAATGAAAATCCTAATTAGAATGGACGACATTCTGAGCTACCGATAACGGTCCTAAAGATCTGAGATCATCCGAAATTGATTCTAAATCTTGAAGATAAAATTTGGTAAAAGTCGTCTGTTGTGTCCAGTAAGCTGCTTGCATCAAATCCTTCAAAGAAGTACTACTAGCATAAGCCCAAGAAGAAGCTAAAGCTCTAACTTCGTGAGCTGAAATCTTATAAGCTATTCTCTGATTCACAGACAAAGCATTATAAGCCGACCGAATAGCTAATTGAATCCATCTAGATATGGAATGAACAGAAATATCATTTCTGTTAGGAAGAAGAGAAAGAAATAACCTCTTCCTACCTCTTCTAATAAAACTAGAACGCTCCTTATAAATCCTAAGCGCTCTTACTGGACACAACAAAGGTCTCTGACCATCTGAAGACGGTAATGCTTTAATCAGAATAGGACTAGGCCGTTTGTCCGGAACCTGATTCTTAGCTAAGAATCCTACTTTCGTAGTGAGGGTAATAGAATTACCAACACTACGATAATGAGAGTCTTCAACAGACAAAGCATGAAGCTCACTAACTCTTCTAGCTGACGCAAATGCTAAGAGAAAAACCGTTTTATAAGCAAGAAATTTACACTCAACAGTATTTAACGGTTCAAAAGGTGCTTCCTGAAGTTTCAGAAGAACCCAAGCTAAATTCCACTTAGGGACTAGTCTCAAGGTGCGAGGTCAATTCAAGGAGAAGTTCCTCATTAATTTATTTAAAGATAAATCTGACCCAATGTTTAATTTCCCTTGGTGTGCATAGGTGTCAGAAAGCATAGACCTATAGCCCTTAATAGTGACTGGCTGTAGCTTAACTTCATTAAAAAGATAAATAAAAAAGTTAGCTAACTGAGGAATAGTTGGGTTGAAAAAATCAATCGTGATTCACACCAACGAACAAAAACCTTCCACTTCGCTTCATAATTTAATGAAGAGGAGGTCCTCCTACAGTTAGAAATTGCGTCCATTGCTCGTCTGGAAAACTGTTTTCCGTGCAAGAAGGACCGCACAACGGAAAAACTTGAAGGTTGAGGCCTTCCGGATTGTGATGAAGCCGACGGAGTTTCCCCTGCGTCAGAAGATCCCGGAGAGGTGGTAACTTCCGTGGAACGTCCCAAAGAAGTTCCCGGAGAAGATTTATCCATGGTCTGTGAGCCGACAGACTTGCAACCAGAAGAATCTTGCAAGATGACTGTTTTATCTTTAGCAAGATCTGTTGAATGAGGGGAGCTGGAGGGTAAGCATACCCTATGATCCCGTTCCAAGAAATTGACAGAGCGTCTACTGCATAAGCCTGAGGGTCCGGGCATGGAGACACAAACGTCTGTAACTGACTGTTCAGACTCGTGGCAAAAAGATCGATCATTGGACGTTCCCACTGGAAGCAAATCTGATTGAAGACAGACTTTTTTAACATCCATTCTGAAGGTAGCAGGCGATCCTTTCTCGATAGAGAGTCTGCTATTACATTGAGACGACCTGGAATATGACGAATCGATATCAGAATCTGATTCTCTTGAGAGAAAAGAAGAATCTTTTCAGTAAGATTCATCAGCTGGATGGAATGAGTACCTCCCTGATTCCGAATATAGGCTACTACTGTTGAATTGTCCGACAGAATTTGAACATGTGAGTGTATTACTTGACTGAGCCAAAGATTTAGAGCTAACCAAATTGCCCTCATTTCTTTGTAGTTTATATGGGACACAAGAAACTGACTCTCCCATAAACCGTGACACACTTGATCGCCCGGAATCAGAGAAGCACCCCAACCCTCTTGACTGGCGTCCGTCATGATTATGAATGACGGCTCCTGAATCTGAAGCGGTATTCCCTGGGATAACCACTGGATATCTGCCCAAATTTGAAGATGATGTTTTACTGACTGTGTTAAAACAATCGGACTGTCCAACAACTGACGTTTTACGCTCCAATTTTGAATTAGATAAATTTGAAGTGGACGAGTGCGTAAACGACCTAGCGGAATTAACTCCGCGGCGGCGCCGCAAAGTCCTAACAGACGCATAAACTCTCTTGCAGTAATGACTTGTGCATTTATGCAGTATTTTGCGTAAAGCGAAACTAATTTTGCTCTTGCTACCGGCAAACTGACCCGATTGTTTTGAGTATCGAAACTCATTCCCAGATGAACAAACGACCTCGTCGGCGTTAAATCCGACTTGTCAACATTGATTATAAAACCTAGGCATCGTAGCAGCGATAGCAGACTCTGAACGTCGCTTTGGAGAGCATGAAAATTTTCGTACCTTTGAAGTATGTCGTCCAGATATGCCGACGTCATCGAAGCCGAGTGCGCTCTGAAATGGCTCATTACTGCATTCATCACCCGAGTGAACGCCCACGGAGCAAGGTTCAGGCCAAAACACATTTCTCTGAACTGGTATACCTTTCCTTGAACCGCGAAACGGAGGTATTTCCGAAAAGCCAGATGAATCATGATGTGAAAATACGCGTCCTTCAAATCTATACTTGCGGCGTAATCGTTCACTCGGATGCTGCCTCTCACCGATCGAATTGTCTCCATATAGAATCTTGGAGCAATTATTAGCTTGTTTATCCAACTGAGATCGATGACCGGTCTGTACGAGCCGTCTGGCTTCGGCACAAGAAAAAGATGACTGTAGAATCCCTTTGAATTGGGATTCTCTACGACCTCTACTGCCTCCTTTTGTAGGAGAGAGTCTACTGCTGAAATCAAAGCCTCTCTCTTTGTTATATTTTGTGGAAGGCTCACAAATCGCGGAATCCGCGTTAATGGAGGTTTTCTCCGGAACGAAAGACGTAGACCATTTTTCACAACGTCTCGAACCCAAAGATCCTGAGTTATTTTGTTCCAGTTGCTTGCGAATTTTGAAAGCCTTCCGCCAACCGGAGAACAGTAGAGGTCGAAATCTTCATTTGTAGGACTTACGAGGCTTATACGAGGAGAAACCTCGTGAAGCTCTCGCACCCCTCTGTGACGTCGGTGTGGGGTTACGCGTTTCGTTATTATCCAACTGCGCCATCCCCTTTTTGAAATCGCCCCCCTGTTTCGAGCCACCATGTCCACGATTAGCTTTAGAAGCAGCACGGGCTGAGCCTCTCTTGGAGAAATATTTACCTCTCCGAGGAGTACCACTTGTGGAAGGCTGAGGTTGCGAAGCTGAGCGCAACAAAAGCTGACTTGTAGCTTTCTTAGAAGCATCTTCAAAGACAGCTTTTAGCTTATCATTAAATAATGAAGAGCCTGAAACGGGAGCGGCCCTTAGAGAGCTCTTAACACTGTCGTCAATAAATGACGTAGATTTAAGGGCAGCATCGCACCTGACCAACTCTAAATTCGCTACTGAAAGAGCAGAGTGGGATGTTGTATACATTATGGCGCGAGAGAGCACTCTCAAAGGAGATAACAACTCCTGTAAGCTCTCAGATTCCAGATTGCCGGCCAATGCCCTGCAAATATGATCTGCATAAGACATAGCGTCCAAAATACTTCTGCTAGATTCAATGCAAGTATCTATAACAAAAGAACTGATGCTACACGATGACGGAAGAGACATACCCAAGTCCCTAGCTCCATCATCCAATCGCAGAGGAGCTCTTGGAATCTTATTCTCGCCTACCGTATTTAAGAAGGTATTGCCTCTAAACGGTAGGTCAAGCTTCTTTTCCGAAAGGAAAGAATTTTTTCTAGCCTGAGCCAGGTCAGCAATAGCCTCGTCACAACAATCAAACGCATCTGACGCTTGGACTGATTGAGACGGATAGAAAAGGATACTTTCCTTCGACTTAATGACCTCCCTGTCTAAAGAAGACAGTCGCTTAGCTCTAGAAGGCGCAGAACTCTGACCAGAAGGAATTAATTCAGGTGAAAAATCCTGCAGGAACCTCATAGTTTCCATATGCTGCTCAGCCAAAGATGTAGTGTCAGTCTCGTCTTCATCAAACTCCCTAACACTACCAACTAGAGGTTCCTGGTCTGGTCTATTATCGGCATACTGATTATTTGAGGAAACACTTCTTTCTGCCGATCCAGCACCGTCCGAATCATCCGAAGCGGAGACTGATGACGGCCGCATATTATGCTGCTGGGAGTCTGCAATTAGCTGGGCAATTTGCTCCAGCAATTCCGTATTCGAGGCTATGTTCACCCCCGTTCTACGCCTTTTAGGCTCCGGAAGGTGGTCTGACACATCGCCCTGTGTCCGTCTTTTTGAAAAAGACGTTTGCCTCGAAATGCTAGCCGTAGAGAGAGCCGTATCCTGGCTCTGACTCTCTACCTCTGGATCTTGCCGGCTAGCATGCAGTCTACTGTGCTGAGTCCTGGAAACGGACGAAGAAGAGGCTCTTATATCAAAATTACTGCCAGCCGCACTGGCAGAGAAAGGTACATCAGAAACAACTGGCTCTGAAGCATTTTCTACCGGACTACCAGCGGAACTGGCAACAAAAGTCGAATCTTTCTGTTTTGTCCCTAAAACAGAAGAATGCTTCGCTACTGATGCACCTTTCAATTTGACTGGCCTCTTCCCCTTACGTGCCGTTGTCTGAACAGAGGACTGTCTTCCATCCTCCGTATCCTGGACCGCTACGGATTTTCCCGGTATTGAAGCACTAATTAAAGGCTCCGTTACACCAGTCGAGCTAGTTGACCGTCTGCTTGCCCGAGGTACCGAGTATTCTGCGATACCTCGTAAGTCAACATGCTCTGTGTCTGAAGACGACGGCAGCACAGAACTTGATGTTATACCATGACCAATACCATGTTCTTGTTCCTCTGAAATGGAAACTAAATTTTGATTAGTTACCTTAGGCGAAAGCACTGAAATCGGCGCTTCGCCAACACATACATAAGTAGAGAGAGAATTCCACCGCTTGGAATCCCAAGAACAGCAAGTTGCACAGGTAACATCTTTCGAGCAACGAGTGCAAGCTAAACATGAAGAATGAGAATCAAGAGAGGACTTCTTCCTCTTACATTTCGAACATGAGGACTTCATAATACCCACACGCCCGAGGCAAAAATTTAAACTGAATAGGAGCCGGTAACCAAGTCCAAAACAGGCACAACAAAGGCCCAGGTCAGACAACCGGTATCCCAATAATACCCTTAACAGTAGAGAAACTTCACAGAAGATTCCCCACAGAGAAGGGTAATGGCAAACAGACACGTCCGACTAAGTCAAAAATAACCGGTACGCGACAAAGGGGGTACGAATAATCCGCATTCCGTAAATTATCTAAGATTTTTAAGAAGAATTTTAATTAATAACAAATTCGCTAACAGCAATTAGTTCTTAAAAATCTAATGAGAGGATTCAAGGGGAAAAAGGTGAACATTGAACACACACATATGATAAACAAAGAATGAACAAATCAGGTGCATATCCCGAAAACGGGAAGAACAAGAAATATTATTTTAATTTCAATAAAGTTATAGCCCTGATGTTCAAAAACTCAATGTCTATATTCAGCTGCATTCTGCTGCAATTATTCCACCATTCCACTTCAAAATCGTGTCTGGCTACATTATACTGTAGGGTTTTATAGCACAAAAGTCAGGATACGTGTTGATCTGACATGGGCCAAACAACAGAATGACATGATGGCGGTAGCCTATTGTTGTCCTTGACAACAAGTTGCGCATTGCGCAAAAGTATGGAGGACCATACTGGTCTTCTCGTTTTTGCGTTTTTTGGCAAATTTTGGGGGGTTTGGGGGATTCAAAATTTGTGTTTGGCCCTGGAAATAAATTGGGTTGCACCAGCTAGTCTGGGCCATTGGTATAGGGGAAAAATATGTAATTTAACTTCGAAGTCACATAACATCACATAATTTCATTTCGAAAGTGGTTTAGTGGTAAAAGGTAATGGCTGCAACTGTGTTTGGGTATGTACTTTGTACATACCCAAACACAGTTGCGATCATTTGAAGCAAAATGGGTCACAGCAATATTTTTTTTTCTGTCAGTTTCAACAACTGACATCACAGTTTGAAGGGTAATTATTCAAGGAATATTGACACTATAATATACTACCATTACTACTATCCTGTCACTTGAAGCACATGCACCAGGATGTGACTGTAGATTCAAGCAGACCTGATGTCCAAGAAAGTCATACGTCTACCACTACCACCTTCAGCCCCCCCCCCCCCCCCCCCCCCCAACTTGAACTTGGGCACACGCACAGGTCTTGTCAAGTGTGTGTTCGGTTGTTGAGTGAGACATCTAGATGTCTAAGAGATTTCGCTTTACCTTAGTAAGTTAATAAAATCACTGATGTAATACTCTGTTGGTTTCAGTTTCAATGAGTTCGTTCAACTGGATACTTAAAATGCTGTGTAAAGCTAATTGCTCTCCTGAGCTGATTGAGGAGAGCGATTTTTTGCTCTCCTGCATTTTTCAGAATGCCAGGCCTGAATTTTCAAGGATTCCTAGTTTTCCCCATCCTCAATATTTGTTTAGTCAGTGTCATGACTCCCGCCTCTTTGTTTTTGTCGATTATGTTACATTACATCTGCAGCATCCAATGTCTTTGTTTATTTCGGTAACAGTTTCAAGTGTAAAGTATATGGTGGCAAGATGACTTTTACAGAGAAGTAACCATTAAAACTTTCTTTCACTTGGTAAAAGCCAGGGTGCCGAAAATTTGTGGATTCTAATTGAGTGACTTTTTGTTTTGAATTATCACTATTAGGGCTGGCACGATTATGAGATTTCATGATCAACATTTGAAAAAGAATAATTGATTGAAGTCAACTTTAACTGGTAGTGTGCTGGAAGCTCATATTTGGGCTTTATTCTGAAATGCAGGTGCTTCAGCTCAAAGGCTTCATTTTTGGAGGATGAGCTTCATATTACCTTTGAAGTTAAATAATTTTATCTATTAGGATTTTCCTTGTTACAATTCATGATTGAGTGCCCATTGGCAAAGACACATGAACAAATTTTGATGACCAAAAATAATTCAGCACTCTACCAGTTAATCATACTCTGTGACCTCTAGAAACAACTATCTTGAGAACAATATTTTGGGTCATTAGTTCCATGGACAGGACATTCTTCTGGGCATGCTGCACGCCTACTGTTTTCCAAGGAAAAGTTGTACTCCTGACCATCTCTGGCCCAAACCTGAAGCCAGGCTAGGACTGCACGGTTTACCGGTAATTCAATATTTATCGGTTTTTAAATCGATACCAAGCCAAAATGGTATTGTTTCGAAAGTACCGGTACACTGTATATTAGGTACTGTATCAAATTATCGATGCCGAAATTGATATAATGAAAGTGTCAATGACACTGTAGCTCAACTTGTGTAAGACATGTACATGTATAGTATGTGACACGGCAATGAAACACATCTAGGTAATGAGCTGATAACAAAGGTACATACAAAGTATTGCAACGGTCTGTACATAAATGCTGACCATAGCCTGCAACGAATGTATAGGTAAAGTATTGTAAAGGTGGGCGACAGTTAGATGCTAAACTAGAAAAGAAATATTTGTTCTCATAGCACAGTGATAACAAAGGCACCCAAAAACACTCGCTCCTGTCACAAGGTGATAACAAAGGTACCCCAAGAAGTTTCGTGAAGATCGGTTCATAAATACAGACTCTAGCCCGAGCCGTAATGACATGTGCACTCACTGTGTATAAGTAGCACTGAATAAATCAAAGTTCATCTAATTCGCATAATTTCTGAACGAGAAAAAAATTTATTCAAATCAGAACCTTCATATATAAGTTCTGTACAAAAAACTGATTGTACCTAATTTCTGTACAAAATGGCCACCAGCAGCCATCTTGAATTTCGGACACCACCCAAAAACACTCGTTCTCATCCCAAGGTGATAACAAAGGTACCCAAGAAAATTTGTGGAGATTGGTTCATAAATACAGCCCCTAGCCCAAGCCGTATTGACATGTGTACTTACTGTGTATAAGTAGTACTGAATAAATCAAAGTCCATCTCTAATTTGCATAATGTCTGCACGAGAAAATGAAAGTGTCAATGACACTGTAGCTCAACTTGTCAAGACAAAGACATGTACATGTATAGTATGTGACACAGCAATGACAAACATCTAGGTAATGACCTGATAACAAAGGTACATATAAAGTATTGTAACGGTCTGTACATAAGTACTGACCGTTGCCTGTAACAAATGTATAGGTAAAGTATTGTAAAGGTGGGTGACAGTCAGATGCTGAACTAGAAAAAATCTTTGAGTCCCAGAGTGGGTCTGACTGAACCCCAAAATATTTGTTCTCATAGCACAGTGATAACAAAGGCACCCCAAAACACACTCGTTCCTGTCCCAAGGTGAAAACAAAAGTACTCAAGAAGTTTTGTGAAGATCAGTTCATAAATACGAGCTGTATAGAACTTGTGACAAAAAACTGATTGGACCTAATTTCGGTACAAAATGGCCACTGGCAGCCATCTTGAATTTTGGACCGTACCCAGAAACACTCATTCTCATCCCAAGGAGATAACAAAGGTACCCAAGAAGTTTTGTGAAGATCGGTTCATAAATACAGCCTCTACCCTGAGCCGTATTGACATGTGTGCTTACATTGTGTAAGTAGCACTGAATAAATCAAAGTTCATCTAATTTGCATAATTTCTGCACGAAAAAAAAACCCTTACAATATGTGATGTATTCCATGTTACTAAACATTCATACAAAAATTTATTCAAATCAGAACTTTCATACAGAAGTTCTATACAAAAGACTGATTGCACTAATTTTGGTACAAAATGGCTGCTGGTGGCCATCTTGAATTTCGGACCACACCCAAAAACACTCGCTCTCATCCCACGGTGATAACAAAGGTACCCAAGAAGTTTCGTAAAGATTGGTTCATAAATATGGCCTCTAGTCTGAGCTGTATAGAAGATGTGTACAAAAAACTGATTAGATCTAATTTCGGTACAAAATGGCCACTGGCAGCCATCTTGAATTTTAGACCGCACCCAGAAACACTCGTTCTTGTCCCAAGGTGATAACAAAGGTACCCAAGACATTTCGTGAAGATCAGTTCATAAATACAGACTCTGCCGTATTGACATGTGTACTTACTGTGTGTAAGTCGCACTGAAAAAATCAAAGTTCATCTAATTTGCATAATTTCTGCACGAGAAAAAAACCCGTATTATATGTGATGCATCCCATGGTACTAAACAATCACACACAAAAATTATTCAAATCAAGGCTTTCATATGGAAGTTCTGTGCAAAAATCTCATTGCACCTAATTTTGTACAAAATGGCTGCCATCGGCCATCTTGAATTTCGGACCGGACCCCAAAACGCTCGTTCTCGTACCACGGTGATACCAAAGGTACCCAAGAAGTTTCGTAAAGATCGGTTCATAAATACGGCCTCTAGCCCAAGCCGTATTGGCATTTGCACTTACAGTGCTGAAAGTAACCCCAAAAAACATCAAAATTAGTCTAATTTGCACAATTTACGTACGAGAAAAAAACCCGTATTATATGTGATGTATCCCATGGTACTAAACATTCATACAAAAAATTATTCAAATCAGAGCTTTCATATGGAAGTTCTGTACAAAAAACAGATTTCTGCATCGTCGGTACAAAATGGCGGCTGGCAGCCATCTTGAATTTCGGACCGCACCCAAAAACACTCGTTCTCGTCCGACGGTCATAACAAAGGTACCCAAGAAGTTTCGTAAAGATCGGTTCATAAATACGGCCTCTAGCCCGAGCCATAGCAGCTTGGCACTTACAGCTCTGAAAGTAACACTTAATAAATCAAAGTCAGTCTAATTTGCATAATTTACGCACGAGAAAAAAACCCGTATTATATGTGATGTATCCCATGGTACTAAACATTTATACAAAACTTTATTCAAATCAGAACTTTCATACAGAAGTTCTGTACAAAAAACTGATTTTTGCATCATCGGTACAAAATGGCCACTGACAGCCATCTTGAATTTCGGACCACACCTAAAAACACTCGTTCCCGTCCCAGGGTCATAACAAAGGTACACAAGAAGTTTCGTAAAGATCGGTTCATAAATACGACCTCTAGCCCGAGCCATAGCCAATTGTTGACGTACAGACAGACGGACGGACGGGCAGACGGACAGACGGACGGACGGACAGACGGACGACGGGCCATGACAATAGCTCAAATTTGACTTCGTCAAAGTTGAGCTAAAAATCATAATTGAAAAAATGTTGAATGTCACTTCCAGCAAACTACTCAATATTCAGTGTCAGTAATATTTCATTTTTCAAAATTTTTATGTTGAAAACTTAAAATAATACTTTGATATATTTATCAGGTATATTGCGGTATTTTTTTTCAATACCAATACCGGTATTGGAATTTGAATACCGTGCAGCACTAAGTTGCCACTAACCTAGGCTCAGGTTTGGACATGGGTGGTAAAGTGTCTAATAATAGCCGAATTGAAATTTAAGACAGCAAGTGCACTCTTTTGCAAACTGAGAAGGGCAATTATTTGTAATCCCATACTTTCTAGAACGCAAGACCTGGAGTCACATGTTGTACCTTTATACTTCTTTCTCATATCAATTACAATGTATTTTGATATTCTACAGTCTCTGACACTTCTTACGAGCATGGTGGGGAGGAGAGTAATAATAATAATAATAATAATCATGCAATGTTAATGTCTAGAATTCACCACAGTGCTCTCTGACTTACATTATTACACCGTATCACAGGTGTTCACACCCTTTGTTCATTCTATTACATTCTCAGCTAAGCTCAGCTCAGCTCAACTCAACGGAGCATACTGCCGGTGCTCCACAGACGGGCACACAAGGGAAGCACCTCAACAGGTCCCTATTTTACACCTAGGTAGGTAATAACTAATAATTCACCAGTAAAGGAGTGATGAATACCCATAATCATCTACATTGAAAGTGTAGTCAATTATGGGTGTTTCCAATGATAATCAACTCCTAATTCCTGACGGGCCAAATTACTATGGTTTCCATATCATTAATAGATGTATATTGAAATCTTTTTCCATGTCAAACAGGAAAAAAATTGCAAACGACAGTTTAGGTCACATGTGGGTTGCGTCAATTGTAAAATACGTGAATGATATACATGTTATGGCAGGTTACGACAAAGTGCCATCTTAAAGGAATTTCTGCCAAAATAATAGCAACAACTAATATGCGATCTTGCTTTGACGAGATTGCATGTTAGTTTTGCTTTAGAAAATGGAATCCCATTATTTAGTTATTTATTTATTGGTGTTTAAGGTCATATACTTATGCACAATGGCTAATCATGACCGTCACAGTTTTTACGGGTGAAGGAAGCCAGCGTACCCGGAGAGAACAACCGAGCAACAACGAGCAGCTGTCAGCTCCCCAACAATGTAACTCTGCATTGCAGCACAGGCAGGGTTAGATTTGTTGAAGACATGCGTAACATCAGCGTGCAGTATGCCTTAGTACACGGCATCATCGTGCCCCCATGTAGACAATCGAGGTTAAGTGCCTTGCCCAAGGACACAATGTGGGAGTCTGAATTGATCGCTCAGACAGTCACCCATCCAATGATTAGCTGGGCTCGACGTTGCTTAACTTCGGCGATCTGACGAGAACCGGTTATCACAATGCCACCATGCCCCTTTAGAATCCCATTAAGACATTAAACAAGAGGCCCCACGGGGCATGAAGTGCTCATCTTGAACAGAACACAATATAAACAGAGTCCAAGAATGAGTCTACATTAAGCAATCCATCTCCATAGGATACACTGTCAATCCTCAAGTCCCTCAGGAGCGACAAAAATAATCCAGGCATCATGCTTTTTCTTCAGTTGATCATAATGTAAAATGAAGAGCTCCCTTATGAAGCCCCTTGATACAACCTATGTGGATTAATCTTAGTTACACACCTCTAGAGGGTACTGAATACAAATTTTTTAATTCTTCAGCAACATGGCCAAATCCGTCTCCCATAGGGAGCCCAAATATTAACCCAGACTCTCGATTTGAACTAAGTTGAATCTGACTTCCCTAGAGATGTTGTGTACCAAATATGAAAGCATTCTGACAGTTGGATCTGAAGAAGAGAAATTTTGAAGAAATTTCTTCAAATTGCACTAAGTTAAAATTTGGGCTACCATAGCGAGCCCGAATATTAACCTACGAATCCGATTTGACCAACTTGAATCTGCCCCCCCCCTCCCCCCCCACCCCCCCACCCCTAGAGATGTTGCATACCAAATATGAAAGCATTCTGACTAGTGGATCTGAAGAAGATGATTTTAAAGAAATTCCCTCATATTGTACTAAGTTAAATTTCAGGTTCCCAAATATTAACCCAGTCACTCGAATTGAACAAACTTGAATCTGACCCCCCTGAGATGTTGTATACCAAATATGAAAGCATTCCGACTGGTGGATCGGAAGAAGAAGATTTTTAAAGAAATTTCCTCATATTGCACTAAGTAAAAATTTGGGCTACCATAGAGAGCCCATCGGGACCTCAAATTTTCAGTGTAAAAAAAACCCTTTTTTTTTGTCTTAAAATTGACCGAAACGCATTAAAAACAAAAAAAAATTTTTTTGGATTTTGGTCCAAAATTTTCCAAGTCCCTTCCGGACCCCAAATTTTCAGAGAAAAAAAAAAAAAATTTTTTGTCTTAAAATTGACCGAAACGTATAAAAAAAACAAAAAAAAAAATTTCCGGATTTTGGTCCCAAATTTTCTGAGTCCCACCCAGCCCCCAAATTTTCAGTGTAAAAAAAAATTTTTTTTTGTCTTAAAATTGACCGAAACGCATAAAAAAACAACAACAAAAAAATTTCCGGATTTTGGTCCAAAATTTCTAAGTCCGCAACGGGACCCCAAATTTTCAGCCTAAATATGAACCCAGGGACTTGGCTTGAACAAACTTGAATCTCACCCCCCTAAGGATGCTGCATACCAAATATCAAAAGATTCTTATTGCTAGATCTGAAAAAGATGATTTTTAAAAAATCCTCCTCATACTGCACTAATTTAAACATTTGGGCTCTCATAGAGAGCCCAAATATGGACCCAGGGAATTGCTTTCAATAAACATGTGAAACAATCTTCCAAAGATATTATATGTGAAATTTGAAAGCTTTTAGAGCAGTGGTTTGAGAGAAAAGTAGTCTTATATGTTTTTCCCATTACCCACAGTGTTAAAAAATGCTGACTCAGCACTTTGTCAAAGTCCCAGAAAAGTACCCCATGATAAAACCGATGACGATTTTTTTTGACCATTCCATTCTGTTGGTCCTAAGGAAGCTTCACAACAAATAAGAATTCTCAGTGCCGTGTAGTTTTGGAGATATGGGCGTTTTAATTTTTTTCTATTTTTAGCTCCTGCTGTTCCCATGGGGCAACAGGAAAAACATTTTTGGCATAAATTAAGTACTTATGACCCAATAAGCCCTCATGTCAAATTTGGTCCAAATTTGCCTCTCGGTTTGGAAAATAGAAATTTTGGGAGGGGCAAATATTCTTGCCCCTCCCATTACAATGCCAAATATAGCCCCACAAACTTCTCTTGAACAAATCTGAGTCTACACCTCAAAAGGAAGCTGCACACCAAATATCAAGTCTTTGCTACTGCTGGTTCATGAGAAGAAGATTTTTAAAAATTTCAGCATACTTTTTGGGTGTGGCCCTACCAATGGGCGAGGCAACTTGATTTGAACAAAATCAAATTGCGATGTCATAACAAACTATTATCTCAAATATCAATTAAATTGGTTCAGCGGTTTGGGAGGAGAAGACGCAAACACCATGTTCACAGACGATGGATGGTGAGTGATCACTATAGCTCTCCTGACTGAAAGTCAGGTGAGCTAAAAATCCAGCAAGAGGATCACAGATCCAGAAGTCGAGTTTTGACATTAAATTCTGAAGAAATAAGCTATTTGTAGCAACAGTGACCTTGACCTACAGTGATGACTGCAGTGTTTGTGAATGAAACTCTACCCATGGCAACAAATCAAACAATGAAATTTACTTTTCTAAAGAGGTTAGCAATTTAAAATGTGAAGTCTGCAGCCTCTACATCAGCAGATTTAATATTTTCAATTGTTCACCCTTTTGATCAGACAATGGACTTTTCCCAACAGCATCTGTGTATTTATTTATTTATTGGTGTTTAAGGTCACATATTTCTGCACAATGGCTAACCATGACCGTGACAGTTTTACGGGTGGAGGAAGCCGGAGAGAACCACCGAGCAGCTGTCAGCTCCCCAACATACCAACTCCACACAAGCAGGGGTAGCATTGGTTGAAGACAGGTGCACCATTGACGTGCAGTACGCCTTAGTACACAGCGTCGCCGCGCCCCCACGTGGGCAATGGGGGTGAAGTGTCTTGCCCAAGGACGCAACGCGGTTGCCGCAGGTGGGATTCGAACCGAGGACCTCTCGGCTTGCAGCCTGCACCTCTACCAACTGAGCCACCGCACCCCCCAGCAGCTGTGTACATGGATGGATCTGGCCATTCAAAATCTCCAGTAGTGAAAGAGTTAAAATGGCAGTAAAAGTTCATGGATACAAAAGTTGCAGTCTGCTTTCTTAATTGGTATAATTATCTGTACACAGTTAACCTGTTTTCCTGGACTACACAAGCGTCACAAAATATTCTATTTATAGTAACAGTGACCTTGACCTTGGAGTCCCAGACTCCGAAATCAGTGGGTGTCTTCCCTTCCTATCGGGCCACCTCTGGTATAAGTTTGGTAAAGGTGCATCAAATAGAACTAAAGTTATTGCCCGGAAACCAATTTGTCACAAAATATTCTATTTATAGTAACAGTGACCTTCACCTTGGGGCACGAGACTCCAAAATCGATAGGTGTCTTCCTTTCCTATAGGATAACCTCTGGTACAACTTGGTAAAGGTGCATCAAATAGAACTAAAATTATTGCCCGGAAACCAATTCTTTACGCCTGCCACCCACCGCCCACTTCATCAAACTATAAGCCGAGTTTGACTTCGTCAAAACGCGACTAAAAATATTTTGGAGCATTTCCCCAACTCCCTCCCTATGGGGCTGGGCATGTTGAGTTGAACAAAATTGCAATGCCACTTCAGGACCATCACTCACACAAACTTTCACTTGAATTGGCCCAGTGGTTTTGGAGAAGACCAAAACATGGTGTTGACGGACGACAGACAGAGAGCGATGAGATTAGCTCAGCTTGACTTTGTCAAGATGAGCTAAAAAGCATGACTGGCATAATAAAAAGAGAAGGCAGAGATGCACCCCAATACCATTTTCCTATGGGTTACAAGCATGCTGTATGGCGTACATTTTTCATCTAAACATAAATCTACCTGGAAACTCTCTTCCAGAGAGTAGGGCTGCACGATATTCCAAACTGAATACCGGTATTGGTAATTAAAAAAATACCACGGTATACCAATATATTCAAAGACTGCAAAATAAGGCTGCTGATGCAAGCAGATATCTGAACATATGTACCACAATCGGGACTTGAGCCGTCGCAATGGAACAAATTAGCATGCCTTGATAAACCAGTTCGAATAACCCTTTACCCAACGCAGATGATATCAAAGTTTCTTTTTTTAAATATTAGTTTATCAAATTTTTCCAAAAATGTAAACAAAACAATATCATGTGACCCCTCTTTGGAACGAGCTCAACAAGCTCGTTCCAATGATGGTGGTCATATGATATAGTTTTGTAGAATTCTTTTGAAAAATATTTTTTCGATTGCATGAATTGTATATTACACGGGCATATGCGGCCGATTTGTTGAGTAAAGGGATAATATTATTCATTTAGGACTACAGTTAACACTTAAGAGATCTTAAAAATTAAACTGTGTGTAAATAAATAATGCCGATAAACCAATATTTGTGTAATTACACCGGTATTCAATTGATACTGGTTTGAATACTGGTATGTATCGGTTTATCGATATACCGTGCAGCCCTACCAGAGAGAATACAGCTTAAAATGGGTATCACTGTATTAGAATTACAGTCTTGCTGTTCACAAAATTTTGCATAACCCATTTATTGTTCACCTAATCTGAGCTTGGGTAACTTATCGTTTGTTGATTCAGGTAACCAATTAGGTAACCTAAATAGATAGGGACCAGCCTAGTGGGGAATTTTAGGGAGACTTCAAGTCTCCCTCCAGAAAAAATAGGGAGACTGCAGAGTCAAGTAGGGAGACTTCATAGGCAAGTGGGGAAAATTAAGAATATTTATGTACCGCCCCCTGCCACCCCTTCATATTTTCAGCTTGTGGCCCTCCATTAACGCCAGATTAATGCAGGTCCAGTTGTCTATGATGCATCTATGCCAGGTTAAATGAAAGTGTCAATGACACTGTAGCTCAACTTGTCAAGACAAAGACATGCACATGTATAGTATGTGACACAGCAATGACAAACATCTAGGTAATGACCTGATAACAAAGGTACATATAAAGTATTGTAATGGTCTGTACATAAATACTGACCGTTGCCTGTAACAAATGTATAGGTAAAGTATTGTAAAGGTGGGTGACAGTCAGATGCTAAACTAGAAAAGAAAACTTTGAGTCCCAGAGTGGGTCTGACTGATACCCAAAATATTTGTTCTAATAGCACAGTGATAACAAAGGCACCCCAAAACACACTCGTTCCTGTCCCAAGGTGAAAACAAAGGTACCCAAGAAGTTTTGTGAAGATCAATTCATAAATACGAGCTGTATAGAACTTGTGACAAAAAACTGATTGGACCTAATTTTGGTACAAAATGACCACTGGCAGCCATCTTGAATTTTGGACCGTACCCAGAAACACTCATTCTCGTCCCAAGGTGATAACAAAGGTACCCAAGAAGTTTTGTGAAGATCGGTTCATAAATACAGCCTCTACCCTGAGCCGTATTGACATGTGTGCTCACATTGTGCAAGTAGCACTGAATAAGTCAAAGTTCATCTAATTTGCATAATTTCTGCACGAAAAAAAACCCTTTAGAATATGTGATGTATTCCATGTTACTAAACATTCATACAAAAATTTATTCAAATCAGAACTTTCATACAGAAGCTCTATACAAAAGACTGATTGCACTAATTTTGGTACAAAATGGCTGCTGGTGGCCATCTTGAATTTCGGACCACACCCAAAAACACTCGCTCTCATCCCACGGTGATAACAAAGGTACCCAACAAGGTTCGTAAAGATTGGTTCATAAATATGGCCTCTAGTCTGAGCTGTATAGAAGTTGTGTACAAAAAACTGATTAGACCTAATTTCGGTACAAAATGGCCACTGGCAGCCATCTTGAATTTTAGACCGCACCCAGAAACACTCGTTCTCGTCCCAAGGTGATAACAAAGGTACCCAAGACATTTCGTGAAGATCAGTTCATAAATACAGACTCTAGTCTGAGCCGTATTGACATGTGTACTTACTGTGTGTAAGTCGCACTGAAAAAATCAAAGTTCATCTAATTTGCATAATTTCTGCACGAGAAAAAAACCAGTATTATATGTGATGCATCCCATGGTACTAAACATTCACACAAAAAAATTATTCAAATCAGGGCTTTCATATGGAAGTTCTGTGCAAAAATCTGATTGCACCTAATTTTGTACAAAATGGCTGCCATCGGCCATCTTGAATTTCGGACCGGACCCCAAAACACTCATTCTCGTCCCACGGTGATACCAAAGGTACCCAAGAAGTTTCGTAAAGATCGGTTCATAAATACGGCCTCTAGCCCGAGCCGTATTGGCATTTGCACTTACAGTGCTGAAAGTAACCCCAAAAAACATCAAAATTAGTCTAATTTGCACAATTCACGTACGAGAAAAAAACCCGTATTATATGTGATGTATCCCATGGTACTAAACATTCATACAAAAAATTATTCAAATCAGAGCTTTCATATGGAAGTTTTGTACAAAAAACAGATTTCTGCATCGTCGGTACAAAATGGCGGCTGGCAGCCATCTTGAATTTCGGACCGCACCCAAAAACACTCGTTCTCGTCCCAC
Organism: Pictodentalium vernedei; assembly: GCA_031216915.1. Classification (NCBI taxonomy): domain Eukaryota; kingdom Metazoa; phylum Mollusca; class Scaphopoda; order Dentaliida; family Dentaliidae; genus Pictodentalium; species Pictodentalium vernedei. Next base: position 555,612,876 of record CM062297.1, on the reverse strand, counting down.
AGTCATAACAAAGGTACCCAAGAAGTGTCGTAAAGATCGGTTCATAAATACGGCCTCTAGCCCGAGCCATAGCAGCTTGGCACTTACAGCTTTGAAAGTAACACTAAATAAATCAAAGTCAGTCTAATTTGCATAATTTACGCACGAGAAAAAAACCCGTATTATATGTGATGTATCCCATGGTACTAAACATTTATACAAAACTTTATTCAAATCAGAACTTTCATACAGAAGTTCTGTACAAAAAACTGATTTTTGCATCATCAGTACAAAATGGCCACTGGCAGCCATCTTGAATTTCGGACCACACCTAAAAACACTCGTTCCCATCCCAGGGTCATAACAAAGGTACACAAGAAGTTTCGTAAAGATCGGTTCATAAATACGACCTCTAGCCCGAGCCATAGCCAATTGTTGACGTACGGACAGACGGACAGACGGCCAGACGGACAGACGGACAGACGGACGGACGGACGACGGGCCATGACAATAGCTCAAATTTGACTTCGTCAAAGTTGAGCTAAAAATTATTCAAATCAGAGCTTTCATATGGAAGTTCTGTACAAAAAACAGATTTCTGCATCATCGGTACAAAATGGCGGCTGGCAGCCATCTTGAATTTCGGACCGCAGCCAAAAACACTCGTTCTCGTCCCACGGTCATAACAAAGGTACCCAAGAAGTTTCGTAAAGATTGGTTCAAAAATACGACCTCTAGCCCGAGCCATAGCCAATTGTTGACGTACGGACAGACGGACGGACAGACGGACGGACGACGGGCCATGACAATAGCTCAAATTTGACTTCGTCAAAGTTGAGCTAAAAATCACAAAATAACTATTGATTAACCCTTTACCCAACGAATCGGCCGCATCCGCCCGCGTAATATGCAAATTCAGTAGTTAAAAAAATATTATTTTTCAAAAAAATTCAACAAAACCATATCATGTGACCCCTCATTGGAACGAGCTCATTCCAACGAGGGGTCACATGATATGGTTTTATTGATATTTTTTTAAAAATTTGAAAAAATTATATTTAAAATAATAAATTTTGATATCGTCTGATTTTAGGTAAAGGGTTAAAAATCCCCCACTGCTACGCTCTCCTTCATGACCCCTCCCCTCTTCTTTGTGCCAATCCCCAAGCACCCTCCTGTGGTTGCCTTTCACCAAAGTTCAAAGGTTGCTTGGAAGGTACTTTTTCAAGATCCTTCATATGCACACTTGTGCACTGTACAAAGCTTTTCTTGTCACCACTAAAGTTTTTTTCACGTGTTTCAATTCCATTCGTGTTTTTTCTGGGAAGAGACAAAACAAATTAAAAATACAGTGTTAGAAAATACGTCTGTTGTGTGTACATTTTCAGCAGAGAATTTTGGACATCCTTAGTGACATAACCTACTTTCAAACTGGATTATTTTGTTGAGTCACGTAAGTCACCTATTTTCGTTTCGACACTTGAATCTCCGACTAAAATGGAATGAAGTAGAAATAAAAAAATCTGCAAAAAGCGACAATGAACAATTGATTCTCCTTTGATTTCAAATAAATGGTCGCTTATTTGACGAATGAAAATGCCCATTTATCACACTCAACCACATTCGATTCTTGAAAATAATCGTTTTTATATAAACCTCGGATCACTCAGTTCAGCCTTTCCTCATTTTGGCCAATTTTTAGGGGGCGACTTGTAAACGCCGACTATTTTTCTAGGTGATTTTGGGCTTAGAAGGGCGACATAATCGCCCTAGTCGTCCTCATGGCTGGTCCCTGGTCTAACCTCATTGATGGGTCTGATCCTCCCCTTGATAGCTGCTCATGATGCACATGCTGGGTGATGACTATTAAATATGACATCTGCAAAAAAAGTTAACAACACATCATCTTTGATCATCATCAGGACAGATTTTAAGCCCTGTAGGTCATCACTATTATTCAGCCATCATCACTATTCAAGAGGTGTGAATATTGTTATCCAGGGTTCTCAAATAATCAAAGTCATGAGCACAAAAACATTGGTTATTTATCAATGATAATGAATAAAATTATACCTGTGGACCACTTCCACCCATTACCACTACGATCATGGGCTCCGATCCAAACTCCATTTTTACGCCATCCTAAATCACGTGAATTCAATGTTCTCTTCAAGAAGTTCATAGTTTCCTCATTAAGAATGCTAACCAGGTCTCCTCCTTTTTCCCAGCAAAAATTCCGTGCTTCATCCCAATACTTCTCAATGTCTATAAACATGTAGCACATTTGCTGGTGAATTGCTACATAATGCTTTGTCTCCCTCACTATAGCAGGACATCGGTATTTTTCATCTCCTGCAACTATAAAATGAAAACCGATGGATGTACAGTACAGCCTACAATAAAGTGGAAACCTAATTGCACTAATAACATGCTATTTGGATGATATTTGTGTCATATTTGTATCTGAATATCGAATAACGCATCAGCTGGTCGTGATTTGGCCAGTCGAACGTGCTAAGATGATGAAATAAAAAAAAAAACCTATATAAGGTATTAACATTCAAACTAATTTTTGTTATATTGTTACAGTACTTTTATATTATTTACAACACCAACACCACATCAAGTTACAAAATTAAAAACAACACGTGATTAATTATTAACAGCAATCATTTCAGTTAAACAAGAGGCTCCACGGGGCCTGACAAGCTCACCTTGAACAGAACACAATATAAACAAGACTACAAGAATGAGTCTACATTAAGCAATCCATCTCCATAGGATAGATACACTGTCAATCCTTGAGCCCCTCAGGAGTGACAAAAATAGGCCGAGCATCGAGCCTCTTCTTCAGTTGATAATGTAAAATGTAGAGCTCCCCTATGAAGCCCCTTGATACAACATATGTGGATTAATCTTAGGTACACACCTCTAGATGGTACTGAATACAGAATTTCTAATTCTTCATCTACATGGCCCATTCCGGTTCAAATAGGGAGCCCAAATATTAACATAGGCTATCGATTTGAACAAAGTTGAGTCTGATGTTGTATACCAAATATGAAAGCATTCTGACTAGTGGATCTGAAGACGATTTTTTAAGAAATTGCCTCATGTTACCATAAGTTAAAATTTGGGTTACCATAAGGAGCCCAAATATTAACCCAGGGAACCAATTTGAACAAACTTGAAGCTGACTCCCCTAGAAACATTGTAAATCAATTATGAAAGGATTGTGACAGGTGAATCTGAAGAAGAATATTTTTGAAGAAATCACCACATATTGTACTAAGTTAAATTTCAGATTTCCATATGGAGCCCAAATATTAACCCAGGCACTTAAATTGAACAAACTTGAATCTGACCCTCCTAGAGATGATGTATACCAAATATGAAAGCATTCTAACCGGTGGATCTGAAGAAGATTTTTTTAAAATTATCGCCCATATTGAACTACGTTAAAATTTAGGAAGCCCAAATATTAACCTAGGGATTTGGTTTGAACAATCTTGAATCTGCCCCTCATAACAATGATGTATACCAAACAAACATTAAAAGATTCTGACAGGTGTTTCTGAAGAAGAAGATTTTTAGAGGATATTCTCCTTTTTGCCCTAAAAATTTGGGCTCCTCATATTGGACTAATTTATTCTGATTGCATCTCAAGAAGCAGATTTTTAGATTATTTCTCCTATTGGACTACATGTAAGTTAAAATTCGGGCTCCAAAAGGGAGCCCAAATATTAAACCAGGGACTCAATTTTAACAAACTTGAATTTGACTTCCCTGAAAAATGATTCCTCAAATTGCACTGAGTTAAAATTTGGGTCCCCATAGGGAGCTCAAATATTATCTGAAGAACTTTCTTTGAACAAGTGAAGGATGCAGTGCATCTAATATCAATAGATTCTGAGCTACTTGCAAACTTGAGCAGATGTTTACAGCAGGGAGCTGGTCAAAACATCATGAAACCAAAATGCGCCATTTCAAAATGGTCAAAACCTCACATTTTTGGTCAAAATGTCATATACTTTTCGTATTATTACCTTATAATTGACACAGAGGACAACTTACCAAATATGAGGGACTCAAGTCAATCATTCCGATTGAACAGACTTTAAAAAAGGATCACAACAGTGGTATTTATACATGTATCTTTCAAAAGTTTTCATGGAAACACCATCTCGTGGTAGAAAATGTTTGAAAAATATATTACACCATTTCATTGAATCTGGGATGAAAGTTTGAAACGAGTGGGGTGATGAAAATATATCTAATCATCAGGTCTGGACCTGCTGGATGATGTGGGATAATTCGTCCCTCCAAGAATTTGTCGTCCAAAGAAAAAAATGTGTTTAACTGTTGAAAGCTTGATGCTATAAGTAAATTCCATCTTGCATTATGTATCATTGAAGGCTTAGGTCAAAGGTATGAAAAATACTTATGTTTGTACCTCTTTGTCAGAATTTTTCCCTCTTCTCTTCCTTTATGTCGGTCACTCTAGCTTCGACCATGAATACATTCGACAATGGCCCACAAACAGTAAGTATTCTAAATATGGAGTGTGTTGAAATGAATGTTTTATCCAATTATTTTATCAAGTATTTTATCCACAGGATTTGCAGAGTAATAAAAATAACCACTATAGTAACCTGCTCACAGTTAATTTTGGAAAAAAATTTCAATAACAGTGACCCAAAATATACATTATTTATTTCACTAAAATCTACTAACAATGGCAACCAACAACTGCAGGAACATTTTCCACTTTTCAGTACAAATTAACAAAATTTATTTTAGGAGTCAACATTCCGAAAATTATAAGGGAAACAAAAATATATAGAAAACAAAAAATAAAATATTAAATTGAAATGAGCAAGTTCATTGATTATCATTAACCAACATATTTTCTATTAACCCTTTACTTAACATAAAAAGCAGTCGACACTTGCAAACAAAATTACTGATAACTATTTTTTTTTAATTTTTAACTTGAAAAAACAGCTTATAATCCTTCAATGGAATGTGCTCAGTGATTTCGTTCCAATGAGGGGTCATAAACTATGTTTTTGAGGCAATAAATGAAACTAGAGGCTCTACAGAGCCTGTAATCGCTCACCTGAAGTGTCAATGACACTGTAGTTTAACTTGTGTGTTGTATTTGATGAAAAGGATAATGTTCAATGTTTATGAAAGGATTATGAAATAAGACAAGAATTGTGATAATTGGGAATATGTTCATTTTTGGTCCCTGTATGCTATGTTTATGATAAAAATAATATGAGGTGTACACTGTGCTAAAGAGCTGAGGGGTGGGTTAATATGACCTCACAGTTAATGTATGTGGCCCTCACAGTTAACGTATATTAACGAAAGTTACCAAGTTACAGTGAAATTATTCCAAAACGAGTCATCCTATCAAGTTACATTGAAATCCCTTCATAAATATGGCCTGTAGACTGTGCTAAAGGTTTTCGGGCTTCGAGCCCCTGTAGCCGTCAGTTTCCCAATTGCGTCCAAAGGGGACATTCTCATCTAGACATTATATGAAGTCAACCTACCAAGTTACAATGAAATCCTTTCATAAATATGACCTCTAGACTGTGCTAAAGGTTTTTGGGCTTTGGGCTCGGGCAGCCATCATGGTTGAATGATTGCAACCAAAAGGGGACATTCTCATCTGGGCATCATCTGGAGTGATCCTACGAAGATACAATGAAATTCCTTCATAAATATGACTGTAGACTGTGCTCAAGGTTTTTGGGCTTCGGGCCCCTGAAGCCGTCACAGTTGACCAATCACGGCCAAAAGGGGATGTCATCATCTAGGCATTATATGGAGTCAAACTAACAGGTTACAATGAAATCCTTCCATAAATATGACCTGTAGACTATGCTAAAGGTTTTGGGGTCTTGGGCTCGGGCAGCCATCAAGGCTGAATGATCGCGACCAAAAGGGGACGTTCTCATCTAGACATTATTTGGAGTCATCCTACCAAGCTACAATGAAATCCCTTTATAGTTATGACCAGTAGACTGTTCTAAAGGTTTTCAGGCTTCGGGCCCCTGTAGCCGTCATAGGTGCCCAATCGTGTCCAAAAGAGGACGTTCTCATCTAGACATTATTTGGAGTCATCCTACCAAGTTACAATGAAATCCCTTCATAAACATGACCTGTAGGCGGTGCTCAAGATTTTCAGGCTTCGGGCACCTGTAGCCATCACAGTTGGCCAATCACGACCAAAAGGGGATGTCATCATCTTGGCATTCTATGGAGTCAACCTAACAGGTTACAATGAAATCCTTCCATAAATATGACCTATAGACTATGTATGCTAAAGGTCTTTGGGCTCGGGCAGCCATAAAGGCTGAATGATCACGACCAAAAGGTACGTTCTCATCTAGACATTATTTGGAGTCATCCTACCAAGCTACAATGAAATCCCTTCATAATTATGACCTGTAGAATGTTCTACAGGTTTTCGGGCTTCGGGCCCCTGTAGCCGTCACAGTTGCCCAATCGTGTCCAAAAGAGGACGTTCTCATCTAGACATTATTTGGAGTCATCCTACCAAGTTACAATGAAATCCCTTCATAAATATGACCTGTAGACTGTGCTAAAGGTTTTCGGGCTTTGGGCCCCTGTAGCCGTCACAGTTGCCCAATCACGTCCAAAAGGGGGCCTTCTCATTCAGACAATATATGAAGTCAACCCACCAAGTTACAATGAAATTCCTCAATAAATATGACCTGTAGACTGTGCTAAAGGTTTTCGGGTTTTGGGCTCAGGCAGTCGTCACGGTTGGCAGATCATGCCCAAATGGGGAAATTCTCATCTAGACATCGTAAGGAGTCATCCTACCAAGTTACAATGAAATCCCACCATATTAAACATGACCTGCAGACTGTCCTAAAAGTTTTGGGGTTTTGGGCTTGGGCAGCCATCACGGTTGACGGATCATGCCCAAAAGGGGACGTTCTCATCTAGGCATTACACAGAGGCATCCTACCAGGTAGCCATCACAGTTGCCCAATCACGTCCAAAAGGGGACCTTCTCATCCAGACAATATATGAAGTCAACCCAGCAAGTTACAATGAAATCCCTTCATAAATACGACCTGTAGACTGATGGTTTTCGGGTTTTGGGCTCGGGCAGCCATACCGGTTGCCCGATCGCGACCAAAAGGAGACGTTCTCATCTAGACATGACCCCAAACCTGCATATGAAATTTTGTGACGATCAGACAAAAACTATGTCAAGTTAAGCGAAAAATGTAATTTCCTATAGGCTTTCCATGGTAACTATGAGCTGCAATTGTGGCCATGTTTGCAACATAACATCAACATCACATGAGGATCATTGGAAGAAAGTGTCCCAGTCTTCAATCACGTGACGTTTCAAAACAATTGAATCCATCAAACAGAATTATAGAATGTCCCTGGTGGCCATATTTTCCAACCAATGGGAACAAAAAGAGGATCGTTTGAAGAGGGCCTCCTATAGACCATTCTTACTAAGTTTTGGTTCACATCAGCTCAGTAGTTCCAGAGAGAAGATGAAAATATGATTCCCCATACGTTTTTTCTATAGTAACTATAAACTGCAATTGTAGCCATGTTTGCAATACAATCAACATTAAAATGAGGAACTTTGGTGGATGTGGTCCCAGTTATCAACCATGCAAGTTTCAAAACATTTGGCCCTGTGGTTTCAGAAGAGAAGAGTTTTCAAAATTGACCAATCAGAATCAAAGAATGCTTCTGGTGGCCACGTTTTTTCACCCAACAGGAATAAAATGAGTAACAGTTGTAGAGAACCTCTCATAGATAGTGCCTGCCAAGTCTGGTTCACATTGGCTCAGAGCTTTCAGTGAAGATGATGAAAATGTGATTTCCTCTAGGGTTTCTATAGTAACTATAAGCCACAATTGCAGCCATAATTGCAACTCGATGAAGATTAAAATGAGGATCATTGGTAGAGGAGGTTACAGTCATCGGTCACACTAAGTTTTCAAACCATTTGGCCTTGTAGTTTCAAAGAAGATTTTCATGAAAATACACACATTTATGAATTAAGTTTCAACCAAAAAAATGAAAGTGTCAATGACACTGTAGCTCAACTTGACAAACTTGAACTTGGTAAGTTATAAATGAAATGGCAAAATTGAAGATCATTGGTACCAATGTTATTTTTTGAAATTTCAACATAACAGCATTGTGTGTGCACAACGTCAAGAGTAATCCATGCATTTTTAAATGTAAACTGTAAGACTGGCAAAAGGAAGAATGTTGATACACAAATGCAGTATGTTCAGAGGTTATTGTAAATGATAACTTTTTTCACACAAATGAATGCTTATCAATAGCTCTTATCTAAAGTTCTTGCCTAATGAGCACACCAAGTTCAAAAACAATCCTATGATAAATGTGGCCTGTAGGCCATGTCAAAGAATGTTGATGCACAAATGCAATAAATTCAAAGATTGTTGCTAACAGCAACAGTTTTTGATAAAAATGAATAGAAAATCAATAGCTCCTATCTTTGTCACCCTGCATAAGCATACAAAGTCTCAAAACAACCTGATAATGAATGTGTCCTCTGAGGCATGCCAAAGGAAGATGTTAATGCACTAAGTAGAAGGTCATTGCTTGTGGCAATGGGGTTTTTTTTATGGAAATTCATAAATATACCCTGCAGAGAGTACAAAAGCAATAAGTTGATGCACAAATGCAGTAAGTTCAAAGGTTGGTGATAACGACAATAAATTTTTATGGAAATGAAAAAAAGCAATAGCTCACATCTAGAGGTCACACGGAACACACATACCAAGTTTCAAAGTGATCCGATCATAAACATGCCCTGAAGGCCGTGTTAAAAGGAAATATTGAGGTCTGACTAAACTAAGTTCAAAGGTCAATATTTTTTGACAGAAATGGAAGAAAATCAACAGCTCCCATATAGATGTCACCCCACACAAGCTCACCAAATTTGCAAGCGATCCAATCATAAATGTGCCCTGCAGGGTGTGTCAAAGGGAAATATTGATGCTTAACTGCACTAAGTTTTTACAAAGTTAACTAAAGGTCATTGCCAGTGGCAACATTTTTTGACGGAAGCAGAAGAAAATCAATAGCTCCCATCTAGAGGCCCCCTCAAACAAGCATGCCAGGTTTCAAAGCAATCCGATCATAAATGTGCCCTGTACGGTGTACAAAAGGGAAATATTGTTACCTGACTAGACTAAATTCTAAGAACGTGGCCAACATTTTTTGACGGAAATGGAGCCATCACGGCTGACCGATTGCAACTAAAAGGGGACGTCATAATCTCGACATTATACCGAGTCATTCTACCAAGGTACAATGAAATTCCTTCACAAATATGACATGTAGTCTGTACTTTCGGGTTTTGGGATTGGGCTGCCATCATGGTTGAATGATTGCGACCAAAAGGGGATGTTCTCATCCGGGCATTATCTGGAGTGATCCTACAAAGTTACAATGAAATCTCTTCATAAATATGAGCTGCAGACTGTGCTAAAGGTTTTCGGGCCCCTCTAGCCATCACAGTTGACCAATCACAACCAAAAAGGGATGTCATCATCTTGGCATTATATGGAGTCAACCTAACAAGTTACAATGAAATCCTTCCATAAATACAACCTATAGACTATGCTAAAGGTTTTCGGCTTGGGCAGCCATCACAGCTGAATGATCGCGACCAAGGGGACGTTCTCATCTAGACATTTTTTGGAGTCATCCTACCAAGTTACAAAGAAATCCCTTCATAAATATAACCTGTAGACTGTGCTAAAGGTTTTCAGGCTTCGGGCCCCTGTAGCCGTCACAGTTGACCAATCGCATCAAAAAGGGGACGTTCTCATCTAGACATTATATGAAGTCAATCTACCAAGATACAATGAAATCCCTCCATAAATATGAACTGTAGACTTTGCTAAAGGTTTTCGGGTTTTGGGCTCAGGCTGTCATGACGGTTGACAGATCGCGACCAAATGGGGAAGTTCTCATCTAGACATCATACAGAGTCATCCTACCAAGTTACAAATAAATCACTCCATATTAAATATGACCTGCAGATTGTACTAAAAGTTTTTGGGTTTCGGGCTTGGGCAGCCATCACAGCTGACAGATCATGACCAAAAGGAGACGTTCTCATCTAGACATTATACAGAGGCATCCTACCAAATTACAAAGAAATCCCTTCATAAATACAACCTGTAAACTGTGCTAATGGTTTTCGGGTTTTGGGCTCGGGCAGCCATACCGGTTGAGTGATCGCGAATAAAAGGGGACCTTCTCATCTAGACATGACCCCAAACCTGCATATGAAATTTTGTGACGATCAGACAGGAACTATAGGGTGTGATCTGTGCTAAAGGAAAGTGTGAACAGATTAACAGACTTCCGCATGTGAGATGGCAATAGCTTATCAGAGACGGGAATAAGTTGCACCCATAAAATGTTGGAACACGTACATGAATTTCGAGGGAATACTGATACCAAACACCAGAAACTTTAAATGTATAAAGACCTGCTGAACTATAACAGTAACTTGCCACTGGCCACAGTGTGCTGTTTTTTCAAAGCAACACACATTTATATGCCCCCACAGTATATAAGTGCTCCAAAATATTTTTCAACAAGTGCATTTTTTTGGCTCCCGTAAAACAGAAAACACAGGTGCTGATGGGAGCACTTGCACTCGCACCCATCTCATTTCCAGGACTGGACTATTTTCTCTCTAAGATTTATAGTGATTGAGCAAATGAGCTCTTCTTTCTGTTTTTATTGAATAATAATAGTGGGGGCACGGTGGCTCAGTAGGTAGATGTGCCAAGAGGTCCTCAGTTCAAATCCCACATGTGTCCTTAGGCAAGACACTTCACCCCAGCTTCCCAAGTGGGTGCACATTGGCATTGTGTACTAAGGTGTACTGCACGTCGATGGTGCACCTGTCTTCAACCATTGCTTACCCTGCTTGTGTGGAGTTAGTATGTTGGGGAGCTGACAGTTGTTTGCCATTGCTCGGTGGTTCACTACAGGTAATCCGGCTTCCTCCACCCATAAAACTGTTGTGGTCATAATTAGCCATTGTTCAGAAATATGTGACCTTAAACACCAAAAAATAAATAAATAAATTTAATATATAGAGTTCTTCCCCTTCGATCTGTTTGAGGGAAAATTCCCTTTTAGTTTATTGCAGGAATCTGTAAGGGATTTCAACTTTCATTTGGTAGCACTGATGACAAATCTGAGCCTTTAAATGAAAAAAAAGTCCTCTGCATTGTTTAAGCAAAATTTATCCAAATTCTCTCTCTGTTTATCGCGTATGTCGAACCACACCTTAATATAAGTTACCGTGCATGCATTTGTCAGATACAACGATGTTTTTGGTGAAGTGAAAACAATCATGGGATGAGGCGATAACCGAATTACGTCACCGTATCCATCAAATGAACGCACTATAACGTATTTGTTACGACTGTCACTTGATCAGTTGAAACTGAGAAGAAAATCTATACAAATGAATGAATAAACAATGTTTTCATCATTGGTCCTTAAACTTAAACCAAATTGTTTTTTGTTGAGTTTGACATTTTAACGATGACAGTGTTGACAGCGTTCTCAATGTAAACAAAGCGCAGACAAACATTGTTTGTGGTGTGAGAGAAGCAAATCAAATAACCAAGCCCCTGCTTTTCTGTTCAATTCAGATTCAAAAGAGTTTACTATGATTTTTTTTTATGGGGCTAACTTCAATTTTTACCTCAAATAGTAACATCTCTTCGCTTGAAGTGACTCGATAAATTCTGCGTCAATGGAGTAATACATGTAATCTTAGTAAGCATAATATAACAATTGAATCATTCAGGTTATGTTTGAAGTGGAAAAAAAGTTTTGAAAACCAAAATGGTGGACATCTGACCCGATACTGTGGAACAAAGACCCGGGGACATAAGCCCATAACAATTCAACTTTGATGGTTTTCCGAGCTCTGTGTACGGTGTTCTCATTCTAGTTCCTAACCTGACCTATTCTGGTGTGTGAACGTCCCCCATAAGCCCTGACTGAACTTAAATGGTTTTGTTTATGCCCCCCCCCCCTCCCCCCCCCCCCCCCCCCCCCCCCCCCCCCCCCCCCCCCGAAACAGGACTGAAACCAAGCCGTTAAGTCATTTGAATTTGTTTGGGGGATAATTTTTAATCGAAATTAATAGAAAGTGATATGAATTTAGACATTAAATACGAGAATTGTTGTTGACAGGAACCCTCTATGTATCAAATTTTGCACATATACAGTCGGGCAAACATCCTCCATGTAGGCCTCCATCAACAGGGTTCCTGCAGATTCATCAAACTGAAATTCCAGGACATTCAAGGGTTTTCAAGGACAATTTGGGGCAAAATTCCAGGATTCACGAAACCCTTGAGACCAAAATTCAGGGATTTTCAAGGGTAGTGGACTGAAAATGAAAAGGATTTTTAAGGACTCTAGGGCATTTTTTGACTGTAGCTCTTTACTATTTTATTACACACAAAGCACAAGCCTGTTTTCAAGAGCAATAAAGTAATTTTCAAGGATTTTTAAGGCCCATACAGCTATTTGGGGCAAATTCCAAGACTTTCAAGGCCTTGAAATTTATTTTTAAAATTCAAGGACTTCCCAAGACTTTCGAGGACTGCAGGAACCCTGATCAAAGAAAAGAAATCTGTCTATGCCCATGATGAGATCACATATTTTGACACTAAATTAACAGAACACTCATTTCTTCAACCCAGTGTTATTTGTCCATGAACATTACAAACACTCTCCAGTAGTTCAGTTGATGTTATTTCTCCGGCTTTGTATTCTGATCAAACTTTGAAAATTTTCTTCTGTGAATCAACTGCTGATTTTCAAATGTTGCTTCTGAATTTTTTTTTCTTTCATCATATGTCTCTGCAGTGGCAGCAATTGTGTTTCTTGATGTTGTAGTTCCATCCCTGGTAATTCACCCTCAGCAATCAGTGGTGCCAAGGAAAATGTCGATGAAACTGAAAATATCCACAGCAAAAATACTGCAGAGGATGGCATCTTCAGAAAGCCTTGTAATGGCAGAAATTGCACAACTTCCAAATTACACAAGGCATCAAACCATGTGGGTTGCACTACTCTGTATTGCTAATCTTATGATTTACAGTACAAGTTGCAGCATAACCACTAGAAACTATGTGTTCTGCTTCTTCTGTGTTGATAACACCAGAATCTGACATTATTTTCTGGAAAGCTCTCGCAGAGCTTTCCAGAAAATGACATCAGATTCTGGTGTTGTCAACATAGAAGCAGTGAGATACTTAGTTTGTGGTTATGCTGTATCTCATTTTCACTCATACTATATATGTACATACTGAGCAAGTCGCCTGCTCCGCTCCAAAGATTTTTTCTCAGCATTCACATGGTTCATGATATTTGCATGATCTAATTGAGTGAAAGCTTCTGCATATTGATTGTGATTATATACATGTGTATCTCAAACTACTTCCTCATGTTAAAGTTACTTGAAAGTGTTCACTTCACCGCATACTACATACAAATGGCAATTGAGACGATGCCCTGCCCCCGATGGTTTTTGACACAATCGAACAGGCTTCACAGAAATTGACGTAGAAGCACCAGTTTTTTCTACAGCAATTTTTTTGCCGTGGAAACAGAGAAGAATTTCCAGGACTGTAGTTCAGATAATCTGTACAATCCCGACTGTTATGCTTTGACTAAAATGATGTCAAATCTTAACCAATACAATGCGATTGTCTGACCAAAAAGTGTGTGTGTGACATTTTGACCAAAAGTATACGACATATTGACCAAAAATATGTGACATATTGACCAAAAGTGTGCAAAGTTTTGGCCAAAGGTGTGTGATGTTCTCACCAAAAAATGTGACATTTTGAACATTTTGAAATGTGACATTTTGGTTAGTGATGTGGACCGTACCAGACCGCCATTGGTGGCCTGGCCAAAAAAAAGCAGTCTGGTACATGGGTAGGTGCTCCGTTTTATCCCCAAGTGGACTTGTCCCGTGTCCATTACAGAGTCTCTAGTTTAACTGGTATATAGGGTATTAATTTGGTGTAAATTTAACTTAAGTGCTGGTAACTTGCTGGTTTCTACAGTCAGTACCCTGCTACCAATCTATACCCTGCATACACACAAGGTCAATACAACGTTATATAATGTTGTCACAACATCACAGACGTTGTGACAATTTTATTTAACTTTGTATTGACGTGTGTGTTCAGGGTATACATGTATGTGTCCTGGTGGAAATACTGAATGTTTAGGCTGATGTTAAATGTATTCTATGGGAAAACATTTCCTGTAGTGCTTGGTACAGGCAAAGGCTAGATAGGCATCCACTCTCGTTTGTGTGTGTATCGGGGAAAGGGGGGGGGGGGGGGGGGGGGGGTCTTGGACCAGTGATATTCACATTTGTATGCTTTTACTGACAAATACCATTAAAAGAGTTAAAATAAATTATTAAAATGAAATATATAATGCATTTGGGTTGGGGGGAGGGGGGTGCCCGGGTGGGACTGTGTGAGGCATAACAAGGAAAATATTGATGTATTGGCCGTGCGCAAAAATCTCACTGACAAGCATCCAAATCTCACTGAGAGCTCAAAATCTCACAGACAGTCACCTTCAGAAGTTAACAGGTCTGGTAGGGATCGGTAGTGAGACTACCGAAAATCACATTGTGAAACACATTTGGCCACAAGTTGTTCTCAGTACATATTATTGTATTATCAGTTCTTGTACGAATATGGTAAAAGACTTCCAGGAACCAGTGGTGCCTGTGGTCAACTCTATGAGTTGATTTCATATATTTTTCGAGTTCTACCTACCAATCTTCATTTGTGTATATTGAATTGTCTTGTGTAATTCGTTGTTTTTGCTGACACTTTGTATTTTAATAGCCATTTTGGGCTGGTTGTTACCAGTTAGGATGAATTGTTTGAACAGCTAGGCTATTGCAATTCTTTTGAGAAATATAAAATTAAATATACACATATTCCAATTAAATATACACATATTCCAATTAAATATACACAAATTATACATCAAAAAGAAGGATGGGAGGTATAGAACACGGAAAAAAATGTATTAAATCAACTCATAGAATTCACCGCAGGCACCACTGGTTCCTGGAAGTCTTACCGTATTCGTACCAGAACTGATAGTACAATAAAATTTCCTGAGAACTTATGCTGAATGTGCTTCACATATCCAAGAACAAAGCTAGGGCATCAAAATCATGAAAACACAGCGACAGAGCTGCATTGGGGTAAAGTAAAAAACTGACGCCTTTGTTTACACTGTAAGTTACTTTCGATTTCCGGTCTACATCATCGGACGGAAAAAGCATCGAAAAACAATGCCGTCTAGAATCAAATTAATGAGAAAGATCGCCTTAATACAGCATACTATTATTATACTACTCAAAGTTTGCTAAGCACCAAATATTTGACACATCATTGTGAAATTTGCTTATGACATATTTGCGATATTTTTGGTGGATATGATTGAGGAATGTAGTGAGATGGCCCACAGTGTTTACATTAGCTCTCTTGACAGGCAGACTTTTCGTGACAGGCAGACTTTTCGTGACAGTCATGGAAAGCATGTACCCCTTGATTTTCATGATGTTTTTGTGTACTGTCTACATGTACATGACATGTGTAGGGTATTCAATCTTCATTTCAACACAAACCCAGTTACCCTTGTGATTTAATGATTGAATATGGCAAATGCAAATGTAAGAAGACATTTGTCTGAAGCAGAAATGTGGCGGACTGTGGCAGAAATGTGGCGGGCTGTTGGGATGGTGGAGCAAGGGGCTACCCATCGTCAGGTTAGTGAAGCCCTTGATGTGCACCATACGGTGATCACCAGAGCCTAGACAAGATTTTCAGCAGTATGTCACACCTGTAAGAGTGGTGTGCCAAACTGCTGAAAGACAGACTGCAGAGAAAGGGCGACATCTGCAGCGGAAGACCCGGTTTTTGATCATTCAGGCTCGTAGGAAACCGCTTTGCCACAGCAAACCCAGCTTCATAGTGACCTTCAGAATGTAAGCGGGGCAGGCCTGCAACCAGGGTCGGGCATCAGGGGCTGGTGGGCCATGTGGGGGTGGGGGGGGGGGGGGGGGGGCACATCCCCAACCTGGACATAATCTCATCATTTTTCCATCCAGAATTTTATCCCCCCCCCCCCCTCCCCAAGTGACAAAAGTTCACTAATTTGGATACATCTTGCCAAGCACATGTGCATCGGGTTGACCATGGTTCGGCCGGCATGGAAAAATTTTAAAATTTGGCATGAAAGGAGCAATTTCCTGTCTTCTGAAGGATCAATTCCTACTTCAACATACCCAGGAAAGTTTTATTTTTTTCTGCTCAAATAACAAGATTCATTATTTTAATTTTTTTATTTCTGTCCGCTAACTTTTGAATTGACCATCCTGAATCATTCCCCCCCCCCCCCCCCTCCCCCGATAGTCACTAAATTCCACTAATTTGGACACACCATGCCAACCACATATGTGCCAGGTTCGACCCGGCATGGGAAAAATTAACAATTTTGCATTAAAAAGGCGCAATTTCCTGTCTTCTGAAGAATCAATTCCTACTTCAACATACCCCAAAAAGTTTTCTTTTTTCTGCTCAAATAACATTTTTTTAATTTGGCATTAAAAGGGAGCAATTTCCTGTCTTCTAAAGGATCAATTCCTACTTCAACATACCCCAAAATTTTGCATTAAAAGGTGCAATTTCCTGTCTCCGAAGGATCAATTCCTACTTCAACATACCCCAAAAAGTTTTATTTTTTCTGCACAAATTGTCGACAAGATTCATTATTTGATTTTTTTTTTACTTCTGTCCACTAACTTTTGAATGACCATCCAGAATTATTTTACCACCACCACCACCTCCCACCCACCCCCACCCACAACAGTCACTAAATTCCACTAATTTTGATACACTGTGCCAAGCACATGTGTGCTGGGTCGACCATGGTTCAACCCGACATAGAAAATTTTTAAAATTTGGCATTAAAAGGAGCAATTTCCTGTCTTCTAAAGGATCAATTCCTGCTTCAACATACCCCCAAAAAGTTTTATATTTTCTGTTCAAATAACAAGATCATTATTTGCAATTTTTTATATCTGTCCACTAACTTTTGAAGGACCATTCAGAATCATTTTATCCCCCCCCCCCTCCTCAAAGTGACTAAATTCCACTAATTTGGATACTCTTTGTCAAGCACATGTGCCCCGGGTTGACCATGGTTCCACCAGGCGTGTAAAAATTTGGCATTAAAAGGAGCAATTTCCTGTCTTTGTCCCATAGAAAGCCTCTTTTTGCAAGAGCATTTCTCCTACTTTCAATTACCAGTAACCACTCATCACTTGAAATTTAACCTGCCATTGAAGACAGATAATTTCTTCTGTTAATTAGTTAATGTTTCGTATTGTCATAGTTGTGTATAATCTGTGTGTTGAATAAACACCTCAAATATAACTAGATTTTATGATTCTGGAGAATCATGGCTTTTCCCGATTAGATTCCATGATTTTTCATGACCCCACAGTGTCTGATGAATTGTTTTTAACTGTCTCACTAAAGTTCCTTCATTGATGTATGAGAAAGGTGAGTATAGTAGTCTCAAATGACTCGGTTTGGGTTTGATAAAAAAAATGTTTAGGTAAAACCCATCATTAATGGTAGAATGGGTTAATATCAATATCAATGTTTCCCTATCAGTTTTGCGTCCGGTAAAAGAAGTTACGTTTCTCTGTGGCATTTCCATTTGATGTTGTTGGTGTCCAAAAACAGACTATTTCCTCATTTTTTTTACATTTAGCAGCCCATGAAGGGTTAACAAATGCCTACCAGAATAATTGATCCATGCAACTGGTCATGACACAAAGACCTATCAACGGCCATTTTCTCTTGAAAACCCCCACAAAATGTTTGTAGAAATCCAGGGAAAACGATTTTTTAAGCTTTTGATGGGTATCCCTATTAACCTCCCCAACAGGGGTTAACGCTTGGCTTTTTGAATACCTTTATTACTTACATTATGGTCCTCTGTGAATTCCACTTCAAACAAAGGAGATTATGTTTATCTCTCATGTATACATTAGGTGCTGTGCGTGTCTGAAAACAGTCCCATGTTAACAACATTACGATGCTTGGCAGCTTGTAGATGGTTAAAAAACGCTCGCCGGAGTATTTTGTCCATGCAACTTGTAATGTCACATAAAGACCTACGAATAGTCAATTTGTCTTGAAACCCTACAAGTTACCGAAAATGGGAATTTAAAGCTTTCAAGGGATAGCTCTCTTTAGCCTGCCCAAAATGGGTTAAGACGTCGACTTTTGGATACCCTTACTACTTACAAAAATGTTTCCGTATAAATTGTACGCGCGATAAAAGAAGGCACTTTTCTTTGTGGAGTACCCTTTGGGTGCTGTTGGTGTGCAAAAACAACCCATTTTATCGCAATTTTGACCTTCAGCAGCCCAGGGAGGGTTAACTAATGCTGACCGAAATATTTTGTTCATGCGACTTGTAATGTCACACCAAGATCTGCAAATAGCCGATTTTTCTTGAAAACCTACAAGATGTTGTTAGAGAAATCCACAGAAAACGGGTATTTTAAGATTTTAATGGGTATCTCTCTTTAACCAGCCCAAAATGGGTTAAGACGTCAAATTTTGAATACCCTTACCACTTTCAAAAATATTTTCCGATCAATTTTGCGTCCGATAAATGAAGGCCCCTTTCTCTGTGGTATATCGTTCGGGTGCTGTTGGTGTCTAAAAACAGCCC
The DNA here is from genome assembly GCA_031216915.1 of Pictodentalium vernedei. Taxonomy (NCBI): domain Eukaryota; kingdom Metazoa; phylum Mollusca; class Scaphopoda; order Dentaliida; family Dentaliidae; genus Pictodentalium; species Pictodentalium vernedei. The sequence continues at coordinate 555,594,000 of CM062297.1, read as the reverse complement.
ATTTTATCACAATTTTTACGTTTAGCAGCTCGGGGAGGGTTAACTAATGCTGACCGGAATAGCTTTTTTGGGGTATTGCTGTTTAACCAGCCCAAAACGGGTTAACACTTGGTTTTCTGATCACCCTTATTACTTACAAAAATGATCCTCGGTGAATTCCACTTCCAATAAAGGAAGTTATGTTTACCTCTCGGGTATCGTTTGGGTGCTGTGGGGGTCTGAAACCGGCCCATTTCATCAAAATTTCGATGTTTGGCAGCCTGTGGAGGGTTACCATATGCATCGCCTAATATGTCGTGTGTATCAACGGTTGTGTCATAGGCAGGTCTAGTAATTATGAATATTTAAAAAAAATCCTAAAGACGCGTTTTGAGAAAGTGCCGATAAACCCCAATTTTGGCAGTTTTTTTGCCAATTCTGGCGAAATAAGGGTTAAATCGAAAATTCCGCTTCGGTACATTTTTAGATTTTTTGCCACTTTATGCGTGTGCAAAATTTTGTGAAAATCGGTTCGAAAATGGCTTCTGAATCGTACGGACAAAATGTGTGGGAAAAAAAACAAAAAAAACAAAAAAAAACCCAAAAAATAATAATCCGTAGAAAAACAATAGTCTTTTCCAGAGGGAAAAGCCTAATAATCCGTAGAAAAACAATAGTCTTTTCCAGAGGGAAAAGCCTAACAATAGAGACTCAGTCATGGGATTATATTCAATGTAATTACATTGTAAATTGACAATGAGTTAATTCACTGGTAGATAAAATGGATCAAAATGGTGAAAATTGAAAAACAGTGTCTAAATTTTTTGGGGGGGGAGGGAGGGGGGGGGGGGGCTGTGGGGGACAGACCTGATCCCGGGTAAATGTTTTGACGCAGACTATCCAGGCAAGGTTGCATGAAGGTGTTCTCCGATTAGAAGACCATGTATTCGCATTCCGCTGTCCCAGAACCACTGCCAGGCATGATATGAATGGACCATGTTGGATGGACCAGAGAAGATTGACGACCTGCCCTTTTTTCGATGAGTCAAGGTACTGCCTAGACCACACAGATAGGCATTCTAGGGTATGGAGAAGACCAGGAGAGCGATTCCATGCAGCCAACATTGCTGAGCATGACCGCTATGATGGAGGGTCAATCATGGTCTGGGGTGGCATTAGCTGGGATGGGCGTACAGAGCTCTGTGTCCTTGAACGTGGTACATTGACTGCACAACGGTATATTGATGAGATCCTGGATGTCCATGTCAGATTGTATGCAGGTGGGTGATAGATTCATTCTGACGGACGATAATGCCCGTTCTCATGTTGCTCATGCTGTCAGGGAGTACCGACAGAGGGAGAGGATTGAGCGTATGGACTGGCCAGCAAGATCCCCTGACCTCAATCCAATCGAACATGTCTGGAATGAGTAGCAGCTTGCAATTTCAGCCTGTCTTGTCCAGTCAAGAAGTGTCCAGGAGCTTGGTGCCATGCTGGTCCAAGAATGGAACAACACCCCACAAATGACCACGAGGAACCTCACTGGGATCATGAGGAGGAGTTGTCAAGCTGTAATTAACAGTAATGGGTCTCATATTCAATATTGAAGCCATACAAGTTCGCTCCGTCAACTTTTTGGCATATTGAAAAATTTCCTCTTTTACCAAAAATATCCAGTTTCCATGGTTATCGTATTCAAAAGCTAAAAAATAATGTCAAACACAAATAAAATCTTGATTTCTGTACTTTAATCATTAAAGATATAATTAAATAAAAAATATATACACTTTTTATTACAATATTTCAACTGAAACGTAAAACAGGTAGTTGGATGTACTTGGTGCTGAGCAAACTTTGAGTAGTACACAGGGAGCAAATTGTTTTGAAAATTTTGCATCGCAGTTTTTTCTTGACGGTCACAGCAGATGACGTGAAGTCGGAACCGCGAAGCAGTTTGCTGGGGGAGAGCATGAGAGGGGATGTCCCCCTCCTCGTTGGTGGGAAGTCTGGGGTGCCTCCCCTGGGAAAATATGAAATTTCAGAGGGCAGGAGACGCATTCTGGTTGATTCTGAGAGCATAAAATATTATGTGATGAGAGAGGAATGAATCAACTTTCTTAGGGATTCAGGCCTATGTGGGAAAGGCGCGCCATTGTGCTCGCGCCCCTGAACATGCCTGCATTTAAAATGGGGCGAGCAATGTTGTGTTATTGCATGTCATGGAAATATGTCCGAGATGGATTGTTCCCGTTGTCCGGAAGTACCGGAGATTGACGACATCAGAATTCAGGACGACAAGTTATTTTCAAACAGATCAGTTGTGTTTTTCATTGTTCATTGTATTTTCATCGTAATTTCCATCCATTTTCATCGTTGCTGTCTTTATTCGTATTGGTAAGTATTTCTTTATTATTCATCATTCTTAATCTAATGTAAAACATATCAACCACCAATTTTACATTACTGGCGTCGCGCGTAACTTAATTGCTTGCGGGAAACCAAAATTTTTTTTTTTTTGTCACGTGTATTATCATCGGCTGCGATTTCTTGCATCCGATATTGTCGACTTACCGAAATGTTCGCTTAATGTTGTCAAATGTAACTGTCATTACTTATAACCATTATTCTATGCCATAGATATGTTTTTTAATCCCATGTTAATTCATCGCTGTGTTGAAAAACGCATACCGTCCTTCTAATTACTTGGATTCCGATGCTCTAATTTCGTTTTTTCAACGTTTACGGCGTACATTGTATGTTTTCAATCTCTCCCTTTTCATCACACGAAGGGGATAGATTAAGTAGTTTTTTATATATATTTGAATGAAAATGAGCACGAAAGTAAAGATAAATACAGTTCCGATTCAGGACCTGTTGTTAATACCACACATTGGCCCAAAAGTGGCCACAGAAATAACAAGAGGCCCCAGGGGGCCTGAGGGCGCTCACCTGACATGGTAGCCTAAATATCAACCCAGAGAATTGATTTCCACAAGTAGCATCTGCTCCTCCTAAGAAAAGCTGAAACCAAATATCCAAATATTCTGACCAGTGGATCTAAAAAAAGATTTTTAAAGAATATTCCTCATATTGAACTAAGTCATAATTCGGGCTCCCACAGGGAGCCCATATATGAACCCAGGGACTTGGCTTTAACAAACCTGAATCTCACACCCCCAAGAATTCTGCACACCAAATATCAAAACATTCCGACTGCTGGATCTGAAGAAGAAGATTTTTAAAGAAAATTCCTCATTTTGAACCAAGTTACAATTTGAGCTCCCACAATCAGCCCAAATATGGACCTAGGTACATGGCTTGAACAAACTTGAATCTTACCCCCCTAAGGATGCTGCATAAAAAATATCAGAAAGCATTCATCTGCTGGATCTGAAGATTTTTAAAGAAAAGTCCTCATTTTGAACTGAAGTTGGTCATTCAGGCTCCCATAGTGAGCCCAAATATGAACCAAGGGGACTTGGCTTGAACAAACTTGAATCTCAGCCCCCTAAGGTTGCTCCATGCCAAATATCAAAACATTTCACATGCTGAATCTGAAGAAGAAGATTTTTAAAGAAAAATTCCTCATATTGACTAAGTTATAATTTGGGCTCCCACAGGAAGCCCAAATATGGGACCCATGGACTTGGTTTTTAACACACTTGAATCCCCCCCTCCCCCCCCCCCCCCCCCCCCCCACCCCCCCCCCCAAGGATGCTACTCACCACATATCAAACCATTCCGACTGCTGGATCTGAAGAAGAAGATTTTTTAAGAAAAATTCCTCATTTCGAACAAAGTTACAATTCAAGCTCCCACAGTGAGCCCAAATATGGACCTAGGGGACATGGCTTGAACAAATTTGAGTCTCACCCCCCTAAGGATGCTGCATACCAAATATCACAAGATTCTGCCTGCTGGATCTTGAGAAGAAGATTTTCAAAGAATTATGCCTGAAATGCACTAAGTTCGAATTTGGGCTTCTATAGTGAGCCCAAATATGAATCCAGGTGGCCGATTTGAACAAACTGGAATCAGATCCACCCCACAATGTTGCATACCAAATATCAAAAGATTCTGCCTGCAGGATCTGGAGAAGAAGATTTTTGAAGAAATTTGCCTGAAATGCACTAAATTTGAATTCGAGCTTCTATAGTGAGCCCAAATATGAATCTAGGGAGCCGATTTGAACAAAATAGAATCAGATCCACCCCACAATGTTGCATACCAAATATCAAAAGATTCTGCCTGCTGGATCTGGAGAAGAAGATTTTTTAAGAAATTTGCCTGAAAAGCACTAAGTTCAAATTTGGGGCTCCTATACTGAGCCCAAATATAAACCCAGGGAGCCGATTTGAACAAACTTGAATCATATCCACCCCACAATGTTGCATACCCAATATCAAAAGATTCTGCCTGCTGGATCTTGAGAAGAAGATTTTCAAAGAAATTTGCCTGAAATGCACTAAGTTCAAATTTGGGCTCCTATACTGAGCCCAAATATAAACCCAAGCGGCCGATTTGAACAAACTTGAATCAGATCCACCCCACAATGTTGCATACCAAATATCAAAAGATTCTGCCTGCTGGATCTGGAGAAGAAGATTTTCAAAGAAATTTGCCTGAAATGCAGTAAGTTCAAATTCGGGCTCCTATACTGAGCCCAAATATAAACCCAGGGCGCCGATTTGAACAAACTTGAATCAGATCCACCCCACAATGTTGCATACCAAATATCAAAACATTCTGCCTGCTGGATCTGGAGAAGAAGATTTTTTAAGAAATTTGCCTGAAATGCACTAAGTTCGAAATCGGGCTCCTATACTGAGCCCAAATATGAACCCAGGGGGCCGATTTGAACAAACTTGAATCAGATCCACCCTCCAATGTTGCATACCAAATATGAAAAGATTCTGCCTGCTGGATCTGGAGAAGATTTTTTAATGTTTTTCCCATTGCCTACAGTGTTAAAAAGTGCTGACTCAGCACTTTTTCAAAGTCCCGAAACTGTACTCTATGATAAAACCGATGGCAATTTTTTTTTACCAATTCTTTCTGTTGGTCCTAAGGAAGCTTCACACCAAATAAAAATTCTCGGTGCCATGCAGTTTTGGAGATATGGGCGTTTTAATTTTTTTCTATTTTTAGCTCCTGCGGTTCCCATGGGGCTATGGGGAAAAAAAATCAGCATAAATTAGGTACTTTGGTTCAAATCAGCCTCTCGGTTTGGAAAATAGAAATTTTGGGCGGGGCCAAAAATTTTGCCCCTCCCATAACGACGCCAAGTATAGCCCCACAAACTTCTCTTGAACAAATCTGAGTCTACACCTCAAAAGGAAGCTGCACACCACATATCAAGTCTCTGCTACTGCTGGTTCATGAGAAGAAGATTTTTTAAGATTTCAGCACACTTTTTGGGTGTGGCCCTACCCACGGGCGAGGCAACTTGATTTGAACAAAATCAAACTGCGATGTCATAACAAACTATTATCTCAAATATCAATTAAATTGGTTCAGCGGTTTGGGAGGAGAAGACGCAAACACCATGTTCACGGACGACGGACGCAGGACGATGGACGATGGACAGTGAGTGATCACTATAGCTCTCCTGACTGAAAGTCAGGTGAGCTAATAAAAAAGAGAAGCCAGGTGGGCATTCTATGTCAACAAGACTTGGTGGAGATCCCACACTTTCATGGTACTAAGGATCAATGGGCAGTGATTGAGTTCACACACCCGGCGCCAGGTCAGGTTGTAAATAATAGTTTGTTGCTGCCTGATTCAAGTTCTCTAGTTGATCAGACTTTATATCAGCCTACTGGCAACACGGTGCCATCGGTTATGACAAATACTCCGCCACCAACCGCCTACAAAGATACATCAGATAGTACAGCTAGGTACAATGCAGAAATGTCAGTACTCAGGGGTGGTGCAGGTGGATTGCCTGACTTGAGAGCTGACCAGTATTCGGATGTTCAGCGTAGACTATACTGGCAAAACCCAACCACTCCAGATGACTCAACCACGTCAGGGGTGGGAGTGGCACCTGTAGAAATTCAGAATCCTAGTTCACTCAGTGTAAAATGTCTTGTGGGAAACACCCAGATAAGTACGCCTACCACGACAGTACAGACCACGTCAGTGCTTAGTGCTATCAGCTATGATGACAAACCCATGGTGGATACCAACAGCACGCACAGCACATGGAATTCTCTGCTGTTTGGAGATGGGCGAACAAATTTGCTAAACACGGTGCATCAGTTAATAGGTGATAAAAGGACACAGAATATGGTCCCCCAACCTCACCCAGCTAGTTCAACAGTCAGGTCACATCTTCCAGAAACAGTTTTTGATCAGCGATTGCCCCCCTGTACAGAACGCACCAATATTTACCATGAGTTCAGGGGAGGTCAATACAAACAGGAATAACACTATACCACATTCATGGTCGGTATACAATCCACCACAACAACCTTCAGATAATTACCAATATGGACAAATTCCTAACACAATAAATGCAGCTGTCATGACAGGGGCTTCAACTGTTGCGCCTGGCCTCTCTACAACCACTCAGCCCACATATGGTGGGCTGGTTCAAGGTGTTAGTGGAATTGGGCCTCAGGTGACCAGTTTTCAACAGCCTACTGTTACCTACAGAAATAATATGCAAAATTTAATGTCACAGTTTCCAGTGAACCAGACACCAGTCATGAGTGCACCACCACAGTTACCACTGCCTGTCAACGCAGTGCCCCCGGTAGCTGTCGCATATTCCTGTGCACCAGCTGGGTCATACCAGCCTCAGCCTCCACCCCCTCCTTTTCCATGGTGGGGTGGGCAGCCACCTATGTGGCCACCTTTATTCCCATCGCCGTTGCAAAATCCGAACCAAGACACCTTTCGCAGAAATGGTCCAGCCAGTATGCCAAAGGGGTTTCGGTACGACGGTACGGATCAGTGGCATCCATTTAAAATGAAATTTCTAAATTATTGCAATTCTCAGAGGTGGTCTCTTGACGAGAGAAAACAAGCACTGTGTTGGTGTCTCAGCGGGAAGGCGAGTGAGTTCTTCACTCTATTAACTGAGCGAGACCCTAACATTAGTTTGGACCAAATGTTTGCAAGCCTTGAAAATCGTTTCGGGTACCGCGAGTTGCCAGAGACTGCGCAGCTGCGATTCCAACAAGCACGGCAGCAGCCAAATCAGTCTCTGGAAGAGTGGGCCGAGGATGTTTTGACCTTAGCAACGAGAGCATTCCAGGCATGCCCACCAGAATTTACGACCCGACAAGCCATACTGCGATTCTGTCAGGGATGTGTTGAGACACGAACGGCAGAACTTGTAAGTATGGAATGCCCTCAAACATTGGACCAAGCAATGAATCGGATTAGGTGGCATCAGCACAACTATGCCGCAATATATGGCACAAAATCACGCAAGGAAGTCCACCGCATTGTGTCAGAGTCAGATGATGATTCTGATGAAGATGTGAGACAAGTTACCAGAGTGTCCAGGCCAAATGAGAAGAATCGAGTTAGAAAACCATATCCTAAGGAGGATCAGGGCGGCTCCGATTCTGATGATTTTACTCATTCTACACATGGCTCTTCAAGTCGATATTCTACCTACAAGAATTCTGCAGAATTTTCAGCTCTGAAAGCTCGAACCCTTGCCCTAGAGACCAGTTTGTCTAATTTGGCAAACAAATTTGATAAAATGGCTGGCGTTCTGGATAAACTGGCCTCTTCCAAGTCTGAGGAATCCAAGCCTGTGGACACAAGGGCGCCGGGTAACACGGGTATGTCATTTGAACACAGGTCAAGGTCACCGTCACCCTCCGGAATTATTTGTTATGCATGCAAAGGTCAAGGTCATTTCCAAAAAGATTGCCCCTCCCGCAATCCTACAAACCGCTCAAATAGAGGGACGCGTGTAAGGTTTGAAGATTTAAACTCAACAGGGACCAATCCGGAGGTCTGAATTCGGCCCTGGAACCTCGAAATGACCTCACTGAAACGGAACCTTTTACTGAAGACGAGAAAAGGAAAATCACAATTCAAAGGATTAAGTCTTCTTCCACTATTGAGGTTCCCTTGTGCATTAGCGGTGTAAATGCTCGGGCTGTCATCGATACCGCCGCTGATGTAACTATCATCTCAGATCGCTTATTTAAGCAGTTCCATCAAACTCCCCCTATTTTAGAAACCATGAGGTTTAATACAGCTGCAAGGAATGGGACTATGAATGGTAGTTTAGTAGGGCCTGTACATGTAACTGTTGGTGAATTTAAATGTTGGGACAATCTTTACGTTGCGCCAATAGAAGATGACATGTTGCTCGGGATCGACTTCTTGAGGAAACACAACGCTCAGATCGATGTCAATAAAGGCACCATTTTTCTGGGTGAGTGTAAACTTCCAACATTCCACCGCGAGAATTCTTCAGCTACTACTAGGAATGTGTCGCGGGTTTTAGTGGAGTGTGGCACCACCCTACCAGCCCATTCTGCTGTATTGTTGGAGTGCAATGTGATTCCACCGTTGTCTGATTTTGTAATAGAGCCTAATTCAAAACATACTTCGACCTTATTGCCAACGGTACATAAGGGTTATGAATCACCTACGGTGTGTTTCATTAATTCAACCGACTCGGAAATTGAAATAGGTAAACAGGAATGTATTGGGGAGGCCTGTGAGGTTAGCTATGTTTATTCTATTGATCCAGATTTGTCAAACCGTGTTGGTGAAACTGCCCCCACAGGAAGTGAGGCAGATCCTGCGATTCTTGGGGTGCGCCAGCTATTTGAGAACTCGGAATCTTTGGTGCCCGAGTGCAGCTCCTCGACCGGCACAGAGCCCAGGGAAATGCCAGAACACCTCTGTGACTTGCTAGAGCATTCTTCGAAGCTGATAACTGCTGAAACAGCGGTGCAGCTGAAGGAGCTGCTTCTCGAGTACAGTGACGTGTTTGCGATGGATAAGCTTGACTTAGGGGATTTCACTGAAATTGAGCATTGTATCCCTTTAGTTGAAAATGCCCGTCCAGTAAAGCAACCAATGCGCCGCACACCAGCATGTTTTGCTGACAAAGAAGAGAGTCATCTTAGGAAACTTCTCGAGGCTAACGTAATTGAGCCTTCTATGTCTGAGTGGGCATCGGCTCCCGTTCTTGTCAGGAAACGAGATTCAACCATGCGCTGGTGTGTGGATTATAGGCTCGTCAATTCCGTTACGCGGAAAGAAATTTATCCATTACCACGGATCGATGATTGCCTCGATACCTTAAGTGGTAATACCTGGTTTGGGAAGGCTGACTGTCTTGCGGCATACCACCAAGTGTCTGTGTGTCCGGCAGATAGGCCTAAGACCGCGTTTATTACCAAGTATGGAACTTTCCAATTCTTGAAGATGCCTTTTGGTCTTACAGGATCGCCCTTTACCTGGTGTAGGGTGATAAACCTGGTTTTGCGAGGGCTGAATTGGGACATCTGCTTGGGATATATTGATGACCTGGTTGTCCTGGGGGATTCAGAGGCCTCACACTTAGGGAATTTAAGGAAAGTGTTGTCACGCTTTCGGCTATACCACCTTAAGCTCAAACCTAGCAAGTGTGAGTTTTTTCAGAAGGAGATTGAGTTTCTGGGAAGGACGGTCAGCAAAGATGGCCTAGAAATGTTAGACTCATCCGTAGAAGTGCTGCAGAACTGGCCCATACCTACGTGTTCGAAGTTCATGTGGCATGTAGAACAACAGGAAGCGTTCGACAGGCTAAAGGTGGTTTTAACGTCCCCACCTGTTTTGGCGTTTCCAAATTCTACAGACTTGTTCATCTTGGATACCGATGCGAGTAAGTTTTCAATTGGTGCTGAATTATTGCAGGTCCAAGATGGGCAAGAGAAGGCGATAGCCTATGGTAGTTTTATTCTGTCACCTCAGCAACAACGATATTGTACGCCGAGGCGTGAGCTACTTGCAGTAGTGCGTTTCACCCGCCAATTTCGTCACTATTTGCTTGGCAGAAAATTTATCTTGAGAACAGACCACAGTAGCCTGCGATGGCTCATGAACTTCCGAGAGCCCCAAAACCAATTGGCGAGATGGCTCGAAGAATTGAGCATGTTCAATATGGTAGTACAACACCGGAAAGGCACTCAGCATATCAATGCTGATGCCCTTTCAAGGATTCCAGTGGAAACCAAATGTGAACAGTACTTTCCCGGTTGTGACTTGCACAAACTTCCCTGTGGTGGATGTAGATATTGCTCTAGAATCCACCAAAGTTGGGCAAAGTTCGAATCTGATGTGGACGACGTGATCCCTTTGGCAAGGGGCACGGTTGAATTTGCATCTGATGAAGCTTCGTCGGTGAATAGGGTTGTTGAGTGCACTGAAAGCATCCCACGCTGGGGTACCTCTCAAGGATTGTCCTGGTATCCAGGTGAAACGTGGGATAACCCATCAAGTGATATAGGTTCTATTTGCCCTATAACAGGTTGGGTCCAGACGCACATTGACCTTGAATGTGTACCAGGACCAGAACACACAGCTGCAGTCAGGGTCCGACACATTTCCCAGTCGGGTTCGGACCAGTCCGACAATCAGACATTCTTGGCGAGTATTGGCTCTCCGGAGGAGCTAGCTGATGCACAGTGCCAAGATCCTGATCTAAATCCAATCATTGCATGGTTGGAAGCTGGTAGAGAGCCAACTGAGGGTGAGTTGTTTTGCAGCAGTGCAGCCACAAAATATATTTGGATTAACAGAAACGGTTTCTTTTGAAAGACCGACTGCTGTATAAAATCAGAAAAGATGGAAATCAAGTTTTCGTGGTGCTGAGTAGGTTCGCTGTTGAAATCTTAACCCTTGAACACGATATACCAGCCTCGGGACATTTAGGCATAGTACGGACCCGGGAACGGATCCGTCAACATTATTACTGGTATGGCATCTCACAGGATATTGAGACATACATAGCGGCCTGCCCACAGTGCAACCAGGGTAAGAAACCGGTGAGGCATGCAAAATGGGAGCAAATAGCTTACCATGCCGGGGTGCCCATGGAAAGAGTTCATATAGACTTTCTGGGTCCGCTACCCCAAAGCAACGAGGGAAAGAAATATATTCTCGTTATGGTGCGTCAGTTCACAAAGTGGGTTGAGTTCATCCCCTTAAGGGACTCAACGGCTGAGAGTGCTGCTTGTGCCGCTGTTAATGAGTTTTTCTCTAGGTTCGGGTGTCCGTTGCAATTGTTTTCAGACCAAGGCTCCTGCTTTGAGTCAAAATTATTCTCCACAGTCTGCGAAGCATTGCAGATACATAAATCTCGAACAACACCCTACCGACCATCAGCTAACGGCAGGGCAGAAAGACAAAATCGCACCCTGATGAATGCCATTCGTTGCTACGTCAGCAAGAATCAGAAAGACTGGGATAAATATCTTCCCCAGTTGGCTGGTGCCATTCGGTCATCAGTTCACCGCCTTACAGGGTTCACACCCAATAAGATGATGCTGGGTCATGAAGTAAATCATCCCACAGATGTAGTTTTTAATTTTCAACCAAAAGTATCTGAATTCAATAACTCTGGAGAGTATGTTAAGTCTTTAGTCTCAGAATACAAGCGCTGTCATGAAATAGCTAGGAACAACCTTAAAACCCCTTGTCAGAAAATGAAGAGAGATTTTGACATCAAAGTTAACAAATACACCTATGCATTGGGTGATCTGGTATACCAACTTGATACTGCCTCCAAGAAAGGTAAGTGCCGAAAATTATCACCCTACTGGAAAGGGCCAGGCATAATTGGAGAGGTGTACACTCCATATTTATATAAAGTATTTTTCAAAAATTCCATCAATGTGGTAAACCATGATCGACTCAAGCTTTGTCACGACAGAACTTTGCCTGCATGGCTGACGAAGTGTCTGAAGACATTCAAGGAAACAGGTACCATAGTAGTTGACAGTCGGACTGGGGTATATTGTGTCTGTCGGAAAAAATCCGGTGGTAAATTTATGCTCCAGTGTGATTTTTGTGATGAATGGTACCACGGTGAGTGCGTAAGCATAACTCAAGAGGAGGCTGATCAAATTGATGTTTACCGCTGCCCAACATGTTGAGACTTGTCTAATCACTAGTTTCCTTGTTTCAGATCATGAGTGACACAGATGAGAGCATACTGAAGTCTGTTACAAATTCACCAGAGTTGGAGCCAGACGTAGCAGACCAAGGTATAGATGGGTTAATTACCCTTTTTGATAGTCCTTCGTTTGGTAATACGGATATACTTTCTGTTGCGCCCAACACCATGGGTGATGACGAGCTGGATCTATCAGTAGATTCACCATCCCTCTCAAAATTGGAGCATCAATCCTGTGCTCCTGCTTTGTTGGGTGGAAATGGTGGTAGGAATGGGGGTGACCCATTGATAGGGCAACCAGCTGATATTCCGTCCCGGTTGGGCCGGCCTGGTGTTAGCGGTAATGACACCGGGTCAGGGTCTCAGTCATGTCTTGAAATTATGGATATTTCTAGTCCATCAAGTAAATTAAATGGGACATTCGACGGGATGTCAAATGACAAACTTGACTCTTGTGTTTTTGAAATGGAACGGGACTCAAATGTCACGTCAGGTCTATCTGCTGAAATTGTTAAAGAAGTCATTACTAGCACAGGTAGTGATCAGGTAAACTCACAGGCATGTTCTTTTTTAGGGCAAAAATCGGATGATAGACACGAGTCACCAAAACTTTCAAGAAAAGAGAGGAGGAAGCATAGGATAAAACGTTTCCAAAAAGAAAAGAAATAAAAAAAAACTGAGAAGCAGATACAGGAGAAGGCGGCCAGGTCTGGTGTCAGAGAAAAATGTTCTCCAGCTGGGTCCGAGTGTCGTAATCGGTCAACCAAGGCGCCCCCAGGTAACTTTGGTGCGGGTGGAAGAGAATCGGTGAGGCGAACATCAAGACACTATCAACCTTCTCATTCTCAGGGTGAACCACCAGCAAAAAGGGCCGTAGCAGGTGGCGATTCGGAATCTTTCATTAGTGCTCATCTGAGGCCGGGCCTTCTCACTTCAGATTCAGTAATTGGGATTGACTCCCATTTTCACAAGGACCGAACATGTTCATTCTTTAAGTTGCCCCTCAGCGTCTCCACGCCAGAGATGATAAAGAGGGTCGAGCTACCAGTGAATTGGCAGGTGCCAATCGCAGGCAGAGTACAGGTATTCTGTGATCCCCAGACATACCCGGACACAGAAGGATTGAGCAGCATCCACAATGGAAAATCGCAGTGGGCTGTCACCCCAAAAATTATGAACAGCTACAAGACAGAAGAACTTTTAAGAAACTTATGGACCTCATCCAGCATCCAGCAGTCGTGGCAGTGGGCGAATTTGGGGTTGACCGGGATGTACTGAGCGAGGAACAGTATATAAAACAAGACAATACATTCAGAGAACTGCTTGCTCTTGCCCGAACCACAAATAAGCCTTTCATCCTACATATTCGAGGACCTTCAAGGCAGCGGATGAACTATGATACATCAAGTACGGCTCTAGAAATTGTAAGGGGTCAGACACATGAGCACCAGGTGTTTCACTTCCATTGTTTCCAGGGTCCCAAAGAGACTGTGCGCACTTGGAGCCATGTTCGGCCTAACACATATTTTGGTTTTACCGGCGCCTGTACACATTTTTCAGACTTACAGAAGGAGGGTGTTCGGGCAGTGTGACCGGATCGCATTTTAATAGAATCAGATGCACCCTACTTCGGCTCAAGGGGGTGCCCTGGGACAACCCCTGCTGTTGTGGGTGAAATTGCCATCGAGTTAGGTCGTATTTTGAACTGTAGTCTGGAGGAGATCTTACGGCGAGCCAATGCAAATGCTCGTTCCGTTTATGGGATCCAGCCACAAATGCATTAGAAGAATTTTAGTTTCCTGTTCAGAACTGTGAGGATCCGGTTCGACATTCCGCACTCCCAGGAGGAGCTTCTTTGAGAAGAAGGGAATAGTGTTGTGTTATTGCATGTCGTGGAAATACGTCCGAGATGGATTGTTCCCGTTGTCCGGAAGTACCGGAGATTGACGACATCAGAATTCAGGACGACAAGTTATTTTCAAACAGATCAGTTGTGTTTTTCATTGTTCATTGTATTTTCATCGTAATTTCCATCCATTTTCATCATTGCTGTCTTTATTCGTATTGGTAAGTATTTCTTTATTATTCATCATTCTTAATCTAATGTAAAACATATCGACCACCAATTTTACATTAGCAATAATGAGCACAACTCAGATTGCGAACACATTAGAGATGCCACAAATTAGGAACTTCCAAAGTTGATACTATTCTCTAAAATTTTAACATTCAAATTACCTCGATTTTCGGATATATAATCTCTTGAATCAAAAGAGAAGTTGCTCCATCGATTTAGCTGTACACATGCGCAGTTGCGTCTGTTACCAAATATTGACAGAAATTTCCCAAAACGTGCGTGCATTTTGGAAAATCACGGTCAATATTTGGTAACAGGTGCAACTGCGCATGTGTACAACACAATTGTCTCTTAGAGGGGTTCTGAACAAATGAATGACATGGAGACTCTTCTGGGTTCCCCGCTGGTGAATGCAACAGCGTACAAAGTTAAAAAGATTTTTCGAAATAAATTAATCCGGCCTCGTAATTTGCATTGGCGCTTTGCGATCCATAGACCTAAAGTTGTGTCGCTATGTGTGGATATTACATCGCATTTTGCGATGCGATCCCGGTCATTTTGCTCCCTGGTATATATACAGACTGCACAGTTGCCATATTCTATGCAAGGTATCATGACACCTGGTGAAATTTCTTAGAATTACGATTTTGTTTTTTGATGGAAATTTGTGGTATCGAGTGATTTGCTCATGTCCATCGAATATGGAATCCATCTACAATAAAGAAAGTGTCAATGACACTGTAGCTCAACTTGACAAACTTGAACTTGATAGTTATAAATGAAATGGCAAAATTGAAGATCATTGGTACAAATGTTATTTGATGAAATTTCAACATAACAGCATTGTGTGTGCACAACGTCAAGAGTAATCCATGCATTTTTAAATGTAAACTGTAAGACTGGCTAAAGGAAGAATGTTGATACACAAATGCAGTATGTTCAGAGGTTATTGTAAATGGCAACTTTTTTTCACAGAAATGAATGCTTATCAATAGCTCTTATCTAAAGTTCTTGCCTAATGAGCAATTGAGTTCAAAAACAATCCTATGATAAATGTGGCCTGTAGGCCAGGTCAATGAATGTTGATGCACAAATGCAATAAATTCAAAGATTGTTGCTAACAGCAACAGTTTTTGATTGAAATGAAAAGAAAATCAATAGCTCCTATCTTTGTCACCCTGCATAAGCATACAAAGTTTCAAAACAACCTGATAATGAATGTGTCCTCTGAGGCATGCCAAAGGAAGATGTTAATGCACTAAGTAGAAGGTCATTGCTTGTGGCAATGGGGTTTTTTTATGGAAATTCATAAATATACCCTGCAGTGAGTGCAAAAGGGATAAGTTGATGCACAAATGCCGTAAGTTCAAAGGTTGGTGATAACGACAATATATTTTTATGGAAATGAAAAAAAGCAATAGCTCACATCACACGGAATACACATACCAAGTTTCAAAGTGATCTGATCATAAATGTGCCCTGAAGGCCGTGTTAAAGGGAAATATTGAGGTCTGACTAAACTAAGTTCAAAGGTCAATATTTTTTGACAGAAATGTAAGAAAATCAACAGCTCCCATCTTGAGGTACAGATGTCACCCCACACAAGCTCACCAAGTTTGCAAGTGATCCAGTCATAAATGTGCCCTGCAGGGTGTGGCAAAGGGAAATATTGATGCTTAACTGCACTAAGTTTTTACTAAGTTCATTGAAGGTCATTGCCAGTGGGAACATTTTTGGACGGAAACCGAAGAAAATCGATAGCTCCAATCTAGAGGTAACCCCAAATAAGCATGCCAGGTTTCAAAGCAATCCGATCATAAATGTGCCCTGTAGGGTGTGCCAAAGGGAAATATTGAGGTTAGACTAAACCAAGTTCTAAGAACGTTGGCCGAAGCAACATTTTCGGATGGAAATGGAAGAAAATTGATAGCTCCCATCTAGAGGTCTCCCCAAACAAGCATGCCAGGTTTCAAAGCAATCCGATCGAAATGTGCCCTGTAGGGTGTACAAAAGGGAAATATTGTGGTCTGACTAGACTAAGTTCTAAGAACGTTGGCTGCGGCAACATTTTTTGACAGAAATTGAAGAAAATCGATAGCTCCCATCTAGAGGTCACCACAAACAAGCATGCCAGGTTTCAAAGCAATCCAATAATATATGTGCCCTGTAGGGTGTGCCAAAGGGAAATATTGAGTCTTCTGACTAAACTAAGTTCTACGAACGTTGGCCGTGGCAACATTTTTTGATGGAAATTGAAGAAAATTGATAGCTCCCATCTAGAGGTCACTCTAAACAAGCATACCAGGTTTCAAAGCAATCAAATCATAAATGTGCCCTGTAGGGTGTGCCAAAGGGAAATATTGTGGTCTGACTAAACTAAGTTCTAAGAATGCTGGCTGCGGCAACATTTTTTGACGGAAATTGAAGAAAGTCGATAGCTCCCATCTAAAGTTCACCCCAAACAAGCATGCCAGGTTTCAAAGCAATCCGATCATAAATGTGCCCTGTAGGGTGTGCCAAAGGGAAATATTGAGTCTTCTGACTCAACTAAATTCTAAGAACGTTGGCCGCGGCAACATTTTTGGACGGAAATTGAAGAAAATCGATAGCCCCCATCTAGAGATCTCCCCAAACAAGCATACCAGGTTTCAAAGCAATCTAGTCATAAATGTACCCAGCAGGGTGTGCCAAAGGGAAATATTCTACAAACGTTGGCCGTGGCAACATTTTTTGCCGGAAATTGAAGAAAATCGATAGCTCCCATCTAGAGGTCACCCTAAACAAGCACACCAGGTTTCAAAGCAATCAAATCATAAATGTGCCCTGTAGGGTGTGCCAAAGGAAAATATTGTGGTTTGACTAATCTAAGTTCTAAGAACGTTGGCCGCGGCAACATTTTTTGATGGAAATTGAAGAAAATCGATAGCTCCCATCTAGAGGTCACCCCAAACAAGCATACCAAGTTTCAAAGTGATCTGATCATAAATGCGACCTGTGAGGTGTGCCAAAGGAAATTGTGTATGAACGTACATACATACGTACGCACGCCGACGGACAAGAAGTGATGGCAATAGCTCAGGTTGACTTTGTCAAGTTGAGCTAAAAATGCAGACAGTGTTGTCCTTTACCCAAATGCAGTCCTATCGCTGCATCCTAAATTGTTTTGCATGCCTAGCTTTGTCCTTGGATATGTGAAGCACATTTGGCGGGTCCCACTAAATACCGAATCTGACTGAATCTGACTTGAAATACCGAATCTGACCCTCCAAAATGTAATTATATATATTTCTCACTTAATTTCATGCTATTATGGGTGTTCAGTAATGATCAAAAATATTTTTAAATGAATAAAAAACTAAAAAAGTCCCGGAAAATATTTGTTTTTAGGTAACAAGTTCCATTATTGGGGTCGTTATAACGTTCATTTTGTGCTCCCAACTACCTCTCTATTCCTACACTTCTTCTCTCCTCCCAACATTCAGAGACGAACTGCTTGATGACATCCCTTGCCCCATTCTTTTCAATCTCTCAGATTAGCATATCAACCCTCTCCTTTGATTCACTCACTAACCACATGTCCATTCTACCATCCCACTTCCCCATTACACTGCTAGTGAATCTTGTTCTTTTAGACTGGTATTTTGGGCATTCTAGTACAAGTGTTCCAGGGTCTCCACCATGCCTAAATTACACATCTGGCACTCCTGTTCACTCCTCAGGTCGGGCAGGGTTGGGGTATTCCTGTCCCAAGGTGAAAACAAAGGTACCCAAGAAGTTTCGTGAAGATCAGTTCACAAATATGAGCTGTGTGGAAGTTGTGACAAAAAACTGATTGGACCTAATTTCGGTACAAAATGGCCACTGGCAGCCATCTTGAATTTTGGACCGCGTCCAGAAACACTCGTTCTCGTCCCAAGGTGATAACAAAGGTACCCAAGAAGTTTTGTGAAGATCGGTTCATAAATACAGCCTCTAGCCCGAGCCGTATTGACATGTGCACTTACAGAGTATAAGTAGCACTGAATAAATCAAAGTTCATCTAATTTGCATAATTTCTGCACGAGAAAAAAACCCGTACTATATGTAATGTATTCCATGTTACTAAACATTCATACAAAAATTTATTCAAATCAGAACTTTCATACAGAAGTTCTGTACAAAAGACTGATTGCACTAATTTTGGTACAAAATGGCTGCTGGTGGCCATCTTGAATTTCGCACCACACCCCAAAACACACGTTCTCATCCCACGGTAATAACAAAGGTACCCAAGAAGTTTCGTAAAGATCGGTTCATAAATACGGCATCTAGCCTGAGCCGTATAGAAGTTGTGTACAAAAAACTGATTAGACCTAATTTCGATACAAAATGGCCACTGGCAGCCATCTTGAATTTTGGACCGCACCCAGAAACACTCGTTCTCGTCCCAAGGTGATAACAAAGGTACCCAAGACGTTTCGTGAAGATTGGTTCATAAATACAGACTCTAGCCCGAGCCGTATTGACATGTGTACTTACTGTGTGTAAGCAGCAATGAAAAAATCAAAGTTCATCTAATTTGCATAATTTCTGCACGAGAAAAAAACCCGTATTATATGTGATGTATCCCATGGTACTAAACATTCACACAAAAAATTATTCAAATCAGCGCTTTCATATGGAAGTTCTGTGCAAAAATCTGATTGCACCAAATTTCGTACAAAATGGCTGCCATCGGCCATCTTGAATTTCGGACCGGACCCCAAAACACTCGTTCTCGTCCCACGGTGATAACAAAGGTACCCAAGAAGTTTCGTAAAGATCGGTTCATAAATACGGCCTCTAGCCCGAGCCGTATTGGCATTTGCACTTACAGTGCTGAAAGTAACACCAAAAAACATCAAAGTCTAATTTGCATAATTTACGCACGAGAAAAAAACCCGTATTATATGTGATGTATCCAGGGCTTGATTTAATCTGAAAATTTTGAATAGCAATTTACTATTCACCCTGGAAAATTGATTAGCAGTTGATCCAAAAGCACTTGAAACTAATAAATCTTGAATAGCAAAATTCAGAAATTGGCTAGCAAAGTGCTATGCTAATCCAGTTAAATCGAGCCCTGGATGTATCCCATGGTACCAAACATTCATACAAAAAATTATTCAAATCAGAGCTTTCATATGGAAGTTTTGTACAAAAAACAGATTTCTGCATCATCGGTACAAAACGGCAGCTGGCAGCCATCTTGAATTTCGGACTGCACCCAAAAACACTCGTTCTCGTCCCACAGTCATAACAAAGGTACCCAAGAAGTTTCGTAAAGATCGGTTCATAAATACGACCTCTAGCCCGAGCCGTAGCCAATTGTTGACGGACAGACGGACAGATGGCTGACGGGCCATGGCATAAGCTCAAATTTGGCTTCGCCAAAGTTGAGCTAATGAAAGTGTCAATGACACTGTAGCTCAGCTTGTCAAGACAAAGACATGTACATGTATAGTATGTGACACAGCAATGACAAACATCTCGGTAATGACCTGATAACAAAGGTACATATAAAGTATTGTAACATAAATACTGACTGTTGCCTGTAACAAATGTACAGGTAAAGTATTGTAAAGGTGGGTGACAGTCAGATGCTACACTAGAAAAGAAATCTTTGAGTCCCAGAGTGGGTCTGACTGAACCCCAAAATATTTGTTCTCATAGCACAGTGATAACAAAGGCACCCCAAAACACACTCGTTCCTGTCCCAAGGTGAAAACAAAGGTACCCAAGAAGTTTTGTGAAGATCAGTTCATAAATACGAGCTGTATAGAACTTGTGACAAAAAACTGATTGGACCTAATTTTGGTATAAAATGGCCAATGGCAGCCATCTTGAATTTTGGACCGCACCCAGAAACACTCATTATCGTCTCAATGTGATAACAAAGGTACCCAAGAAGCTTTGTGAAGATCGGTTCATAAATACAGCCTCGACCCTGAGCCGTATTGACATGTGTGCTTACATTGTGTAAGTAGCACTGAATAAATCAAAGTTCATTTAATTTGCATAATTTCTGCACGAAAAATAAAACCCTTACAATATGTGATGTATTCCATGTTACTAAACATTGATACAAAAATTTATTCAAATCAGAACTTTCATACAGAAGTTCTGTACAAAAGACTGATTGCACTAATTTTGGTACAAAATGGCTGATGGTGGCCATCTTGAATTTTGGACCACACCCAAAAACAGTCGCTCTCATCCCACGGTGATAACAAAGGTACCCAAGAAGTTTCGTAAAGATTGGTTCATAAATATGGCCTCTAGTCTGAGCCGTATAGAAGTTGTGTACAAAAAACTGATTAGACCTAATTTCGGTACAAAATGGCCACTGGCAGCCATCTTGAATTTTAGACCGCATCCAGAAACACTCATTCCCGTCCCAAGGTGATAACAAAGGTACCCAAGACATTTCGAGAAGATCAGTTCATAAATACAGACTCTAACCCGAGCCGTATTGACATGTGTACTTACTGTGTGTAAGTCGCACTGAAAAAATCAAAGTTCATCTAATTTGCATAATTTCTGCACGAGAAAAAAACCTGTATTATATGTGATGTATCCCATGGTACTAAACATTCACACAAAAAATTTCGTACAAAATGGCTGCCATCGGCCATCTTGAATTTCGGACCGGACCCCAAAACACTCGTTCTCGTCCCACAGTGATAACAAAGGTACCCAAGAAGTTTCGTAAAGATCGGTTCATAAATACGGCCTCTAGCCCGAGCCGTATTGTAACACCAAAAAACATCAAAATTAGTCTAATTTGCACCAGGGCTTATATTTCGTCTAAATTTGTGAGAATCCATTTGGATTCTCGTGAAAATGGTTGCAAGAATCCATACCTACTATGAGTTTTCCAGGATCCCATGACGCCACCATGGTTGAACCACTGTTGTATACTGATAACACATGTTAACCTTTTACCCAACACACCCTTTTTAATTTTTAAAACTAAATTTGATAATTTTTAAACAATAAATAATAAATAAATGATAAAATAATTAAATGAACAATACTTACCAATAAAATCTTACAAATATGGCTGTCGTTGGAACCGGCTCAATGAGCCGGTTCCAATGACAGCCAAATTTGTAAGATTTTATTGACAAAGTGTCAGGATAATTCAGGTCATGTTAGCCTTCTATTGGTTAATTTGTTGCCGCTGTGTTAGTTAAAGGGTTAAATTGACTAATCTTTTTTCCACGCGAATCCTATCAGAGGTGCAGCAAGAATCTACATGGATTCTCGCCAGTTTTATTGCGCAAATCTTTGTGCGAATCGATTCTCTGATTCTCGTCGAAATATAAGCCCTGTGCACAATTTACGCACGAGAAAAAAACCTGTATTATATGTGATGTATCCCATGGTACTAAACATTCATACAAAAAATTATTCAAATGAGAGCTTTCATATGGAAGTTCTGTACAAAAAACAGATTTCTGCATCGTCGGTACAAAATGGTGGCTGGCAGCCATCTTGAATTTTGGACTGCACCCAAAAACACTTGTTCTCGTCATAATAAAGATACCCAAGAAGTTTCGTAAAGATCGGTTCATAAATACGGCCTCTAGCCCGAGCCGTATCCAATTGTTGACATACGGACAGACAGACAACGGGCCATGACAAAAGCTCAAATTTGGCTTCACCAAAGTTGAGCTAAAAATTATGTGATACTATAAGTCCTAATTAGGAGATACTAAGTCCTAATTAGGAGATACTAAATCCAATTAGGAGATGATAAGTCCTAATTAGGAGATACCAAGTCCTAATTAGGAGAGACCATGTCCTAATTAGGAGACAATAACTCCTAATTAGGAGATACTAAGTCCCAAATAGGAGATGCTAAGTCCTAATTAGGATATAATAACTCCTAATTAGGAGATAAGTCCTAATTGGGAGACACCAAGCCCTAACTGGGAGATACTAAGCCCTAATTAGAAGATAATAAGTCCTAATTAGGAGATAATAAGTCCTAATTAGGAGATAATAATAAGGTTATGGTGCTATATAAGGGGGGAGTCTCTCCTAATTAGCAAGTGTCAGGATTTCACGGTAACGATCGTTACCGGTAACGTGTCGGTACCGTGGTCACAAAATGATGGAACCGAAATATCGTTACCCACTCAATCTGTCACTAAAGACATTGAAACATTTGTTGTTGAAAGAAATGCTCATAAGAGCTGCTCGTTGGTGAACAATCATCACTGTGATAGAAACGAAATGCTGTTTACATCGAATACAAAAACAAGTTGAAGTGGGAAAAACATGTGTGTACCGTTTGCACACGTTAGACATTTCAACCAATAACATTCTCGGAATGAGTAAAGTGCGGGACCCTTTTGCTGAAGTGAATGTGATTGGCTCATTCTGCAAACATCTTGACATTTTTTTCGTCAGTAACATTATCACAAGTAATTTCATTGTGTGTCTGAGAATTGTTTTAAGTATGATAAAATAACAAGCGCCTGTGTTCAGTATATGTTGAAAACTGTTTTTTGAACAAAGGTATCATGCACAGGTTTACTGGCATTATAATATCTAAAACAATAAATATATATTAAAAAATCAACATCCCAATAACCTCTGTTTGGTATCTATCGTGCCGGGGATAATTCCCTTCACTCCGGACTGTTAATATAGGAGGCCGAAACGTCCCATTATCATTTCACATATAACTTACAAGTATATCAATGTATGTAGGCAGTTTTATCTAGGAGGGAAACGTGTCTGAAATCTATAAAGCTACGAATGATATAAAATTCCCTCAATTCTGAAAAACTTCAAAAAGGTTCCCATAACTGCTCACAGACGGTACCTAAATTTCGTTACCGCCGGGTTCCGTGTCTCTTAAACCACGGAAACGATTTTTCGGTTCCATTGACGTCTGATATCCTGATACTTGAATTAGGAGAGAGTCACCGCTTATATAGCACCTTAATGTGTTGTATTTTGTTTTTAAAGAGAATTGCTCTGGAAAGATAACCACTGATACACATCTCTCTGCTAAGAAACAGTGGTGTTTGTAGCAATCTAGATGGAGGTGGGGGGTGTTAACTATATTTGTATACTACTCAAAGTTTGCTGAGCACCAAATATTTGACACATCATTGTGAAATTTGGTTGTGATATATTTGTGATATTTTTGGTGGATATGATTGAGGAATGTATTGAAATGGTCCCCAGTGTTTACACTAGCTCTCTTGACAGGTAGACTTTTCGTGACAGTCATGGAAAGCATGTACCCCTTGATTTTCATGATGTTTTTGTGTACTGTCTACATGTACATGACATGTGTAGGGTATTCAATCTTCATTTCAACACAAACCCTTGTGATTTAATGATTGAATATGGCAAATGTAAGAAGACATTTATCTGAAGCAGAAATGTGGTGGGCTGTAGGGATGGTGGAGCAAGAGGCTACCCATCATCAGGTTGGTGAAGCCCTTGGTGTGCACCATACGGTGATCATCAGAGCCTGGGCAAGATATCAGCAGTATGGCATACCAGTAAGACTGGCAGAGACAGGGCAACATCTGCAGCTGATGACCAGTTTTTGATCATTCAGGCCTGTAGGAACCGCTTTGCCACAGCAACCCAGCTTCGCAGTGCCCTTCAGAATGCATCCGGGGTAAATGTTTCGATGCAGACTATCCGGGCAAGGTTGCATGAAGGTGGTCTCCAATCGAGAAGACCATGTGTTCGCATTCTGCTGCCCCAGAACCACTGCCAGGCATGATATGAATGGGCCATGGACCACGTTGGATGGACCAGAGAAGATTAGCGACCTGCCCTTTTTACAGATGAGTCGAGGTACTGCCTGGACCACACCGATAGGCGTTCTAGCGTATGGAGAATACCAGAACTTGAGAAAGAGCGATTCCATTCAGCCAACATTGCTGACCATTACCGCTATGGTGGAGGGTCAATCATGGTCTGGGGCGGCATCAGAATAGATGGACATACAGAGCTCTGTGTCCTTGAACGTGGTACATTGACTGCATAGCGGTATATTGATGAGATCCTGGGTGTCCACGTCAGATTGTATGCAGGCACAGTGGGTGATAAGATTCATTCTGATGGACGATAATACCAGGGGTTTAGCCAGGGTTTGAAAATAGGGTGTCCAAATTTGGGAGAGGGGCAAGTTGGAGTCTTCGGAGGCAAATGCAGATGCCGAAGGCATCTGCTTGCAAGTGCCAAAGGCATTTGCCCTTTTAGGGGTGCCCGGGGTTCTCCCCTGGACATTTTTTTAAATCTAGCATCAAATGGAGCCTTCTGGTGAGTTTTAGGGGTTGAATCTACTTTTAATTTTGAGTGGGCAAAAAGACATATTTTTAACAGCATGTTACAATTTTCCCACCCAAATTTACTGACATTTAATCATTGGGGCCACAGACTTATGTCCCTCCCTGCCCCCGGGCTCCCCCTAATGCCCTACATGTAACCCCAACCGTGTATTGATGTAATAGTTACTAACTCAGGTGGAGCCTTGAGGTAGTAGATACATTCATGTATTCATGAATTTGAACAACCTGCCCATGAGCGGTGAGTGTTACAGCTCGTAGGCAGGTTGTTCAAATTCATGAATACCTGCAGCGAGGTTACCTTTGTAACCGTCTTAAACCAAAGTTCACAAAACGCACGGACCCGTGTTGGTATCTTGGTACGTGATTACATGTATTCAATTCAAGTACAGTTCTATCAGGTATTTCATTCATCTCTCATTATACCAACCCGGCCGCAGAAGACACAGGAATTGGGGTGTAACTTATAACTTTGTAAGTGCAATTACTGACCTGTGACTGTGAGTCTGTGACAAGTCTGTCCGTTTTGGCTTCATACAACTTACAATGGATGGTTGTTCCATAACTTCCATTCCATCAAGCAAATTGATGCAATGAATGTATTCCGAGTGCGGCGTTCAGTGCGCACTAAAAACATTGTAGATGTGGCATTATTCTGTCAACAGTCGACTGACCTCGATGGAAATGTCAATGAGTGGACTAAATTTGTCATTGAAACTAGGACGGGTGACGTAACACCGACGTATCAAAGTTGCATACTACAGAAATCTAATAATAGATCATAGAAACGGGAATAGCCCTCGAATGGGATCGACCGTACGCAGATTTCCGTGATATCTATCAGTATCTGACAGTATCATATTGGAATTGGGGTATTTTCTATGCGATTAACACACGGGGAACCGGTGGCATTTGTAACATTTAGGAAAGACAATCAACAGGACACTGTGAGGGATGCATAGCAACATCAGAAGGGCCATCTTTTTTTGAAAAACCAATGCATCCAAATTGTAAACAGGACGTCCAAAAGATGGCTGGACGCATCTCTGGCTAAACCCCTGGATAATGCCTGTCCTCAGGTTGCCCATGCTGTCGGAGAGTACCGACAGAGGGAGGGGATTGAGCGTATGGACTGGCCAGCAAGATCCCCTGACCTTAACCCTTTACCTAACGTAACGGCCAAAACCGGCCAGCGCTATTCTAAAAAATCGCCAATTAATTTTCATTATTTTTTTTCATTTTTTGTCTCAAAAACATAGGTTATGACCCCTCGTTGGAACGAGCTCATCGAGCTCGTTCCAACGAGGGATCATAACCTATGTTTTTGAGACAAAAAATGAAAAAAATTAGTTATTCAAGAATTATTTTTGCAAGTGTCGTCTGCTTTTCATGTTAGGTAAAGGGTTAATCCAATTGCACATATCTGGAATGAGTTGCAGCTTGCAATTTCTGCCTGTCCAGTCCAGCCAAGAAGTGTCCAGGAGCTTGGTGCCATGCCGGTCCAAGAATGGAACAACATCCCACAAAGGAACACCAGGAACCTCATAGGGAGCACCAGAGGGACGTTGTCAAGCTGTAATTAACAGTAATGGGCCTCATACTCGATATTGAACCCATACCAGTTCGCGCCGTCAACTTTTTGGCAAATTGAAAATTTCTTCTTTTACCAATAATATCCATTTTCCATGGTTATCATATTCAAAAGCTAAATGAAAGTGTCAATGACACTGTAGCTCAACTTGTCAAGACAAAGACATGTACATGTATAGTATGTGACACAGCAATGACAAACATCTAGGTAATGACCTGATAACAAAGGTACATATAAAGTATTGTAACGGTCTGTACATAAATACTGAGCGTTGCCTGTAACAAATGTATAGGTAAAGTATTGTAAAGGTGGGTGACAGTCAGATGCTAAACTAGAAAAAATCTTTTGAGTCCCAGAGTGGGTCTGACTGAACCCCAAAATATTTGTTCTCATAGCACAGTGATAACACAGGCACCCCAAAACACACTCATTCCTGTCCCAAGGTGAAAACAAAGGTACCCAAGAAGTTTCGTGAAGATCAGTTCACAAATATGAGCTGTGTAGAAGTTGTGACAAAAAACTGATTGGACCTAATTTCGGTACAAAATGGCCACTGGCAGCCATCTTGAATTTTGGACCACACCCAAAAAACACTCGTTCTCATCCCACGGTAATAACAAAGGTACCCAAGAAGTTTCATAAAGATTGGTTCATAAATACGGCATCTAGCCTGAGCCGTATAGAAGTTGTGTACAAAAAACTGATTAGACCTAATTTCGATACAAAATGGCCACTGGCAGCCATCTTGAATTTTGGACCGCACACAGAAACACTCGTTCTCGTCCCATGGTGATAACAAAGGTACCCAAGACGTTTCGTGAAGATCGGTTCATAAATACAGACTCTAGCCCGAGCCGTATTGACATGTGTACTTACTGTGTGTAAGCAGCACTGAAAAAATCAAAGTCCATCTAATTTGCATAACTTCTGCACGAGAAAAAAACCTGTATTATATGTGATGTATCCCATGGTACTAAACATTCACACAAAAAATTATTCAAATCAGCACTTTCATATGGAAGTTCTGTGCAAAAATCTGATTGCACCAAATTTCGTACAAAATGGCTGCCATCGGCCATCTTGAATTTCGGACCGGACCCCAAAACACTCGTTCTCGTCCCACGGTGATAACAAAGGTACCCAAGAAGTTTCGTAAAGATTGGTTCATAAATACGGCCTCTAGCCCGAGCCGTACTGGCATTTGCACTTACAGTGCTGAAAGTAACACCAAACAAGAGGCCCCACGTGGCCTTAATCGCTCACCTGACAAAGTGACTCTAAGAAGTATTTTAGGTCACCTTCACCATGTCATGCCTCATCAACATTAACTGGTTGAGTGATAGATTTTGTTTGAAGTTCAACATTTGTTACCTAAAATTAGTTTTATTTAAAATCATTGGTGTGTGGCCAATCTCCAATGATTTTTAATAAAGCAAATTTATCTCTGCAGACAAACTGGTTTAGCATGAAGCACAAACAAGGAATGTGAAGAGATAGCCTTGGACATCTCTCCCCAACTGTGGATATCTTCCATGTGCTACATGTACATATTTGCATGCAAGAAAACAAAAATTTTCACAAATTTTCCAAAATATTAGTTTTTTTTATCATCATTGGAACAAGCTCAAACAGCTTATTCCAATAGGGGTATGGGAAGATCAGGTATATTTTTGAGACAGAAATGTGAATATATAAATAATGGTGTTTTTTTGTGAATGATGCTGGAGAATTTTGCGTAAAGATATGGTAAATGGTTTGTTCTAGATACAGAATGATGCAAAAGTATTTAAATTTGATTAGGCAAGTTGTTCCTATAATGCATTTAAAAATTGAAGTAACTGTTTTTTTGCTGCCGAACTTTTAGATGTGTGTGTCTGTGTGTGTGTGTGTGTGTGTGTGTGTGTGTGTGTGTGTGGGGGGAGGGGGGGGGGGTAAGAGTGTTCTTGCAAACAAAATTCCGGAATAAATGGAAAATTTTATTTTTTGTGTGAAAGACATAGTGTGTGAATGTTGATTGGAACAAGCTTAGAGAGCTCATTTTAATGTGAAGTCATAAGGCTGTGTTTTACGTACGAAATTCTGGAATAACTAAAAAATTGCTTTTTTGACTCGAAAAGCATGGTGTGCGACCTCTCATTGGAATGAGCTGAAAAAGCTCATTCCAATGGGGTATTTACAAGCGATAAGTACATGTATGTTTAAGAGACAAAAATTAAAATTTGATTAGCGATTTTTGCGAAGAATGCTGACAAGTTTTGGCAGTTATGCTGGTAAAAAGGTAAGATATGCAAAGTGGTTGTTTTTTAGAGGCGACATTTAATTAAGGGGAATTAACCCTTGATTACTGAGGTAACTTCCAAAAGTACTGAAATTTCATGAAGCAATGTGAATAACAGACAACAGTTGCCTAAAAATTTCATGAATAACTAAAATTTTTATTCTTTTGTCTCGAAAACATGGCATATGACCTTTGTTGGAATGAGCTGAATGCGTGTGTTCCAATGAGGGGTCATAAAATTTGAACGGAGATTTGTGTGAATAATGCATTAGTACTGCTAGATTTGGGTAAACAGTTCACCCTGGATACCACCCCTTCTATAGTAGATCTTTTCTGCAAATTTTGTCTAAGATTCTATCAACTTTACAAATAAATACGTTCATGAATCACAATCAGATCCACCCCACAATGTTGCATACCAAATATCAAAAGATTCTGCCTGCTGGATCTGGAGAAGAAGATTTTTTAAGAAATATGCCTGAAATGCACTAAGTTAAAATTTGGGCTCCTATACGGAGCCCAAATATAAACCCAGGGGGCCGATTTGAACAAACTTGAATCAGATCCACCCCACAATGTTGCTTACCAAATATGAAAAGATTCTGAAGCTGGATCTGGAGAAGAAGATTTTTTAAGAAATTTGCCTGAAATGCACTAAGTTCGAATTCAAGCTTCTATAGTGAGCCCAAATATGAAACTAGGAAGCCGATTTGAACAATCTTGAATCAGATCCACCCCACAATGTTGCATACCAAATATCAAAAGATTCTGCCTGCTGGATCTGGAGAAGAAGATTTTTTAATAAATTTGCCCGAAATGCACTAAGTGCGAATTCAGGCTTCTATATTAAGCCCAAATATGAATCCAGGGGGCCGATTTGAACAAACTTGAATCAGATCCACCCCGCAATGTTGCATACCAAATATCAAAAGATTCTGCCTGCTGGATCTGGAGAAGATGATTTTTTAAGAAATTTGCCTGAAATGCACTAAGTTCGAATTCAAGCTTCTATAGTAAGCCCAAATATGAATCTAAGGAGCCGATTTGAACAAATTTGCATCAGATCCATCCCACAATGTTGCATACCAAATATCAAAAGATTCTGCCTGCTGGATCTGGAGAAGAAAATTTTTTAAGAAATTTGCCTGAAATGCACTAAGTTCGAATTCGAGCTTCTATAGTGAGCCCAAATATGAATCTAGGAAGCCGATTTGAACAAAGTTGAATCAGATCCATCCCACAATGTTGCATGCCATATATCAAAAGATTCTGCCTGCTGGATCTGGAGAAGAAGATTTTTTAATAAATTTGCTTGAAATGCACTAAGTTCAAATTTGGGCTCCTATACTGAGCCCAAATATAAACCCAGGGGGCCGATTTGAACAAACTTGAATCAGATCCACCCCGCAATGTTGCTTACCAA
The DNA here is from genome assembly GCA_031216915.1 of Pictodentalium vernedei. Taxonomy (NCBI): domain Eukaryota; kingdom Metazoa; phylum Mollusca; class Scaphopoda; order Dentaliida; family Dentaliidae; genus Pictodentalium; species Pictodentalium vernedei. Next base: position 555,564,170 of record CM062297.1, on the reverse strand, counting down.
ATATGAAAAGATTCTGCCTGCTGGATCTGGAGAAGAAGATTTTTTAAGAAATTTGCATGAAATGCACTAAGTTCAAATTCGAGCTTCTATAGTGAGCCCAAATATGAATCTAGGAAGCCGATTTGAACAAACTTGAATCAGATCCACCCCACAATGTTGCATACCAAATATCAAAAGATTCTGCCTGCTGGATCTGGACAAGAAGATTTTTTAAGAAATTTGCCTAAATGCACTAAGTTCAAAATCGGGCTTCTATACTGAGTCCAAATATGAACCCAGGGGGCCGATTTGAACAAACTTGAATCAGATCCACCCTACAATGTTGCATACCAAATATCAAAAGATTCTGCCTGCTGGATCTGGAGAAGAAGATTTTTTAAGAAATTTGCCTGAAATGCACTAAGTTCGAAATTGGGCTCCTATACTGAGCCCAAATATTAACCCAGGGATCTGATTTGAACAAACTTGAATCAGATCCACCCCACAATGTTGCTTACCAAATATGAAAAGATTCTGCCTGCTGGATCTGGAGAAGAAGATTTTTTAAGAAATTTGCCTGAAATGCACTAAGTTCGAATTTGGGCTTCTATAGTAAGCCCAAATATGAATCCAGGGGGACCGATTTGAACAAACTTGAATCAGATCTACCCCGCAACGATGCACAGCAAATATCAAAAGATTCTGCCTGCTGGATCTGGAGAAGAAGATTTTTGAAGAAATGTGCCTGAAATGCACTAAGTTTGAATTCAAGCTCCTATACTGAGCCCAAATATGAATCTAAGGAGCCGATTTGAACAAACTTGAATCAGATCCACCCTACAATGTTGCATGCCAAATATCAAAAGATTCTGCCTGCTGGATCTGGAGAAGAAGATTTTCAAAGAAATTTGCCTGAAATGCAGTAAGTTCAAATTTGGGCTCCTATACTGAGCCCAAATATAAACGCAGAGGGCCGATTTGAACAAACTTGAATCAGATCCACCCCACAATGTTGCATACCAAATATCAAAAGATTCTGCCTGCTGGATCTGGAGAAGAAGATTTTTTAAGAAATTTGCCTGAAATGCACTAAGTTCGAAATCGGGCTCCTATACTGAGCCCAAATATGAACCCAGGGGGCCGATTTGAACAAACTTGAATCAGATCCACCCTACAATGTTGCATACCAAATATCAAAAGATTCTGCCTGCTGGATCTGGAGAAGAAGATTTTTTAATGTTTTTCCCATTGCCTACAGTGTTAAAAAGTGCTGACTCCAAGGTTGGCAAAAAACCGGTCAATACTAGTATTGACCAGACCAGTGGTCAATACTGGTTTTAACCGGTCAATACTGGTCAATACTGGTCGATTGGATTATTGACCAATTGAACTTTATAAATCATAAATCTATTATTGTAGAGGGACAAAAGAGGTTACATGTACATACAAATGATATCAAAATAGTATTATTTTATTCATTAAGAAGTTTATAGTACAAAATCAATGATAATACAAGAGAATGATTATTAAATAAGTGGGGAATCTTATGTTACAGTCTGAGTACTTTGGCACTGACTACAGCATTACAGTCTTTACATGTTGCAGTTGTTTTACTGGAATCACCTAAGTTGTAAAAGTTCCAAATGGGATCTTTAGGTTTCATCTTGGTGAACAGTGAATTTTCTTTGAGTGACGTTTTCAATAGCAGTGTAAAACTGAGAATGAAAGTGTTGGTTTTGGACTTCATTATAAAAGAAAAATAAAGAAACCCTACATATAAGAAGCCATGAAGAGTATATCCATGAGGACAATCCATTTCCTGCATTTGGACTAAAATTTGTCTAGACAACCTAGTACATGAAAGAACTTATAAAAGTTTTTATTACCTTAATTATAAATTATCACATTACAATGGATTAAAGCCACTTTTTTATTACCCCTTTTCCTTGTACTGAAGGGGTGTTGTTTTAACAATCAAATCTCTAATTGACCATCTGTCATCCAGGTGTTTAATTAATTGTCATGTACTTACATGTACCTGTGTGATACCTGTAATTTACCTGTAAAAATGACATTTGTGATACATGCACAAATACTATTCCATAAACTTTAAAAATTTTATCCACCTTTTTAATATTTTAAAATATTTAAATAGACCAGTATCAAGTATTGACCACTAAGTTTTCAGCCTTATTAGGATTTACATACAATACAATTTCTTTCATATTTCATATAAATAGCAACTTTAATATAAAAATACCACTGAGATAAATAAAAAAAATGTTTTTTCAAATATTATATGACATTCTTTTACTAAAACTACTTGATTGTCTTTTACAAAATTTCAATTGACCAGTATTGACCACTTGAGGGAGTATTGACCGGGGCGGTTAAAACCGGTTAAAACCGCCGGTTAAAACCGGGGGCGGTTTTAACCGCCCAACCTTGGCTGACTCAGCACTTTTTCAAAGTCCCGAAACTGTACCCTATGATAAAACCGATGGCAATTTCTTTTTACCAATCCTTCCTAAGGAAGCTGCACACCAAATAAAAATTCTCAGTGCCGTGCAGTTTTGGAGATATGGGCGTTTTAAATTTTTTCTATTTTTAGCTCCTGCGGTTCCCACGGGGCTGCGGGAAAATTTTTTTTTGCATAAATCAAGTACTCATGACCCAATAAGCCCTCACATAAAATTTGGTTCAAATCAGCCTCTCGGTTTGGAAAATAGAAATTTTGGGCGGGGCAAAAAATTTTGCCCCTCCCATAACGACGCCAAGTATAGCCCCACAAACTTCTCTTGAACAAATCTGAGTCTACACCTCAAAAGGAAGCTGCACACCAAATATCAAGTCTCTGCTACTGCTGGTTCATAAGAAGAAGATTTACAAAGATTTTGGTGCCCCTTGGGGGCGTGGCACCACCCAGGAGGAGGGGCAACTTCATTTGAACAAATCTGAATTGGCATTAGGTAATAAACATTTAGCCAACATTTGAATAAAATTGGGCTAGTGGTTTAGGAGGAGAAGTCGATAATGTAAAGTTAACGCCGGACGACGACGACGACGGACGACGGACGGAAAGTGATTAGTAAAGCTCCCCTTGAGCTTCGCTCAGGTGAGCTAAAAACATCAAAGTCAGTCTAATTTGCATAATTTACGCACGAGAAAAAAACCTGTATTATATGTGATGTATCCCATGGTACTAAACATTCATACAAAAAATTATTCAAATCAGAGCTTTCATATGGAAGTTCTGTACAAAAAACAGATTTCTGCATCGTCGGTACAAAATGGCAGCTGGCAGCCATCTTGAATTTCAGACCGCACCCAAAAACACTCGTTCTCGTCCCACAGTCATAACAAAGGTACCCAAGAAGTTTCGTAAAGATCGGTTCATAAATACGACCTCTAGCCCGAGCCATAGCCAATTGTTGACGTATGGACAGACGGCCAGATGGACAGACGGATGTACGGATAGACGGACGACAGGCCATGACAATAGCTCAAATTTGACTTCGTCAAAGTTGAGCTAAAAATAATGCCAAACTCAAATAAAATCTTAATTTCTGTACCTAAATCATTAAAGATATAATTAAATAAAAAATATATACACTTTTCATTACAATATTTCAACTAAAACGTAAAACAGGTACGTGCAGGGCTTGCCTTGAGTCGGGGCGGATCAGCCCAGGCCCCGAGATCAGCCCCAAGGAGCACTTGCTGGGGGCTTTTTTTCAAGCCCCGGCATTTTCCACAAAAAAGCACTAACAATAATGGACAAAATGGAAAATCAGCCCCGAAAGGCCCCGACCTCAATATGTGGGGCACTTTTTTTAGGCCCCGACCATTTTACTCAAGGCGAGCCCTGTACGTGTAGTTGGATATACTTGGTAATAATAATAAGAATAATACTTTATTTTGCGACATGAGCATTGTATACAAAATAGACATTTCTGGGTACAAAGTTTTAATAACAGAATTCTTTCTGCACATATCGTAGGGAGACGACATAGCCACATTGGCTGTCTACCTGTCATCCCCCACAAAAAACAAAACAAAACATATGTTCCTGCTTCAACACTGCGAATTGACTAAGGACTAGGAACACTGCTGCCCAGCATCTGAGAACACTCCGGATAATGTCGCTCACCCATAGACTTGGTGGTTCATCACGGTGGATTTATTTGAAGAAGAGATAACCAGGTATTATCCAATAGTCTAATAGTTTGATAAGCTATTGATCAAACTGACTAATCAACCAACTACTGAAACAGCCAACCAATCTTTGAATTAATTAATTTAGTTACCCATTTGGTTTTAATTTTTTATTCAATTATTTATTGAGTGTTTAAGCCCCCTTCGGCATTTATTGCCATGTCCTGTGATTAATATGTATAAAGTCTTAGATCTGCGCTTATACCTATATTATCCGAGCGCTAATAAAATAACACCCGGGCAACACCAGAATAGTCGGAAGAGTGCGATTCCTCACTCCTGTTGAACTGAATTGTCCAATATTCTTCTCGAGTTTGCCTTGTTGATAAAGGTCATAGTTAATGTGTAAAGGTGCGAACTTATTCATAGATTTACGTGCTTTGTGCTACTTCAACTTTGTTCATATACAGCAGTCTGGACAATACAGATTATTACATTGAGTACTGTCAGCATACGGAGACAAAAGTTTTATTGTTAGATTCTTTTTAAACTTGATTCTATTATTTAGATTCTGCAGATCCATGTCCAAATTGTTTCATATTTTAGGGAATGCATATATCAGTAACTTATCTAGGGATTTTCTACGAGTTCTGTATACGTGCATTTGTCCCACTTGCCTCGTGTTCATACGAAATATATTTTCTAAAATACTAAAATAGTCATTAAATGACATTGGGAGATTCCATTGTTTCCAATCAAATATAAAAAGGCAAGTTTGTAATTTGAACAGGTCAGTAACTTTTAGAATCCTATCCTTTAGAAATAGTGGGTCAGTGTGCAAGTTATATTTTTTGTTATTTATAATTCATATGGAACGTTTCTGCAATTTCAACATTTTATTAACTGCCTTCGAACTGCCCCATATATGAATACCATATACCACATGGCAGTGAACTATAGAATAATATAATGTTTTCAATGCCTGGTGTGGTAGTATTTTTTTTACCTTGTTCAAAGCATAATTTGCCCATCTTAACTTCGAACAAATTGTGGAAATGTGCGCTTGGTATGTTAGGTTTTCCTCAATACTTATGCCTAAAAATTTCAAAAATTTCTCATCTTCATTTGACCCTACTCGTACAATTTTTTGGTCATTAATGAAGATATCTGGATACTTGCACCTTCTCTTACTAGGAGTGGGATCCAAAAGAATATATTTGGTTTTACATGCATTTAGAACTAGCTGATTTGCTGAGCACCATTCATATAAGTTATTCAATTCATTATTAAGTCTAGTGCCCAGGAGATCAACTTTAGAGTCTAAATCATAGACTGTTGTATCATCTGCAAATGATAACAGATTTAATGATGTTGAAGAACAAATATCATTAATATATAGAAGAAATAGTGTAGGTCCGAGTAGAGAACCCTGAAGAACACCACACTTTATTTCCATTGGATCGGATTTTTGATCACCGTATTTAACATACTAAACCCTGTCCGACAGATAACTTTTGAACCAGTTGTTGCCGATGCCTCTAAAGCCATATTTGTCTAGTTTGGTGAGCAGGATGTTGTGGTTAATTGTATCAAAAGCCTTAGAGAGCAGGGACCAGCCGTGAGGGCGACTAGGGCGATTAAGTCGCCCTTCTAAGCCCAAAGTCACCTAGAAAAATAGTCGGGGTGATTACAAGTCGCGCTAAAAAAATTGGCCAAAATGAGAAAAGGCTGAACTGAGTGATGCGAGGTTTACATGAAAACGAGTATTTTCAAAAATCGAATGTGCTCGAGTGTGATAAATGGGCATTTTAATTCGTCAAATAAAAGTCCATTTATTTGAAATCACACGACAAGCAATTGTCCATTGTCGCTTTTGGCAGATTTTTTTATTTTCTATTTTGTTGCATTCCAGTTGGAGCTTCAAGTGTCGAAACGAAAATAGGTGACTTACGCGACTCAACAAAACAACCCAGTTTGAAAGTAGGTTACGTCGCTTAGGATGCCGAAAATGTATACACAACGGACGTATTTTATAACACATTATTTTCATTTCGATTTGCTGACGACTGTTAACTGTTGGGCTGTCTATTCCCAGAAAAAACACGAATGGAATTGAAACACATGAAAAAAAGCTTTAGTGATGTCAAGAAAAGCTTTGTACAGGACACAAGTGTGCATGTGGACGATCTTGAAAAAGGGTCCTCCTAAACATCGGAATGACATGAAATGACACCGGAATGCCATAAAAATGATGCGGAATGACATTTCTTTTACAAAATACTCCACCCCAGAATGTATTTTGTTTATTAACTAACAAAGTACCTCCCAAGCAACCTTCTTACATCTGGTCCTGTTCACACTTTCAGACTTAGGAAATTATTAGCTTAGTAGACTTTGTTGAAAGGCAACCACAGGAGGGTGATGGGGGATTGGCATGAAGAAGAGGTGAGGGATCATGAAGGAGAAGGTAGCAGTGGGGGATTTTTAGTCAATAATTACACTGTGATTTTTTAACCTGGCACAGATGCATCATAGACAACTGGACCTGGATTATTTGTACGTTAATGGAGGACCATAAATTGAAAATATGAAGGGGCGGCGGGGGTGGTACATGAATATTCTTAATTTTCCCCACTTGCCTATGAAGTCTCCCTACATGACTCTGCAGTCTCCCTATTTTTTCTGGAGGGAGACTTGAAGTCTCCCTAAAATTCCCCCCTAGGCTGGTCCCTGTTAGAGAGATCCAGGAATATAGCCATTGTTTTATTATTTCCTTCAGGATTATTTTCCCATCCTGTATGTTTGAGGAGTTGCATTATTGGGTGTATAGTAGAGTGACATTTTCTAAATCCATTTTGGTGTTGGTATAACATGCCAAATTTATCAAGATAACTTGTAATTCTATTCAACATGAGTTTTTCTAATACGTTAGAAAAGACTGGTAGAACACTGATGGGCCTATAATTATTAAATTTCTGGTCATCACCATTTTTGAAAATTGGAATTACTTTAGCAATTTTCATTCTATTTGGGACACTCCCATGGACGAATGAGTTGTTAATGATATGCGACAGTGGTACAGTTGTTACGTTAATTATTTTTTTAAGAAGGCTAGTCGTCATACCATCGCAATCATCATTATTTTTGGACTTCATTGAACTTGTGACATTTATTACCTCTTGTGGTGAAGTTGGAGTTATAAAACAATTATGTGGAGAATTATTTTTCATGTATTCAAAAAAATGTTTTTGAGGTTTCTTTATTTGTTCACTCGTGCGCTCTCCAATATGGACGAAGAAGCTATTGAACTCTTGGGCTATTTCAGCAGGCTCCCTTATTTCTTTACCATCTTTGCTTACAAAAGAGTAACGTAATCCAGACACTCGTTTTGTTTTGTGAATGGCTTCATTTAAGACTGTCCATGTTTTCTGCAGATTGGTTTTATTTTCTAATAAGATATTTTTATAATACATAGCTTTAGTTTGTCTTTTTTATTTTATTGAATATTCTACAATAATTTTTGTAATTTGCAATATTCTGTTCTGTAGGACATTTTAGTTTTTTTGTTATAAAATTTGGATTTAGTGTGTGATGAGATTGATAGCCCTTCGATCATCCATGGGTTTTGCTTGACTAATCCTTTTTTTAGTGGGATGCGTTTTATCGGAAAAGCATTTTCAAGGGCTGTGGAAATAATGGCTGAAAAAGTGTCATAGGCCAAATTTGGACAGTCTGTCTCCAAGACGGTTGAAAAGTCTGTTTGAGACAAAATTGTTTTGAAGGTTGCTATGCTATCTGCATTTATCTTGCGCTTTTCGATGTATGACGAAAGTTCTTTAATCACATTATGAGTTTCGACATAGAAAATTCCAAAGTCATCAGAGATATCTGTAACGATTATACCAGAAAAACAATTGGATGATATGTTATTTGTGAAATTTGTGAAGATATGATCAGTTAGTGCTTAGCAAACTTTGAGAAGTATATTTTGTTTATTTTTCATGTATTTTATTGTGCTATATCCTTAATTTGTTAAACAATAACAATAAATTTAAATAGCCTACCCTGACCCCTCCCACCCCCTCACCACAGTTACTTTGGGGTTTGTTATTTATAGGTCAAGCCTGTTGCCTCAGGGTCTGGTGGTCCCATAAGCCCGTTTTGTGTTAAGCCCTTTGTCTGCTCTACATGTGGGAAGGGGCATAAGGTGGCATTTGCCCCTAAACATAGACTTTGACCCTCTTTTTCCCCCATAACTGAGCAAAACACTCAGTGAGTGACGAGCACAGTCAGACAGTATAGCTGACATAACTTGATTGGAGTAATGAACACCTACTGTGCTACACAGTCACACACAAGGTGTGACACACACAGTCAGTCACAATGGTTACTTTGGGTCTTATATACTCATATATCTCCCAATTAGGACTCAGTATCTCCTAATTAAGACTTAGCATCTCCTAATTAGGACTTAGTATCTCCTAATTAGGACTTAGTATCTCACGTAATTGTTTTTAGATGTGGCACTAATACGCTTGCATAGCTCAGAAAACAGTTCAGAATACATTGAAGTTGACTGGCACGAATCTTCTCCACAATTATCGTCAAAAAAATATGCTTTCACTTTTGATTTAATTGCTCACTGAAACAACTTGATGCAGCCCTGCTGCTGAGCAAACACTAATCGATGATAATCTGATGTATGTTATATTCACTAGATCACAGAATAGTAAGGAAGTAAGTAGAAAGTACCTTTATTAATTTATCTTTTGGAGGTCAGATTCAGTATTTCAAGTCAGATTCGGTATTTAGTGACACCGCATTTGGCCACAAGTTGTTCTCAGAAAATATTAATGTACTATGATCAGTTCTGCTTCTGCCGTTCTGGTACGTATTTGGTACCAGACTTCCAAGTTCCAGAAACCAGTGGTGTCTGCAGTGAACGGTTCTAGGACGTTTCGGCCTTGGGACATTTCGGCCTCCAATCGGGCCGAAACGTCTCGAGAATCGGGCCGAAACGTCTTAGGTTTTTGGTAATATTTTGATGAAGATTAGGGTATTATTTGTTTATATTTATAGTTTTAAATATAAAATAAATTTGATTATGGTTTTTATTATGGTTGTACCCACTTTTAAGTTGGAAATCAAAGAATTTATGAGAATGAAGAACTTTTCCCGATATGGGCAGGACTCACATATAAATATCCAATATTTTGAAACTATGTTTTTGTGAAAATCAGCTGACAATTCCAATGCTTGGCATTCTTACTTGGAGCGTCTTCTCCGAGTAATAATATCAAGTGTCGGAATTGCCATCAAAAATAAAATATAACCAAATTTTATTGTGATTACCCTGCAGCTTATTTTGAGTGGTACTGTACAAGACGCCTGACACGATATGGCCCCCACCTGTAAATAAAGAGTTTCAACTAAAATAAGTTGTTGGTGAACACGATGTGACCACACCTGCACACTGCATGTGCCTACCTACTTCTGCCGTACCAATAGAAATAAGTTGCAGGGTAATCACTATAAAATTTGGTTAGATTTCATTTTTACTGACAATTCCAACACTCGGCATTCTTTCTTGGTGCTTCTTCTCCGAGTAATAATTTCAAGTGTCGGAATTGCCAACAAAAATAAAATATACCAAAATTTTATTGTTATTACAATAGTACAAGTGTACTTCATCTAGTCCCGGTTTTTACATTGTAAATACATACATGTAATATATTATGTATCCTGCTCGATGTCTGTCTATTTGTGTATTTATTTCTCTCTGTTATTTTTTATATTGGTATTTCTGTTTATTTATATGAAAAATTGTACTTCCAATACAAATACATTGAAAAGGATAAAAAAAAAATCTTCAGAATTTTTTGCGTTGTTCCATTTTCTCCTCACTCACAACTTTGCGAGTGCCTGATCACTAGTCTTTGTAAGACTGTGATCGGGGGCCCTCCTGACCCTCACAGTCTTTGAGCAACCCGGTCAAATTTCATTTGACTAAAACTGAAAGAAACTGGCCGCATTTGGGTCGACTCAGTTCACGCTTCATATCGAAGACAAAAATCACATAATCAACATTCTACTTGTCGTACTCAGCCCAAATATAATTTATTTATGTGTCTGCATCATTATTTAACGCAAACACAGCATCAAATTCAAGAAATGTTGAAAAATATCCAACTTCACCACGTTAAAAAACATTGATTTCAAAGATAAACAAATTGTTCTGCACATGCGCACAGTATCTGTGCGCATGCGTAGTACAATTTGTTTATCTTTGAAACATGATGTTTTTAACGTGGTGAAGTCGGATATTTTTCAACATTTCTTGAATTTGATGCTGTGTTGGTTGTCACTAAAAAGTGTACTCCGACCCCGACTCCGAAATTGCCGGCTCCAAAAATATTTCTTTTTATAACTCTTTTATTAATGGATCAATTACACTGAAATTCAATATAAATGTACAGAATTATGTGTAGTATACATATAATCATATAAAGGTTACAAAAAAATTATGATTTTCATTAAATTGACTTTTATTGGGTTTTGCCTCACTAAAAAGTGTACTCGGCGATTTCAACGAAATTTCATTCTCTCATTCATATAATACATTCTTCCAGCTAATGTTTTGCCGTATTAAGAATATATTCGTATTTTACGATGTTTAAAGCAAGTTTTATAATAAATTTTGAAATTAATCGTGCTTAAAATGGAAATTTACTCGAAGATGAGAATCGCCGACTCCGGCTTCATTTGAGATTGCATGTAAAATTCAAACTTGCAATTGGCAGATCAATAGTTAGGTGTTTTCCCGGATTGTGGTAAGTGACGCAGTCAACATGCAAGAGAAGGCGTTGAAAGTGATTTTTCCACAGGTAGTTTGTTTTTCTCAGTGAAATTTATGTCTCGTGTGTGCAAGGCTGTAGCAACAACATTTTAATGCTCAATATTCTGTTCATCTTTGATATTTTTATTCAATAAACACCAGGGTTTTTTATTAATAGAGTGTTCGTGTATTACTCACTTCAACCATTGATATTGTTTTGTTTGTGAGTATTGTGATGGGTAATCATGCGAATGATGAAAGTTAATAATAAAACAAAATTCCCGATGCTATATGCCTTCAGAGATATATTGCACTGGAAATTATTTTACAACCCTAGGGTCCAACTTCTTATCGAAAACAATTACGCCCTTTCCTGCTATTGACAGGTGTTAAACTTGATTGCCGTAAAACAATTTCCTTATCCGCGTCAATTACCACAATCCGGGAAAACCTCTGACTATTGATCCACCAATTGCAAGTTTGAATTTTACATGCAACCTCAAATGAAGCCGGAGTTGGCAGTTCTCATCTTCGAGTAAATTTCCATTTGAAGCACGATTAATTTCAAAACTGATTATAAAACTTGCTTTAGACATCGTAAAATACGAATATATTCTTAATACGGCAACAAATTAGCTGGAAGAATGTATTATATGAATGAGAGAATGAAATTTTGTTGAAATCGTCGAGAACACTTTTTAGTGAGGCAAACCCCAATAAAAGTCAATTTAATGAAAATCATAATTTTTTTGTAACATTTATATGATTGTATGTATACTACACATAATTCTGTACATTTATGTTGAATTTCAGTATAATTGATCTATTAATAAAAGAGTTATAAAAAGAAATATTTTTGGAGTCGGTAATTTCGGAGTCGGGGTCGGAGTACACTTTTTAGTGACAACCTGCTGTGTTTGTGTTAAATAATGATGCAGACACGTAAATAAATTATATTTGGGCTGAGTACGATAAGTAGAATGTTGATTATGTGATTTTTGTCTTCGATATGAAGTGTGAACTGAGTCGACCCAAATGCGGCCAGTTTCTTTCAGTTTTAGTCAGATGAAATTTGACCGGGTTGCTCAAAGACTGTGAGGGCCAGGAGGGCCCCGGGTCACAGTCTTACAAAGACTACCTGATCACGTGCTCTTGTGTCCTCGACCAACTTCAAAACATTTCTCCTTTCTCCGGTGCCTCAATATATGGAGGCCGAAACGTCCCAGTGAACTAGTTGATTTAATATATTTTTCGTGTTCTATACCTCCCAACCTTCATTTTGTTGTATAATTTGTGTATATTTGATTTGAATTTAAGAAATATCCGAGGGGGATTTCAAAATAAACAAAATCTCATTACTTGTAATTGTATAGCACCTTAATAAAGTTAAACGAAAGTTGGGGGATGGGTGAGGTTGCGGTATTTAGTTACAGCGGAATTTGCGGTATCTTCAAAATTACCAGAGTGTAGAAGTGTAACTGCAAATGCGCAAACATGTAACGTGATATCAAACAGAAACCACAGTCATGTATTTATGTGATGCCAAATAAATGATTCAGTGGTCTGTTCTCAACACAAGAACATTCTCCCACGAAAAACACTGATGAAATGAGAGAATTTCACGGCGAGAAAATACACTCACCACAATACGAAAGAGACACAAGGAATGTAATTTCCCAAATAAAAGTCGTAAACTTCATCACAACTGTGACATTGATACAGAATCTTTAATATACGGTATCTAAAATGAAACGCTAATGTCTCGTCTCGACTCAACTCGATTTCCTGTTGATCAAATTATGCAGTGGACCTTGGAATTATCCACGGGATTTTTCATTGGCGTGTAATGAATCATGGCGATGACGTCACGAAAATAATTTTGGAGGGCGAGTTTAGTGAGAACAAACAGATTTCTATTTTGAGAACCATCGACTCATTTAGCGATTTTTTAGGACACCAATTGGTATCGAAGGACACCAAGCCATTTCCGGAATATTTTCAAGGAAAAATGGAATCAAAACCCTGACAACTGTTATCTCATCACGTGGTAATAGTTTTGACCGACCATACGAAATACTCAATTTAACTTATCGTTTTCAAAGGGTCATACTAAATACCGGGTCCGGGTCTTTTCGGCCTCGGGGACATTCGGCCCGGGTATTTTTTCCGGGAACATTCGGCCTCAGTCGAGGCCGAATGTTCTCACTTTTGAGGCCGAATGTTCCCACTTTTGGTAAAACATTTCTGAGTTTGGGAGTTGAAAAATAACTTTAAAAAATATTTTTTTAGTTTATTTTGTTGTGTTTTTTTTGTACATTAGGAGTTTTTCCAGAATATTTTTTTAAAGAATAATATATACGACCTACCTTTATTCCAAAAGTCGAAATATATTGAGCACGAGACCGATCCATAATGAATAATGAAATATAAAATCCTTTGTATAAAATCCACTGTATTGAATAACAGAATGACAATATGTGTGCTCCAGTGCCGATGAATGAACGGTTTTAGCGCGCCGAAGGCGCGCAGGGACGATGTAGGATTTACAAATCCCTTGCTACCCGGTTAACCTTATTTTATTTCACTTGGATCACACATGCCTAGCTTTCCTATTGCCTCAAATGGGGTCTGCGGGGGTATGCACGCGGTTAGAATTCCCGGCAGTTTACGTTGGCGTGATAGATTGTCAATAATCAATCTCTCAACGCCATTAAGACTGTTTTAGAGTGGGCTCTATTCGGTTCTAGTTTGGCGATGGTAGAGGTTTGAGTCCCACCATGGTGGCGAGCCAGAATATAATGTTGTGCGATGGCAAATTTAAGGGAAGAAGAGAAAAGAAAACCAAACAGCAACGCCGGTTTGGTAGCGGCCCCGGTATATGACCATAGCGGTTAAAAAAGGAATGGAGAAAGCTCCAACAGTTTAGTTTGAAAAAACGGGAGTCATCCATCAAGCCTTCTGGGAGATAGGATGTCGTATGTGATTATGAGGTATCTGGTTATCCTTCGGGAATTCCAAATGACCCCCCCCCCCCCCCCCCAAAAAAAAAAAAAAAAAAAAATACCCTCTCACAGACACACACCCTCAAGCCCTTAAAAGGGCTGTTAAATCTTTATTCAAATGCTTATTTATATAAAATTTACACTCGTTCCCAGCCAGACAAGCTTGTTTCAATCCTTGCCTGGTGTTTGGTGGTTTCTTGAGTATGTAAACAGAAAGGTAGCTTGCACCAATTCCTCCTACGCTTTGTCTACCATTTCGATGCGTCTTCTTGATAAGAGTGTTGCAAGAAAATTTGAGAATGTTATTAGAAAAGTTATAGGTAGAGAGAAAGATAGGTATCCGCTATTGTGTATTGTGACTATTGTGTGATTGTTGCTATGGATGGGGTAAGGGGTGTGTTTCTTCGGAGCCCACTCCCCACACGCAGAGTTGCGAGGCAATCCTCACAAACTCAATCCTAAAGATCTCAATGAGTAGCGAGGCAATCCTCACTGACTCCACGCAGTTTAATTCTATTGAGTAATTTTAATTTACTGTGGCTTATCTTGTTTTTCTGTTAAGGGTTCGGTGTTCGTTCAGCTTCACCATTGATTCACTATCCTGGAGTATGTAGAGGGTTTTGTTATATAGTTCTTATTAAACACATTTCAGTCGCGCATTCAGCAGAGTTGCGAGGCAGTCCTCACTGACTCTATCCTAAAGTTCTCAATGAGTAGCGAGGCAATCCTTACTGACTCCACGCAATTTAGTTATATTGTATAATTTTATTTATTTTTTTATTTTCTGGAAACTTATTTTGTTTTTCTGTTAAGGGACCGGTGTTCATTCAGCTCAACTATTAATTCACTATCTTGGAGTCTGTTGAGGGTTTTGATTTGTAGGTCTTTTAATCGCGTATCAATAGTTTCTATTTTTGCTAGCTCGTGAAGTTCCTTTATTGGTGTCCATTTGGGTTTGCATAGTGCCTCACGCAGGGCATAATTTTGAACCCGTTGTAGTTTTCCAATGTTGGTTTTATTCAGGTCACTCGTTATTATGGTCCCATACTCCAGTACTGGGCGTATATATGATTTGTAAAGCTTGAGGAGAACTTCTTTGTTGGCTCCCCAATTTTTACCTCTAATCATTTTCAGGAAATGGATGCGTTTAGTGGCTTTGACAGTGACTGAGTTTACGTGATTATTTAGATTGAGACTGCTATCCAGGATGAATCCCAGAAACTTTGCCTCATTACTAGCTTCAAGTTTGTGGTCGTAAAGCTTACGCTCAATATTAGGGACAGCTTTTTTCCTTTGCTTTTTATAGAATGTGATTCTTTGTGTTTTCGTGGCATTTAGCTTGATGCGCCACAGAGCGCACCAGTCTTGCAGGTCGCGGGTGGTATCCTGCAGGCGGTTTTGTATTATGTTTCGAGACTTACTGGCCGTCCACATTCCTTTGTCGTCTGAGAATTGAGATAGTTCAACATGGTTCTTCCCTACTTTGTCAATGTTATTCACATATATTATAAATAGAAGCGGGCTGAGGACCGAACCCTGTGGAGTGCCCGCTTCGAGTTTTACCTCGTCCGACATTTCGCGGTTGACCCTCACTTTGATTTTTCGATCAAATAAAAATAATGATATGATCCTTAGAATTTTGGTAGGTAGCCCCGTTTTAGCTAGTTTGTATCTCATGCCACTGTGCCATACAGAGTCCAACGCTTTTTTTTACGTCGAGTAACAGCGCGGTTCCTATTTCATTTTGACTGAACGCCGTTTTCATATAATCTTCCAGTCTATAAACATGCCCAATTCCCCCTCTTTGGCTTCTGTATGCCCTTTGCCACTTATTGAAAAAGCTGATTGATTCGAGATGGCTACGGAGTCTAGTCGTGAGAATCCGTTCGAAAATTTTTCCAATACAGCTGAGTAGGCTGATTGGGCGGTAATTAGCTGGGTTGCTCAAGTCCTTTTCGGGTTTGGGTATCATGACTCCTGTAGCTACTTTCCAACATTTTGGGAAGTATCCACTACAGAGACAGCAGTTCAGGAGGTTAGTGAGTCTACCGAAAAAAGTATTGGGACATTGTTTCAGGATTTTGTATGAGACCTCGTCCCCTCCTGGGGAAGAAGAAGACTTACATTTTTTAATTGTGTTAGCCATTTCTTCTGGGCTTATCGGTTTCGCGAGTTCATGGCCATCTCCGTCCTCGGGCGTTTGGCTGAAGTTGGCATCGTTAAACGTTGTCTTGTTGTCTTGAACAAATTTGTTTACTTTTTCTTTGAACTCGTCTTCAAACCTATCGCCCTCATGTGGACGATGATATTTCTTAAGGAGCTCAGCGAAGACGCTAGCCTTCGCCTTGTCATCCAGGGCCATAGTTCCATCGCTGATCTTAAGAGCCTTACTGTTGGCGTCTTTATGTTTTTGTCCAGTAAGAGTATTCATTGGGACGTTTTTGTTTATTTTAACCTGAATTATTTTTCTGAAGAGGTCCCAGTCAATTTTGGATAGATTCCTCCTCCTCGTTGTGGGGTATGTTGTGGGTCCACTGCAACCGTGTAATGTAGCATGAACAGGCAGGTGGTCGCTACCTAAATCATCGTTCCCCACAAATATGTCTTGCATTTGATTAGTTAGTGATTTACTGGTTATAATTAGGTCAAGGATGTCGGATTGGTGGAGTATGTTGTTACTGACGTGGGTAATGTCTTGGTCGTTATTTAATACAAAAAGATCAAATTGTTCGATGATATTGAAGAGGGCGTCGCCATTGGGCTCCGTTTTATTGCATCCGAAAACCTGATGTTTGGCATTAAAATCACATAAGAAAATACAGTGTTTGTGATTTTTCACAAAGAATTCAAAGACTTTGCTGTCAACTGTTTTTTTCGGTTCATGAAAATATGAGATTACGGCAACTTTTTTATGATCTAGTTCAATCTCAGCGGCAATCACCTCTGCGTTGAGATGATCCCTTGATATCGTTTTATATTTTAAGTCCTGCCTTATGAAGAGAGCGACTCCGCCTCCACGTTGTGTGGGGCGGTCTCGTCTAATGGTGTTGAATCCACTTAGCAAAAGGGACTTACTTGGCTGTAACCATGTTTCGCTGATACCAATTACATCTTCGTTTGTGAAGTAATCGGACATCTGTGAGCTTTTGCAGCTAACGCTTCGAGCGTTCCACTGAATTATTTTCAACTTATCCATAATTGTTCAGTACCTGACGTAATTGTACTAGTTAACGTGTTGTGGGTGTGATTTATATTTTATTTATGGTGGCTTCTATTAGCGAGGAAGAGATTTGAGTTCGATATAGCTTGGATGCAGTTTTCCCAACTTCTTTACATATGTCGGAAAGACTGACGTCGAAGTGTTTGTTCATTGTATTAAAAACTGAACCAGCCATTAGACTGCACATCGAATGTGGAGAGGTTGAATTTTCTACGCTGTTGACATTAATAGCTTTGAGTTCTATGTCGGTTTTAACTTTTTTTGTAGTGGGGACACCCCCGATAATTGCTTGGGTGTTGCCCGTTACAATCTGGGCATTTCAGTGTTGAAACCTTGCATGACTTTGTTATATGTTTTCCGCCGCATTTCACGCAACGCAACTCTCCTTTGCATCCGTTCGACATATGGCCAAATTTCTGGCATTTATGACACTGTGTGGGCTGAGGCAAAACACGATACTCCTCAGTCTCATATTTTTGTCCGTTTATACAAACACCTTTGTTAATGAAGTTAAGTTTTGTGGCCCTATTGTGGCATTTTACTTTAATTTTCCACGTAGGGTTGCCTGTAGTCTTAGATGTTAGTCTATCTCAAGAGTATCCCGACAGGGCTTCATCAGTATCCCCATCATTGATCTTTGTGGGAACCCTTGTGACGACTACGCAAGGGTTTTGCAGCGGTTGATGCTGTTGTTAATTCGTCTGTTTGGCCGTATTATCCTTTTGAGGTTGTTTAGAAAGGGCTCTTGCCTTGTCGGCGGACGATACACCACTGTCAGTGGTGAATGTTGGCGTCGCCGGTATCGTTTCCGTTGCGTTACTGTCTGCCGATTTCCCCATCATTATGGATCTCCGCACTGGTTGTTACTACTGTAACATCTATGGTGTCCGACGTCTCAACGACAACACCCGGGTTATCGGTGTGTATCGACGCTTTCCGGTTTTTCTTAGCCACCGTTTCTATTTCCAGGGCCTCCAATGCCGACATGCAAACCCGAAATGATATACTTTTTCTTTGGGTGTTGTTTGGCACAACTCAGCTTTAAAACTTTGTTTTTATAAGTTCTTCTGAAGTAGTGATCAAAGTTCTGGCCTCTGAAGAGATACTGATACAGCGTTTTTACAGTACGACTGAAGCTTGATTGATTTAATCGCACTTGATTAGGCGATCATATACACTGTTTTTAAGTTTCTTTGAACACTTAAACCTTTTTATGTGGACTGTTACTATAGCCCTCTCCCTTATAGGTTGGTGGATGACTCCCAGCTTTAAAATGTCCCCGGGGCCGAATGTTCCCGATGCCGAAAAGACCCGCTCCAAAACCATATACCCCGATGTTTTGCGTTCCTTTATACCCTGGATCCTGCATGCTCTCATACATCTTGAATGTTGGGTGCTCCCTTTGCCATGGCTATTTGTCTTAGGCATTCTGACTAACCAGAAGACAGAATTTATCGGGATATAGGGACAAACCCAATTACATACCCAATACAACCGACACGCAGAGATTGCCGTCTGAACCTTCGGACGAGCGTATGTCTCATCATTTTGCGGTTCATACAGACCTAACAGAAAGCTGGTCGTCCACAACCATACTGACATGTAATCTGTTGATACGTTTCATTGAATTGTTAGTAAACCTATACGCTGGTCAGTGGTGGCGCCGGGATTCTCCCAACAAGGAATTTGTGATCTCTTACAGGGTCAGAGAGCTGGAGTACTCCCCGACCAGGCCACAATAAAGGAGGCAGTTTCGCCGACGTGGGGAGGGAGTAGCATGGTCGCCGGAAGCACAGTGGTGGGGCAGAGTGCCTGCCTTCGGACCACGGGGGCAAAAGGGGCAGACAATGCCCTTCCCAGGTTCGTCACCCAATTTTTTGCAATGATTTATTCTCGAAGTAAAGGTAAAATACAGTCCAAATCCGTTCTGGGAATTTTCATAATTTAATGGGGGTGTTTGGCACCACTGACGCCGGTATACAATTTATTGAACTCATTACTATTATCACGGTAATTTTTGCCCAGCATTTATATATCTGATCTCTCAACCCTCACCCCAAGGGCTCCAACCTAGAGTGTAAACTTTTCGACCTGTCGTGGATATTTCCTTCGAAAGTCCGGATCATCGGACATTTTGTCTAAAACTATCGGACATTTTGTCTAAAAAGATCGGACATTCTGTCCAACCATCGGACATTTTGGCAATCGGACATTTTGGCGATCGGACATTTTGTCAAGTAATCAGTATTTATTTTATTTTATTGGGATTTAGCCACAATTTCGACAGCCAGGGTCACATCGTGTCGGACAGTTTTACGGGTGGAGGAAGCCGGAATACCCGGAGAGAACCAAAGAGCAGCGGCGAGCAACTGTCAGACCCCACCCGACATATAATTAACTCCGCACAAGTAGGGTTAGCATTGGTTGAAGACAATTGTACGTGAGGACTTGGTACGTTGGTGTGTCTGACAGCCTAGACTTTCAAGGGAGCACGGTGGTTCATTGTTTACGGCAGTGGACTAAAGACCGAAATGTCCACAGTTAAATCTCTGCCAGGGATAACTGCGTTGTGTTCATGGTCAAAGCACTTAACCACGATGGTCCACATAGGGTCGCGGTCGCGCTGTGTCCTTAAGCTAGGCACTTAGTCGTGATTACCTACACGAGGGCATTCTGGCGCTGTGTACTTAGGCGTACTGCCTTCAACCAATGCTAACCCTGTATGTGCGGAGTTGGTACGTTCGTGAGTCTGACAGCTATTCATTGTTGTTGGGTGGTTCTCTCCGGGTACTCAAGCTTCACCCACCCGTAAAACTGTCCGACACGAGGTGATCCTGGCGGTCGAAAGTGTGCTTAAACCCCAATAAAAAAATTTAAATTGTTCTTAATATTGATGAATCATTATAAAATTAATAACAGAGATACTTATTTGTATTCACAAGAAAGTGTATACAAGCTTCCGTTTTTAAAGAAAACTTGGGTTTTAAATTGCGAACGGATCGCGACGATCAATTTCGCAGTGATTAAAGTTAATCTGGGTCGTAAGAAATTAGTCACAGAATAGTAGCATTCCAAGACTTCAGACTAATCAAACTTCACTTTACGAGAATTGTTAGGGTACCCACTTACAAAAAGCATTTAATAAGTCTGAAAACTCGGGTTTTGTGTGCGATCTTCATTGGAAGCAGCTGGGAGAAAAAGTTATCTCTCCCTTAATTTGCTGAATCCGTCAGTAAATTTAATAAACCGCCATCATGTGCGACCAAACATTGTAATTTAGTTGGGGTATATCATAGGCCTACACTCAGTTTTGTAATGTACAATAGCGCGCATACGATACACAAAGTTTAGTGTACCAATATGATGGTCTTGACTTCTATCGGCATGTGTTGTTTTGTCTGATCTTATACGATCTACTTCACTAAATTTTAGGCCATGAAATTCCAAAATGCCATTGCGCTGGATAGTGCTCAGGAAAACTGATCCGTGCAATACACTTCTTTAAGACCACATACCCCTTTTCAATGTTAACCGTTGGAAATCCGATGTGACTTCAGAGAGACCAGACGTGTTTTTACCGTGCTCCAGTGATCAATCATGCGTATGAAATGTAACTGAGCGAAAAATCGTGCCTATGGTCTTGAAGAACTGAATATGGATAAAGTGAATGTGCAATAAGATTACTATTACTATTCAAACAGGAGAATAAACAAGGAATTATAAGGAATTATAATAATGGTTTCTTTGAATAATTTACCAGTGACAGATATCATATCAGTGACTGAATGCAATGATGCAGTTATTGTGGACACAGTCCGAGAATATTCTCTAAATGTAGATAAGACTGAACGTAGGAAGCAAAATGGACTTATGGAAGATTTCGAACACATTGAAACCAAAACTCAGGGCAAATGTGTTATATTTACTGTGGACACAGATAAGTTTGAGAAGTATGCTTCCGGTTTCAGAAAAGTCTATTGGGACTTTCAGATGGAGACAACAATTCGAGGAGTGACATGGGAGTGCATTTCGGACAAGGGGGCGCGGTGGCTCAGTAGGTAGAGGTGCAGGCTGCAAGCCGAGAGGTCCTCGGTTCGAATCCCACCTGCGGCAACCGCGCTGTGTCCTTGGGCAAGACACTTCACCCCCATTGCCCATGTGGGGGCACGGTGACGCTGTGCACTAAGACGTACTGCACGTCGATGGTGCACCTGTCTTCAACCAATGCTAACCCTGCTTGTGTGGAGTTAGTATGTTGGGGAGCTGACAGTTGCTCGCCGTTGCTCGGTGGTTCTCTCTGGGTACTCCGGCTTCCTCCACCCGTAAAACTGTCGTGGTCATGATTAGCCATTGTGCAGAAATATGTGACTTTAAACACCAATAAATAAATAAATAATAAATTTCGGACAAAGAAGGGATTTTAGTGGAGGACAAACTTTCTGTTCCAAAAAACAGTACCAATAAAGTGAAAATGCACTTGTACAGAACCAAGAATAAATTTATGGTTCAGGGATCCAAAACGAATATTCGATGGTGGATCGTGAACGACTTGCCATCTATATACCAGTTAGGAATGGGAGGCGATATCAAAGGTGATGTTGGTGAACTCGTGAACAAACTCTATTGTGAAAAGCGAGAGAAGAGGTTTGTAATGTGTCATGCTCCAATCGAACAACAGAACAGCAGCAAATGTGTTGAAAAACATGCCTGAAGACACCGGTTAGACCTTTTCACTCGCGCATTAATGGTGTCACAAAGAAATTATACAGCCTACCACATAGAGATGCCCTGAACTTCACTGTTCTGAAAAAATCAATAGATGAAATCCAATCATTCGTGGAGACTTTGAAATTAAACTTCAAAGAAAGAGAAGAAAAACTGAATGAGAATGTTCTGGACTTGAAGTGTCAATTCACGAACAAACTAAAAACTGTGGAAAAAAGTTTTGAAGGGAAGCTGAGCGATATAAAAACAGAAAACAAACGTCTCCAAAGAGAAAACAATAAACTGCGCAACGAGTTTAACTCTTTAAGGGCAAAGGTTAAAGGCGTAGAGGATAAGCAGTTGCAGGTATCATCGAAGTGTAGAAATGGGCACATTGTAACCCAAAGTTCACCTTCCCCTCCATCGAACTCTATGACAAATGACTCACCGCTGAAGGGTTTAACCAACTCACCAAGGAGGGGAATACCAAACATGTCAAGTGATAAACACTGTGAAATGAATCGGAATCACTCGCACCCGGTAGCAAATGTGCCTGTCAAAAATAGATTTCAAACATTAGATGACTTGAGAGTGCCGGTGAACACATCGAGCGACGATAGAACTGCTCTTTCTAACGCCAACTTTACATTGTTACCGGGCGTTGACGCACCCAAGCTGTGAGTACAACAGGGGCTGCACATCAAGTTAAAACGATTGGCCATATTATTATTATTGGCGATTCAGTGATACGGGGTATTGACACAAAATTAACGGCATTTCATGGAGAAATTGTTCTAAAAATTGTACAACCAGGTCAACGTGTGGAGGGTTTAATCCGCTGGCTTCAAAATGCTGATGTGTTTTCCCATGTTAAGAAGGTAACTGTGCATGTTGGCATAAACTCGTGTAGGCATCATATTTTAACTAGTGAAGAAAAAATAACGGTCCTCATTCAGTTACTGAAAGAGAAATACCCTCGGGCGAAAATTGTTTTATCTTCGGTTTTACCAGCTCCACAGCATCCTACTGTTGACTCATTAATCAGGGTCCGTGAAGTCAGCTGACAGTTGACAGTTGACAATTCGAAGTGTGAAGTCAGCTGACATTTGACAGTTGACAATTCAAACGTGAAGTCAGCTGACAGTTGACAATTCGGAAAAGGGTCTCCAATTCACATTTACCACAGCTACATCACTGTTTTCACATTTACCGCAGCTACATCACTGTTACGTCATTTTACATGTCATGTGCGCGAATATTTCGAAATACCGAACTGTCAGCCGAATAGCGGCGTGAACCCCGTCCCTAGTTCCTAGTTCAATGTGAATCCCGTTCCTAGTTCAGTGTGAATCCCGTTCCTAGTTCCCAGTTCCTGGTTCAGTGTGAATCCCGTTCCTAGTTCAGTGTGAATCCCATTCCTAGTTCACAGTTCCTAGTTCAGTGTGAATCCCGTTCCTAGTTCCTGGTTCCTAGTTCAGTGTGAATCTCGTTGCTAGTTCCTAGTTCCCAGTTCAATGTGAATCCCATAACGAGTTCCTAGCTCCTAGTTCAATGAGAATCCCGTTACTAGTTCCTAGTTTCTAGTTCAGGCGTATAATAATTACCATCAATAAACTTTAGGTCTAGTGGAGTATATAACCAAAAACCCCTTGGTATACGCCAGTCGACCTAATTTAAACAGAGGTCAGCATGGGACATTATCTTAGTCTTTAGTAAAATAAGTACTAGTTCCTGGTTCAATATGAATCCCGTTCCTAGTTCAATGTGAATCCCGTTACTAGTTCCTAGTTTAGACTTAGAATAATTATCATAAATATACTTTAGGTCTAGTGGGGTATATAACCATAAACCCCTTAGTATGCGCCAGTCGACCGGTGGCCGGCATGGGACATTATATTGGTCTTTAGCAAAATAAGTGAAGTTGTCCTCATTCGAACAGGACGAGTTTTTGTCCCTATGCCAGGTGGTCGCCCCCGCACGACCAACGCGTTCTCCGGCGAGAATCGAGCAGGACGAGTTTTATAATGCCCGGAAAATTATCTCTAAGCTATCGGGATCTCCAGCGAAAATCTGTCCCTATAGGACTAGTGCCAGGCAATTGTCCCTCGACTAGCGACGATCTCCGGCGACAATCCCCCAATAGGCTAGCATGAGAATTTATCTGCGTGTTTAGCAACCAGCCATGAATATCAAGGAAAATCAGTCTCTGGTAAAATCACTATTAGATCAGAAAACCAACCAGTAACTCATTCCTAGTTCCTAGTTCAACAGGACGAATTTTGTCGCTATGTCTGGTGATCGCCCCCGGACGAGCATCGAGTTCTCCGGCGAGAGTCGAGCAGGACGAGTTTTGTAATTCCCTGCAAATTATCCCACACCTAGCGGGGATCTCCAGTGACAATCTGTCCCTATAGGACTAGTGCCAGGCAATTGTCCCTCGACTAGCGACGATCTCCGGCGACAATCCCCTAGCATGAGAATTTATCTGCGTGTTTAGCAACCAGCCATGAATATCAAGGAAAATCTGTCTCTGGTAAAATCGCTATTAGATCAGAAAACCAACCAGTAGCTCATTCCTAGTTCAAGAGGACGAGTTTTGTCGCTATGTTCGGCGGTCGCCCCCGGACGAGCATCGAGTTCTCCGGCGAGAGTCGAGCAAGACGAGTTTTGTAATATTCCCTAACCTAGCGGGGATCTCCAACGACAATCTGTCCCTAGGACGAGTGCCAGGCAATTATCACTAGGCTAGCGTCGATCTTCAGCGACAATCCCACCAGGGAGCATCTCCGGCGACAATCCGCCCCTGAAAGGATGCCCGTCTGTGGTCCCAAGGCTAGCGTCGATCTCCGGCGACAATCTGCCCGTAGAATGTAGTGCTCGGCAAATTGTCCCTAGGCTAGACGATCTCTAGCGACAATCATCCCTAGATTTGATGCCTAGGGAGTACCTCCGGCGACGAAGGGGTGTCCGGTTGTAGTCCAAAGGATAGCTCCGATCTCCGGCGACAAACTGTCCTAGAAAGAATGCCCGGCAATTTCCCCAGGCTATCGACGATCTGCAGCGACAATCCACCCGAAGAACCGCCAGCATGGGACCTTATCTGAGTGTTTAGCAACCTGCCATGGGGTCTCATATCAAATCCGTCTCCCGTAAAATCGCTATTTCATCACAAAACTAACCAGTAACTCGTTCCTAGTTCAATGTGAATCCCGTTACTAGTTCCTAGTTCAGACTTAGAATAATTACCATCAATATACTTTAGGTCTAGTGGGGTATATAACCAGAAACCCCTTGGTATGCGCCAGTCGACCTAATTCAAATAGAGGCCAGAATGGGACATTATCTTAGTCTTTAGCAAAATAAGTCAAGTACGTTGTCCTCATTCGAACAGGACGAGTTTTGTCGCTATGCCCGGCGATCGCCCCCGGACGACCTGCGGGTTCTCCGGCGGGAGTCGAGCAGGACAAGTTTTTAATGCCCGGCAAATTGCCCATAGGCTAGCGTGGATCTTCAGTGACAATCTGTCCCTAGGACGAGTGCCCGGCCTACCTATTCAGCAGGGATAGAGCGCTATAGAAGCGCTATTATTATTATTATTATTATTATAAATCAGTCTCTCGTAAAATCGATATTAGATCAGTCAGCTTACCGAGAGAACCATTGCACTGAAGCTGTTCTTTTACACACCACAAAATCTCTACTTAGTGACACGGATGAAGGCAAAGTAACGGTAACGTCTCTATTAGACCTATCAGCAGCATTTGACACAATTGATGAGCAAATACTTCTTGAAAGACTTCAGACTACTTTTGGAATCACAGGGAATGCCCTCATGTGGTTTTCATCATATCTCACTGAAAGATATCAAACTGTCAGCACAGGTGACGTGCTCTCTTGCCCTCAGAAACTCCAACTTGGTGTCCCACAAGGCTCTGTCCTTGGCCCTGTACTCTTTACATTGTACACTCAAACCCTCTCGTCAATAATTATCCAACATGGTTGTGACCATCAAAAATATGCTGATGGTACCCAAATTTCTGAAACCTTGAATGCCTGACAATTTTGACGAATCACTGCAAGCTGTTGAAAATTGCTCCAAATCTGTTAAACAATGGATTATTTGAAATAGACTGAAATTAAATGATGACAAGACAGACGTCACATTGATAGGCACACACTCAAAAGTCACCCCACTCCTTAACTATCACTTGGCAGTTGGTAATTCAATCACCCGTTTAAAGAATGTGTTGGGAACCTCGGGGTTCATAGTGACTCCTGCTTAACAATGAATGAGAAAGTTGGTCACATCTATCGCTCTTCGTATCTCGAGCTAAGTAGAATAAATGCCGATCGCCATCTTTTGACAGAAAAGACAACTGCGCAACTTGTCTGTCGTTTTGTTTTATCAAAACTTGATTACTGTAACTCTTTGTTAGCTGGCTTGACACTGAAGCAGCTCAGCCGATTTTCAAAAACTCAAAACCACGCTGCGAAACTAATATTCCGTAAGGCCCATGTAACACCTTTGCTGAAAAAGTTCCACTGGCTCCCAATCAAAGCTAGAATCGATTATAAAATCGACCTTTTAGTATTTAAATACTTCAATGACCACCCCCCCCCCCCCCCCCAGTCTACCTATCTACACACATCAACTTATACTCACCAACACGCTCGCTACGCCCAAGTGCTGATAACAGAACTCTAACCTGCATCAAAATGAACTTTAAAATACTGGGAACAACGGGCCTTCTGTTTTCAGGCACTTAACATCTGGAACAGTCTTCAGTTCCATATTCGACAATGTCCATCTGTTCAGGGATTTAAAAAGTGTCTGAAAACATACCTATTTATAGACTTATAGACTCATTTGGCACCTAAAAACGAAACCTTCAGTCTGTTAGCTCTTAACTTATGTTCTGAAGCGCTTTGAACCTACCTATTCAGCGGGGACAGAGCGCTGTAGAAGTGCTGCTATTATTATTATTATTATTATTATTATTAGCGCGCGCAAAAGCAACCCGAAGGGCTGCTTTGAAGCAAGCCTAATAGACAACGTGTACGTGAATTGGAAAAACCAAGGAATGCTATGCCATCCAATCTAAATCGGAAACCGGAAGTAAAAACATGGGGAACCCCAGCTCTCGTTTTCAGAAGCGAACAAACGAATGACTCCCCCTAAAAAAGCGAACGGTGTAATGCGAGATTTCTCCTTAGATCATTCCATGCAGACTGTGAATAATTTATTGAACATGCTTTTCAAAATTAAAGTTTTTCCAAACAAACTCAACTGTCTTTTGCTTTGCTGACTAAATGACAGAAATTGTCGAAAAGCTAAATGTTCCCATATATGCACATTGGAATTCATCGTCTGCTGGCTGGCTGTTGGGATCCCGCTGTTGTTCGATTCTGCGGAGTATTCTGTCACGTGATTTATCTGTTTTGCATTTGCAAGTGCAAAACGCTGTTCACTTCAAACCAACACGGCGTGTTATTGGAACAAAGTTACCAAATGAAAAGCATCAACAACACGTCCGTTTGTTGTAACTTAAAAGTACGCACAGGTCGGATTGTGGCAAAGGTCGTTTTCATTCAGTTATTACGAACCTAAGATGTCGAAGTGACATACTGTCTGACAAACGTCCACGAATTACCATTTCCAAAACAGAAGTTCCGTTCCACAATGTTGGCACCACAGCGAAACAAAAACAATAAATTTTCGACAATACGTTTCGAGGCCAATTTTCAAGCGAAGACGCCTTACCCACCACAATGACTGCATGCATTCTCGTTTCTGACAATTGTAATGTTTTTTCTGTGCGCACAATTTATTGTGCTCGGCCATTACTAAAGCTGTCCAACTTGTGAAATTTAAAAACGCCTATTCCCCCCCCCCCCCCACTCCACCAAAAAAAAAAAAAAAAAACAATAAAAATAAATGTTGCAGTGAAACTCTTTTTTTCTTTAAATTCGCACCAGATGAAAATGAAAAAAACCCAGATAACCTGAAATATTTCTCCATTGTCCAAATAGCTCATATTTAATTCATAATATTGCTGAACATTTTCGAAAGATAATGAAAAAATAAAGCTTCCATTTCTTCCAGAAAAATGGATAGGGTGTGGGTTCACTGCAATCCATTGTTTCTTGACAAAGCCCACAATCAACCTGAAGCCTATTTCTTAATCATTACCAAAAATATTCAAGGGGTTAGTTTTTGTACTTTTGGATCAGTGAATGTTCAGACTTGATCTAAATAAAACTCATCGCTGTCAATGTTGTGTATCATGTACAAAAAAAATGTTCAACCTTTTTCTTTAGTTGTTTATAAAAATAAGTTATGTAGTTGCCTGGTCAATTTCAATTTTTATTTGAAAACATATGTGGATGGTGGTGTGTAGATAGGGTGGGGGTGGTGTGGATCTTGAATGAAAAACTTGTTGAGGTCCAAAATTTTTTTTTTGAAGGTTGGATAATGGCGATATTCTGGACAAAATATTAATCTGTTGTCGTCTATTTTGTAGGGTACTTTCCGAAAATTACACCCAAACCGGCTGCACAATTTCAGCCAAACCAGCTTCCACAATTTCAGGCCAAAACACCTCTGACACTGGTTGGGCGAGATATTTTTCCTTACAAATTTGCAACTTTCCTATTTTTGGCCACAATATTTATAGGATGTTTGGAGAGATAAATTGATAATGCTACCAGAATGGGGAAGAAAATAGGCCCAAAATCTGGGGTAAAATGCCAAGATAAAAAATTAGGTGGTAAGTGGTCACGCCTGGGAAGAAACTTGTGGGTTTTGATCTGACAATTGAAATCATAAAAACAGGAAGAGGTTTCCTTGTTTTGTAATTTGGATATCAGTCAATTTAATTGCACTTTCCAGATGACTTAAAAGTAACTTTGCTTGTTTTTTCATCCCAGTGGATATATTAAATTCATGAACTATTTTATAATTGCCAATGTCCACATTGACTGCACTACAATTTTTCATCATTTCTGATAAATGAAAAAGAAATAATGAATGTTTTTTGAAGAAAAAAGTGTTGACTGCGGAGTGATTCCTGAATGAAAGAATAATTTTACGGATGAAAATATGTGGATAGTTTTTCTAAATTTTTGGCTGTTTTTTTTTTCCTTTGAAGGGGTGGAGGTTTTTTTATTTTTTAGGGAATTTTCAGGTGAAAGTGTTTTCAGCTCACGTTAAGAGACATAGTCATCCAGACACCCATGCTGGATCACTGAATGACCCCGTGTTATTCTGGTTCCACATCCCAAAAATTGAACTAAGAGATCATATCAGCTGAATAACAAGGTGGTACAGGCATACTCACAAACTTTCACTATACAACCCAGCATTGGCAAGACACTTTGTCAAATTGTTCCAAGTACCAAACTGATCACATTAACTAAGAAACATCAGATTCAATTTATGTTTGTTGGGGCACTGGTCAATTGCTCTATTTCCTGACTGGTCAATTCATGTCTCCTTCCTTCCCAGCTACTCAGACTGATACTTTCAATTCTACACGTACCAGTCATGTTTTTCAAGTGGAACACTGTAGAACATCAACATCACACTTTTTTGGCAAGCACACACATGGCCTTCCAGGGTCCAAAAAATCTGCCACTTTACCCACCTCCTAGACAAGTGTTTTAAATTTATCAAACACAGAAGTCAGTACACAAGAGAAGTTGGCCCACAAGATAAGTCGACCTAAAACAAAGCCAAGATGGGTCAATCTAAAACAAAGTCCGCATTGAGCCTGTGGGAAAAGTTGGTCCTTAACCCTTTACCTAACGAATCGGCCCCATCCGCTTGCGTAAAATTCAAAATTTTCCAAAAAATGTCAACAAAAGCACATCATGTGACCCCTCATTGGAACGGGCTCATTCCGATGAGGGGTCACATGATGTGCTTTTGTTGACATTTTTTGGAAAATTTAAATTAAAATAATAAATTTTAATATTGTCGGCATTGGGTAAAAGGTTAACAAAGTTGGCACACAAGGGAACAATTCAGCCCCAAATGAAATACTTGTAGGTTTTTCTCAAATTATTTTTTTCAATGCTGCAACTGTTTATTGTACTGTATTTTGTTATTTCGAAATTATTTAGAAATCCTAAAATATATATATTTGGGCAAAAAATAAAAATATTTTTCTTCGTTTAAATAAATCTACAAGACAGCATGTACATGCATTAGTTCACAACGCAAAATGTTTTGTTGGACGACCCCTTAAACACTGTTTTAAATTTTGTTAAGTTTATGTCATTATAATTTGAAAAACACTGTGAGTTGCGAGCGCTTCTTGGTTTTACCAAAGTTCATATTATTATTATAAACCCGTCTCTCATAAAATCGATATTAGATTACAAAACCAACCAGTAACTCGTTCCTAGTTCAATGTGAATCCCGTTCCTAGTTCAGACCAAGAAGAATAATTACCCATGAATATACTTTAGGTACAGTGGAGTATATAACCAGAAACCCCTTTGTATATCTCAGTCGACCTGATGCGGAACATTATCTGAGTCTTTAGCAAGCAGTCAAGTTGTCCTCATTCGAACAGGACGAGTTTTGTCGCTATGCCCGGTGCTCGCCCCCGCACGACCAACGCATTCGCCGGCGAGAATCGAGCAGGGCGAGTTTTATAATACCCGGCAAATTATCTCTAAGCTAGCGGGATCACCAGCGACAATCTGTCCCCATGACGAGTGCCAGACCTATACCTGTTCAGCCGGGATAAAGCGCTATATATAGAAGTGCTATTATTATTATTATTATCATTATTATTATAAATTAGTCTCTCGTAAAATCGATATTAGATCACAAAACCAACCAGTAACCGGTTCCTAGTTACTAGTTCAATGTGAATCCCGTTACTTGTTCCTAGTTCCTAGTTCAGACTTAGAATAATCGCCATCAATATACCTGAGGTATAGTGGAGTATATAACCAGAAACTCCATGGCATGCGCCAGTCGACCTAATTCAAACAGAGGTCATGTTACGACTGGGGATCGGTCGTAATCTGTTCCAATGAACGATGATAAACCCTTTCAGACAACGCATCATTTTTATTCATTCCTCAATTTCGGTTTTCAAAAAATCAATAATACAAGGGAGAGCACTCTCTGCTCTTACACACTTAGGCGTACAAGGCATACACAATTATGTAATGAAGGCGCTGCCAAACTCGGTCCATCTGTGACTCAAACCAAATACACAACATCCCCGGCCAGAAATTAAAATTTTGATCCGGTACGGAAAAAATTTTTCAAACGAGTCACAGAAGGACAGAGAAATAGCAGCAAACTGACATGTTATAACAAGATATCAATGCATGGGTAGTATCCAGGTAAAAGGCCAGTAAAACTGTCTTCGAAAATGACAAATGATTTCATCTATCCCTATATTCCCTACAACCTTCTATTACTAAAAAAACAATCACACAGCACATTGCTCTTAAATGGATGACTACTAAATTTACCAAGTAGTCCCACATAGGTACATAATCACACATGAAATGTAGATCATACCTGCTATGATTGAAAAAAAAGTTCTCTGCTACAAGGTACATAACTCATAAAGTCGTACAACAGTTGCCTATACTTATTCAGCAATCAATATACATGTAGTGTTATCTCACACAGGTTGCACTGTGTTGAAAGTTATCATGAAAACATGTATGGAGTCAAAAAACGTTACTGATACCTCATACCTGACTCACAACAATGTATTAAATCATTCCCTGGCACAAAAGTTAACTGCTGAAAAATTATCGAACAAGGATGAGGTCATCCAGGACAAAAAAAAAATATATGTGGTGATATGAAGTAAGATAAAAGAAAAAAATACATGGTCCATACTGCCAGAGTCTAGTCTGAAACATCTAAAGAAAACAGATGATAACCAGCCCGGTTATCAATCAAGTACATGTATACAATGAACATGAAATTCAAAAAAATAAACCCCGAGTTACAGTTGATATGCAAATTATTATTTATCTATTTTAATAGTATTGTCCTTTATATGAGAGGAGGTGGTCTTTGTTCAATATGTTTTCTGGCTTTTGCATTGAGACCACTCAAGGGGACCCAAAAGGCATTCTGTGCAGGTTCCCCTACAGTGTGAACCAAATACTGTTGTCCACCCAATGTGGTGCGCTGAGCTAAAACTCTTTTAACTTTTCTGTAACCCCCTTCTGAGGAAATGCTTAGATCGGATGGGTCCAAGTTATCTGAGTCTCTAAATCGTGCTGGCTTGCGAATGACCCTCTTAGGTCTTCTACCCAAGGATGGAGGTTGAGGATCAGAAAGACGATCAGTTTCTGAAAACTCCATTCCAACCCGGACATCAGTGGCAATAGCACTGGATGTCTGCGTTGCAATAGTCTTTGTCAGTGTAGCCGGTGCAGCAGTGGAAACTGTAAAAAATTGAGCAGGAGTGGGTGCATGAACATAAGCCACTTTTAGTCGGTCAATATGCACTGGTTGTGCAAATTTCCTTTTTCCCGTGGGGTCAAGAAGCAAAATCGTATGAGGACTCAGGACCTCTTTCACTGTATACGGTCCATCATAAGAATAATGTAATTTCTTCCCTTTACCTGTTGCCGCAATATACATGTACACATAATCCCCTGGCGATAATACCAACATACTGGCTTTTTTATTTTCTCTTTTGAGCATGCGATCCTGTGCTTTTGTTAAATTTTCACTAACATGGGTTTGAATTGTTGTGAGAAGTGAAAGTTTGTGGTTCAGGTAAGAGCCTAAGTTTTGGTGAACTTTCTCAATGAGATCAGAACTTCCTACTAATGGAAATTTGGGGCGAGTGCCAAAAACAATTTCAAATGGAGAATATCCCAGGCCTGTGTTAACTGAGTTGTTAATTGCAAACACTGCAGAAGAGACATACATATCCCAGTTGTCAGCACTGGTATTCATAAAGGGGGCAAGTTTGTTGGCTAAGGTTGAATGTAGTCTTTCACATGCCCTAAGACAATGATGTACATGACTAGGTGTAAATTGCTGTGGCACCTGCAATAATTTACAAAGATCCTTGGTGATTCCAGCAGTAAATTCTGATCCCTGATCACTAATGAGAACATCACATATACCATAGGTAGTAAACATACCAAATAAAGCTTCAAACACTGTTATCGCATCCTTATTAGGGATAGGGACAGCATACAGAAATTTGGAAAACATATCAACAGCTGTAAAGATATAAGTATTAGCTTTCTTAGTACATGGTAATGGCCCATATAAATCTATCTGCCAAACTGAAAAAGGACCAGTTGGACATGGATAGGCAATAATCATATTTTTGCCATGAGCTGGGGTAATCTTTTTAGCTTGACATTCAGGGCATGATCTTACATAGTCACTAACAATCTTGGTGAGTCCTCCAAAATAATAATGTTCCTGAACCTTTTCAATGGTGTCATGAATGCCACCATGTCCTGCCAAGGGTAAGTCATGGTGTAACTTCAGGACACGTTGAATTAAAGATTTTGGCAAAACTAACTGATAACGTGGCAGTAAGGAGGAGCGTGGTGATTTGATTGATCTCAAATGAAACAATAAATTGTTAATAACAGCATAATCTGACTGTTGCAATAAAATTGCCCTTGCTAATTTCTGAGAAGAGGGTAAGGCCCCAGTGCTGAAAAATTAATAAATGGTATTAAATCGGGGTCACTTTGCTGCAATTGACTCAAATTGTCTATAGATAAGTTCAAGTCTTCGCTGAAAAAGAAAAAATCATTACAACTGACACTTTCTGGTGATGTCACTGCAGTTGGAGATTGTCTTTGATTATTATCATGAGAACTGACTAGTTCAGTATATTCTGATAAAGTACCAGGTTGTTCAATAGAATTCACACTTATAGGATCACCATGATCAAGTCTTTGCTCTTTCAAAGTATCAGTGTGGTCGGCTGAACAATCTAAGTCACCACACCTATCAGCCTCAATGTCACTATCAAAAGAAATTAAATCATATGTGTCTGGTGATTTGGCATGAACTAATGGGTCAAGACATACAGTTTCTGTCAAGAAATCATGTGAGAAATTAGCATGA
Source organism: Pictodentalium vernedei (assembly GCA_031216915.1). NCBI lineage: Eukaryota > Metazoa > Mollusca > Scaphopoda > Dentaliida > Dentaliidae > Pictodentalium > Pictodentalium vernedei. The sequence goes on along the minus strand of CM062297.1, from coordinate 555,530,184 downwards.
TCAAAGGTTGGGCTAGCATTTGTTGGGAAATATCCCTCAGGAGAAATCAAAGATGATGAATCTGAAATACATGTGTCACAATTGTCTTCTGTGTCAGCATCATATGTGCTTACGTCACATTCCGATGGCGGACGCCGAATACAATTGATTGGTTGATGAATACTGATCTGATTATCTGGTGAGATAAAACGCACTTTAGTTGGTTTATCATCTTTGTAAGGAAAATATGGATCATCCTCCACAGGACTAGAAGTTAAAATTTCAGAAAAGGGTTGGACTCGTGACAAAGCGTCAGGAACAACCATATCCTTAGCAGGCATATATTTGATATCAAAGTCGAATTGTTGGAGAATGGTTAGCCATCTGTCAAAAATTTTACCCTGCAATTGTTTCTGAAAAAGTGTCTGTAATGCTTTATGATCACACTCAATTGTAAAATGAGAAGAACGCAAATAGGAAACACAATCTAGAATGCTGGTGACAACCCCCAACAATTCCAATTTGGTTGGCCCATATGATTGTTGCCATTTAGACAACCCCTTTGAACCGAAGCGAATAACATGCTTCTCACCATCAGGATGTATTTGGTACAACATGTATCCTATTCCCTTGCTGCTACTGTCAACCGCCAAAGTAAATTCTAAATCAAACCTAGGGAAGGCTAATGCTTTTGAATGCATGAGAGTGTCCTTCAACTGTTGAAAGCTGAAGCCGCACTGAGATGTCCATTCAAAAGGTACCCCTCTCTTTAATAAAAAATATAACGGTTGGGAAATGATAGAATAGTTGGGTATAAATTTCCTAAACCAGCTAAATAAGCCCAAAGCTCTCTTTAATTCTTTGGAATTGGAAGGAACAGGATAATTTTGAATAAGTTCCAACTTCTGGGGAGGTGTTTAATCCCTGCTAATGAAATCTGATGCCCTAAAAATACACATTCAGGGTGTGCAAATTTACACTTGGTTGGGCTTAATTTCAGACCAAATGCTTCTAATCGCCCTAGTACTCTATCAATACTCTGTACGTGTTCTTCAAACGTACTCGAAAAAATGCAGATATCATCCATATAACACAAAAGTGTATCAAACGTCATTCCTTTTAAAATTTTGTCCATGAGCAATTGAAAGGAGTGAGAACTTTGTCGTAAACCCATGGGAAGTCGTAAAAATTTGTATGTACCGAAGGCAGTGTTAAAAGCTGTATACTTAGTAGATGATGGGGGCAAGGGCATTTGAAAAAACCCTGACTCAGATCTATGGTTGAAAAAAAATTGGGAGATGTGTGAGCAAACGACTCTGTAAGTTCCTGGAGGTCAGGTACGGCATACTTGAAATCCAATGTTTGGGTGTTCAAATAACGAAAGTCCACACAAAAACGATATGAGGTTAGGCTTTGACCCTTAGTGGGGACCGGTGAAACCACCGCAGGTCTGTTGTGCTTACGAACCAACACGATTGGACTAGTAATTGGAACACTTTCATCCGGAGAAACAGGGGAAATGATACCTTGTTGAAGCAATTCATCCAGATGGTGTCGCAAGATTTCCTTTTTGTCTGGAGAGAGGCGGTAAGGTTGATGATATTTGGGTTTGGTATCTGGTTTCAGATGGATGACATGCTCGACCTCCTGGGTCAAACCAAGTTTGGGGTTACGTGTAGTAACAAATGCGTTATCATGCCTTTGTAAGCAAGAAAATAATTGTTCACGTTCAGCCTCAGTTAAATGAGGAGAAAGACTTTGTGAAAAATCCTGTCGAAATTCTGCTTGGTTGGTTTGAGATGTGTCGGTATGACCTTCACCAGAAGAAATATTACAATAAACCAACTCTGATTTAGAATAGTTATTATGCAATAACGGTGAAAGAATGTCGGTTGAATTGTCGCAAAGGTTAAGGGTTGCTAGGATAGTCCCTTTCGACACATGGACTGGACTATCACCTGGATTGTAAAGTCGAACTGTTACCGTATGGTGGTGGCATGTACCTAAAGTTTTGGCTACTATAAGTCCTTTATTCACAACCTCATTATGGCCAATACAAACACCTTGTATACCAAGATACAGTTCTTTTGAAACTTTTCCGCAAATGACCTGTTCTGAATTGGGTTGAATAAGTACGGAACTACAACACCGTACCTTTGAATTATCTGGAAGGCGAGAAAAACATTGATTTTTACTAAAATCCAGAGTAATTTCGTGTTCCTGCATATATCTTGAGCCAAGGATTAACGGATGCGTAGATTCTTGTAAGATATAGGCAGTGACACAATGGATGGATGGAGATGAAGAAACCAACAATTTAAGGGAGGCGACCCCAGTGACATGGGCAGCTTGATTATCTGCTAACATCAGCCTTTCCGTCTTATTATCAGACAATGATTTTGAACTGAAAGGAAGTGAGTCAACCAAATCTTGCGATATGACATTAACTGAACTACCCGAATCCAAAAGAGCCATGATTGGTTGATTACCAACATGAACAGTGAGATACATAAAATTCTGATGGAAACTGAAGTCGTTAACAGCACCACGCGCGGTGTGAGATGTATGATTTACACAATCTAGACCTGGCCGGGGCGTGGGTCCACCAGGTCCTGCCTGTTTAAAGCATAGCAATCTTTGGCTGTATGATTGTAACGATTACAGAGTTGACACTGTACGCGGGTATGTTTGTTAGCATGTTCCTCACGGTGGCGCTGAATGGTAAGACAATTTGGAGCGGTATGCCCAAATTGGGAACAGAGTTGGCAACTAACAGTTGGGGTGCTTTTCTTCTGGCCATCCCAATTACTGGGTTTGAATGTGATTTTTCCCTGAACATTTATAGCACTGACGAGTACGAAGTGGAGTTGCTGATGCTGTCCGCTGTGATGCACTCATGGAAGTAGGCGGTAACAAATGACTATCACGTAGTATGGAGTCTGCAGATGGGTTGCCACGTTGGTCCTCGTGGGATTGGAAATATTGCTTCATAGGTGGATAAGTTGTCTCAAGTTTGGTTAGACGATCACTGATATCCTGCAACATGGAATGAATATTTTGCTGAGATTTAGGAATGTGATTCACTTGCGGAATATCCTCTTCAGAATTTCTGTACCCATGTGCTTCACCAACTCGAGCTAGATGAAAAGCTTCACGAAGAGAAGTGGGACGTCCTGCTCGTACAAAAAATGCTAACTGGGATGGTTACCCTGCCACAAATTTAAATTGCATATCAGTATCTGGCTTGTGGAGTTTGTGACCTTTTGCGAGAACCATAGCATGAAATTCTTCAATAGTTTGAGGAAAGACCATTTTCATATGCTGGAAAGCAGCCTCTTCAGCAATTAAAGACGGGTTGGTTTGAAATGTACCATACTCAGACTGAAATGCGGCACGAAGAAGTGGCCACGTACTTTTCACTCTCTCGGGTAAGGAAGTATACCAGACTAGGGCTGGGCCCTTAAGGGCGAGATGAAAAGCAGCAACTGCACGCGGTGAATCGTCATCTATAGACGCCAGCAACAAATAAGAGCAAAATTCAGACAAAAACTGTAGGCCGTCTTCATTAGTGAAGCCGGAAAACGGTTTAAATGTTCTTTCTGGCAGTGGTTGGGGAGTTTGCACGAAAACCGTTTGACTTGGCATCCTGGACGAGTCGGTTCGATCTGTCTGGGTCCGATCTGCTTCAGGCGTACTGACCGATGTCGGAATGTCGAAACCCTCCAAACGTTCGGGCTGAGCAGTGTCCGATAGAAAAGGATTAAATGAATTGTTCATGGCAAAATAAAACAGGGTACAAAACAGCAAAGTTCCAAGGAAAAAACAGTGAATTGTAGGGTTGAATGTCAATACAATAGCCAATGCCATGTCAAATTAGCAACGAATGTCACGGAGCACATGGAAACGTCGGAAATGGAACACACATCTGCAATGTCATTTTAAAATGACGAAAAATGGCAAAATTTATGAAAATCATGCAACAGTATTTGTTTGAATTTGTCAATTCGGATTTTCCACCAAGTTACGACTGGGGATCGGTCGTAATCTGTTCCAATGAACGATGATAAACTCTTTCAGACAACGCATCATTTTTATTCATTCCTCAATTTCGGTTTTCAAAAAATCAATAATACAAGGGAGAGCACTCTCTGCTCTTACAAACTTAGGCGTACAAGGCATACACAATTATGTAATGAAGGCGCTGCCAAACTCGGTCCATCTGTGACTCAAACCAAATACACAACAGTCAGCATGGGACATTATCTTAGTCTTTAGCGAAATAAGTCAAGCTGTTCTCATTCGAACAGGACGAGTTTTGTCGCTATGCCCGGCGATCGCCCCCGGACGACCTGTGGGTTCTCCGTCGAAAGTCGAGCAGGACAAGTTTTTTACTGCCCGGCAAATTGTCCGTAGGCTATAGCGTGGATCTCCAGTGGCAATTTGTCCATAGGACGAGCGCGAAGCCTACCTATCCAGCGGGGATACAGCGCTGTAGAAGTGCTATTATTATTATTATTATTATTATTATTATTATTATTATTATTATTATTATTTTTATTTTTATTAGTATTGTTATTATTATTATAAATCAGACTCTCGTAAAATCGATATTAGATCAGTCAGCTTACCGAGAGAACCATTGCACCGAAGCTGCTCTGTTAATCGCCACAAAATCTCTACGTAGTCACACGGATGAAGGCAAAGTAACGGTATTGTCTCTCTAGACCTGTCAGCAGCATTTGACACAATTGATGAGCAAATACTTCTTGAAAGACTTCAGACTACTTTGGGAATCACAGGGAATGCCCTCATGTGGTTTTCATCATAGCTGACTGAAAGATATCAAACTGTCAGGTGGATTGCTCTCTTGCCCTCAGAAGCTCCAGCTTGGTGTACCATAAGGCTTTGTTCTTGGCCCTGCCTGTACTCTTTACATTGTACACTCAAACCTTCTCGCCAATAATGAGCCAACTTGGCTGTGACAATCAAAAATATGCTGATTATACCCAAATTTCTGAAACCTTGAATGCCTGACAATTTTGACGAATCACTGCCAGCTGTTGAAAATTGCTCCAAATCTGTTAAACAATGGATAATTTGAAATAGACTGAAATTAAAAGATGACAAGACAGACGTTACATTGATAGGCACACACTCAAAAGTTACCCCACTCCTTAACTATCACTTGGCAGTTGGTAATTCAATCATCCCTTTAAAGAATGTGTTGAGAACCTCGGGGTTCATAGTGACTCGTGCTTAACAATGAACGACAAAGTTGGTAACATCTGTCGCTCTTCGTATCTAGAGGTAAGTAGAATAATTCGCCATCTTTTGATAGAAAAGACAACAGCACAAGTTGTCTGTCGTTTTGTTTTATCAAAACTTGATTACTGTAACTCTTTGTTAGCTGGCTTACATTGAAGCAGCTCAGCCGATTTTTAAAAACTCAAAACCACGCCGCGAAACTAATATTCCGTAAGGACCATGTAACACCTTTGATGAAAAATCTCCACTGGCTCCCAGTCAAGGCAAGAATCGATTATAAATTCGCTATTTTAGTATTTGAATACTTTAACGAAAACCTCGGAGTCTACCTCTCTACACACTTCAATTTATACACACCAACACGCTCGCAACGCTCAAGTGCTGATAACAGAACTCTATAACCTGCCTCAAAATGAACTTAAAATACTGGGGACAACGGGCCTTCTGTTTTCAGGCACCTAAAATCTGGAACAGTCTGCCGTTCCATATTCGACACTGTACATCTCTTCAGGGTTTTAAAAAGTGTCTGAAAACATTCCTATTTATAGACTCATCTGGCCCTAAAAATGAAACCTTCAGCCTGTAATTAGCTCTTAACTTATGTTCTGAAGCGCTTTGAGCCTATCTATTCAGCGGGGACAGCGCTGTAGAAGTGCTATTATTATTATTATTATTATTATAAATTCGTCTCTCGTAAAATCGACATTAGATTACAAAACCAACCAGTAACTCGTTCCTAGTTTCTAGTTCAATGTGAATCTCGTTACTAGTTCCTAGTTCCCAGTTCAGACCTAGAAGAATAATTACCCATGAATATATTTTGGGTACAGTGGAGTATATAACCAGAAACCCTTTGTATGCCTCAGTCGACCTGATTCAAATTTTCAACCAGCGCGGAACATTATCTGAGTCTTTAGAAAGCAGTCAAGTTGTCCTCATTCGAACAGAACGAGTTTTGTCGCTATGCCCGGTGGTCGCCCCCGCACGACCAACGCGTTCTCCAGCGAGAATCGAGCAGGACGAGTTTTATAATGCCCGGCAAATTATCTCTAAGCTAGCGGGATCTCCAGTGACAATCTGTCCCCAGAACGAGTGCCAGGGCTATACCTGTTCAGCGGGGATAGAGCGCTACAGAAGTGTTATTATTATTATAAACCGGTCTCTCGTAAAATCGATATTAGATCACAAAATCAACCAGTAACTCGTTCCTCGTTCCTAGTTCAATGTGAATCCCGTTACTACTTCCTAGTTTAGACAAAGAACAATTCCCCATGAATGTTCTTTAGGTCTAGTGGAGTATATAACCAGAACCCCCTTAGTATGCGCCAGTCGTCCTGAGTCAAAAGCGGCCGGCATTATCTTAGTCTTTAGCAAAATAAGTGAAGTTGTCCTCATTCGAACAGGACGAGTATTGTCGCTATGATACCCGGTGGTCGCCCCCACACGACCAACGCGAGAATCGAGCAGGACGAGTTTTATAATGCCCGGCAAATTATCTCTAAGCTAGCGGAATCTTCAGCGATAATCTGTCCCTAAAGGACTAGAGCCAGGCAATTGCTGTCCCTAAAGGACTAGTGCCAGGCAATTGTCCCTCGACTAACGACGATCTCCGGCGACAATTCCCCCTAGAGGCTAGCATGAGAATTTATCTGGGTGTTTAGCAACCAGCCATGAGTATCAAGTAAAATCTGTCGCTGGTAAAATCGCTATTAGATCAGAAAACCAACCAGTAACTCATTCCTAGTTCCTAGTTCAACAGGACGAGTTTTGTCGCTATACCCGGTGGTAGCCCCCGAACGAGCATCGGGTTCTCCGACGAGAGTCGCGTAGGACGAGTTTTGTAATTCCCGGCAAATTATCCCTAACCTAGCAGGATTTCCTGCGACAATCTGCCCCTATAGGATTAGTGCCAGGCAAATTGTCTCTCGACTAGCGACGATCTCCGGCGACAATCCCCCGGGCTAGCATGAGAATTTATCTGCGTGTTTAGCAACCCAGCCATGAGTATCAAGTAAAATCTGTCTCTGGTAAAATCGCTATTAGATCAGAAAACCAACCAGTAACTCATTTCTGGTTCCTAGTTCAACAGGACGAGTTTTGTCGCTATGTCCGCCGGTGCCCCCCCCCCCCCCCTCCCCGGACGAGCATCGAATTCTCCGGCGAGAGCCGAGCAGGACAAGTTTTGTAATTCCCGGCAAATTATCCCTAACCTTACCTTGCGGGGATCTTGAGCGACAATCTGTCCTTAGGATGAGTGCCAGTCAATTGTCATTAGGCTAACGGCGATATCCAGCGACAGGAAGCATCTCCGGCGACAATCCGTCCCTAGAAGGATGCCCGTCTGTGGTCCTAAGGCTAGCGTCGATCTCCGGCGACGATCTGCCCGTAGAATGGAGTTCCCGGAAAAATGTCCCCAGGCTAGCGACGATCTCAGGTGACAAACCACCCCTAGAACGATCGTCCGGCAATGTGTCCCGGGACTAGCGACGATCTCCAGCGACCATCCGTTCTTAGAAAGCGATCGCCTCTAGCGACAGACGTCCCTGGACGGGTCTAGTGAACCCCTCTAGCAACAATCGTCCTTAACAATCGTCCCTCGGCCGGTCTAGCGACATCTCTAGTGACAATCGTGCCTAGAAGGGAGCCCCGGCGTGTCTAACGCCCACCTCTAGCGACAATCGTCCCTAGGTGGGTCTAGCGACGATCTCAATAGTGAGCGACAATTGTCACTGGAACGACCGCCCGGTTAGGCTAGCGACCATCTCTAGCGACAATCGTCCCTACAAAATCGTCTCTACCACCTTCTCTAGCGACCAGGCTCGTAACAACGAAATAATATTGAGGGGGGGGGGGGGGGGGTGATCGCCGGGCATAGCGACAAAACTCGTCCTGTTCGAATGAGGACAACTTGACTTATTTCGCTAAAGACTAAGATAATGTCCCATGCTGACCTCTGTTTGAATTAGGTCGACTGGCGCATAGCAAGGGGTTTCTGGTTATATACTCCACTAGACCTAAAGTATATTGATGGCAATTATTCTAAGTCTGAAAAAGGAACTAGGAACTAGTAACGGGATTCACATTGAAATAGCAACTAGGAACCGGTTACTGGTTGGTTTTGTGATGTAATATTGATTTTACGAGAGACTGATTTATAATAATAATAATAATAATAATAATAATAATAATAATAATAGCAATTCTATAGTGCTCTAGCTCCGCTGAACAGGTATAGGCCTGGCACTCGTCCTGGGTACAGATTGTCGCTGCAGATCCCGCTAGCTTAGAGATAATTTGTCGGGTAATATAAAACTCGCCCTGCTCGATTCTCGCCGGAGAATGCGTTGGTCGTGCGGGGGAGACCACCGGGCATAGCGACAAAACTCGTCCTGTTCGAATGAGGACAACTTTCAAGACTGTTTGCTAAAGACTCAGATAATGTTCCGCACTGGCTGAAAATTTGAATCAGGTCGACTGAGGCATATAAAGGCGTTTCTGGTTATATACTCCTCTGTACCTGAAGTATATTCATGGGTAATTATTCTTCTTGGTCTGAACTAGGAACGGGATTCACATTGAACTAGGAACTAGGAACGAGTTACTGGTTGGTTCTGTAATCTAATATCGATTTTACGAGAGATGGATTTATAATAATAATAATAGCACTTCTTCAGCGCTCTGTCCCCGCTGAATAGGTAGACACAAAGCGCTTCGGAACATAAGTTAAGAGCCAACAGACTGAAGGTTTCGTTTTTAGGTTCCAAATGAGTATATAAATAGGAATGTTTTCAGACACTTTTTAAAACCCTGAACAGATGTACAGTTTCGAATATGGAACGGCAGACTGTTCCAGATTTTAGGTGCCTGAAAACAGAAGGCCCGTTATCCCCAGTATTTTAAGTTCATTTTGAGGCAGGTTAGACATCTGTTATCAGCACTTGAGCGTTAAGAGCGTGGGGGGTGTAAATTGAAGTGTGTAGAGAGGTAGACTGGGGGGGGGGGGGGTCGTTGAAGTATTTAAATAACAAAAGGGCGAATTTGTAATCGATTCTAGCCTTGACTGGGAGCCAGTGGAGCTTTTTCAGCAAAGGTGTTACATGGTCCTTACGGAATATTAGTTTCGCAGCGTGATTTTGAGTTTTTAAAAATCGGCTGAGGTGCTTCAATGTCAAGCCAATTAACAAAGAGTTAGAGTAATCAAGTTTTGATACAACAAAACGACAGACAAGTTGTGTAGTTGTCTTTTCTGTCAAAAGATGACCAACGGCATTTATTCTACTTAGCTGTACATACTGAGAGCGACAGATGTGACCAACTTTCTCATTCATTGTTAAGCAGGAGTCGCTATGAACCCCGAGGTTCTCAACACATTCTTTAAAGGGATGATTGAATTACCAACTGCCAAGTGATAGTTAAGGAGTGGGGTGACGTTTGAGTGTGTGCCTATCAATGTGACGTCTGTTTTTTCATCATTTAATTTCAGTCTATTTCAAATAATCCATTAACAGATTTGGAGCAATTTTCAACAGCTTGCAGTGATTCTTCAAAACTGTCAGGCATTGAAGATTTTAGAAATTTGGTTACCATCAGCATATTTATGATGGTCACAGCCATGTTGGCTAATTATTGGCGAGAGGGTTTGAGTGTACAATGTAAAGAGTATAGGGCAAAGTACAGAGCCTTGTGGGACACCAAGTGGGAGAGAGCAAGCCACCTGTGCTGACAGTTTCACATCTTTCATTCAGATATGATGAAAACCACAGGAGGGCATTCTCCGTGGTTCCAAAAGTAGTCTGAAGTCTTTCAAGAAGTATTTGCTCATCAATTGTGTCAAATGCTGCTGATAGGTCTAATCGAGACAATACCGTTACTTTGCCTTCATCCGTGTGACTAAGTAGAGATTTTGTGGTGTGTAAAAAAGCAGCTTCAGTGCAATGGATCCACGAAAGCCTAGGGACAATTTTCCAGGCATTAAAAAACTTGTCCTGCTCGCTGGAGAACCCGCAGGTCGTCCGGGGGCGATCGCCAGGCATAGCGGCAAAACACGTCCTGTTCGAATGAGGACAACTTAGCTTATTTTGCTAAAGACTAAGATAATGTCCCATGCTGCCTCTGTTTGAATTAGGTCGACTGGCGCATACCAAGGGGTTTCTGGTTATATACTCCACTAGACCTGAAGTATATTGATGATAATTATCCTAAGTCTGAACTAGGAACTATGAACTAGTTTCACATTGAACTAGGAACTAGGAGCGAGTTACTGGTTGGTTTTGTAATCTAATATCGATTTTACGAGAGACTGGTTTATAATAATAATAATAATAATAATAATAATAATAATAATAATAATAATAATAATAATAATAGCGCTTCTATAGCGCTGTATCCTCGCTGAATAGGTAAGCCTGGCACTCGTCCTAGGGACAGATTGTCACCGGGGATCCACACTATAGCCTACGGACAATTTGCCGGGCATTAAAAAACTTGTGCTGTTCGACTCTCGCCGGAGAACTCCCAAGTCGTCCGGGGGGGGGGGGGGGGCGATCGCCGGGCATAGCGACAAAACTCGTCCTGTTCGAATGAGGACAACTTGCCTTATTTCTCTAAAGACTAAGATAATGTCCCATGCTGACCTCTGTTTGAATTAGGTCGACTGGCGCATACCAAGGGGTTTCTGGTTATATACTCCACTAGACCTAAAGTATATCGATGGCAATTATTCTAAGTCTGAATTAGGAACTAGTAACGGGATTCACATTGAACTAGCAACTAGGAACCGGTTACTGGTTGGTTTTGTGATCTAAGATCGATTTTACGAGAGACTGATTAATAATAATAATAATAATAGCACTTCTATAGCGCTATATCCCGGCTGAACAGGTATAGGCCTGGCACTCGTCCTGGGGACAGATTGTCGCAGGATATCCCGCTAGCTTAGAGATAATTTGCCGGGTATTATAAAACTCGTCCTGCTCGATTCTCGCCGGAGAATGCGTTGGTCGTGCGGGGCGACCACCGGGCATAGCGACAAAACTCGTCCTGTTCGAAGAGGACAACTTGACTGCTTGCTAAAGACTCAGATAATGTTCCGCACTGGCTGAAAATCTGAATCAGGTCGACTGAGGCATACAAAGGGGTTTCTGGTTATATACTCCACTGTACCTAAAGTATATTCATGGGTAATTATTCTTCTTGGTCTGAACTAGGAACTAGGAACTAGGAACGGGATTCACATTGAACTAGGAACGAGTTACTGGTTGGTTTTGTAATCTAATATCGATTTTACGAGAGACGGATTTATAATGATAATAATAATAATATTAATAATAATAATAATAATAATAATAATAATAATAGCAGCACTTCTATAGCGCTCTGTCCCCGCTGAATAGGTAGGCTCACAGCGCTTCAGAACATAAGTTAAGAGCTAACAGACTGAAGGTTTCGTTTTTGGGTGCCTAATGAGTCTATAAGTCTATAAATAGGAATGTTTTCAGACACTTTTTAAAACCCTGAACAGATGGACATTGTCGAATATGGAACTGCAGACTGTTCCAGATTTTAGGTGCCTGAAAACAGAAGGCCCGTTGTCCCCAGTATTTTTAAGTTCATTTTGATGCAGGTTAGAGTTCCGTGTTGGTGTGTAGAAATTGATGTGTGTAGAGAGATAGACTGGGGTGCGGGGGGGGGGGGGGGTCGCTGAAGTATTTAAATACTAAAAGGGCGATTTTATAATCGATTCTAGCTTTGACTGGGAGCCAGTGGAACTTTTTCAGCAAAGGTGTTACATGGGCCGTACGGAATATTAGTTTCGCAGCGTGGTTTTGAGTTTTTAAAAATCGACTTAGCTGCTTCAGTGTCAAGCCAGCTAACAAAGAGTTACAGTAATCAAATTTTGATAAAACAAAACGACAGACAAGTTGTGCAGTTGTCTTTTCTGTCAAAAGATGGCGAACGGCATTTATTCTACTTAGCTCTAGATACGAAGAGCGATAGATATGACCAACTGTCTCATTCATTGTTAAGCAGGAGTCACTATGAACCCCGAGGTTCTCAACACATTCTTTAAAGGGGTGATTGAATTACCAACTGCCAAGTGATAGTTAAGGAGTGGGGTGACTTTTGAGTGTGTGCCTATCAATGTGACGTGTGTCTTGTCATCATTTAATTTCAGTCTATGTGAAATAATCCATTGTTTAACAGATTTGGAGCAATTTTCAACAGCTTGCGTTTCGTCAAAATTGTCAGGCATTCAAGGTTTCAGAAATTTGGGTATCATCAGCATATTTTTGATGGTCACAACCATGTTGGATAATTATTGGCGAGATGGTTTGAGTGTACAATGTAAAGAGTACAGGACCAAGAACAGAGCCTTGTGGGACACCAAGTTGGAGTTTCTGAGAGCAAGAGAGCAAGCCACCTGTGCTGACAGTTTGATATCTTTCAGTGAGATATGATGAAAACCACATTCTCGAGGGCATTCCCTGTGATTCCAAACGTAGTCTGAAGTCTTTCAAGAAGTATTTGCTCATCAATTGTGTCAAATGCTGCTGATAGGTCTAATAGAGACAATACCGTTACTTTGTCTTCATCCGTGTGACTAAGTAGAGATTTTGTGGTGTGTAAAGAGCAGCTTCAGTGCAATGGTTCTCTCGGTAAGCTGATTGATCTAGTATCGATTTTACGATAGATTGATTTATAATAATAATAATAGCGCTTCTATAGCGCTCTATCCCCGCTGAATAGGTAGGCTGGGCACTCGTCCTACGGACAGATTGTCACTGGAGATCCACGCTAGCCTACGGACAATTTGCCGGGCATTAAAAAACTTGTCCTGCTCGACTCTCGCCGGAGAACCCGCAGGTCGTCCGGGGGCGATAGCCGGGCATAGCGACAAAACTCGTCCTGTTCGAATGAGGACAACTTGACTTATTTTGCTAAAGTCTAAGATAATGTCCCATGCTGGCCTCTATTTGAATTAGGTCGACTGGCGCATACTAAGGGGTTTCTGGTCATATACTCCACTAGACCTAAAGTATATTGATGGTAATTATTCTAAGTCTGAACTAGGAACTAGGAACAAGTAACGGGATTCACATTGAACTAGGAACGAGTTACTGGTTAGTTTTGTGATGTAATAGCGATTTTATCTGGTTATCCCTCGGGAATTCCAAATGACCTCCTCCACCCCCCCCCCCCCCAAAAGCCCTCTCACTGACACACACCCTCAAGCCCTTAAAAGGGCTGTTAAATCTTTATTCAAATGTTTATTTATATAAAATGTACACTCGTCCCCACCCAGACAAGCTTGTTTCAATCCTTGCCTAGTGTTTGGTGGTTTCTTGTATATGTTGCAGAAAGGTAGGTTGCACCAATTCCTCCTACGCTTTGTCTACCATTTCCATGCGTCTTCGTGATAAGAGTGTTGCAAGAAAATTTGACAATGTTCAATTAGAAAAGTTATAGGTAGAGAGAAAGATAGGTATCCGCTATTGTATATTGTGCCTGCTGTATGATTGTTGCTATGAGTGGGATAAGGGTGTGTTTCTTCGGAGCCCACTCCCCACACGCAGAGTTGCGAGGCAATCCTCACAGACTCAATCCTAAAGATCTCAATGAGTATCGAGGCAATCCTCACTGACTCCACGCAGTTTAATTCTATCACCTATGAAGATGTACTGGTTTTATAATAATTAGAAACCTGACACTGAGTAATTGTTAAAAAAAACAACACCCACATCAAAGTTTTTTTCAATTAGCTGTCAATTTCAAGCTAACCTAATTGTTCTAAACCTGTACACCGTCAACAAAGTTATTAATTCTAAATTGTTAAAATCACATACATTGTGTTCAATGCAAAACACTTATATTAACGAGTCAATAGAAATGATGGAGCTTTCAAGTCCTTTCATTCACGACAGTGAAGACAATATTAGCCGTGGAGAATCGTCTGTTGAAATCGCATAAATATAAAAATCACTATTTTCAAAGTGAAATGGAAACAATAAAACAAAGCCATAATTGAAATATTTTTTATAGAATCAAATAATTTAAAGTTTACTTTATTCCGAATGATGTACGCGGAATGTATGCTATGGATGGTTAATATATATTTTTAACTTAAAGCTACCCCAGTCGGCCCTTTTTCATAAATTCATAAGGAAATGCATACAGATAAAATAAGATATTTAAAACAAAAATGGAAACATGAAGAAGTTTGTCAAGCAATAAGTATTAAACATCACTTTAAAGAGGATGCCCTAAACTATTTGACCATATGTACGCGAATTTTATTGAAAAGCAAATATGGATGAAAAATGAAGTTTTGTTGCTTTCTCCCATTGACCTCGAAAGTAAATTGGATAATGAAGATAGCTCTGTTTTTCACGCATGCGCAACTACGGGGATAGAAATAGTTGTACATGAGTACGTAGGGGAGCCATCTCATGTGGAGATCCAGCAGATCTGCTCTGCGTGACTCTCGAATCACCCAAAAAGTCTGGATTTTCATAGTGGATTGATCAGTTTTGCATTCTTTTACACAAAGATGTTTGAAAAGTGACTATTTTAGAAAACTGTTGCGTCGAAATGCCTTTATTTCGAGAGCACATGCCAACAATTGCGTTTTCCTTTTGCTTATTTTCAGAATTTGTCACTCCTGGCCGAACTACTGTAGGAGAGTGTAGCCCCCCCCCCCCCCCCCCCACACACACACATACACTTGTCGGGGATTTTAGCCCTTCTGTCGAAGATTTTCTGGCGCCACCCCTAGTCATCTGGCTCACAATTCGGATAACTTCCTCGATTAATATGCTTTTATTATAATGTTACTCTTACTACACGGGTTCATAATTATATACTCGCTTGAACGGAATCTGTTGAGGTTCAGGTGGTTCCTTGTCCTACAAACAGGAGTCTTTTCACGTTCCAGAATTATTGTCAACTAACTGCCAGTTCGGAGTATCAGTCAAATAGGCCAGTATAATGGGATTTTATTCCTTTTTTCGAAACTTTAGGCCTATTTGGCTTTGTAGAACTGTTTTAATAAGGCCTGGGCGACGTCTTGCGTCTTGTCGCAGAGAAGGACGAAGGGCTCAGCGCGTCGGAAAAACCCACATGGCGACGTCCAGGGACTGGGCACCCAATAGGCAATTATGGAAAAAAGGAACACCAGATGTTTCTCGGCCCATTTTTTTGTTTCCGAACATTGTGTGGGGGTGTGGGGGTGGGTGGCTATACATACCCTAGTCTCAGTTTCTCGGACAGATATTTTTTGTATTTTTACATACATCGACATCAAACAGTCGTCAGTTCTCATTCACAGAATTTAAATACAACAAACCAGTCAAGTTTAATCGCATGTTAATTATAGAATAGAATTTACGTCTCGCTACGGAACGCGATGTTTCGCGTTTAAATTAGTGACGGCCCGAAGATCTAAGGGACATGCTTCGCATGGATGGGTGGGGTGGGGGTGCTGACATCACCCTGTACCTCCCCCCATTGGCCCCACCCCAGCAGATGACATTCACAATTTATAGTACTGAAACTTTAATGGGCGTGTAGTTAAATGAAAGTGTCAATGACACTGTAGCTCAACTTGTCAAGACAAAGACATGTATAGTATGTGACACAGCAATGACAAACATCTAGGTAATGACCTGATAACAAAGGTACATATAAAGTATTGTAACGGTCTGTACATAAATACTGACTGTTGCCTGTAACAAATGTATAGGTAAAGTATTGTAAAGGTGGGTGACAGTCAGATGCTAAACTAGAAAAAAATCTTTGAGTCCCAGAGTGGGTCTGACTGAACCCCAAAATATTTGTTCTCATTGCACAGTGATAGCAAAGGCACCCCAAAACACACTCGTTCCTGTCCCAAGGTGAAAACAAAGGTACCCAAGAAGTTTTGTGAAGATTAGTTCATAAATACGAGCTGTATAGAACTTGTGACAAAAAACTGATTGGACCTAATTTCGGTACAAAATGGCCACTGGCAGCCATCTTGAATTTTGGACCGTACCCAGAAACACTCATTCTCGTCCCAAGGTGATAACAAAGGTACCCAAGAAGTTTTGTGAAGATCAGTTCATAAATACAGTCTCTACCCTGAGCCGTATTGACATGTGTGCTTACATTGTGTAAGTAGCACTGAATAAATCAAAGTTCATCTAATTTGCATAATTTCTGCACGGAAAAAAACCCTTACAATATGTGATGTATTCCATGTTACTAAACAAACATTTATACAAAAATGTATTCAAATCAGAACTTTCATACAGAAGTTCTGTACAAAAGACTGATTGCACTAATTTTGGTACAAAATGGCTGCTGGTGACCATCTTGAATTTCGGACCACACCCCAAAACACTCGCTCTCATCCCAAGGTGATAACAAAGGTACCCAAGAAGTTTCGTAAAGATTGGTTCATAAATATGGCCTCTAGTCTGAGCCGTATAGAAGTTGTGTACAAAAAACTGATTAGACCTAATTTCGGTACAAAATGGCCGCTGGTAGCCATCTTGAATTTTAGACCGCACCCAGAAACACTCGTTCTCGTCCCAAGGTGATAACAAAGGTACCCAAGACATTTCGTGAAGATCAGTTCATAAATACAGACTCTAGCCCGAGCCGTATTGACATGTGTACTTACTGTGTGTAAGTCGCACTGAAAAAATCAAAGTTCATCTAATTTGCATAATTTCTGCGCGAGAAAAAAACCTGTATTATATGTGATGTATCCCATGGTACTAAACATTCACACAAAAAATTATTCAAATCAGCGCTTTCATATGGAAGTTCTGTGCAAAAACCTGATTGCACCTAATTTTGTACAAAATGGCTGCCATCGGCCATCTTGAATTTCGGACCGGACCCCAAAACACACGTTTTCGTCCCACGGTGATACCAAAGGTACCCAAAAAGTTTCGTAAAGATCGGCTCATAAATATGGCCTCTAGCCCGAGCCGTATTGGCATTTGCACTTACAGTGCTGAAAGTAACACCAAAAAACATCAAAATTAGTCTAATTTGCACAATTTACGCACGAGAAAAAACCCCGTATTATATGTGATGTATCCCATAGTATTAAACATTCATACAAAAAAATATTCAAATCAGAGCTTTCATATGGAAGTTCTGTACAAAAAAAACAGATTTCTGCATCGTCGGTACAAAATGGCGGCTGGCAGCCATCTTGAATTGTGGACCGCAGCCAAAAACACTCGTTCTCGTCCCACGGTCATAACAAAGGTACCCAAGAAGTTTCGTAAAGATCGGTTCATAAATACGGCCTCTAGCCCGAGCCATATCCAATTGTTGACGTACGGACAGACGGACAGACGGTCGAACGGACGGACGGACGGACGGACGGACGGACGGACGGACGACGGGCCATGACAAAAGCTCAAATTTGGCTTCGCCAATGTTGAGCTAAAAAAACATCTGTAAATGAACAGGAATAAAATAATAGGAATGTGCGCGGGCATGACATGTTACGCAAATGCATGGAGCCATAGGCGTATGGGCCAGGGGAGTTGGATGGCTGATGGCTTTAGACACACAGGCGGAACATTGTTTATTTCAGATAATTTCAGACCAAAAAACTGGCCTCCAGCCACCATCTGTGGGAGGGGAACAGGAAAACCGCCTCCTAACCTACACCCACCCATGGGCCACCTGGCTCAATAATGCCTGCATTATCACTTTTCGGGCAAAATCTTCCAGCCCCCTCCACAAAAATTTGGCCCGTACGCCTGTGCATACAGCCATGGATGATGTGATTTGGAGAACAAATTTCATGTGAATTAGAGAAAACTGTGAGCTGACTTCACATTTGAATTGGAAACGAAGGTCAAAAATCAGGTTGATCAACACGTCGTAATGGCACATTGATCGATTCATAGTTGACAATTCGCAAACCTGTGTATACTGCCATTCTCAAGAGACGAAATTGTTTAAAATTCATAGCATATCTTTAAAACACGAGAGTGGACCCTCGTAAAATAGTTTTACAGCGTGTAAGCTTATATATAACAGAATAAACACATATTTATAAAGCCGTTCGAATTGCCAGCCAACTTCATATGACAGGCTCGCAATTGAAAGTACTGAGCTGACGATTCAGAAACCTGTGAATACTGTCATTTTCAAGAGAAAAATGTGTTTAAAATTCACAGTATATTGTTCAAGCACGAGAGTGGGCCCACGTAGAAGAGTTTTACAGCGTGTAAGCTTACATTTAACAGAATAAACACATATTTATAAAGCCGTTCGAATTGTCAGCTGACTTCACGGAGGACCCAGCTGACGGTTCGAGATTTCGAAATATTACCAATGTACCAGTGTCGTAGCTGTGGTAAATGTGAATTGGAGACTCTTTTTACAGAATTGTCAACTGCCACCTGTAGATTACAGATTGCAAAATAATAAATAATTTGTTTTGCATCATGTATTGGAACGGGGTCAACAATCAGATCTATCAACTCGTTGAAATGGCACTGTGATCGATTCATAGTTGAACAATTCGGAAACCTTCGAATACCATCATTTTCAAGAGAAAAAATTGTTTAAAATTCACAGTATATTGTGTTAGAGCACGAGAGTGGACCAGCGTAAACGAGTTTACAGCGTGTAAGTTTATATACAACATGGTAAACGCATATTAATAAAGCCATTCGAATTGTCAGCTAACTTCACATCACACGCCCGCAATTGAAAGTAGCCTTGTCAGCTGACGATTCGGAAACATGCGAATACTGTCATTTTCAAGAGACAAATTGTTTAAAATACACGGTATGTTGTTAAAGCACGAGAGTGGGTCCACGTAGAAGAGTTTTACAGCGTGTAAGTTTAAATATACAGAGAATAAATTCATATTTATAAAGCCTTTCGATTTGTTAGCTGACTTCACGGAATTGTCAGCTGGGCTGATCTAGCTGTCAATTCACATTCAGCTGACAGTTCGGTATTTCGAAATATTCGCGCGCATGACATGTAAAATGACGTAACAGCTGTGGTAAATGCGAAAACAGTGATGTAGCTGCGGTAAATGTGAACTGGAGACTCTTTTCCGAATTGTCAACTGTCAGCTGACTTCACGTTTGAATTGTCAACTGTCAACTGTCAGCTGACTTCACACTTCGAATTGTCAACTGTCAACTGTCAGCTGACTTCACGGACCCCATTAATCAAAGAAACAAACAGAAGATACAGGGGTGCTTGTGGGAGCATGGGGTGCACATATGTAGATAACACTAGTGGTTTTGTCTCAAGCGGTGGCTTATTACATAAACACTTGTTCAGGGATGATTGGCATGTCAACCACGTAGGGATTAAAGTACTGGCGAAGCGTATGAAATATGCCCTACACAGCTGGAACTACTGTGATAGCGACACTCCAAATCACAGCGATAACGAACATACTCCATACATGCACGTGGGATCAGCTTATCAGATGAGACATCTGAGTAATAAACCGCCATATGCGCCGCACCGAAATGACCAATTATAAATTAATTCCTATACAGACAGCACAGCAGGAGTCTTACATCAAACACCAGGTGGAACACCAGGTGGGCAGTTTCCAGAACGGAATGTTGCAATGACTTTTGTCACTGAACAACTTGAAACATTCACTAGTCATGAGCTTTCAGTTCTACGACACCAAGTGTGTAACCTATTGCATTGCATAGATTTAAAAGAATCAGCAGCATAATAACAATCATTCCTTTTTCTCACTTTCACTTGACACTTACATTCACACATCTGACTTCAGAGCGTGAACAACACCTAGATAGCCATGGAACTTCCAGATAGACTAGTGAAAGCCATTTCAGCTCTGGGCGTCTCATGCCCTGTCTCCTGGACTATCCAGGAAATAGGCTTCAGCGTCCACCTGAAAGTGGAGTTTGAAATTGAAAAGACCACTACAACACCAACCCCTTCGGGGAGAGGTAGTACCTTTGAAGAGAGGATCCCCTCTCACACTGGTCCTCACCCGAAGGGCACGGAGGCCCTGAAAAGGAAAAGAGACAGATCAAGAGAAAGAAGAAGAGCCCATCGACTAAGCGCAGGGACGCCCGGCGCTTGGGGGCCTTCCGGAATAGGAAGAAAGAGTTGAGTGAGGGGGTGGAGGCTCTGGAGGCAGCCGCCAGTCCCACTGGTACACCCAATCAACTGCCGGCTCCTGAGCCGGTACAGTTGGACGAGGAATGTCCAGTGGAGACTGAGGAGGAACTGGAAGTTGCTTTTTCACCGCCTCCCACCCCTCACTCCCCTCTTCTTTCACTACCGGAAAGCCCGGGAGCCACAGCAGAAGAACAGCCACTCAGTCCTCACTCGCCATCGTGATAGAGAAGGCCAAGAAAGCATTAGAGGAGGGAAGAAGAACAATAGAGCGAACTCAATATCTAGTTACAACATCGCCACCCAAATCACCATCTCAACCATCACCATCTCAACCACCTCCCAAGAAAAAGAGCCGAAAGAAACACAGACGGGGATAAGCTACCTCCTTCCTACATTTTCCTCCTTTGACACGCCTAGACATACGAAAACCAATCATTTACAACCACTGAGGGTCGAAAGGGGCTTGTTCCCCAAATCGCCCCTGCGCGCCTTCGGCGCGCGAAACCATTTTCCTTGTAATAACAATAAAATTGATTGATACTGGGGAGGGGGAGGGGGTGCATGCATTTGTTTGACGAGGGAATTACTTTGTTGGTGTGGACGCAGGTGGGTAAACATTTCATGGACGGCTGAGTCGCAGATGAAATGTTTGGCTTTTTGCGCCCACAGATGGGGTAGTCTCGGGATTCGAGAAAAATATATATATCATAGATACATCATAGTCTTTGTAATGTTTTTTTATCCACTAACGACTCTCAGGTATGGTCCTGTCCATCCTCGAGTAAGAAGAAGGGATTAGAACGCAATTTGAAGACATGCAAAATCCCAAAAATTTAAGTAATACCAATTACGGATTATTTAAGGAAATATATATATATTTATAAATAATTATAACTTCGTCAAATTGCCGTCATGCTCGGAAGTTAACTTCCTTTAAAGCGGCTTTCATTTTTGACTAATTCTTATTCCGTTACGTTAAGTGACGTACCAATGTGTATCGCGTCATGGGAACGTACAATTTTGCGTCACACTGATCCTAATTGTTGAATGGGAATTATAAAATTGATCGAGATACGCGTACGTCTTACAGATCGATTTATTATTTGGCAAGTGGCCGTCTAGCTCCTAATCACGAACCAGTCTATAAAATCGCCGATACATATCTTCCTTGGGTGGCAACAAGTAAAGGTATGTTCCGCATTACACGTTGTTCACTATTTTTAATTGTAAATTATGGACAAACTAGACTTTATGATTCTGGAGAATCATGGCTTTTCCAGATGAGATTGCATGATTTGTCATGACCCCACAGTGTATGATGAATTGCTTTTGACTGTGTCACTGAAGTTCCTTCAATGCTGTCATGAAAAAGGTGAGTACAGAAGTCTCAAATGACTCAGTTTGATAAAAAAAAATTGTTTAGGTAAAAACCATCATTAACGTTGGAGAGGGTTAATATCAATATCGTCGTCCAACAAGTTAATGACCGACAAAAGGAGTTATGTTTGATTGACACATACCCACTGAGTGCTGTATCTATTTGAAAATGGTCCGTTTTATCTCAAATGTATCCAAAATATTGATGTCCGGCAGCTTGTTAAGGGTTAACAAGTGCTAACAGGACTATTTATTCATGCTACTTGTAATTTCACACCAAAAACTGTGAATGGCCATTTTTACTTAAAAATCTACGAGATGTTTTCAGAGAAATCCAGGGAGAACATGAATTTTAAGCTGTTGATGGGTATAATTGTTTATCCAGATGGGTATGGTTGTTTTCTTAATACGCTTATTACTTATAAAAATAATTCTCAGTGAATTCTACTTCCACTTATGTTGATTTCTCCTCTTAACTTTGGGTGCTGCGGGTATGCAAACACAGCTCACTTTTTCAACATTTTGATGTTTGAGAACCAGCATAGGGTTAACAAACGCTTACTGGAATATTTTGTACATGCAACTTGTAATTCACACTAAGATCTGAGAATGGCCAATTTTTCTTGAAAATCTGTGTGATGTTTTTAGAGAAATCCTCGGATAACATGAATTTTTAACCTTCTGAGGGGTATCACCCTGTAACCAGCCCTAAACGGGTTAATGCTTGGTTTTATGAATACCTTCATTACTTACAAAAATGATCCTCGGTGAATCCCACTTCCAATGAAGGTGGTTATGTTAATCTCGCAGGTACACATTGGGTGTAATGGGTGGCCAAGTACAGCCCATTTTCTCAAAATTTGCTGCCTCTGGAGGGTTAACAAACGCTTACCGGAATCTTTTGTTCATGCAACTTGTAATGTCACTCCAAGACCTGCAAATGGTCAATTTCTCTTGAATACTTACTAGATTTTTTTGAGAAATCCACAGAAAATGGGAATTTTAAGCTTTTAAGGGGTACATCTCCTTAACCGGGCGAAAATGGGTTAAGACCTCAATTTTTGAATACCCTTACAACTTACTAAAAAGTTTACCTATTAGTTCTGCGTCCGGTAAAAGAAGTTATGTTTCTCTGCAGCATTCCCATTTGATGTTGTTGGTGTCCAAAAACAGACTACTTTTTTTTCGAAATTGTGATATTTAGCAGCCCATGGAGGGTTAACAAATGCTTATCTGAATATTTTATCCATGCAACTGGTAATGTGACTCTAAGACCTATCAACGGCCATTTTCTCTTGAAACCCTACGAGACGCTTGTAAAGAAATTCAGGGAAAACATGATTTTTTAAGCTTTTGATGGGTATTGCTATTAACCATCCCAAAAGGGGTTAATGCTTGGTTTTTTGAATACCCTTATTACTAACAAATTTGGTCCTCGGTGAATTCCACTTCCAACAAAGTAGATTACGTTTATCTCTCGGGTGCGTATTGGGTGCTGTGCGCATCTGAAAACAGCCTATTTCAACAAAATTACGATGCTTAGCCGCCTGTAGAGGGTTAATAAATGATCACCGGAATATTTTGTCCATGCAACTTGTAATGTCACACAAAGACATGCGAATAGTCAATTTTTCCTGAAAATCTACAAGTTGCTTTTAGAGAAATCCACAGAAAATGGGAATTTTAAGCTTTTAAGGGGTATCTCTCTTTAACCAGTCCAAAATGGGTTAAGACTTCGACTTTTGAATACCCTTACCACTATCAAAAATGTTTCCCCATCAATTTTGCGTCCGATAAAGGAAATAACTTTTCTCGGTGGTACACCAAGTGGGCGCTGTTGGTGTCCAAAAACAGCCCATTTTATCACAATTTTGACTTTTAGCCGTCCGTGGAGGGTTAACAAATGCTCACCGCAGTATTTTGTCCATGTAACTTCTATTGTCACACCGAGGCCTGGGAGTGACAACTTTTTCTTGAAAATCTACAAGACTCGTTTAGAGAAATCCACGGAAAATACGAATTTTTTAGCTTTATGGGGGTATTGCTGTTTAACCAGCCCAAAACGGGTTAACGCTTGGTTTTCTGAACACCCTTATTACTGACAAAAAAGATCCTCGGTGAATTCCACTCCCAATAAAGGAAGTTATGTTTATCTCTCGTGTATTGTTTGAGTGCAGTGGGGGCCTGAAACCGTCCTATTTCATCAAAATTTCGATGTTTTGCAGCCTGTGGAGGGTTACCATATGCATCGCCTGATATGTCGTGTGTATCAAAGGGCGTGTCACAGAGAGGTCTAGCAATAACGAATGTATAAAAAAAATCTACAAGACGTGTTTCGAGAAAGTGCCGATAAACCCCAATTTTCGCAGTTTTTTGCCAATACTGACGAAATAAGGGTTAAATTGAAAATTCCGCTTCGGTACGTTTTTAGAGTTTGTGCCCCTCTATGCGTGTGCAAAATTTGGTGAAAATCGGTTCGAAAATGGCTTCTGAATCGTACTGACAAAATGTGTGGAGGAAAAAAAACAAAACAAAAAAAAACAAAACAAAAAAACTAGACTCTATGATTCTGGAGAAT
This sequence comes from Pictodentalium vernedei, assembly GCA_031216915.1. Classification (NCBI taxonomy): domain Eukaryota; kingdom Metazoa; phylum Mollusca; class Scaphopoda; order Dentaliida; family Dentaliidae; genus Pictodentalium; species Pictodentalium vernedei. Next base: position 555,505,850 of record CM062297.1, on the reverse strand, counting down.
CATGGCTTTTCCCGATGAGATTCCATGATTTTTCATGACCCCACAGTGTCTGATGAATTGTTTTTAACTGTCTCACTGAAGTCCCTTCATTGATGTTATGAGAAAGGTGAAGATAGTAACCTCAAATGACAGAGTTTGATAAAAAATTGTTTAGGTAAAAACCATCATTAATGATGGAGGGTTTAATGTCAATATCGTCGTCCAACAAGTCAATGACCGACAAAAGGAGTTATGTTTGTTTGACACATACCCACTGAGTGCTGTGTCAATTTAAAAATGGTTCATTTTATCTCAAATGTTTCCCAAATATTGATGTCTGGCAGCTTGTAGAGGGTTAATAAGTGCTAACAGGAATATTTATTCATGCAACTTGTAATGTCACACCAAGAACTGTGAATGGCCATTTTTTTTCTTTAAAATCTACAAGATGTTTTCAGAGAAATCCAGGGAGAACATGAATTTTAAGCTTTTGATGGGTATCATTGTTTATCCAGCCCAAAACGGGTTAAGTGTTGTTTTTTGAATACTCTTATTACTTCCAAAAGTAATTCTCAGTGAATTCTACTTCCACTTATTTTGATCTCTCCTCCCAACTTTGGGTGCTGTGGGTACGCAAACGCAGCCCATTTTATCAACATTTTGATGTTTGAGAACCTGTATAGGGTTAACAAAGGCTTACAGGAATATTTTGTACATGCAACTTGTAATGTCACACTAAGATCTGAGAATGGCCATTTTTTCTTGAAAATCTACGGGATGTTTTTAAAAGAAATCCTCAGATAACACAAATTTTTAAACTTTTGAGGGGTATCTCTCTGTAACCAGCTCTAAAGGGTTAATGCTTGGTTTTGTTAATATCTTCATTACTTACAAAAATGATCGACTTTGAATTCCATTTCCAATGAAGAAGGTTATGTTTATCTCGTAGGTACACATTTGGTGTTATGGTTGCCCAAACACAGCCCATTTTCTACAAATGTCTATGCCTGGCAGCCTCTGGAAGGTTAACAAATGTTTACCAAAACATTTTGTTCATGCTTGTAATGTCACTCGAAGACCTGCGAATGGTCAATTGTTCTTGAAATTTTTTTTGAGAAATCTACAGAAAACTGGAATTTTAAGCTTTTAAGGGGTATATCTCCTTAACCAGTCAAAAATGGGTTAAGACCTCGATTTTTGAATACATTTACTACTTACAAAAAATGTTTCTCTGTCAGTTTTGCGTCCGGTAAAAGAAGTTACGTTTCTCTGTTGCATTTCCTTTTGATGTTGTTGTTGTTCAAAAACAGACTATTTTGTCAAAAGTTTGACATTTAGCAGCCCATGGAGGGTTAACAAATACTTACCGGAATAATTTATCCAATCAACTGGTAATGTGACACTATGACCTATCAATGGCCATTTTCTCTTGAAAACGCTACCAGATGTTTGTAAAGAAATCCAGGGAAAACATAAATTTTGAAGCCTTTGATGAGTATCACTATTAACAACCACAAAAAGGTTTAACGATTGGTTTTTTGAATACCCTTATAAAAAGTTATTACTTACAAAAAATGGTCCTCGGTGAATTCCACTTCCAACAAAGGAGATTATGTGTATTTCTCAGGTACACGTTGGGTGCTGTGTGTGTCTGAAAACAGCCCATTTCAACAAAATTACGATGCTTGGCAGCCTGTAGAGGGTTAATAAACGTTCACCGGAATATTTTGTCCATGCAACTTATAATGTCACACAAAGACCTGCGAGTAGTCAATTTTTCTTGAGAACCTACAGGATGTATTTAAAGAAATCCACAGAAAATGGGAATTTTAAGATTTTAAGGGGGCTCTCTCTTTAACCTCCCCAAAATGGGTTAAGACTTCGACTTTTGAATACCCTTACTACTTACAAAAATGTTTCCATATATATTGTGCGCTCGATAAAAGAAGGCACTTCTCTTTGTGGCGTACCCATTGGGTGCTGTTGGCGTCCAAAAACAGTCCATTTTATCACAATTTTGACTTTTAGCAGCCCGTGGAGGGTTAACAAATGCTCACCGCAGTATTTTGTCCACGCAACATCTATTATCACACCACGGCCTGGGAGTGACAAATTTTTCTTGAAAATCTACAAGACTCATTTAGAGAAATCCACGGAAAACACGATTTTTTTAGCGTTATGGGGGTATTGCTGTTTAACCAGCTCAAAATGGGTTAACGCTTGGTTTTCTGAACACCCTTATTACTGACAAAAAAGATCCTCGGTGAATTCCACTCCCAATAAAGGAAGTTATGTTTATCTCTCGTGTATTGTTTGGGTGCAGTGGGGGCCTGAAACCGTCCTATTTCATCAAAATTTCGATGTTTTGCAGCCTGTGGAGGGTTACCATATGCATCGCCTGATATGTCGTGTGTATCAAAGGGCGTGTCACAGAGAGGTCTCGCAATGACGAATGTATAAAAAAAATCTACAAGACGTGTTTCAAGAAAGTGCCGATAAACCCCAATTTCGGCAGTTTTTTGCCAATACTGACGAAATAAGGGTTAAATTGAAAATTCCGCTTCAGTACGTTTTTAGATTTTGTGCCCCTCTATGCGTGTGCAAAATTTGGTGAAAATCGGTTCGAAAATGGCTTCTGAATCGTACGGACAAAATGTGTGGAAAAAAAACCCCCAAAAAACAAAAAAAACTAGACTCTATGATTCTGGAGAATCATGGCTTTTCCCGATGAGATTCCATGATTTTTCATGACCCCACAATGTCTGATGAATTGTTTTTAACTGTCTCACTGAAGTCCCTTCATTGATGTTATGAGAAAGGTGAAGATAGCAATCTCAAATGACAGAGTTTGATAAAAAATTGTTTAGGTAAAAACCATCATTAACGGTGGAGGGTTTAATGTCCATATCGTCGTGCAACAAGTCAATGACCGACAAAAGGAGTTATGTTTGTTTGACACATACCCACTGAGTGCTGTGTCAATTTAAAAATGGTTCATTTTATCTCAAATGTTTCCCAAATATTGATGTCTGGCAGCTTGTAGAGGGTTAACAAGTGCTAACAGGAATATTTATTCATGCAACTTGTAATGTCACACCAAGAACTGTGAATGGCCATTTTTTTCTTTAAAATCTACAAGATGTTTTCAGAGAAATCCAGGGAGAACATGAATTTTAAGCTTTTGATGGGTATATTTGTTTATCCAGCCCAAAACGGGTTAAGTGTTGTTTTTTGAATACTCTTATTACTTCCAAAAATAATTCTCAGTGAATTCTACTTCCACTTATTTTGATCCCTCCTCCCAACTTTGGGTGCTGTGGGTACGCAAATGCAGCCCATTTTATCAACATTTTGATGTTTGAGAACCTGCATAGGGTTAACAAATGCTTACAGAAATATTTTGTGCATGCAACTTGTAATGTCACACTAAGATCTGAGAATGGCCATTTTTTCTTGAAAATCTATGGGATGTTTTTAAAAGAAATCCTCAGATAACACAAATTTTTAAACTTTTGAGGGGTATCTCTCTGTAAACAGCTCTAAAGGGTTAATGATTGGTTTTGTTAATACCTTCATTACTTACAAAAATGATCGACTGTGAATTCCATTTCCAATGAAGGAGGTTATGTTTATCTCGTAGATACACATTTGGTGTTATGGTTGCCCAAGCACAGCCCATTTTCTCCAAATGTCTATGCCTGGCACACTCTGGAGGGTTAACAAATGTTTACCAAAACATTTTGTTCATGCTTGTAATGTCACTCGAAGACCTGCGAATGGTCAATTGTTCTTGTAATTTTTTTTCAGAAATCTACAGAAAACTGGAATTTTAAGCTTTTAAGGGGTATATCTCCTTAACCAGTCAAAAATGGGTTAAGACCTCGATTTTTGAATACATTTACTACTTACAAAAATGTTTCCCTGTCAGTTTTGCGTCTGGTAAAAGAAGTTACGTTTCTCTGTTGCGTTTCCTTTTGATGTTGTTGTTGTTCAAAAACAGACTATTTTTTCAAAATTTTGACATTTAGCAGCCCATGGAGGGTTAACAAATACTTACCGGAATAATTTCTCCAATCAACTGGTAATGTGACACTATGACCTATCAATGGCCATTTTCTCTTGAAAACGCTACCAGATGTTTGTAAAGAAATCCAGGGAAAATATAAATTTTGAAGCCTTTGATGGGTATCACTATTAACAACCACAAAAAGGGGTTAACGATTGGCTTTTTGAATACCCTTATTACTTACAAAAAATGGTCCTCGGTGAATTCCACTTCCAACAAAGGAGATTATGTGTATTTCTCAGGTACACGTTGGGTGCTGTGCGTGTCTGAAAACAGCCCATTTCAACAAAATTACGATGCTTGGCAGTCTGCAGAGGGTTAATAAACGCTCACCGGAATATTCTGTCCATGCAACTTATAATGTCACACAAAGACCTGCGAGTAGTCAATTTTTCTTGAGAACCTACAGGATGTATTTAGAGAAATCCACAGAAAATGGGAATTTTAAGATTTTAAGGGGTCTCTCTCTTTAACCTCCCCAAAATGGGTTAAGACTTCGACTTTTGAATACCCTTACTACTTACAAAAAGTTTCCATATATATTGTGCGCTCGATAAAAGAAGGCACTTCTCTTTGTGGCGCACCCATTGGGTGCTGTTGGCGTCCAAAAAGAGTCCATTTTATCACAATTTTGACTTTTAGCAGCCCGTGGAGGGATAACAAATGGTCACCGAAGTATTTTGTCCATGCAGCTTCTATTGTCACATCAAGGCCTGGGAGTGACAATTTTTTCATGAAAATCTACAAGACTCGTTTAGAGAAATCCACGGAAAACCTGAATTTTTTAGCTTTTTGGGGGTATTGTTGTTTAACCAGCCCAAAACGGGTTAATGCTTGGTTTTTTGAACACCCTTATTACTGACAAAAATGATCCTCCGTGAATTCCACTTCAAATAAAGGAAGTTATGTTTATCTCTCTTGTATCGTTTGGGTGCTCTGTGGGCCTGAATCCGGCCCATTTCATCAAAATTTCGATGTTTGGCAGCCTGTGCAGGGTTACCATATGCATCGCCTGATATGTCATGTGTATCAAAGGTCGTGGCACAGACAGGTCTATCAATGATGAAGGTTTAAAAAAAATCTACAAGACGTGTTTCGAGAAAGTGCCGATAAACCCCAATTTTGACAGTTTTTTGCCAATTCTGACGAAATAAGGCTTAAATCGAAAATTCCGCTTCGGTACATTTTTAGATTTTGTGCCCCTCTACGCGTGTGCAAAATTTTGTGAAAATCGGTCCGAAAATGGCTTCGGAATCGTGCAGACAAAATGTGTGGAAAAAAAAAACAAAAAAAAACTAGACTTTATGATTCTGGAGAATCATGGCTTTTCCCGATTAGATTCCACGATTTTTCTTGACCCCACAGTGTCTGATGAATTGTTTTTAACTGTCTCACTAAAGTTCCTTCATTGATGTTATGAGAAAGGTGAGTATAGTAGTCTCAAATAACTCGGTTTGTGATTGATAAAAAAATGTTTAGGTAGAACCCATCATTAATGGTAGAATGGGTTAATATCAATATCAATGTTTCCCTATCAGTTTTGCGTCCGGTAAAAGAAGTTACGTTTCTCTGTGGCATTTCCATTTGATGTTGTTGGTGTCCAAAAACAGACTATTTCCTCAATTTTTTTACATTTAGCAGCCCATGAAGGGTTAACAAATGCCTACCAGAATAATTGATCCATACAACTGGTCATATGACACCAAGACCTATCAACGGCCATTTTCTCTTGAAAACCCCACAAAATGTTTGTAGAAATCCAGGGAAAACGATTTTTTAAGCTTTTGATGGGTATCCCTGTTAACCTCCCCAACAGGGGTTAACGCTTGGCTTTTTGAATACCTTTATTACTTACAAAAATGGTCCTCTGTGAATTCCACTTCAAACAAAGGAGATTATGTTTATCTCTCTTCTATACATTAGGTGCTGTGCGTGTCTGAAAACAGTCCCATGTTAACAACATTACGATGCTTGGTAGCTTCTAGATGGTTAAAAAACGCTCACCGGAGTATTTTGTCCATGCAACTTGTAATGTCACATAAAGACCTACGAATAGTCAATTTGTCTTGAAACCCTACAAGTTACCATTAGGGAAATTCACAGAAAATGGGAATTTAAAGTTTTCAAGGGATATCTCTCTTTAGCCTGCCCAAAATGGGCTAAGACGTCGACTTTTGAATACCCTTACTACATACAAAAATGTTTCCATATAAATTGTACGCGCGATAAAAGAAGGCACTTTTCTTTGTGGTGTACCCTTTGGGTGCTGTTGGTGTGCAAAAACAGCCCATTTTATCGCAATTTTGACCTTCAGCAGCCGGGGAGGGTTAACTAATGCTGACCGGAATATTTCGTTCATGCGACTTGTAATGTCACACCAAGACCTGCAAATAGCCGATTTTTCTTGAAAACCTACAAGATGTTGTTAGAGAAATCCACAGAAAAAGGGGATTTTAAGATTTTAATGGGTATCGCTCTTTAACCAGCCCAAAATGGGTTAAGACGTCAAATTTTGAATTCCCTTACCACTTTCAAAAATATTTTCCGATCAATTTTGCGTCCGATAAATGAAGGCCCCTTTCTCTGTGGTATATCGTTTGGGTGCTGTTGGTGTCTAAAAACAGCCTATTTTATCACAATTTTTACGTTTAGCATTCGGGGAGGGTTAACTAATGCTGACCGGAATATTTTATCCATGCAACTTGTAATGTCACATCAACACCTGCGAGTGACCAATTTTTCGTGAAAATCTACAAGACTCGTTTAGAGAAATCCACGGAAAACATGAAGTTTTGAGCTTTTTTGGGGTATTGCTGTTTAACCAGCCCAAAACGGGTTAACACTTTGTTTTCTGAACACCCTTATTACTTACAAAAATGATCCTCGGTGAATTCCACTTCCAATAAAGGAAGTTATGTTTACCTCTCGGGTATCGTTTGGGTGCTGTGGGGGTCTGAAACCGGCCCATTTCATCAAAATTTCGACGTTTGGCAGCCTGTGGAGGGTTACCATATGCATCGCCTAATATGTCGTGTGTATCAAAGGTTGTGTCATAGGCAGGTCTAGTAATTATGAATATTTTAAAAAAATCCTAAAGACGTGTTTCGAGAAAGTGCCGATAAACCCAAATTTTGGCAGTTTTTTGCCAATTGTGGCGAAACAAGGGTTAAATCGAAAATTCCGCTTCGGTACATTTTTAGATTTTTTGCCACTCTATGCGTGTGCCAAATTGTGTGAAAATCGGTTCAAAAATGGCTTCTGAATCGTACGGACAAAAATGTGTGGAAAAAAAAAAACAAAAAAACAAAACAAAACTAGACTTTATGATTCTGGAGAATCATGGCTTTTCCCGATGAGATTCCATGATTCTTCATGACCCCACAGTGTCTGATGAATTGTTTTTAAGTGTCTCACTGAAGTTCCTTCATTGATGTTATGAGAAATGTGAGTATAGTAGTCTCAAATGACTTGGTTCGATCCTAATTAACACCATAATTATGGAAACACTGGAATTACCAGCGTGACTGAAGAGAACAATAGCAGCTCTGGGCATCTCTTGCCCTGTCACCTGGACTGTCCGGGAGACAGGCAAGAGAGTCCATCTGAACTTGGAGTTCGTCATTGAAGAGCACAACACCGCCACACCTTCTTCGGGGAGAGGTAGCACCTTTTGTGAGAGGAACCCCTCTCACACTGGTCCTCACCCGAAGAAGCGTGGACCTGGCCCTGAAAAGAAGAAGAGCAAGAAGAAGAAGAGTCCGTCCACCAAGCGCCGGGATTCCAGACGCCTGGAGGCCTTCCGGAATAGGAAGAAAGAGGTGAGCGAGAGGATGGAGGTCCTGGAGGCAGCTGCCAGTTCCCATCCTAGTCCCACTAGTACACCCAACCAACTGCCAGCTCCTGAGCCGGTACTGTTGGATGAGGAACGTCTGGTGGAGACTGAGGAGGAACCGGAGGTTGCCTTTTCACCACCTTCCACCACTCACTCCTCATTTCCTTCTCTACCGGACAGCCCGGGTGTGTCAATCTCAACAACACAGCCACCTAAGTCTGCAGTCACCGCCGAAGAATTAAGGAGAATAATATAGATGGGAAGGCGAGCAGTTGAGATGGGAAACCGAATCGCCTCCGAAACCCACGAGTTCAAGGAACAATCCAAGGCAGATCTCAAAAAGAAATTAGACGCAATCCATTCACCAAACTCAACACTAAACTCAACATCGTCGACTTCCACATCACTATCTCAACAAACTCCAAAGAAAAAGAGCCGGAAGAAGCCTAGATGGGGTTAAGCCACCTCCCTCCTTCCTTTTCCTCCTCCACCGCGCCTTGACGTCCTACAACAACAACAACAAACAGCTAACGAGGGTCGAAAGGGGCTTGTCCTCCAAATCGTCCCTGCGCGCCTTCGGCGCGTCAAACCATTTCGTTCGTCTCAAATGACTCAGTTGATAAGAAAATTGTTTAGGTAAAAAACATCATTACGGTGGAGTGGGTTAATATCAATATCGTCGTCCGACAAGTTAATGACCCACAAAAGGAGTTATGTTTGTTTCACACATACCCACTGAGTGCTGTGTCTATTTGAAAATGGTCCATTTTATCTCAAATGCATCCAAAATATTGATGTCTGGCAATTTGTAGAGGGTTAACAAGTACTAACAGGAATATTTTTCCATGCAACTTGTAATGTCACACTAAGAACTGCAAATGGCCATTTTTTCTTTAAAATCTTCCAAGATGTTTTCAGAGAAATCCCTGCGCATATGCCCTTTTCCAATTCAACGTGACGAAATGCGACATTCATGTCGCTCTTCATGGAAAGTGATGCCACAACTATTCACGAACAAGGAGTGAAAATTTCATGGAAATCTGCCTAGAATTGGTTGAGATATGGTGTTTTGGAGAGAGGAGGTAATTGTTTGAATTTGGTCCTTCCTTTTCAAGCCAGTTCGAAAAAAGACGTCGGGAATGGGCGCAGAATCCTTCAGTGCCTCCTCGCTGGAGTAAGTCCACTTAAATGTTACAATTGTGTGTGACTGGTGGAGAGTTGACTGTAAATGGAAGTTGCTTCTTTAAGACAGCCACCAGGGACCCCAACACTATCAGAAGTTTAAAGTCAAGAGAAATTGGTGGTGATTGGGTTTCTGGCAGGCAGGAAAAGATTGACGAAGATTTGCATATTGGACATTAAAATAGCTCTTCAGACATACACGAACGGTGTTCAGACCGCTGGAGGCAGCGACTTGAAATTTTCAGAACTTGTTCTACGAACCCTGGCCGACATTTTGGGATCTGTTTGGAGTGTCCGGACCGCGTGGAAAACACCACGCATCGCTTGGAATGTGAGAGTACTATTCGTCCCGATTCTATCAGTTTCCAATGGACACCGGCAGTGTTGTAGACGACTGTAGAGCTGCGATTGAGCATAACGTCCCAGGTTTCGGTGCCACATTGCCTAACCAGCCCCAAAAGAGCGGCGGGGGAGGGGTATCCTGACACTATCTTTAAACCTTAGATAATCGTCAGAAGTTGAAGTGAAAAGAAATCGGCGGTGAGTAGGTTTTTTGGCGGGTAACGATTAACGAAAATTTGCCAATTAGACATTAAAATTGCACTTCTCACACACATGAAGCGTGTCTAGACCGCTGAAGGCAGCGACATCTAATTTTCAGAACTTGTTCTACGCACCCTGGCCGACATTTTGGAATCTGTTGCGAGTGTCGAGGCCGCGTGAAGAACACCACGCATCGAGTGGAAAGTGAGAGTACTATTCGTCCCGACTCTATCAGTTTGGAATGGACTTGAGGACTGTTGTAAACTACTGTAGAGCAGCGATTGAGCATGAAGTCGGAGTTTTTTGTGCCAAATTGCCTAACCGGCTCCAAGGTATGATTTTTCGTCTGTACATCGCCCAGATCGACTGTTGTTTATACCGTTACTATACGTTGAAGTAGCCTTTTTCATTTTCGCCACTTTCGCCCCAGATTTGAGAGTACCTTCCTTCAACCCCATTTTATAGCAAAATCTAGCCATGCGCCCAACAACGCCCTCTCCCCGTCGGCCCGAGTGCTTCTAAAAATAGAAAGGTCAATGAGTAGGGGCCCGTTAGCAAACAAACGGGTGCAGGGCAGGTGTACTTGGTGAAAAAACAGTTGTGTGAACATCCCCAGAAGTGAAAACCTATGCTCAGTGGCTGTAATCAAGATGTTAATTTAGACTCCCATTACGGCCAAGATACTACAGAATGCAAATGGGTGGGTGGCGGGCATCATCACTGGATCTAATGTTGTATTTCATGTTTTCTTTATATTCTATTTATTTTTTTGATCTCTCTCTCTCTCTCTCTCTCTCCCTCTCTCTCTCTCTCTCTCTCTCTCAGTTTAATTTGTGTTTGTCTATGTTTATAATATTTAGATTTTGCTAGATTATGTTATTTATGGAATACGTTCTGCCATATTGTAAATTATTAGTCACCGTACAGGAACGGAGGGGCTTCTAAGTGGTAAGCACTTGTCCTCCAATCCTGATTTGCATTGTCAAATGGCAAATAAAATATGTTTAATCTAATCTAACAGTAGGTGTGTGTGTGTGGGGGGGGGGGGGGGGGGGCATGTGTCCTACGTAAACAATCAGCAGGGGCAGATGTCCTAGGTAAAATAAAAAATAAACAGCATGGGGGGGGGGGGGGATGTCCCCGCTAATTAATTTTAATAGCAGGCAGTTGTTCATGGGGCAGGTGTCCTATCCCACTGGTACTTGGCCTTGATGGAAATAACATTTCAACAACAAACAACGGGAAACTTATTTGCAATAAAGCTGCAAATATAAACTTGATTTTAGGACCATTCCATGGACATTTTAAAGCCTACTGCGATATCAGCGTTTCTTACAAGGACACAACGTGAGTCGTCCCGGACGGGGATCGAACTCGGGACCTCTAGCATAGAAGTACAACAGTCTACCACTGAGCCACCACGCTCCCTTGAATACCCTTAATACTATCATACATTATCCCTCAGGAATTCTAAGTCTGATAAAAGAGGTCATGTTTATCTACCGATTTTGCTGCCCGAAAACAGCCGATTTTATTAAAATTTTGACGTTTAGCAGCCTGTAGAGGGATTAACAAACGACTAGCGGAATATTCTATCTATGCAATTTGTAAGACCTGCCAATGTCAAATTGTTCTTGAAAATCCCCAACAAGCAGTTAGCGAAATCCACGGAAAATGTAAATTTTAAGCGTTTAAGGGGCATCTCTCCTTATCCAGTTCAAAATGGGTTAAGTTTCATTCTTTTAAATACCCTTACTACTTACAAACCTTAAACACCAATTAGATTCCATGATTTTTTCTTGACCCCCACAGTGTCTGATGAATTGTTTTTAACTGTCTCACTAAAGTTCCTTCATTGATGTTATGAGAAAGGTGAGTATAGTAGTCTCAAATGATTCGGTTTGGTTTTGATAAAAAAAATGTTTAGGTAAAACCCATCATTAATGGTAGAATGGGTTAATATCAATATCAATGTTTCCCTATCAGTTTTGCGTCCGGTAAAAGAAGTTACGTTTCTCTGTGGCATTTCCGTTTGATGTTCTTGGTGTCCAAAAACAGACTATTTCCTCAATTTTTTTTACATTTAGCAGCCCATGAAGGGTTAACAAATGCCTACCAGAATAATTGATTCATGCAACTGGTCATATGACACCAAGACCTATCAACGGCCATTTTCTCTTGAAAACTCCCCAAAATGTTTGTAAAGAAATCCAGGGAAAACGATTTTTTAAGCTTTTGATGAGTATCCCTGTTAACCTCCCCAACAGGGGTTAACGCTTGGGTTTTTGAATACCTTTATTACTTACAAAAATGGTCCTCTGTGAATTCCACTTCAAACAAAGGAGATTATGTTTATCTCTCATGTATACATTAGGTGATGTGCGTGTCTGAAAACAGTCCCATGTTAACAACATTACGATGCTTGGCAGTTTGTAGATGGTTAAAAAACGCTCACCGGAGTATTTTGTCCATGCAACTTTTAATGTCACATAAAGACCTACGAATAGTCAATTTGTCTTGAAACCCTACAAGTTACCGCTAGGGAAATTCACAGAAAATGGGAATTTAAAGCTTTCAAGGGATATCTCTCTTTAGCCTGCCCAAAATGGGTTAAGACGTCGACTTTTGAATACCCTTACTACTTACAAAAATGTTTCCATATAAATTGTATGCGGGATAAAAAAGGCACTTTTCTTTGTGGTGTACCCTTTGGGTGCTGTTGGTGTGCAAAAACAGCCCATTTTATCGCAGTTTTGACCTTCAGCAGCCCGGGGAGGGTTAACTAATGCTGACCGGAATATTTTGTTCATGCGACTTGTAATGTCACACCAAGACCTGCAAATAGCCGATTTTTCTTGAAAACCTACAAGATGTTGTTAGAGAAATCCACAGAAAACGGGTATTTTAAGATTTTAACGGGTATGTCTCTTTAACCATCCCAGAATGGGTTAAGACGTCAAATTTTGAATACCCTTACCACTTTCAAAAATATTTTCCGATCAATTTTGCGTCCGATAAATGAAGGCCCCTTTCTCTGTGGTATATCGTTTGGGTGCTGTTGGTGTCTAAAAACATCCCATTTTATCACAATTTTTACGTTTAGCAGCTCGGGGAGGGTTAACTAATGCTGACCGGAATATTTTATCCATGCAACTTGTAATGTCACACCAAGACCTGAGAGTGACCAATTTTTCTTCAAAATCTACAAGACTCGTTTAGAGAAATACACGGAAAACATGAAGTTTTGAGCTTTTTGGGGGTATTGCTGTTTAACCAGCCCAAAACGGGTTAACACTTGGTTTTCTGAACACCCTTATTACTTACAAAAATGATCTTCGGTAAATTCCACTTCCAATAAAGGAAGTTATGTTTACCTCTCGGGTATCGTTTGGGTGTTGTGGGGGTCTGAAAAGGGCCCATTTCATCAAAATTTCGATGTTTGGCAGCCTGTGGAGGGTTACCATATGCATCGCCAAATATGTCGTGTGTATCAAAGGTTGTGTCATAGGCAGGTCTAGTAATGATGGATGTTTAAAAAAAATCCTAAAGACGTGTTTCGAGAAAGTGCCGATAAACCCCAATTTTGGCAGTTTTTTGCCAATTCTGGCAAAATAAGGGTTAAATCGAAAATTCCGCTTCGGTACATTTTTAGATTTTTTGCCACTCTATGCGTGTGCCAAATTGTGTGAAAATCGGTTCGAAAATGGCTTCTGAATCGTACGGACAAAAATGTGTGGAAAAAAAAAAAAAAAAAAAAAAAACCAAAAAAAAAACTAGACTTTATGATTCTGGAGAATCATGGCTTTTCCCGATTAGATTCCATAATTTTTCTTGACCCCACAGTGTCTGATGAATTGTTTTTAACTGTCTCACTAAAGTTCCTTCATTGATGTTATGAGAAAGGTGAGTATAGTAGTCTCAAATGACTCGGTTTGGGTTTGATAAAAAAATGTTTAGGTAAAACCCATCATTAATGGTAGAATGGGTTAATATCAATATCAATGTTTCCCTATCAGTTTTGCGTCCGGTAAAAGAAGTTACGTTTCTCTGTGGCATTTCCATTTGATGTTGTTGGTGTCCAAAAACAGACTATTTCCTCAATTTTTTTTACATTTAGCAGCCCATGAAGGGTTAACAAATGCCTACCAGATGATCCATGCAACTGGTCATATGACACCAAGACCTATCAACGGCCATTTTCTCTTGAAAACCCCACAAAATGTTTGTAGAAATCCAGGGAAAACGATTTTTTAAGCTTTTGATGGGTATCCCTGTTAACCTCCCCAACAGGGGTTAACGCTTGGCTTTTTGAATATCTTTATTACTTACAAAAATGGTCCTCTGTGAATTCCATTTCGAACAAAGGAGATTATGTTTATCTCTCATGTATACATTAGGTGCTGTGCGTGTCTGAAAACAGTCCCATGTTAACAACATTACGATGCTTGGCAGCTTGTAGATGCTTAAAAAACGCTCACCGGAGTATTTTGTCCATGCAACTTGTAATGTCACATAAAGACCTACGAATAGTCAATTTGTCTTCAAACCCTACAAGTTACCATTAGGGAAATTCACAGAGAATGGGAATTTAAAGCTTTCAAGGGGTATCTCTCTTTAGCCTGTCCAAAATGGGTTAAGACGTCGACTTTTGAATACCCTTACTACTTACAAAAATGTTTCTGTATAAATTGTACGCGCGATAAAAGAAGGCACTTTTCTTTGTGGTGTACCCTTTGGGTGCTGTTGGTGTGCAAAAACAGCCCATTTTATCGCAATTTTGACCTTCAGCAGCCCGGGGAGGGTTAACTAATGGTGACTGGAATATTTTGTTCATGCAACTTGTAATGTCACACCAAGACCTGCAAATAGCCGATTTTTTGGGAAAACCTACAAGATGTTGTTAGAGAAATCCACAGAAAATGGGTATTTTAAGATTTTAATGGGTATCTCTCTTTAACCAGGCTAAAATGGGTTAAGACATCAAATTTTGAATACCCTTACCACTCTCAAAAATATTTTCCGATCAATTTTGCGTCCGATAAATGAAGGCTCCTTTCTCTGTGGTATATCGTTTGGGTGCTGTTGGTGTCTAAAAACAGCCCATTTTATCACAATTTTTACGTTTAGCAGCTCGGGGAGGGTTAACTAATGCTGACCGGAATATTTTATCCATGCAACTTGTAATGTCACACCAAGACCTGAGAGTGACCAATTTTTCTTGAAAATCTACAAGACTCGTTCAGAGAAATCCACGGAAAACATGAAGTTTGGAGCTTTTTGGGGGTATTGCTGTTTAACCAGCCCAAAACGGGTTAACACTTGGTTTTCTGAACACCCTTATTACTTACAAAAATGATCCTCGGTGAATTCCACTTCCAATAAAGGAAGTTATGTTTACCTCTCGGGTATCGTTTGGGTGCTGTGGGGGGTCTGAACCTGGCCCATTTCATCAAAATTTCGTTGTTTGGCAGCCTGTGGAGGGTTACCATATGCATCGCCTAATATGTCGTGTGTATCAAAGGTTGTGCCATAGGCAGGTCTAGTAATTATGAATATTTAAAAAAAATCCTAAAGACGTGTTTCGAGAAAGTGCCGATAAACCCCAATTTTGGCTGTTTTTTGCCAATTCTGGCAAAATAAGGGTTAAATCAAAAATTCCGCTTTGGTACATTTTTAGATTTTTTGCCACTCTATGCGTGTGCCAAATTGTGTGAAAATCGGTTCGAAAATGGCTTCTGAATCGTACGGACAAAAATGTGTGGAAAAAAAAAAAAAAAAAAAAAAACCCAAAAAACTAGACTTTATGATTCTGGAGAATCATGGCTTTTCCTGATGAGATTCCATGATTCTTCATGACGCCACAGTGTCTGATGAATTGTTTTTAACTGTCTCACTGAAGTTCCTCCATTGATTTTAAGAGAAAGGTGAATATAGTAGTCTCAGTTTGATAAAACATTGTTTACGTAAAAACCATCATTAACGGTGGAGGGGTTAATATCAATATTGTCGTCCTACGAGTCAATGTCCGACAAAGAGAGTTATGTTTGTTTGACACATACCCACTGAGTGCTGTGTCTGTTTGAAAATGGTCCATTTTATCTCAAATGTATCAAAAATATTGATGTCTGGTCCTCTATCAATTATCTCCTATTAGACCACAGTTGTTATGCATTATTATGTCATTTTTTCACACCTTGTAGAGCTCACCTATCACATGTCTGTTAATAGCAGAAGTAAATTTCTCTCCAATTGGTTTTTCCCCGTAGGATTAGTTTTATTTATTACAATGAAGATATCCATACATACAATGACAAACATGAAGTTATTACATTCATAAATAGGAAGTGTTGTTTGTACATATGTGTAGATAAAATATACCCTGGGACGGAGAAGGGGAGTATAGCCGTCTTACAAACTAGTATATATCTAGCCCCACTGCCGGGGAAATCTTGGCGCCATGCACCACTGCATTTGATAACCGCCTTACAGAGTAGTAAATATACCTGCCCCCCTTCCCATGTTGGGGACCCCCACCTTTTATTGTAAGGTTCCTTAGGCACAACATAGCGTCAATAAGATGGATATATACTGCCACGTCGCCACCCTGGGGCGGAGGAGGGGCAGCGTATAGCCGTTTTACAGACTAGTATATACCTGGACCCACTGTCGGGGAAATGCTATAGTGTCAACACTATTTGATATTATAAGTAACTGATCCCATTGCAGCTAACGTTATTTACTGCTTTCTTATCATGCAGTGGCGGGGCGTGGTGGCATTGTGGTAGCCGGTTCTCGTCAGATCACCGAAGTAAAGCAACGTTGAGCCTGGTTTATCATTGGATGGGTGGCCGTCTGAGCGATCAATTCGGACTCCCATGCTGTGTCCTTGGGCAAGGCACTTAACTCTGATTGTCCATAGGGGGCATGATGCCGCCATGTACTAAGGCGTACTGCACGTCGACAGTACGCATGTCTTCAACCAATCTAACCCTGCCTGTGCTGCAGTTCGCAGTTACGATGTTGGGAAGCTGGCAGCTGCTCGTCGTTGCTCGGTGGTTCTCTCCAGGTACTGTGGCTTCCTCCACCCGTAAAACTGTCACGGTCATGATTCGCCATTGTGCATAAGTATATGCCCTTAAACACCAATAAATAAATAATAAATGATACCATGCAGGGCAGTGTGGAATACGAGGGGAGGCGTACCTTTCAATGTGTGTTTGGTTGGAGAAAGAGGCAGGGAGGATGTGGTAACCTTGGTAATTTTGTTTGGATAAATCGACCGCTGGCGTGGGACACCGTGGAATTGACCGATGAAGCGGGACACAGTGAGAGTTGAACTTATGGGCAGTTATTCTTGAAAATAAATAACTATACACTTACTTTTGAGTTCATACAAGGTGAGTATAGTAGTCTCAAATGCGAATGGCCAATATTTGTCTTGAAAACCTACGAGAGGCTTTTAGAGAAATCCTCGGAAAATACGAATTTTTAACCTTTTGAGGGGTATCGCTCTGTAACCAGCCCTAAACAGATTAATGCTTGGTTTTATGAATACCTTCATTACTTACAAAAATGATCCTCAGTGAATTTCACTTCCAATGAGGAAGGTTATGTTTATCACGCAGGTACACATTGGGTGTTATGGGTGCCCCAAAACAGCCCATTTTCTCAAAATGTCTATACTTTGCAGGCTCTGGAGGGTTAATAATTGCTTACCGGAATATTTTGTCCATGCAACTTGTAATGTTACTCAAAGACCTGCAAATGGTCAATTTTTCTTGAAAACGTGCTAGATTTTTTTGAGAAATCCACAGAAAACAGGAATTTTAAGCTTTTGAGGGGTATATCTCCTTAACTAGTCAACAATGGGTTAAGACCTCGATTTTTGAATATCCTTACTACTTACAAAAATGTTTCTCTATCAGGTTTGCGTCCAGTAAAAGAAGTTACGTTTCTCTGTGGCATTTCCATTTGATGTTGTCAGTGTCCAAAAACAGACTATTTCTTCAAATTTTTTGACATTTAGCAGCCCATGGAGGGTTAACAAATACCTACCAGAATAATGTATGCAACTGGTAATGTGATACCAAGACCTATCAACGGCCATTTTCTCTTGAAACCCTACAAGATGTTTAAAGAAATCCAGGGAAAGCGATTTTTAAGCTTTCGATGGGTATCCCTGTTAACCTCCACAACAGGGGTTAACGCTTGTTTTTTTGAATACCCTTATTACTTACAAAAATGGTCCTCTGTGAATTCCACTTCCAACAAAGGTGATTATGTTTATCTCTCGTGTATACTTTGGGTGCTGTGCGTGTCCGAAAACAGCCCATGTCAACAAAATTACGATGCTTGGCAGCTTGTAGAAGGTTAATAAACGCTCACCAGAGTATTTTGTCCCTGCAACTTGTAATGTCACATAAAGACCTACGAATAGTCAATTTTTCTTGAACCCGTACAAGTTACTGTTAGGGAAATTCACAGAAAATGGGAATTTAAAGCTTTTAAGGGATATCTCTCTTAGCCTACCCAAAATGGGTTAAGACTTCGACTTTTGAATACCCTTACTACTTACAAAAATGTTTCTGTATAAATTGTACACTCGATAAAAGGAGGCGCTTTTCTTTGTGGTGTACCCATTGGGTGCTGTTGGTGTCCAAAAACAGCCCATTTTATCACAATTTTGATGTTGGGGAGTCCTGGGAGGGTTAACTAATGCTGAACGGAATATTTTGTCCATGCAACTTGTAATGTGGCACCAAGACCTGCGAATAGCCGATTTTTTCTTGAAAACCTACAAGATGTTTTTAGAGAAATCCACAGAAAATGGGTATTTTAAGATTTTAATGGGTATCTCTCTTTAACCAGCCCAAAATGGGTTAAGACGTCGAATCTTGAATACCCTTACCACTTTCAAAAATATTTTCCGATCAATTTTGCGTCCGATAAATGAAGGCCACTTTCTCTGTGGTATACCGTTTGGGTGCTGTTGGCGTCCAAAAACAGCCCATTTTATCTCAATTTGGACATTTAGCAGCCCGTGGAGGGTTAACAAATGCTCACCGCAGTATTTTGTCCATGCAACTTCTATTGTCACATCAAGGCTTGGGAGTGACAATTTTTTCTTGAAAATCTACAAGACTCGTTTAGAGAAATCCACGGAAAACCTGAATTTTTTAGCTTTATGGGGGTATTGCTGTTTAACCAGCCCAAAACGGGTTAACGCTTGGTTTTTTGAACACCCTTATTACTTACAAAAATGATCCTCGGTGAATTTCACTTCCAATAAATGAAGTTATGTTTATCTCTCGTGTATTGTTTGGGTTCTCTGGGGGCCTAAAACCGGCCCATTTCATCAAAATTTCGATGTTTGGCAGCCTGTGGAGGGTTACCATATGCATCGCCAGATATGTCATGTGTATCAAAGGTCGTGGCACAGGCTGGTCTATCAATGATGAAGGTTTAAAAAAAATCTACAAGACCTGTTTCGAGAAAGTGCCGATAAACCCCAATTTTGACAGTTTTTTGCCAATTCTGACGAAATAAGGGTTAAATCGAAAATTCCGCTTCGGTACATTTTTAGATTTTGTGCCCCTCTATGCGTGTGCAAAATTTCGTGAAAATCGGTTCGAAAATGGCTTCTGAATCGTACGGACAAAATGTGTGGAAAAAAAAAAAAAAAAACCCCCCCCCCCAAAAAAAAAAAAAATAATAATCCGTAGAAAAACAATAGTCTTTTCCAGAGGGAAAAGCCTAAAAAAAAAAAAAAAAAAAAATAATAATCCGTACAAAAACAATAGTCTTTTCCAGAGGGAAAAGCCTAAAAAAAAAAAAAAAAAAATAATAATCCGTAGAAAAACAATCGTCTTTTCCAGAGGGAAAAGCCTAAAAAACTATACTTTATGATTCTGGAGAATCATGGCTTTTCCCGATTAGATTCCATGATTTTTCTTGACCCCACAGTGTCTGATGAATTGTTTTTAACTGTCTCACTAAAGTTCCTTCATTGATGTTATGAAAAAGGTGAGTATAGTAGTCTCAAATGACTCGGTTTGAGTTTGATAAAAAAAATGTTTAGGTAAAACCCATCGTTAATGGTAGAATGGGTTAATATCAATATCAATGTTTCCCTATCAGTTTTGCGTCCGGTAAAAGAAGTTACGTTTCTCTGTGGCATTTCCATTTGATGTTGTTGGTGTCCAAAAACAGACTATTTCCTCATTTTTTTACATTTAGCAGCCCATGAAGGGTTAACAAATGCCCACCAGAATAATTGATCCATGCAACTGGTCATATGACACCAAGACCTATCAACGGCCATTTTCTCTTGAAAACCCCACAAAATGTTTGTAGAAATCCAGGGAAAACGATTTTTTAAGCTTTTGATGGGTATCCCTTTTAACCTCCCCAACATTTTGTCCATGCAGCTTATAATGTCACACAAAGACCTGCGAGTAGTCAATTTTTCTTGAGAACCTACAGGATGTATTTAGAGAAATCCACAGAATATGGGAATTTTAACATTTTAAGGCGTCTCCCTCTTTAACCTCCCCAAAATGGGTTAAGACTTCGACTTTTGAATACACTTACTACTTACAAAAATGTTACCATATATATTGTGCGCTCGATAAAAGAAGGCACTTCTCTTTGTGGCGCACCCATTGGGTGCTGTTGGCGTCCAAAAACAGTCCATTTTATCACAATTTTGACTTTTAGCAGCCCTTGGAGGGTTAACAAATGCTCACCGCAGTATTTTGTCCACGCAACATCTATTGTCACACCACGGCCTGGGAGTGACAAATTTTTCTTGAAAATCTACAAGACTCATTTAGAGAAATCCACGGAAAACATGAATTTTTTAGCTTTATGGAGGTATTGCTGTTTAACCAGCTCAAAATGGGTTAACGCTTGGTTTTCTGAACACCTTTATTACTGACAAAAATGATCCTCCATGAATTCCACTCCCAATAAAGGAAGTTATGTTTATCTCTCGTGTATTGTTTGGTGCAGTGGGGGCCCGAAACCGTCCTATTTCATCAAAATTTCGATGTTTGGCAGCCTGTGGAGGGTTACCATATGCATCGCCCAATTTTGGCAGTTTTTTGCCAATTCTGACGAAATAAGGGTTCAATCGAAAATTCCGCTTTGGTACATTTTAAGATTTTGTGCCCCTCTATGCGTGTGCAAAACTTCGTGAAAATCGGTTCGAAAATGGCTTCTGAATCGTACGGACAAAATAGGTGGAAAAAAAAAAAAAAAAAAAACCCAAAAACTAGACTTTATGATTCTGGAGAATCATGGCTTTTCCCGATGAGATTCCATGATTTGTCATGACCCCACAGTGTATGATGAATTGCTTTTGACTGTCTCACTGAAATTCCTTCATTGATGTCATCGCAGGTACACATTGGGTGCAATGGGTGGCCAAGTACAGCCCATTTTCTCAAAATATCCATTGGGTGCTCTTGGTGTCTGAAAACAATCCATTTTATCAACATTTTGATGTTTAGCAGCTCGTGGAGAGTTAACGAATGCTCAACGGAATATTTTGTCCATGTAACTTGTAATGTCACATGAAGACCCGTGAATGGCCATTTTTTCTTGAAATCTACAAGATGTTTTTAAAGAAATCCAGGGAAAACATGAAATTTTAAGTCTTTGATGGGTACCGCTGTTTAACCAGCCCAAAACGGGTTAAGACCAGCCCTAACTGGGTTAATGCCTGGTCTGATGAATTCCACTTCCAAAGAAGGAGGTTATGTTTATCTCGTAGGTATACATTGCGTGCAATGGGTGTCCAAGAACAGTCCATTTTCTCAAAATTTCTATGCTTTGCAGCCTCTGGAGATTAACTAACGCTTACCGGAATATTTTGTCTATGTAACTTGTAATGTCACTCCAAGACCTGCAAATGGTCAATTTTTCTTGAATACTTACTAGATTTTTTGGAGAAATCCACAGAAAACTGGAATTTTAACCTTTTAAGGGGTACATCTTAACCAGGCGAAAATGGGTTAAGACCTCGATTTCTTGAATACCCTTACTACTTACTAAATTTTTCTCTGTCAGTTTTGCTTCTGGTAAAAGAAGTTATGTATCTCTGTGGCATTCCCATTTGTTGTTGTTGGTGTCCAAAAACAGACTATTTTTTCAAAATGTTGACATTTAGCAGACCATGGAGGGTTAACAAATGCTTACTGGAATATTTTATCCATGCAACCGGTAATGTGACTCCAAGACCTATCAATGGCCATTTTCTGTTGAAAACTTACAAGATGTTTGTAACGAAATCCACGGAAAACATAATTTTTTTTTAGCTTTTGTTGGGTATCGCTAATAACCACCCCAAAAGGGTTTAACGCTTGGGTTTTTGAATACCCCTATTACTTAAAAAAATGGTCCTCAGTGAATTTCACTTCCAACAAAGGAGATTATGTGTAACTCTCGGACATACATTGCGTGCTGTGCGTGTCCGAAAACAGCCCATTTCAACAAAATTATGATGCTTGGCATTCTGTAGAGGGTTAATAAACGCTCAGCAGAATATTTTGTCCATGCCACTTGTAATGTCACACAAAGACTGCAAGTAGTCAATTTTTCTTGAAAACCTATGGAATGTATTTAGAGAAATCCACAGAAAATGGGAATTTTTAGATTTTAAGGGGTTTCTCTCGTTAGCCTGCCCAAAATGGGTTAAGAGTTCGTTTTTTGAATACCCTTACTACTTACAAAAATGCTTCCCTATAGATTGTGCGCTCGATAAAAGAAATCACTTTTCTTTGTGGCGTACCCGTTGGGTGCTGTTGGCGTCCAAAAACAACCCATTTTATCACAATTTTGACTTTTAGCAGGCCGTGGAGGGTTAACAAATGGTCACCGAAGTATTTTGTCCATGCAACTTCTATTGTCACATCAAGGCCTGGGAGTGACAATTTTTTCATGAAAATCTACAAGACTCGTTTAGAGAAATCCACGGAAAACCTGAATTTTTTAGCTTTTTGGGGGTATTGCTGTTTAACCAGCCCAAAACGGGTTAATGCTTGGTTTTTTGAACACCCTTATTACTGTCAAAAATGATTCTCGGTGAATTCCACTTCAAATAAAGGAAGTTATGTTTATCTCTCTTGTATCGTTTGGGTGCTCTGGGGGCCTTAAACCGGCCCATTTCATCAAAATTTCGATGTTTGGCAGCCTGTGGAGGGTTGCCATATGCATCGCCTGATATGTCGTGTGTATCAAAGGTCGTGGCACAGGCAGGTCTATCAATGATGAAGGTTTAAAAAAAATATACAAGACGTGTTTTGTGAAAGTGCCGATAAAACCCAATTTTGACAGTTTTTTGCCAATTCTGACGAAATAAGGGTTAAATCGAAAATTCCGCTTTGGTACATTTTTAGATTTTGTGCCCCTCTACGCGTGTGCAAAATTTTGTGAAAATCGGTCCGAAAATGCCTTCGGAATCGTGCAGACAAAATGTGTGGAAAAAAAAAACAAAAAAAACTAGACTTTATGATTCTGGAGAATCATGGCTTTTCCCGATGAGACTCCATGATTCTTCATGACCCCACAGTGTCTGATGAATTGTTTTTAACTGTCTCACTGAAGTTCCTTCATTGATGTTATGAGAAAGGTGAGTATAGTAGTCTCAAATGACTTGGCTCGATCCTAATTAACACCATAATTATGGAAACACTGGAACTACCAGCGCGACTGAAGAGAACAATAGCAGCTCTGGGTATCTCTTGCCCTGTCACCTGGCCTGTCCGGGAGACAGGCAAGTGAGTCCATCTGAACTTGGAGTTCGTCACTGAAGAGCACAACACCGCCACACCTTCTTCGGGGAGAGGTAGCACCTTTTGTGAGAGGAACCCCTCTCACACTGGTCCTCACCCGAAGAAACCTGGACCTGGCCCTGAAAAGAAGAAGAGCAAGAAGAAGAAGAGTCCGTCCACCAAGCGCCGGGATTCCAGGCGCCTGGAGGCCTTCCGCAATAGGAAGAAAGAGGTGAGCGAAAGGATGGAGGTCCTGGAGGCAGCTGCCAGTTCCCATCGTAGTCCCACTAATATACCCAACCAACTGCCAGCTCCTGAGCCGGTACTGTTGGATGAGGAACGTCTGGTGGAGACTGAGGAGGAACCAGAGGTTGCCTTTTCACCACCTCCCACCCCTCACTCCCCACTTCCTTCTCTACCGGACAGCCCGGGTGTGTCAATCTCATCAACACAGCCACCTAAGTCTGCAGTCACCGCCGAAGAATTAAGGAGAATAATATAGATGGGAAGGCGAGCAGTTGAGATGGGAAACCGAATCGCCTCCGAAACCCACGAGTTCAGGGAACAATCCAAGGCAGATCTCAAAAAGGAATTAGACGCAATCCATTCACCAAACTCAACACTAAACTCAACATCGTCGACTTCCACATCACAATCTCAACCAACTCCAAAGAAAAAGAGCTGGAAGAAGCCTAGACGGGGTTAAGCCACCTCCCTTCTTCCTTTTCCTCCTCCACCGCGCCTTGACATCCTACAACAACAACAAACAGCTAACGAGGGTCGAAAGGGGCTTGTCCTCCAAATCGTCCCTGCGTGCCTTCGGCGCGTCAAACCATTTCGTTCGTCTCAAATGACTCAGTTGATAAGAAAATTGTTTAGGTAAAAAACATCATTAACGGTGGAGTGGGTTAATATCAATATCGTCGTCCGACAAGTTAATGACCCACAAAAGGAGTTATGCTTGTTTCACACATACCCACTGAGTGCTGTGTCTATTTGAAAATGGTCCATTTTATCTCAAATGTTTCCAAAATATTGATGTCTGGCAGCTTGTAGAGGGTTAACAAGTACTAACAGGAATATTTTTCCATGCAATTTGTAATGTCACACTAAGAACTGCAAATGGCCATTTTTTCTTTAAAATCTTCCAAGATGTTTTCAGAGAAATCCCTGCGCATACGCTCTTTTCCAATTCGACGTGACGAAATGCGACATTCATGTCGCTCTTCATGGAAAGTGATGCCACAACTATTCATGAACAAAGAGTGAAAATTTCATGGAAATCTGCCTAGAATTGGTTGAGGTATGGTGTTTTGGAGAGAGGAGGTAATTGTTTGAATTTAGTCCTTCCTTTTCAAGCCAGTTCGAAAAAAGACGTCGGGAATGGGCGCAGAATCCTTCAGTGCCTCCTCGCTGGAGTAAGTCCACTTAAATGTTACAATTGTGTGTGACTGGTGGAGAGTTGACTGTAAATGGAAGTTGCTTCTTTAAGACAGCCACCAGGGACCCCAACACAACCTTTAAACCTAAGAGAATCTCAGAAGTTTAAAGTCAAGAGAAATTGGTGGTGATTGGGTTTCTGGCAGGCAGGAAAAGATTGACGAAGATTTGCATATTGGACATTAAAATAGCACTTCAGACATACACGAACGGTGTTCAGACCGCTGGAGGCAGCGACTTGAAATTTTCAGAACTTGTTCTACGAACCCTGGCCGACATTTTGGGAGTGTCCGGACCGCGTGGAAAACACCACACATCGCTTGGAATGTGAGAGTACTATTCGTCCCGACTCTATCAGTTTCGAATGGACACCGGCAGTGTTGTAGACGACTGTAGAGCTGCGATTGAGCATAACGTCCCAGGTTTCGGTGCCACATTGCCTAACCAGCCCCAAAAGAGCGGCGGGGGAGGGGTATCCTGACACTATCTTTAAACCTTAGATAATCGTCAGAAGTTGAAGTGAAAAGAAATCGGCGGTGAGTAGGTTTTTTGGCGGGTAACGATTAACGAAAATTTGCCAATTAGACATTAAAATTGCACTTCTCACAAACATGAAGCGTGTCTAGACCGCTGAAGGCAGCGACATCTAATTTTCAGAACTTGTTCTATGCACCCTTGCCGACATTTTGGCATCTGTTGCGAGTGTCGAGGCCGCGTGAAGAACACCACGCATCGCGTGGAAAGTGAGAGTACTATTCGTCCCGACTCTATCAGTGGAATGGACTTGAGGACTGTTGTAGACTACTGTAGAGCAGCGATTGAGCATGAAGTCGGAGTTTTTTGTGCCAAATTGCCTAACCGGCTCCAAGGTATGATTTTTCGTCTGTACATCGCCCAGATCGACTGTAGTTTATACCGTTACTATATGTTGAAGTAGCCTTTTGTCATTTTCGCCACTTTCGCCCCAGATTTGAGAGTACCTTCCTTCAACCCCATTTTATAGCAAAATCTAGCCATGCTCCCAACAACGCCCTCTCCCCGTCGGCCCGGGTGCTTCTAAAAATAGAAAGGTCAATGAGTAGGGGCCCGTTAGCAAACAAACGGGTGCAGGGCAGGTGTACTTGGTGAAAAAACAGTTGTGTGAACATCCCCAGAAGTGAAAACCTATGCTCAGTGGCTGTAATCAAGATGTTAATTTAGACTCCCATTACGGCCAAGATACTACAGAATGCAAATGGGTGGGTGGCGGGCATCATCACTGGATCTAATGTTGTATTTCATGTTTTCTTTATATTCTATTTATTTTTTTGATCTCTCTCTCTCTCTCTCTCTCTCTCTCTCTCTCTCTCTCTCTCTCTCTCAGTTTAATTTGTGTTTGTATTTAGATTTGGCTAGATTCTGTTATTTATGGAATACGTTCTGCCATATTGTAAATTATTAGTCACCGTACAGGAATGGAGGGGCTTCTAAGTGGTAAGCACTTGTCCTCCAATCCTGATTTGCATTGTCAAATGGCAAATAAAATATGTTTAATCTAATCTAACAGTAGGTGTGTGTGTGGGGGGGGGGGGGGGGGGGGCATGTGTCCTAGGTAAAAAATCAGCAGGGGGCAGGTGTCCTAGGTAAAATAAACAGCATGGGGGGGGGGGGGGGGGGATGTCCCCGCTAATTAATTTTAATAGCAGGCAGTTGTTCATGGGGCAGGTGTCCTATCCCACTGGTACTTGGCCTTGATGGAAATAACATTTCAACAAGAAACAACGGGAAACTTATTTGCAATAAAGCTGCAAATATAAACTTGATTTTAGGACCATTCCATGGACATTTTAAAGCCTACTGCGATATCAGCGTTTCTTACTCTCGTCCTTTCACCACACCGCAGTATTTTACCCGAGTCGAGTTCTGACGTCATGCAAGTTTGACCGACATGCTTTCAATTTTGTTATTGACAACAACATATTTATAATTTCGTGCTTACTGATCCGAATTTTGAAAACGACACACGCAATCGCGAAAGCGTTTTCTGAAAAACACGATTCTGTAAAAGGTTTTAGTGAAATTTGATTATTTTTTTTATTTTCAATTTCGATGGCTCTTGTCGAAAAGGTGCTAATCACTGATTGTACCAAACGAGGTCAAAGACACGCCGTAGTTTAATAAAAGACAGAGAATCTTCTAAGAATATACATGCGCAATCCTAAAATGCAATAAATCAAGTGTTTTTTCACGTTTTATGAGAGAAATATGTCCAATTGTATCATTGAATCATTTTTAGGTATATGTGGGTGAGAAATTTTCTATACGGACAAAATACAGGCTAAATAAAATATTTGCCATCATTTTCCGCAGACGTATTTTTGTCTTTGCTTCTTGGGGAAATTTCTTGCTGCTAAATACAACGAAGGTGTGTTATTTGATGTGGTCAGAACCGTCAGGTGGTCGGGTCCGAAACTGCACCTCGCAGAAGATTTAGTGGGGGGGTGTCGATTTTACAAGTAATGTAGGCAGCGTACACAGCATGGGCTGTCTGTCTTTAATCCGACAAAACAGGGTTAAGGCTTGGTTTTTTTAATACCCTTATTTATTTATTTATTTATTTATTTATTTATTTATTTATTTATTTATTTATTTGTTTATTTATTTATTGGTGTTTAAGGTCACATACTTCTGCACAATGGCTAATCGTGACCGTGACAGTTTTAGAGGTGGAGGAAGCCGGAGTACCCAGAGAGAACCACCAAGCATCGACGAGCAACTGTCAGCTCCTCAACATTCTCACTCTGTTCAGGCTCCGCTCAGGCAGGGTTACAGAGGTTGAAGACATGTGTACCATTGACGTGCAGTATGCCTTAGTACACGGGGACATCGTGCCCCCATGTCGGCAACCGGGCCAAAGTGCCTTGCCCAAGGACACAACGTGAGTCGTCCCGGACGGGGATCGAACTCGGGACCTATAGCATAGAAGTACAACAGTCTACCACTGAGCCACCACGCTCCCTTGAATACCCTTAATACTATCATACATTATCCCTCAGGAATTCTAAGTCTGATAAAAGAGGTCATGTTTATCTATTGCATACCCATTTTGCTGCCCGAAAACAGCCGATTTTATTAAAATTTTGACGTTTAGCAGCCTGTAGAGGGATTAACAAACGACTAGCGGAATATTCTATCTATGCAATTTGTAAGACCTGCCAATGTCAAATTGTTCTTGAAAATCCCCAACAAGCAGTTAGCAAAATCCACGGAAAATGTAAATTTTAAGCATTTAAGGGGCATTTCCCCTTATCCAGTTCAAAATGGGTTAAGTTTCATTCTTTTAAATACCCTTACTACTTACAAACCTTAAACACCAATTAGATTCCATGATTTTTCTTGACCCCCACAGTGTCTGATGAATTGTTTTTAACTGTCTCACTAAAGTTCCTTCATTGATGTTATGAGAAAGGTGAGTATAGTAGTCTCAAATGATTCGGTTTGGTTTTGATAAAAAAATGTTTAGTTAAAACCCATCATTAATGGTAGAATGGGTTAATATCAATATCAATGTTTCCCTATCAGTTTTGCGTCCAGTAAAAGAAGTTACGTTTCTCTGTGGCATTTCCGTTTGATGTTCTTGGTGTCCAAAAACAGACTATTTCCTCAATTTTTTTTACATTTAGCAGCCCATGAAGGGTTAACAAATGCCTACCAGAATAATTGATTCATGCAACTGGTCATATGACACCAAGACCTATCAACGGCCATTTTCTCTTGAAAACCCCCAAAAATATTTGTAAAGAAATCCAGGGAAAACGATTTTTTAAGCTTTTGATGGGTATCCCTGTTAACCTCCCCAACAGGGGTTAACGCTTGGCTTTTTGAATACCTTTATTACTTACAAAAATGGTCCTCTATGAATTCCACTTCAAACAAAGGAGATTATGTTTATCTCTCATGTATACATTAGGTGCTGTGCGTGTCTGAAAACAGTCCCATGTTAACAACATTACGATGCTTGGCAGCTTGTAGATGGTTAAAAAACGCTCACCGGAGTATTTTGTCCATGCAACTTTTAATGTCACATAAACACCTACGAATAGTCAATTTGTCTTGAAACCCTACAAGTTACCGTTAGGGAAATTCACAGAAAATGGGAATTTAAAGCTTTCAAGGGATATCTCTCTTTAGCCTGCCCAAAATGGGTTAAGACGTCGACTTTTGAATACCCTTACTACTTACAAAAATGTTTCCATATAAATTGTATGCGCGATACAAAAAGGCAATTTTCTTTGTGGTGTACCCTTTGGGTGCTGTTGGTGTGCAAAAACAGCCCATTTTAGCGCAATTTTGACCTTCAGCAGCCCGGGGAGGGTTAACTAATGCTGACCGGAATATTTTGTTCATGCGACTTGTAATGTCACACCAAGAACTGCAAATAGCCGATTTTTCTTGAAACCCTACAAGATGTTGTTAGAGAAATCCACAGAAAATGGGTATTTTAAGATTTTAATGGGTATCTCTCTTTAACCAGCCCAAAATGGGTTAAGACGTCAAATTTTGAATACCCTTACCACTTTCAAAACTATTTTCCGATCAATCTTGCGTCTGATAAATGAAGGCCCCTTTCTCTGTGGTATATCGTTTGGGTGCTGTTGGTGTCTAAAACAGCCCATTTTATCACAATTTTTACGTTTAGCAGCTCGGGGAGGGTTAACTAATGCTGACCGGAATATTTTATCTATGCAACTTGTAATGTCACACCAAGACCCGAGAGTGACCAATTTTTCTTGAAAATCTACAAGACTCGTTTAGAGAAATCCACGGAAAACATGAAGTTTTGAGCTTTTTGGGGGTATTGCTGTTTAACCAGCCCAAAACGGGTTAACACTTGGTTTTCTGAACACCCTTATTACTTACAAAAATGATCTTCGGTAAATTCCACTTCCAATAAAGGAAGTTATGTTTACCTCTCTGTTATCGTTTGGGTGTTGTGGGGGTCAGAAACCGGCCCATTTCATCAAAATTTCGATGTTTGGCAGCCTGTGGAGGGTTACCATATGCATCGCCAAATATGTCGTGTGTATCAAAGGTTGTGTCATAGGCAGGTCTAGTAATGATGGATGTTTGAAAAAAATCGTAAAGAGGTGTTTCGAGAAAGTGCCGATAAACCCCAATTTTGGCAGTTTTTTGCCAATTCTGGCGAAATAAGGGTTAAATCGAAAATTCCGCTTTGGTACATTTTTAGATTTTGTGCCAAATTGTGTGAAAATCAGTTCAAAAATGGCTTCTGAATCGTACGGACAAAAATGTGTGGAAAAAAAAAAAAAAAAAAAAAAAAAAAGAAAAGAAAATAATAATCCGTAGAAAAACAATAGTCTTTTCCAGAGGGAAAAGCCTAACTAGACTTTATGATTCTGGAGAATCATGGCTTTTCCCGATGAGATTCCTTGATTTTTCATGCCCCCACAGTGTCTGATGAATTGTTTTTAACTGTCTCACTGAAGTTCTTTCATTGATGTTATGAGAAAGGTGGTTATAGTAGTCTCAAATGACTCAGTTTTATAAAAAAAATTGTTTAGGTAAAAACCATCATTAATGGTAGTGTGGGTTAATATCAATATCATCGTCCCACAAGTTAATGACCGACAAAAGGAGTTATGTTTGTTTGACACATACCCTTTGAATGCTCTGTCTATTTGAAAATGGTCCATTTTATCTCAAATGTATCCAAAATATTGATGTCTGGCAGATTGTAGAGGGTTAGCATGTGCTAACAGGCATATGTATTCATGCAACTTACAATTTCAAACTAAAAAGTGCGAATGGCCATTTTTACTTAAAATCTATAAGATGTTTTCAGAGAAATCCATGCGCATGCGCTCTTTTCGAATTCGACGTGACGAAATGCGAAATTCGTATCGCTCTTCATGGAAAGTGATGCCGCAACTATCCATGAACAACGAGTGAAAATTTCATGGAAATCTGCTAGAATTGGATGGGATATAGCATTTTGAAGAGAGGAGGTAACTGTTTGAATTTGGTCCTTCCTTTTCAAGCCAGTTCGAAAAAAGATGTCGTGAATGGGCGCAGACTCACTTAGAGCACCCCCCCCCCCATCTCTGTAAATGGAAGTTGCTTCTTTAAGACCGCCACCCAGGGATCCCAACACAACCTTTAAACCTAAGAGAATCGTCAGAAGTTTAAAGTGAAAAGAAATTGGCGGTGATTGGGTTTCTGGCAGGCAGGAAAAGATTGACGAAGATTTGCATATTGGACATTAAAATAGCACTTCTGACATACACGAACCGTGTCCAGACCGCTGCAGGCAGCGACTTGAAATTTTCAGAACTTGTTCTACGAACCCTGGCCGACATTTTGGGATCTGTTTGGAGCGTCCGAGCCGCCTGGAAAACACCACGCATCGCTTGTAATGAGAGAGTACTATTCGTCCCGACTCTATCAGTTCAGAATGGACATGGGCAGTGTTGTAGATAACTGTGGAGCTGCGATTGAGCATAAAGTCCCAGGTTTCGGTGCCTCATTGCCTAAGCGGCTCCATTGTATGATTTTTTGTCTCAATATCGTCCTTACTACTTGTAGTTTATACCGTTGCCGTACGTTAATGTAGCCACTTGCCATTTTCGAGATTTTCAATCCAGAACGCCGCCAAAGTGAGGAAGTGTGGGGGGGGGGGGGGGGCTGTAGCAGCGAAGGGGGGGTGGGGTATCCTGACACTATCTTTAAACCTTAGATAATCGGAAGAAGTTGCAGTGAAAAGAAATCGGTGGTGAGTAGGTGTTTTGGCGGGAAACGATTAACGAAAATTTGCCAATTTGACATTAAAATTGCACTTCTTACAAACACGAACCGTGTCCAGACCGCCGAAGGCAGCGACTTCTAATTTTCAGAACTTGTTCTACGTACCCTGGCCGACATTTTGGCATCTGTTGCAAGTGTCGAGACCCCGTGGAGAACACCACGCATCGCGTGGAAAGTGAGAGTACTATAAAATCGGAGTTTTTTGTGCCAAATTACCTAACCGGCTCCAAGGTATGATCTTTCGTCTGTACATCGCCCAGATCGTCTGAAGTTTATACCGTTACCATATGTTGAAGTAGCCTTTTGTCATTTTCGCCACTTTCGACCTAGATTTGAGGGTACCTTCCTTCAGCGAAATCTAGCCATGCTCACAACCACGCCCTCTCCGCGTCGGCCCGGGTGCTTCTAAAAATAGAAAGGTCAATGGGGAGGGGCCCGTTAGCAAACAAACGGGGGCAGGTGTAGTTGGTGAAAAACAGCAGGGGGGGGGGGGGCACGTGGCCTAGGTAAAAGAAACAATAGGGGGCAGGTGTCCTAGGCAAAAAAAAAAAAAACAGCAGGAAGGGGGGGGGGGGGGCAGCAGATGTCCCCGCTAATTAATTTTAATAACAGGCAGGTGTTCATGGGGCAGGCCCACTGCTCGGTGTTCCAAATTTTCTATGGTACTTGGCCTTGACGGAAACAACACTTCAACAAGAAACAACGGGAAACCTATTTGCAGTAAAGCTGCAAATATAAACATGATTTTAGGACCATTCCATGGACAGTTTAAAGCCTACTGCGATATCAGCGTTTATTACTCTCGAACTTTCACTGCATCACTGCAGTATTTCACCCGAGTCGAGTTCTGACGTCATGCAAGTTTGACGGACATGCTTTCAATTTTGTTATTGACAACAACATATTTATAATTTTGTGATTACTGATCGGAATTTTGAAAACGACACATGCAACCGCGAAAGAGTTTTCTGAAAAACACGATTCTGCAAAAGGTTTTAGTGAAATTTGATTTTTTTTTTATTTTCAATTTCGATGGCTCTTGTCGAAAAGGTGTCAATCACTGATCGTCCCAAACGAGATCAAAGACTGACGCTGTATATTAATAACACACAGAGAATCTTCTAAGAATATACACGCGCAATCCTAAAATGAAATAAATCAAGTCTTTTTCAGGTTTTACGAGAGAAATATGTCCAGTTGTATCATTGAATCATGTTTAGGTATATGTGGGCGAGACATTTTCTATACGGACAAAATACAGACTAAATAAAATATTTGCCATTATTTTCCGCAGACGTATTTTTGTCTTTGCTTCTTGGGGAAATCCATGCTGCTAAATACAACGAAGGAGTGTTATCTAATGAGGTCAGAACCGTCAGGTGGTCGGGTCAGACACCGCACCTCGAAGTAGATTTAGTGGGGGTGTCGATTTTACAAGTAATGTAGGCAGCGTACACCGCATGGGCTGTCTGTCTTTAATCCTATAAACAGGGTTAAGGCTTGGCTTTTTGAATACCCTTATTTATTTATTTATTTATTTATTTATTTATTTATTTATTTATTTATTTATTTATTGATGTTTAAGGTCACATACTTATGCACAATGGCTAATCGTGACCGTGACAGTTTTATAGGTGGAGGAAGCCGGAGTACACGGAGAGAACCACCAAGCAACGACGAGCAACTGTCAGCTCCTCAACATTCTAACTCTGTTCAAGCTCCGCTCAAGCAGGGTTACAGAGGGTGAAGACATATGTACCATCGATGTGCAGTATGCCTTAGTACACGGCGTCATCGTGCCCCCATGTCGGCAACCGGGCTAAAGTGCCTTGCCCAAGGACACAACGTGAGTCGTCCCGGACGGGGATCGGACTCGGGACCTCTAGCATAGAAGTACAATAGTCTACCACTGAGCCACCACGCTCCCTTGAATACCCTTAACACTATCATACATTATCCCTCATGAATTCTGAGTCTGATAAAAGAGGTTATGTTTACCTATTACATACCCATTTGCTGCCCGAAAACCGCCGATTTTATCAAAATTTTGACGTTTAGCAGCCTGTAGCGGGATTAACAAACGACTAGCGGAATATTCTATCTATGCAATTTGTAAGACCTGCCAATGTCCAATTGTTCTTGAAAATCGCCAACAAGCAGTTAGCGAAATCCACAGAAAATGTAAATTTTAAGCTTTTAAGGTGTATCTCTCCTTATCCAGTCTAAAATAGGTTAAGTTTCATTCTTTTAAATACCCTTACTACTTACAAAACTGATCCTCTGTGAATTCTACGCGCAGTAAAAGAAGTTATATTTCTCTGTTACATATCCATTGGGTGCTCTTGGTGTCTGAAAACAATCCATTTTATCAACATTTTGATGTTTAGCAGCTCGTGGAGAGTTAACGAATGCTCAACGGAATATTTTGTCCATGTAACTTGTAATGTCACATGAAGACCCGTGAATGGCCATTTTTTCTTGAAATCTACAAGATGTTTTTAAAGAAATCCAGGGAAAGCATGAAATTTTAAGTCTTTGATGGGTACCCGCTGTTTAACCAGCCCAAAACGGGTTAAGACCAGCCCTAAATGGGTTAATGCTTGGTCTGATGAATTCCTCTTCCAAAGAAGGAGGTTATGTTTATCTCGCAGGTACACATTGCGTGCAATGGGTGCCCAAGGACAGTCCATTGTCTCAAAATTTCTATGCTTTGCAGCCTCTGGAGAGTTAACTAACGCTTACCAGAATATTTTGTCTATGTAACTTGTAATGTCACTCCAAGACCTGCAAATGGTCAATTTCTCTTGAATACTTACTAGATTTTTTGGAGAAATCCACAGAAAACTGGAATTTTAAGCTTTTAAGGGGTACATCTTAACCAGGCGAAAATGGGTTACGACCTCGATTTTTTGAATACCCTTACTACTTACTAAATTTTTCTCTGTCAGTTTTGCATCCGGTAAAACAAGCTATGTATCTCTGTGGCATTCCCATTTGTTGTTGTTGGTGTCCAAAAACAAACTATTTTTTCAAAATGTTGACATTTAGCAGCCGATGGAGGGTTAACAAATGCGTACTGGAATATTTTATCCATACAACCGGTAATGTGACTCCAAGACCTATCAATGGCCATTTTCTGTTGAAAACTTACAAGATGTTTGTAACGAAATCCATGGAAAACATGATTTTTTTTTTAGCTTTTGATGGTATCGCTAATAACCACCCCAAAAGGGGTTAACGCTTGGGTTTTTGAATACCCTTATTACTTACAAAAATGGTCCTCAGTGAATTCCACTTCCAACAAAGGAAATTATGTGTAACTCTCGGACATACATTGTGTGCTGTGTGTGTCTGAAAACAGCCCATTTCAACAAAATTATGATGCTTGGCTTTCTGTAGAGGGTTAATAAACGCTCAGCGGAATATTTTGTCCATGCCACTTGCAATGTCACACAAAGACCTGCAAGTAGTCAATTTTTCTTGAAAACCTATGGAATGTATTTAGAGAAATCCACAGAAAATGGGAATTTTTAGATTTTAAGGGGTCTCTCTCTTTAGCCTGCCCAAAATAGGTTAAGACTTCGTTTCTTGAATACCTTACTACTTACAAAAATGTTTCCCTATAGATTGTGCGCTCGATAAAAGAAATCACTTTTCTTTATGGCGTACCCGTTGGGTGCCGTTGGCATCCAAAAACAGCCCATTTTATCACAATTTTGACTTTTAGCAGCCCGTGGAGGGTTAACAAATGCTCACCGAAGTATTTTGTCCATGCAACTTCTATTGTCACATCAAGGCCTGGGAGTGACAATTTTTTCATGAAAATCTACAAGACTCGTTTAGAGAAATCCACGGAAAACCTGAATTTTTGAGCTTTTTGGGGGTATTGCTGTTTAACCAACCCAAAATGGGTTAATGCTTGGTTTTTTGAACACCATTATTACTTACAAAAATGATCTCCGGTGAATTCTACTTCAAATAAAGGAAGTTATGTTTATCTCTCGTGTATCGTTTGGGTGCTCTGGGGGCCTGAAACCGGCCCATTTCATCAAAATTTCGATGTTTGGCAGCCTGTGGAGGGTTACCATATGCATCGCCTGATATGTCATGTGTATCAAAGGTCGTGGCACAGACGGGTCTATCAATGATGAAAGTTTAAAAAAAATATACAAGACGTGTTTCGAGAAAGTGCCGATAAACCCCAATTTTGACAGTTTTTTGCCAATTCTGACGAAATAAGGGTTAAATCGAAAATTCTGCTTTGGTACATTTTTAGATTTTGTGCCCCTCTATGCGTGTGCAAAATTTTGTGAAAATCGGTCCGAAAATGGCTTCGGAATCGTGCGGACAAAATGTGTGGAACCCCCCCCCCCCCCCCCCCCCCCCCAAAAAAAAAAAAAATAATAATAATCCGTAGAAAAACAATAGTCTTTTCCAGAGGGAAAAGCCTAACTAGACTTTATGATTCTGGAGAATCATGGCTTTTCCCGATGAGATTCCATGATTTTTCATGACCCCACAGTGTCTTGTTGTTTTTAACTGTCTCACTGAAGTCCCTTCATTGATGTTATGAAAAAGGTGAAGATAGTAATCTCAAATGAGAGAGTTTGATAAAAAATTGTTTAGGTAAAAACCATCATTAACGGTGGACTGGTTTAATGTCAATATCGTCTTCCAACAAGTCAATGACCGACAAAAGGAGTTATGTTTGTTTGACACATACCCACTGAGTGCTGTGTCAGTTTAAAAATGGTTCATTTTATCTCAAATGTATCCCAAATATTGATGTCTGGCAGTTTGTAGAGGGTTAACAAGTGGTAACAGGAATATTTATTCATGCAACTTGTAATGTCACATCAAGAACTGTGAATGGCCATTTTTTTCTTTAAAATCTACAAGATGTTTTCAGAGAAATCCAGGGAGAACATGAATTTTAAGCTTTTGATGGGTGTCATTGTTTATCCAGCCCAAAACGGGTTAAGTGTTGTTTTTTGAATACTCTTATTACTTCCAAAAATAATTCTCAGTGAATTCTACTTCCACTTATTTTGATCGCTCCTCCCAACTTTGGGTGCTGTGGGTACGCAAACACAGCCCATTTTATCAACATTTTGATGTTTGAGAACCTGCATAGGGTTAACAAATGCTTACAGGAATATTTTGTACATGCAACTTGTAATGTCACACTAAGATCAGAGAATGGCCATTTTTTCTTGAAAATCTACGGCATGTTTTTAAAGAAATCCTCAGATAACACAAATGTTTAACCTTTTGAGGGGTATCTCCCTGTAAACAGCTCCAAAGGGTTAATGCTTGGTTTTGTGAATACCTTCATTACTTACAAAAATGATCGACGGTGAATTCCACTTCCAATGAAGGAGGTTATGTTTATCTCGTAGGTACACATTTGGTGTTATGGTTGCCCAAGAAGAGCCCATTTTCTCCAAATGTCTATGCTTGGCAGCTTCTGGAGGGTTAACACATGTTTACCAAAACATTTTGTTCATGCTTGTAATGTCACTCGAAGACCTGCGAATGGTCAATTGTTCTTGAATTTTTTGTTGAGAAATCCATAGAAAACTGGAATTTTAGTCTTTTAAGGGTTATATCTCCTTAACCAGTCAAAAATGGGTTCAGACCTCGATTTTTGAATCCATTTACTACTTACAAAAATGTTTCCCTGTCAGTTTTGCGTCCGGTAAAAGAAGTTACATTTCTCTGTTGCATTCCCTTTTGATGTTGCTGTTGTTCAAAAACAGGCATTTTTTTCAAAATTTTGACATTTAGCAGCCCATGGAGGGTTAACAAATGCTTACCAGAATAATTTATCCAATCACCTGCTAATGTGACACCATGACCACCTATCAATGGCCATTTTCTTTTGAAAACGCTACCAGATGTTTGTAAAGAAATCCAGGGAAAACATAAATTTTTAAGCCTTTGATGTGTATCACTATTAACAACCACAAAAGGGGTGTTAACGCTGGGTTTTTTGAATACCCTTATTACTTACTAAAATGGTCCTCGGTGAATTCCACTTCCAACAAAGGAGATTATGGGTAATTCCCAGGTACACGTTGGGTGTTGCGCGTGTCTGAAAACAGCCCATTTCAACAAAATTACGATGCTTGGCAGTCTGTAGAGGGTTAATAAACATCCATGATTTTTTATGACCCTGGAGTGTCTGAAGAATTGTTTTTAATTGTATAATTAAAGTATTTTTATTGATGTCTTGAGAAAAGTGGGTATAATATTCTCAAATGACCCAGTGTGATAAAAGAACGTTTTGGTTAAATCATCATTGTTTGTGGAGAGCGTTAATATTAATATCAGCGTCTGAGAATCAGCGTCTAATGTAAATAGCCCATTGTATCTCAAATTACCTAAAATTTCGATAGTTGACGGTTTGTGGAGGGTTAATGAAGGCTTGCGAGAATACATCGTCTCCAGGGTTTATTTGTTCTTAAAAATCTGTAAGAACCAGTTGAAGATATCCACAGAAAATGTGAACTTTAAATTCTTGAGCATGTCATGTATAGTCCCTGTATCAATTATCTCCTATTAGACCACAGTTGTTATGCATGATTATGTCATTTTTTCACACCTTGTAGAGCTCACCTATCACCTGTCTGTTAATAGCAGAAGTAAATTTCTCTCCAATTGGTTTTTCCCCGTAGGATTAGTTTTATTTATTACAATGAAGATATCCATACATACAACGACAAACATGAAGTTATAAACTACAATAATTACATACGAAAATAGGAAGTGTTGTTTGTACATATGTGTAGATAAAATATACCCTGGGACGGAGAAGGGGAGTATAACCGTCTTAAAAACTAGTATATATCTAGCCCCACTGCCGGGGGAATGTTGGCGCCATGCGCCACTGCATTTGATAACCTACAGAGTAGTAAATATACCTGCCCCCCCCCCTTCCCATGTTGGGGATCCCCACCTTTTATTGTAAGGTTCCTTAGGCACAACATAGCGTCAGTAAGATAGATATATACTGCCATGTCGCCACTCTGGGACGGAGGAGGGGCAGTGTATAGCCGTTTTACAGACTATTATATACCTGGACCCACTGTCGGGGAAACGCTATAGTGTCAACACTATTTGATATTATAAGTAACTGATCCCATTGTAGCTAACGTTATTTACTACTTTCTTATCATGCAGTGGCGGAGCAGTGGCATTGTGGTAGCCGGTTCTCCTCAGATCACCGAAGTTAAGGAACGTTGAGACTGGTTAATCATTGGATGGGTGGCCGTCTGAGCGATCAATTCGGACTCCCATGCTGTGTCCTTGGGCAAGGCACTTAACTCTGATTGTCCATAGGGGGCATGATGCCGCCATGTACTAAGGCGTACTGCACGTCGACAGTACGCATGTCTTCAACCAATCTAACCCTGCCTGTGCTGCAGTTCGCAGTTACGATGTTGGGAAGCTGGCAGCTGCTCGTCGTTGCTCGGTGGTTCTCTCCAGGTACTGTGGCTTCCTCCACCCGTAAAACTGTCACGGTCATGATTCGCCATTGTGCATAAGTATATGCCCTTAAACACCAATAAATAAATAATAAATGATACCATGCAGGGCAGTGTGGAATACGAGGGGAGGCGTACCTTTCAATGTGTGTTTGGTTGGAGAAAGAGGCAGGGAGGATGTGGTAACCTTGGTAATTTTGTTTGGATAAATCGACCGCTGGCGTGGGACACCGTGGAATTGACCGATGAAGCGGGACACAGTGAGAGTTGAACTTATGGGCAGTTATTCTTGATAATAAATAACTATACACTTACTTTTGAGTTCATACAAGGTGAGTATAGTAGTCTCAAATGCGAATGGCCAATATTTGTCTTGAAAACCTACGAGAGGCTTTTAGAGAAATCCTCGGAAAATACGAATTTTTAACCTTTTGAGGGGTATCGCTCTGTAACCAGCCCTAAACAGTTATAAGTAACTGATCCCATTGCAGCTAACGTTATTTACTGCTTTCTTATCATGCAGTGGCGGGGCGCGGTGGCATTGTGGTAGCCGGTTCTCGTCAGATCACCGAAGTAAAGCAACGTTGAGCCTGGTTTATCATTGGATGGGTGGCCGTCTGAGCGATCAATTCGGACTCCCATGCTGTGTCCTTGGGCAAGGGACTTAACTCTGATTCTCCATATGGGGGCACGATGCCGCCATGTACTAAGGCGTACTGCACGTCGACGGTACGCATGTCTTCAGCCAATCTAACCCTGCCTGTGCTGCAGTTCGGAGTTACGATGTTGGGAAGCTGGCAGCTGCTCGTCGTTGCTCGGTGGTTCTCTCCAGGTACTGCGGCTTCCTCCACCCTTAGATTAGCCATTCTGCATAAGTATATGCCCTTAAACACCAATAAATAAATAATAAATGATATCATGCAGGGCAGTGTGGAATACGAGGTGAGGCGTACCTTTCAATGTGTGTTTGGTTGAAGAAGGAGGCAGGGGGGAGGTGGTAACCTTGGTAATTTTGTTTGGATAAATCGACCGCTGGCGACCGATGAAGCGGGACACGGTGAGAGTGGAACGTATGGGCGGTTATTCTTGATAATAAATAAATATACACTTACTTTTGAGTTCATACAAGGTGAGTATAGTAGTCTCAAATGAGAATGGCCAATATTTGTCTTGAAAACCTACGAGAGGCTTTTAGAGAAATCCTTGGAAAATATGAATTTTTAACCTTTTGAGGGGTTTCGCTCTGTAACCAGCCCAAAACGGATTAATGCTTGGTTTTGTGAATACCTTCATTACTTACAAAAATGATCCTCAGTGAATTTCACTTCCAATGAGGAAGGTTATGTTTATCATGCAGGAACACATTGGGTGTTATGGGTGCCCCAAAACAGCCCATTTTCTCAAAATGTCTATACTTTCCAGGCTCTGGAGGGTTAATAATTGCTTACTGGAATATTTTGTCCATGCAACTTGTAATGTCACTCAAAGACCTGCAAATGGTCAATTTTTCTTGAAAACGTGCTAGATTTTTTGGAGAAATCCACAGAAAACGGGAATTTTAAGCTTTTGAGGGGTATATCTCCTTAACCAGTCGACAATGGGTTAAGACCTCGAATTATGAATATCCTTACTACTTACAGAAATGTTTCTCTATCAGTTTTGCGTCCAGTGAAAGAAGTTACGTTTCTCTGTGGCATTTCCACTTGATGTTGTTAGTGTCCAAAAACAGACTATTTCTTCAAATTTTTTGACATTTAGCAGCCCATGGAGGGTTAACAAATACCTACCAGAATAAGTTATCTATGCAACTGGTAATGTGATACCAAGACCTATCAATGGCCATTTTCAACTTGAAAACCCTACAAGATGTTTGTAAAGAAATCCAGGGAAAACGATTTTTAAGCTTTCGAAGGGTATCCCTGTTAACCTCCCCAACAGGGGTTAACGCTTGGTTTCTTGAACACCCTTATTACTTACAAAAATGGTCCTCTGTGAATTCCACTTCCAACAAAGGTGATTATGTTTATCTCTCGTGTATACTTTGGGTGCTGTACGTGTCCGAAAACAGCCCATGTCAACAAAATTACGATACTTGGCAGCTTGTAGATGGTTAATAAACGCTCACCGGAGTATTTTGTCCCTACAACTTGTAATGTCACATAAAGACCTACGAATAGTTAATTTTTCTTGAAACCATACAAGTTACTGTTAGGAAAATTCACAGAAAATGGGAATTTAAAGCTTTTGAGGGATATCTCTCTTAGCCTACCCAAAATGGGTTAAGACTTCGA
This sequence comes from Pictodentalium vernedei, assembly GCA_031216915.1. Classification (NCBI taxonomy): domain Eukaryota; kingdom Metazoa; phylum Mollusca; class Scaphopoda; order Dentaliida; family Dentaliidae; genus Pictodentalium; species Pictodentalium vernedei. The sequence goes on along the minus strand of CM062297.1, from coordinate 555,464,457 downwards.
CTTTCGAATACCCTTACTACTTACAAAAATGTTTCTGTATAAAATGTACACTCGATAAAAGGAGGCGCTTTTCTTTGTGGTGTACCCATTGGGTGCTGTTGGTGTCCACAAACTGCCAATTTTATCACAATTTTGATGTTGAGGAGCCCTGGGAGGGTTAACTAATGCTGACCGGAATATTTTGTCCATCCAACTTGTAATGTCACACCAAGACCTACAAATTGCCGATTTTTTCTTGAAAACCTACGAGATGTTTTTAGAGAAATCCACACAAAACGGGTATTTTAAGATTTTAATGGGTATTTCTCTTTAACCAGCCGAAAATGGGTTAAGATGTCGAATCTTGAATACCCTTACCACTTTCAAAAATATTTTCCAATCAATTTTGCGTCCGATAAATGAAGGCCACTTTCTCTGTGGTATACCGTTTGGGTGCTGTTGGTGTCCAAAAACAGCCCATTTTATCACAATTTTTATGTTTAGCAGTTCGGGGAGGGTTAACTAATGCTGACCGGAATATTTTGTCCATGCAACTTGTAATGTCACACCAAGACCTGGGAGTGACAAATATTTCCTGAAAATCTACAAGACTCGTCTAGAGAAAACCACGGAAAACATGAAGTTTTGAGCTTTTTGGGGGTATTGCTGTTTAACCAGCCCAAAACGGGTTAACGCTTGGTATTCTGAACACCCTTATTACGTACAAAAATGATCCTCGGTGAATTCCACTTCCAATAAAAGCAGTTATGTGTATCTATCAGCTTATAATGTCACACAAAGACCTGCGAGTAGTCAATTTTTCTTGAGAACCTACAGGATGTATTTAGAGAAATCCACAGAAAATGGGAATTTTAACATTTTAAGGGGTCTCTCTCTTTAACCTCCCCAAAATGGGTTAAGACTTCGACTTTTGAATACACTTACTACTTACAAAAATGTTTCCATATATATTGTGCGCTCGATAAAAGAAGGCACTTCTCTTTGTGGCGCACCCATTGGGTGCTGTTGGCGTCCAAAAACAGTCCATTTTATCACAATTTTGACTTTTAGCAGCCCGTGGAGGGTTAACAAATGCTCACCGCAGTATTTTGTCCACGCAACATCTATTGTCACACCACGGCCTGGGAGTGACAAATTTTTCTTGAAAATCTACAAGACTCATTTAGAGAAATCCACGGAAAACACGAATTTTTGAGCTTTATGGGGGTATTGCTGTTTAACCAGCTCAAAATGGGTTAACGCTTGGTTTTCTGAACACCCTTATTACTGACAAAAATGATCCTCCGTGAATTCCACTCCCAATAAAGGAAGTTATGTTTATCTCTCGTGTATTGTTTGGTGCAGTGGGGGCCTGAAACCGTCCTATTTCATCAAAATTTCGATGTTTCGCAGCCTGTGGAGGGTTACCATATGCATCGCCCCAATTTTGGCAGTTTTTTGCCAATTCTGACGAAATAAGGGTTCAATCGAAAATTCTGCTTTGGTACATTTTTAGATTTTGTGCCCCTCTATGCGTGTGCAAAACTTCGTGAAAATCGGTTCGAAAATGGCTTCTGAATCGTACAGACAAAATGTGTGGAAAAAAAAAACAAAAAAAAAAACAAAAAACTAGACTTTATGATTCTGGAGAATCATGGCTTTTCCCGATGAGATTCCATGATTTGTCATGACCCCACAGTGTATGATGAATTGCTTTTGACTGTCTCACTGAAATTCCTTCATTGATGTCATCGCAGGTACACATTGGGTGTAATGGGTGGCCAAGTACAGCCCATTTTCTCAAAATATCCATTGGGTGCTCTTGGTGTCTGAAAACAATCCATTTTATCAACATTTTGATGTTTAGCAGCTCGTGGAGAGTTAACGAATGCTCAACGGAATATTTTGTCCATGCAACTTGTAATGTCACATGAAGACCCGTGAATGGCCATTTTTTCTTGAAATCTACAAGATGTTTTTAAAGAAATCCAGGGAAAACATGAAATTTTAAGTTTTTGATGGGTACCGCTGTTTAACCTGCCCAAAACGGGTTAAGACCAGCCCTAACTGGGTTAATGCCTGGTCTGATGAATTCCACTTCCAAAGAAGGAGGTTATGTTTATCTCGTAGGTACACATTGCGTGCAATGGGTGTCCAAGAACAGTCCATTTTCTCAAAATTTCTATGCTTTGCAGCCTCTGGAGATTAACTAACGCTTACCGGAATATTTTGTCTATGTAACTTGTAATGTCACTCCAAGACCTGCAAATGGTCAATTTTTCTTGAATACTTACTAGATTTTTTTAACTAATGCTGACCGGAATATTTTGTTCATGCGACTTGTAATGTCACACCAAGACCTGCAAATAGCCGATTTTTCTTGAAAACCTACAAGATGTTGTTAGAGAAATCCACAGAAAACGGGGATTTTAAGATTTTAATGGGTATCTCTCTTTAACCAACCCAAAATGGGTTAAGACGTCAAATTTTGAATTCCCTTACCACTTTCAAAAATATTTTCCGATCAATTTTGCGTCCGATAAATGAAGGCCCCTTTCTCTGTGGTATATCGTTTGGGTGCTGTTGGTGTCTAAAAACAGCCTATTTTATCACAATTTTTGCGTTTAGCAGCTCGGGGAGGGTTAACTAATGCTGACCGGAATATTTTATCCATGCAACTTGTAATGTCACATCAAGACCTGAGAGTGACCAATTTTTCGTGAAAATCTACAAGACTCGTTTAGAGAAATCCACGGAAAACATGAAGTTTTGAGCTTTTTTGGGGTATTGCTGTTTAACCAGCACAAAACGGGTTAACACTTGGTTTTCTGAACACCCTTATTACTTACAAAAATGATCCTCGGTGAATTCCACTTCCAATAAAGGAAGTTATGTTTACCTCTCCGGTATCGTTTGGGTGCTGTGGGGGTCTGAAACCGGCCTATTTCATCAAAATTACTTTTCTCTGTGGCATTTCCATTTGATGTTGTTGGTGTCCAAAAACAGACTATTTCCTCAATTTTTTTTATATTTAGCAGCCCATGAAGGGTTAACAAATGCCCACCAGAATAATTGATCCATGCAACTGGTCATATGACACCAGGACCTATCAACGGCCATTTTCTCTTGAAACCCCCACAAAATGTTTGTAGAAATCCAGGGAAAACGATTTTTTTAAGCTTTTGATGGGTATCCCTTTTAACCTCCCCAACATTTTGTCCATGCAGCTTATAATGTCACACAAAGACCTGCGAGTAGTCAATTTTTCTTGAGAACCTACAGGATGTATTTAGAGAAATCCACAGAAAATGGGAATTTTAACATTTTAAGGGGTCTCTCTCTTTAACCTCCCCAAAATGGGTTAAGACTTCGACTTTTGAATACACTTACTACTTACAAAAATGTTTCCATATATATTGTGCGCTCGATAAAAGAAGGCACTTCTCTTTGTGGCGCACCCATTGGGTGCTGTTGGCGTCCAAAAACAGTCCATTTTATCACAATTTTGACTTTTAGCAGCCCGTGGAGGGTTAACAAATGCTCACCGCAGTATTTTGTCCATGCAACATCTATTGTCACACCACGGCCTGGAAGTGACAAATTTTTCTTGAAAGTCTACAAGACTCATTTAGAGAAATCCACGGAAAACACGAATTTTTGAGCTTTATGGGGGTGTTGCTGTTTAACCAGCTCAAAATGGGTTAACGCTTGATTTTCTGAACACCCTTAATACTGACAAAAATGATCCTCCGTGAATTCCACTCCCAATAAAGGAAGTTATGTTTATCTCTCGTGTATTGTTTGGTGCAGTGGGGGCCTGAAACCGTCCTATTTCATCAAAATTTCGATGTTTCGCAGCCTGTGGAGGGTTACCATATGCATCGCCCCAATTTTGGCAGTTTTTTGCCAATTCTGACGAAATAAGGGTTCAATCGAAAATTCTGCTTTGGTACATTTTTAGATTTTGTGCTCCTCTATGCGTGTGCAAAACTTCGTGAAAATCGGTTCGAAAATGGCTTCTGAATCGTACGGACAAAATGTGTGGAGAAAAACCCAAAAAACTAGACTTTATGATTCTGGAGAATCATGGCTTTTCCCGATGAGATTCCATGATTTGTCATGACCCCACAGTGTATGATGAATTGTTTTTGACTGTCTCACTTAAATTCCTTCATTGATGTCATCGCAGGTACACATTGGGTGTAATGGGTGGCCAAGTACAGCCCATTTTCTCAAAATATCCATTGGGTGCTCTTGGTGTCTGAAAACAATCCATTTTATCAACATTTTGATGTTTAGCAGCTCGTGGAGAGTTAACGAATGCTCAACGGAATATTTTGTCCATGCAACTTGTAATGTCACATGAAGACCCGTGAATGGCCATTTTTTCTTGAAATCTACAAGATGTTTTTAAAGAAATCCAGGGAAAACATGAAATTTTAAGTCTTTGATGGGTACCGCTGTTTAACCTGCCCAAAACGGGTTAAGACCAGCCCTAACTGGGTTAATGCCTGGTCTGATGAATTCCACTTCCAAAGAAGGAGGTTATGTTTATCTCGTAGGTACACATTGCGTGCAATGGGTGTCCAAGAACAGTCCATTTTCTCAAAATTTCTATGCTTTGCAGCCTCTGGAGATTAACTAACGCTTACCGGAATATTTTGTCTATGTAACTTGTGATGTCACTCCAAGACCTGCAAATGGTCAATTTTTCTTGAATACTTACTAGATTTTTTTAACTAATGATGACCGGAATATTTTGTTCATGCGACTTGTAATGTCACACCAAGACCTGCAAATAGCCGATTTTTCTTGAAAACCTACAAGATGTTGTTAGAGAAATCCACAGAAAACGGGGATTTTAAGATTTTAATGGGTATCTCTCTTTAACCAGCCCAAAATGGGTTAAGACGTCAAATTTTGAATTCCCTTACCACTTTCAAAAATATTTTCCGATCAATTTTGCGTTCGATAAATGAAGGCCCCTTTCTCTGTGGTATATCGTTTGGGTGCTGTTGGTGTATAAAAACAGCCTATTTTATCACAATTTTTACGTTTAGCAGCTCGGGGAGGGTTAACTAATGCTGACCGGAATATTTTATCCATGCAACTTGTAATGTCACATCAAGACCTGAGAGTGACCAATTTTTCGTGAAAATCTACAAGACTCGTTTAGAGAAATCCACGGAAAACATGAAGTTTTGAGCTTTTTTGGGGTATTGCTGTTTAACCAGCCCAAAACGGGTTAACACTTGGTTTTCTGAACACCCTTATTACTTACAAAAATGATCCTCGGTGAATTCCACTTCCAATAAAGGAAGTTATGTTTACCTCTCGGGTATCGTTTGGGTGCTGTGGGGGTCTGAAACCGGCCTATTTCATCAAAATTACGTTTCTCTGTGGCATTTCCATTTGATGTTGTTGGTGTCCAAAAACAGACTATTTCCTCAATTTTTTTTATATTTAGCAGCCCATGAAGGGTTAACAAATGCCCACCAGAATAATTGATCCGTGCAACTGGTCATATGACACCAGGACCTATCAACGGCCATTTTCTCTTGAAAACCCCACAAAATGTTTGTAGAAATCCAGGGAAAACGATTTTTTTAAGCTTTTGATGGGTATCCCTTTTAACCTCCCCAACATTTTGTCCATGCAGCTTATAATGTCACACAAAGACCTGCGAATAGTCAATTTTTCTTGAGAACCTACAGGATGTATTTAGAGAAATCCACAGAAAATGGGAATTTTAACATTTTAAGGGGTCTCTCTCTTTAACCTCCCCAAAATGGGTTAAGACTTCGACTTTTGAATACACTTACTACTTACAAAAATGTTTCCATATATATTGTGCGCTCGATAAAAGAAGGCACTTCTCATTGTGGCGCACCCATTGGGTGCTGTTGGCGTCCAAAAACAGTCCATTTTATCACAATTTTGACTTTTAGCAGCCCGTGGAGGGTTAACAAATGCTCACCGCAGTATTTTGTCCACGCAACATCTATTGTCACACCACGGCCTGGGAGTGACAAATTTTTCTTGAAAATCTACAAGACTCATTTAGAGAAATCCACGGAAAACACGAATTTTTTAGCTTTATGGGGGTGTTGCTGTTTAACCAGCTCAAAATGGGTTAACGCTTGGTTTTCTGAACACCCTTATTACTGACAAAAATGATCCTCCGTGAATTCCACTCCCAATAAAGGAAGTTATGTTTATCTCTCGTGTATTGTTTGGTGCAGTGGGGGCCTGAAACCGTCCTATTTCATCAAAATTTCGATGTTTCGCAGCCTGTGGAGGGTTACCATATGCATCGCCCAATTTTGGCAGTTTTTTGCCAATTCTGACGAAATAAGGGTTCAATCGAAAATTCTGCTTTGGTACATTTTTAGATTTTGGGCCCCTCTATGCGTGTGCAAAACTTCGTGAAAATCGGTTCGAAAATGGCTTCTGAATCGTAGGGACAAAATGTGTGGAAAAAGAAAAAAAAAACCCAAAAAACTAGACTTTATGATTCTGGGGAATCATGGCTTTTCCCGATGAGATTCCATGATTTGTCATGACCCCCACAGTGTATGATGAATTGCTTTTGACTGTCTCACTGAAATTCCTTCATTGATGTCATCGCAGGTACACATTGGGTGTAATGGGTGGCCATGTACAGCCCATTTTCTCAAAATATCCATTGGGTGCTCTTGGTGTCTGAAAACAATCCATTTTATCAACATTTTGATGTTTAGCAGCTCGTGGAGAGTTAACGAATGCTCAACGGAATATTTTGTCCATGTAACTTGTAATGTCACATGACGACCCGTGAATGGCCATTTTTTCTTGAAATCTACAAGATGTTTTTAAAGAAATCCAGGGAAAACATGAAATTTTAAGTCTTTGATGGGTACCGCTGTTTAACCAGCCCAAAACGGGTTAAGACCAGCCCTAACTGGGTTAATGCCTGGTCTGATGAATTCCACTTCCAAAGAAGGAGGTTATGTTTATCTCGTAGGTACACATTGCGTGCAATGGGTGTCCAAGGACAGTCCATTTTCTCAAAATTTCTATGCTTTGCAGCCTCTGGAGATTAACTAACGCTTACCGGAATATTTTGTCTATGTAACTTGTAATGTCACTCCAAGACCTGCAAATGGTCAATTTTTCTTGAATACTTACTAGATTTTTTGGAGAAATCCACAGAAAACTGGAATTTTAACCTTTTAAGGGGTACATCTTAACCAGGCGAAAATGGGTTAAGACCTCGATTTCTTGAATACCCTTACTACTTACTAAATTTTTTTCTGTCAGTTTTGCATCTGGTAAAAGAAGTTATGTATCTCTGTGGCATTCCCATTTGTTGTTGTTGTTGTCCAAAAACAGACTGTTTTTTCAAAATGTTGACATTTAGCAGACCATGGAGGGTTAACAAATGCTTACTGGAATATTTTATCCATGCAACCGGTAATGTGACTCCAAGACCTATCAATGGCCATTTTCTGTTGAAAACTTACAAGATGTTTGTAACAAAATCCACGGAAAACATAATTTTTTTTTAGCTTTTGATGGGTATCGCTAATAACCATCCCAAAAGGGGTTAATGCTTGGGTTTTTGAATACCCTTATTACTTAAAAAATAGTCCTCAGTGAATTTCACTTCCAACAAAGGAGATTATGTGTAACTCTCGGACATACATTGCGTGCTGTGCGTGTCCGAAAACAGCCCATTTCAACAAAATTATGATGCTTGGCATTCTGTAGAGGGGTAATAAATGCTCAGCAGAATATTTTGTCCATGACACTTGTAATGTCACACAAAGACCTGCAAGTAGTCAATTTTTCTTGAAAACCTATGGAATGTATTTGGAGAAATCCACAGAAAATGGGAATTTTTAGATTTTAAGGGGTTTCTCTCTTTAGCCTGCCCAAAATGGGTTAAGAGTTCCTTTTTTGAATACCCTTACTACTTACAAAAATGCTTCCCTATAGATTGTGCGCTCGAAAAAAGAAATCAATTTTCTTTGTGGCGTACCTGTTGGGTGCCGTTGGCGTCCAAAAACAACCCATTTTATCACAATTTTGACTTGACTTTTAGCAGCCCGTGGAGGGTTAACAAATGGTCACCGAAGTATTTTGTCCATGCAACTTCTATTGTCACATCAAGGCCTGGGAGTGACAATTTTTTTACGAAAATCTACAAGACTCGTTTAGAGAAATCCACAGAAAACCTGAATTTTTTAGCTTTTTGGGGGTATTGCTGTTTAACCAGCCCAAGACGGGTTAATGCTTGGTTTTTTGAACACCCTTATTACTGTCAAAAATGATCCTCAGTGAATTCCACTTCAAATAAAGGAAGTTATGTTTATCTCTCTTGTATCGTTTGGGTGCTCTGGGAGCCTGAAACCGGCACATTTCATCAAAATTTTCGATGTTTGGCAGCCTGTGGAGGGTTACCATATGCATCGCCTGATATGTCATGTGTATCAAAGGTCGTGGCACAGACAGGTCTATCAATGATGAAGGTTTAAAAAAATATACAAGACGTGTTTCGCTAAAGTGCAGATAAACTCCAATTTTGACACTTTTTTGCCAATTCTGACGAAATAAGGGTTCAATCAAAAATTCTGCTTGGGTACATTTTTAGATTTTGTGCCCCTCTATGCGTGTGCAAAACTTCGTGAAAATCGGTTCGAAAATGGCTTCTGAATCGTACAGACAAAATGTGTGGAAAAAAAAACAAAAAAAAAAACAAAAAACTAGACTTTATGATTCTGGAGAATCATGGCTTTTCCCGATGAGATTCCATGATTTGTCATGACCCCACAGTGTATGATGAATTGCTTTTGACTGTCTCACTTAAATTCCTTCATTGATGTCATCGCAGGTACACATTGGGTGTAATGGGTGGCCAAGTACAGCCCATTTTCTCAAAATATCCATTGGGTGCTCTTGGTGTCTGAAAACAATCCATTTTATCAACATTTTGATGTTTAGCAGCTCGTGGAGAGTTAACGAATGCTCAACGGAATATTTTGTCCATGCAACTTGTAATGTCACATGAAGACCCGTGAATGGCCATTTTTTCTTGAAATCTACAAGATGTTTTTAAAGAAATCCAGGGAAAACATGAAATTTTAAGTCTTTGATGGGTACCGCTGTTTAACCTGCCCAAAACGGGTTAAGACCAGCCCTAACTGGGTTAATGCCTGGTCTGATGAATTCCACTTCCAAAGAAGGAGGTTATGTTTATCTCGTAGGTACACATTGCGTGCAATGGGTGTCCAAGAACAGTCCATTTTCTCAAAATTTCTATGCTTTGCAGCCTCTGGAGATTAACTAACGCTTACCGGAATATTTTGTCTATGTAACTTGTAATGTCACTCCAAGACCTGCAAATGGTCAATTTTTCTTGAATACTTACTAGATTTTTTTAACTAATGCTGACCGGAATATTTTGTTCATGCGACTTGTAATGTCACACCAAGACCTGCAAATAGCCGATTTTTTCTTGAAAACCTGCAAGATGTTGTTAGAGAAATCCACAGAAAACGGGGATTTTAAGATTTTAATGGGTATCTCTCTTTAACCAGCCCAAAATGGGTTAAGACGTCAAATTTTGAATACCCTTACCACTTTCAAAAATATTTTCCGATCAATTTTGCGTCCGATAAATGAAGGCCCCTTTCTCTGTGGTATATCGTTTGGGTGCTGTTGGTGTATAAAAACAGCCTATTTTATCACAATTTTTACGTTTAGCAGCTCGGGGAGGGTTAACTAATGCTGACCGGAATATTTTATCCATGCAACTTGTAATGTCACATCAAGACCTGAGAGTGACCAATTTTTCTTGAAAATCTACAAGACTCGTTTAGAGAAATCCACGGAAAACATGAAGTTTTGAGCTTTTTGGGGGTATTGCTGTTTAACCAGCCCAAAACGGGTTAACACTTGGTTTTTTGAACACCCTTATTACTTACAAAAATGATCCTCGGTGAATTCCACTTCCAGTAAAGGAAGTTATGTTTACCTCTCGGGTATTGTTTGGGTGCTGTGGGGGTCTGAAAAGGCCCATTTCATCAAAATTTCGATGTTTGGCAGCCTGTGGAGGGTTACCATATGCATCGCCTAATATGTCGTGTGTATCAAAGGTTGTGTCATAGGCAGGTCTAGTAATTATGAATATTTAAAAAAAATCCGAAAGACGTGTTTCGAGAAAGTGCCGATAAACAACAATTTTTACAGTTTTTTGCCAATTCTGGCGAAATAAGGGTTAAATCGAAAATTCCGCTTCGGTACATTTTTAGATTTTTTGCCACTCTATGCGTGTGCCAAATTGTGTGAAAATCGGTTTGAAAATGGCTTCTGAATCGTACGGACAAAAATGTGTGGGAAAAAAAAACAAAAAAACAACAAAAACTAGACTTTATGGCTTTTCCCGATGAGATTCCATGATTTGTCATGACCCCACAGTGTCTGATGAATTGTTTTTAACTGTCTCACTGAAGTTCCTTCATTGATGTTATGAGAAAGGTGGGTATAGTAGTCTCAAATGACACAGTTTGATAAAACATTTTGTTCAGGTAAAAATCATCATTAACGGTGGAGTGGGTTAATGCCAATATCGTCGTCCAACAAGTCAATGACCGACAAAAGGAGTTATGTTTCTTTGGCACATACCCAATGAGTGCTGTGTCTATTTGAAAATGGTCCATTTTATCTCAAATGTATCCAAAATATTGATGTCTGGCAGCTTGTAGAGGGTTAACAAGTGCTAACAGGAATATTTATTCATGCAACTGGTAATGTCACACCAAGAACTGTGAATGTCCATTTTTTCTTTAAAATCAACAAGATGTTTTCACAGAAATCCAGGGAGAACATGAATTTTAAGCTTTTCATGGGTATCATTGTTTATCCAGCCCAAAACGGGTTAAGTGTTGTTTTTTTAGTACTCTTATTACTTCCAAAAATAATTCTCAGTGAATTCTACTTCCACTTATTTTGATCTCTCCTCTCAACTTCGGGTGCTGTGGGTACGCAAACACAGCCCATTTTATCAACATTTTGATGTTTGCGAATCTGCTTAGGGTTAACAAATGCTTACAGGAATATTTTGTACATGCAACTTGTAATGTTACAATAAGATCTGAGAATGGTGATTTTTTCTTGAAAATCTACGAGATGTTTTTAGAGAAATCCTCAGATAACATGAATATTTAACCTTTTGAGGGGTATCGATCTGTAACCAGCCCTAAACGGGTTAATGCTTGGTTTTGTGAATACCATCATTACTTACAAAAATGATCGACGGTGAATTCCACTTCCAATGAAGGAGGTTATGTTTGTCTCGCAGGTACACATTTGGTGTTGTGGTTTCCCAAGAACAGCCCATTTTCTCCAAATATCTGTGCTTGGCAGCCTCCGGAGGGTTAACAAACGCTTACTGAAATATTTTGCCCATGCAACTTGTAATGTCACTCCAAGACCTGCGAATGGTCAATTTCTTTTGAAATTTTTTTTTGAGAAATCCACAGAAAACTGAAATTTTAATCTTTTAAGGAGTATATTTCCTTAACTAGTCAAAAATGGGTTAAGACCTCGATTTTTGAATACACTCACTACTTACAAAAATGTTCCCTTGTCATTTGTGCGTCCGGTAAAAGAAGTTATGTTTCTCTGTTGCATTCCCATTTGATGTTGTTGGTGTCCAAAAACAGACTATTTTTTTCAAAATTTTGACATTTAGCAGCGCATGGAGGGTTAACAAACGCTTACCGGAATAATTTATCCAATCAACTGGTAATGTGACACCAAGACCTATCAATGGCCATTTTTTCTTGAAAACTCAACCAGATGTTTGTAAAGAAATCCAGGGAGAACATAAATTTTTAAGCTTTTGATGGGTATCACTATTAACAATCACAAAAGGGGTTAACGCTTGTTTTTCAGAATACCCTTATTACTTACAAAAATGGTCCTCGGTGAATTCCACTTCCAACAAAGGAGATTATGTTTATTTCTTAGGTACACGTTGGGTGCTGTGCGTGTCTTGCGACAGCCCATTTCAACAAAATATCGATGTTTGGCAGCCTGTAGAGGGTTAATAGACGCTCACCGGAATATTTTGTCCATGCAGCTTGTAATGTCACACAAAGACCTGCGAGTAGTCAATTTTTCTTGAAAACCTACCGGATGTATTTAGAGAAATCCACAGAAAATGGGAATTTTTAGATTTTAAGGGGTCTCTCTCTTTAGCCTGCCCAAAATGGGTTAAGACTTCGACTTTTGAATACCCTTACTACTTACTTGTTTCTGTATAGATTGTGCGCTCGAAAAAAGAGGGCACTTTTCTTTGTGGCGTACCCATTGGGTGCTGTTGGCGTCCAAAAACAGCCCATTTTATCAAAATTTTGACTTTTAGCAGCCCGTGGAGGGTTAACAAATGCTCACCGCAGTATTTTGTCCATGCAACTTCTATTGTCACGCCAAGGCCTGGGAGTGACAAATTTTTCTTGAAAATCTACAAGACTCGTTTAGAGAAATCCACGGAAAATACGAATTTTTGAGCTTTATGGGAGTATTGCTGTTTAACCAGCCCAAACGGGTTAACGCTTGGTTTTCTGAACACCCTTATTACTGACAAAAATGATCCTCGGTGAATTCCACTCCCAATAAAGGAAGTTATGTTTATCTCTCGTGTATTGTTTGGTTGCAGTGGGGGCCTGAAACCGGCCTATTTCATCAAAATTTCGATGTTTGGCAGCCTGTGGAGGGTTACCATATGCATCGCCTGATATGTCGTGTGTTTCAAAATGCGTGTCACAGACAGTTCTAGCAATGACGAATGTATAAAAAAAAATCTACAAGATGTGTTTCGAGAAAGTGCCGATAAACCCCAATTTTGGCAGTTTTTTGCCAATTCTGACGAAAAAAGGGCTAAATCGAAAATTCCGCTTCAGTACATTTTTAGATTTTGTGCCCCTCTATGCGTGTGCAAAATTTCGTGAAAATCGGTTCGAAAATGGCTTCTGAATCGTACGGACAAAATGTGTGGGAAAAAAAGAAAAAAACCCAAAAACTAGACTTTTTGATTCTGGAGAATCATGGCTTTTCCCGATGAGATTCCATGATTTGTCATGACCCCACAGTGTATGATGAATTGCTTTTGACTATCTCACTGAAGTTCCTTCATTGATGTCATGAAAAAGGTGAGAACAGAAGTCTCAAATGACTCAGTTTGATAAAAAAAATTGTTTAGGTAAAAACCATCATTAACGGTGGAGAGGGTTAATATCAATATCGGCGTCCTAAAGTTAATGACCGATAAAAGGAGTTATGTTTGTTTGACACATACCCACTGAGTGCTGTATCTATTTGAAAATGGGCCGTTTTATCTCAAATGTATCCAAAATATTGATGTCTGGCAGCTTGTTAAGGGTTAACAGGTGCTAACAGGAATATTTATTCATTTCTTGAAACTTGTAATTTCACACCAAAAACTGCGAATTGCCATTTTTACTTAAAAATCTACAAGATGTTTTCAGAGAAATCCAGGGAGAACATGAATTTTAAGCTGTTGATGGGTATAATTGTTTATCCAGCCCAAAACGGGTTAAGGGTTGTTTTTTTAATACGCTTATTACTTATAAAAATAATTCTCAGTGAATTCTACTTCCACTTATGTTGATTTCTCCCCTTAACTTTGGGTGCTGCGGGTATGCAAACACAGCCCACTTTTTCAACATTTTGATGTTTGAGAACCAGCATAGGGTTAACAAATGCTTACTGGAATATTTTGTACATGCAACTTGTAATTCACACTAAGATCAGAGAATGGTCAATATTTCTTGAAAATCTACGTGATGTTTTTAGAGAAATCCTCAGATAACATGAATTTTTAACCTTTTGAGGGGTATCACCCTGTAACCAGCCCTAAACGGGTTAATGCTTGGTTTTATGGATACCTTCATTACTTACAAAAATGATCCTCGGTGAATCCCACTTCCAATGAAGGTGGTTATGTTCATCTCGCAGGTACACATTGGGTGTAATGGGTGGCCAAGTACAGCCCATTTTCTCAAAATTTGCTGCCTCTGGAGGGTTAACAAACGCTTACCGGAATCTTTTGTTCATGCAACTTGTAATGTCACACCAAGACCTGCAAATGGTCAATTTTTCTTGAATACTTACCAGATTTTTTGGAGAAATCTACAGAAAATGGGAATTTTAAGCTTTTAAGGGGTACATCTCCTTAACCGGGAGAAAATGGGTTAAGACTTCAATTTTTGAATACCCTTACTACTTACTAAAACTTTTCCCTATCAGTTTTGCGTCCGGTAAAAGAAGTTATGTTTCTCTGCAGCATTCCCGTTTGATGTTGTTGGTGTCCAAAGACAGACTATTTTTTTTCGAAATTTTGACATTTAGCAGCCCATGGAGGGTTAACAAATGCTTATCTGAATATTTTATCCATGCAACTGGTAATGTGACTCTAAGACCTATCAACGACCATTTTCTCTTGAAACCCTACGAGACGTTGCTAAAGAAATTCAGGGAAAACATGATTTTTTAAGCTTTTGATGGGTATTGCTATTAACCATCCCAAAAGGGGTTAATGCTTGGTTTTTTTAATACCCTTATTACTAACAAATTTGGTCCTCTGTGAATTCCACTTCCAACAAAGTAGATTATGTTTATCTCTCGGGTATGCATTGGGTGTTGTGCACGTCTGAAAACAGCCCATTTCAACAAAATTACGATGCTTAACAGCCTGTAGAGGGTTAATAAATGCTCACCGGAATATTTTGTCCATGCAACTTGTAATGTCACACAAGGACCTGCGGATAGTCAATTTTTCCTGAAAACCTACAAGTTGCTTTTAGAGAAATCCACAGAGAATGGGAATTTTAAGCTTTTAAGGGGTATCTCTCTTTAACCAGCGCAAAATGGGTTAAGACTTCGACTTTTGAATACCCTTACCACTATCAAAAATGTTTCCCCATCAATTTTGCGTCCGATAAAAGAAGGAACCTTTCTCGGTGGTACACCAAGTGGTGCTGTTGGTGTCCAAAAACAGTCCATTTTATCACAATTTTGACTTTTAGCAGACTGTTGAGGGTTAACAAATGCTCACCGCAGTATTTTGTCCATGCAACTTCTATTGTCACACCAAGGCGTGGGAGTGACAAACTTTTCTTGAAAATCTACAAGACTCGTTTAGAGAAATCCACGGAAAATGCGAATTTTTTAGCTTTATGGGGGTATTGCTGTTTAACCAGCCCAAAACGGGTTAACGCTTGGTTTTATGAACACCCTTATTACTGACAAAAATGATCCTCGGTGAATTCCACTCCCAATAAAGGAAGTTATGTTTATCTCTCGGGTACTTTTTAGGTGCAGTGGGGGCCTGAAACCGACCTATTTCATCAAAATTTCGATGATTGACAGCCTGTGGAGGGTTACCATATGCATTGCCTGATATGTCGTGTGTATCAAAGGGCGTGGCACAGACAGGTCTAGCAATGACGAATGTATGAAAAAAAATCTACAAGACGTGTTTCGAGAAAGTGCCGATAAGCCCCAATTTTCGCAGTTTTCTGCCAATTCTGACGAAATAAGGGTTAAATCGAAAATTCCGCTTGGGTCCATTTTTAGATTTTGTGCCCCTCTATGCGTGTGCAAAATTTCGTGAAAATCGGTTCGAAAATGGCCTCTGAATCGTACGGACAAAATGTGTGGAAAAAAAAAGAAAAAAAAAACCCCAAACTAGACTTTATGATTCTGGAGAATCATGGCTTTTCCCGATGAGATTCCTTGATTTTTCATGCCCCCACAGTGTCCGATGAATTGTTTTTAACTGTCTCACTGAAGTTCCTTCATTGATGTCATGAGAAAGGTGATTATAGTAGTCTCAGATGACTCAGTTTGATAAAATAATTGTTTAGGTAAAAACCATCAATAACGGTGTAGTGGGTTAATATTAACATCGTCGTCCCACAAGTTAATGACCGACAAAAGGAGTTATGTTTCTTTGACACATACCCACTGGGTGCTCTGTCTATTTGAAAATGGTCCATTTTGTCTCAAATGTATCCAAAATATTGATGTCTGGCAGATTGTAGAGGGTTAACATGTGCCAACAGGAATATTTATTCATGCAACTGTGGAGGGTTAACATGTGCCAACAGGAATATTTATTCATGCAACTTGCAATTTCAAACCAAAAAGTGTGAATGGCCATTTTTACTTAAAATCTACAAGATGTTTTCAGAGTAATCCATGCGCATACGCTCTTTTCGAATTCGACGTGACGAAATGCGAAATTCGTATCGCTCTTCATGGAAAGTGATGCCGCAACTATCCATGAACAACGAGTGAAAATTTCATGGAAATCTGTCAAGAATTGGCTGGGAAATAGCGTTTTGAAGAGAGGAGGTAACTGTTTGAATTTGGTCCTTCCTTTTCAAGCCAGTTCGAAAAAAAGACGTCGTGAATGGGTGCAGACTCCTTTAGTGCCCCCCCCCCCTCCTCTCTGGAATAACTCCACTTAAATGTTACAATTGTGTGTGACTGGTGGGGAGTTGGCTGTAAATGGAAGTTGCTTCTTTAAGACCGCAACCCAGGGATCCCAACACAACCTTTAAACCTAAGAGAATCGTCAGAAGTTTAGAGTGAAAAGATTGGCGGTGATTGGTTTCTGGCAGTCAGTAAAAGACTGATGAAGATTTGCATATTGGACATTAAAATAGCACTTCTGACATACACGAACCGTGTCCAGACCGCTGGAGGCAGCGACTTGAAATTTTCAGAACTTGTTCTACGAACCCTGGCCGACATTTTGGGACCTGTTTGGAGCGTCTGGGCCGCCTGGAAAACACCACGCATCGCTTGGAATGTGAGAGTACTATTCGTCCCGACTCTATCAGTTTACAATGGACACGGACAGTGCTGTAGGCGGCTGTAGAGCTGCGATTGAGCATGACGTCCCAGGTTTCGGTGCCTCATTGCCTAACCGGCTCCAAGGTATAATTGTTTGTCTCAATATCGTCCTTACTACTTGTAGTTTATACCGTTGCCATACGTTAATGTAGCCTCTTGCCATTTTCGAGACTTTCGACCCAGAACGCCGCGAAGGTGGGGAAGTGCGGGGGGGGGGGTTGCTGCAGCGGCGGGGGGTGTGGGGGGGGGGGGGGGTGGGGTGGATATCCTGACACTATCTTTAAACCTTAGATAATCGTGAGAAGTTGAAGTGAAAAGAAATCGGCGGTGAGTAGGTTTTTTGGCGGGAAACGATTAACGAAAATTTGCCAATTAGACATTAAAATTGCACTTCACACAAACACGAACCGTGTCCAGACCGCTGAAGGCAGCGACTTCTAATTTTCAGAACTTGTTCTAAGCACCCTGGCCGACATTTTGGCGTCTGTTGCAAGTGTCGCGACCGCGTGAAGAACACCACGCATCGCGTGGAAAGTGAGAGTACAACTCGTCCCGACTCTATCAGTTTGGAATGGAATTGGGCACTATTGTAGACTACTGCAGAACAATGATGGAGCATAAAGTCGGAGTTTTTTTTGTGCCAAATTGCCTAACCGGCTCCAAGGTATGATCTTTCGTCTTTATATCGCCCAGATCGCCTATAGTTTATACCGTTACCATACGCTGAAGTAGCCTTTTGTCATTTTTGCCACTTCCGACCCAGATTTGAGGGTACCTTCCTTCAACCCCAATTTACAGCGAAATCTAGCCATGCTCACAACCACGCCCTCTCCCCGTCGGCCCGGGTGCTTCTAAAGATAGAAAGGTCAATGGGGAGGGGCCCGTTAGCAAACAAACGGGTGCAGGTGAACTTGGTGAAAAAAACAGCAGGGGAGGGGGGGGCACGTGTCCTAGGTAAAAGAAACAGCAGGGGGCAGGTGTCCTAGGTAAAATAAACAACAGGGGGGGGGGGGGGGGGCAGATGTCCCCGCTAATTAATTTTATTAGCAGGCAGTTGTTCATGGGGCAGGTGTCCTATCCCACTGCTCAGTGTTCCAAATTTTCTATGGTACTTGGCCTTGACGGAAACAACATTTCAACAAGAAACAACGGGAAACCTATATGCAGTAAAGCTGCAAATATAAACATGATTTCAGGACCATTCCATGGACAGTTTAAAGCCTACTGCGATATCAGCGTTTCTTACTCTCGTACTTTCACTGCATCACCACAGAATTTCACCCGAGTCGAGTTCTGACGTCATGCAAGTTTGACAGACATGCTTTAAATTTTGTTATTGACAACAACATATTTATAATTTCGTGATTACTGATCGGAATTTTGAAAACGACACACGCAATCGCGAAAGAGTTTTCTGAAAAATACGATTCTACAAAAGGTTTTAGTGAAATTTGATTATTTTTTTTATTTTCAATTTCGATGGCTCTTGTCGAAAAGGTGATAATCACTGATCGTCCTAAACGAGATCAAAGACTGACGCCGTATATTAATAATAGACAGAGAATCTTCTAAGAATATACAAACGCAATCCTAAAATGCAATAAATCAATCTTTTTTCAGGTTTTACGAGAGAAATATGCCCAATTGTATCATTGAATCATGTTTAGGTATATGTGGGCGAGACATTTTCTATACGAACAAAATACAGACTAAATAAACTATTTGCCACTATTTTCTGCACACGTATTTTTGTCTTTGCTTCTTGGGGAAATCCATGCTGCTCTAAAACAATGAAGGAGTGTTATCTAATGAGGTCAGAACCGTCAGGTGGTCGGGTCCGACACCGCACCTCGAAGTAGATTTAGTGGGAGAGTCGATTTTACAAGTAATGTAGGCAGAGTACACGGCATGGGCTGCCTGTCTTTAATCCTATAAACAGGGTTAAGGCTTGGTTTTTTGAATACCCTTAAATATTTATTTATTTATTTATTTATTGGTGTTTAATGTCACATACTTATGCACAATGGGTAATCGTGACCGTGACAGTTTTATAGGTGGAGGAAGCCGGAGTACCCGGAGAGAACCACCAAGCATCGACGAGCAGCTGTCATCTCCTCAACATTCTAACTCTGTTCAAGCTCCGCTCAAGCAGGGTTACAGAGGATAAAGACATATACACCATCGACGTGCAGTATGCCTTAGTACACGGCGTCATCGTGCCCCCATGTCGGCAACCGGGCTAAAGTGCCTTGCCCAAGGACACAACGTGAGTCGTCCCGGACGGGGATCGAACTCGGGATCTCTAGCGTAGAAGTACAACAGTCTACCACTGAGCCACCACGCTCCCTTGAATACCCTTAATACTATCATACATTATCCCTCATGAATTCTGAGTCTGATAAAAGAGGTTATGTTTACCTATTACATACCCATTTGCTGCCCGAAAACAGCCGATTTTATCAAAATGTTGACGTTTAGCAGCATGTAGTGGGATTAACAAACGACTAGCGGAATATTCTATCTATGCAATTTGTAAGACCTGCCAATGTCCAATTGTTTTTGAAAATCGCCAACAAGCAGTTAGCGAAATCCACAGAAAATGTAAATTTTAAGCTTTTA
Organism: Pictodentalium vernedei; assembly: GCA_031216915.1. NCBI lineage: Eukaryota > Metazoa > Mollusca > Scaphopoda > Dentaliida > Dentaliidae > Pictodentalium > Pictodentalium vernedei. The sequence goes on along the minus strand of CM062297.1, from coordinate 555,444,933 downwards.
AGGGGCATCTTTCCTTATCCAGTCTAATATGGGTTAAGTTTCATTCTTCTAAATACCCTTACTACTTACAAAACTGATCCTCTGTGAATTCTACGCGCAGTAAAAGAAGCTATATTTCTCTGTTACATATCCATTGCGTGCTCTTGGTGTCTGAAAACAATCCATTTTATCAACATTTTGATGTTTAGCAGCTCGTGGAGAGTTAACGAATGTTCAACGGAATATTTTGTCCATGTAACTTGTAATGTCACATGAAGACCCGTGAATGGCCATTTTTTCTTGAAATCTACAAGATGTTTTTAAAGAAATCCAGGGAAAACATGAAATTTTAAGTCTTTGATGGGTACCGCTGTTTAACCAGCCCAAAACGGGTTAAGACCAGCCCTAAATGGGTTAATGCTTGGTCTGATGAATTTCACTTCCACAGAAGGAGGTTATGTTTATCTCGCAGGTACACATTGCGTGCTATGGGTGCCCAAGAACCGTCCATTTTCTCAAAATTTCTATGCTCTGCAGCCTCTGGAGAGTTAACTAACGCTTACCGGAACATTTTGTCTATGTAACTTGTAATGTCACTCCAAGACCTGCAAATGGTCAATTTTTCTTGAATACTTACTAGATTTTTTGGAGAAATCCACAGAAAACTGGAATTTTAAGCTTTTAAGGGGTACATCTTAACCAGGCGAAAATGGGTTAAGACCTCGATTTTTTGAAGACCCTTACTACTTACTAAATTTTTCTCTGTCAGTTTTGCATCCGGTAAAAGAAGTTATGTATCTCTGTGGCATTCCCATTTGTTGTTGTTGGTGTCCAAAAACAGACTATTTTTTCAAAATGTTGACATTTAGCAGCCCATGGAGAGTTAACAAATGCTTACTGGAATATTTTATCCATGCAACCGGTAATGTGACTCCAAGACCTATCAATGGCCATTTTCTGTTGAAAACTTACAAGATGTTTGTAACGAAATCCACGGAAAACATAATTTTTTTTTAGCTTTTGATGGGTATCGCTAATAACCACCCCAAAAGGGGTTAACGCTTGGGTTTTTGAATACCCTTATTACTTACAAAAATGGTCCTCAGTGAATTCCACTTCCAACAAAGGAGATTATGTGTAACTCTCGGACATACATTGCGTGCTGTGTGTGTCCGAAAACAGCCCATTTCAACAAAATTATGATGCTTGTAATTCTGTAGAGGGTTATTAAACGCTCAGCGGAATATTTTGTCCATGCCATTTGTAATGTCACACAAAGACCTGCAAGTAGTCAATTTTTCTTGAAAACCTATGGAATGTATTTAGAGAAATCCACAGAAAATGAGAATTTTTAGATTTTAAGGGGTCTCTCTCTTTAGCCTGCCCAAAATGGGTTAAGACATCGTTTTTTGAATACCCTTACTACTTACAAAAATGTTTTCCTATAGATTGTGCCCTCGATAAAAGAAATCACTTTTCTTTTCTTTGTGGCGTACCCGTTGGGTGCCGTTGGCGTCCAAAAACAGCCCATTTTATCACAATTTTGACTTTTAGCAGCCCGTGGAGGGTTAACAAATGCTCACCGAAGTATTTTGTCCATGCAACTTCTATTGTCACATCAAGGCCTGGGAGTGACAATTTTTTCATGAAAATCTACAAGACTCGTTTAGAGAAATCCACGGAAAACCTGAACTTTTGAACTTTTTGGGGGTATTGCTGTTTAACCAGCCCAAAACGGATTAATGCTTGGTTTTTTGAACACCATTATTACTTACAAAAATGATCGCCGGTGAATTCCACTTCAAATAAAGGAAGTTATGTTTATCTCTCGTGTATCGTTTGGGTGCTCTGGGGGCCTGAAACCGGCCCATTTCATCAAAATTTCGATGTTTGGCAGCCTGTGGAGGGTTACCATATGCATCGCCTGATATGTCGTGTGTATCAAAGGTCGTGGCACAGGCAGGTCTATCAATGATGAAGGTTTAAAAAAAATCTACAAGACGTGTTTCGAGAAAGTGCCGATAAATCCCAATTTTGACAGTTTTTTTGCCAATTCTGACAAAATAAGGGTTCAATCGAAAATTCCGCTTTGGTACATTTTTAGATTCTGTGCGCCAAAATCAGTCTGAAAATGGCTTCGGAATCGTGCGGACAAAATGTGCGAAAAAAAAACCCCAAAAAAACTAGACTTTATGATTCTGGAGAATCATGGCTTTTCCCGATTAGATTCCATGATTTTTCTTTCAACAGTGTCTGATGAATTTCTTTAAACTGTCTCACTAAAGTTCCTTCATTGATGTTATGAGAAAGGTGAGTATAGTAGTCTCAAATGACTCGGTTTGGGTTTGATAAAAAAATGTTTAGGTAAAACCCATCATTAATGGTAGAATGGGTTAATATCAATATCAATGTTTCCCTATCAGTTTTGCGTCCGGTAAAAGAAGTTACGTTTCTCTGTGGCATTTCCATTTGATGTCGTTGGTGTCCAAAAACAGACTATTTCCTCAATTTTTTTTACATTTAGCAGCCCATGAAGGGTTAACAAATGCCTACCAGAATAATTGATCCATGCAACTGGTCATATGACACCAAGACCTATCAACGGCCATTTTCTCTTGAAAACCCCACAAAATGTTTGTAGAAATCCAGGGAAAACGATTTTTTAAGCTTTTGATGGGTATCCCTGTTAACCTCCCCAACAGGGGTTAACGCTTGGCTTTTTGAATACCTTTATTACTTACAAAAATGGTCCTCTGTGAATTCCACTTCAAACAAAGGAGATTATGTTTATCTCTCATGTATACATTAGGTGCTGTGCGTGTCTGAAAACAGTCCCATGTTAACAACATTACGATGCTTGGCAGCTTGTAGATGGTTAAAAAACGCTCACCGGAGTATTTTGTCCATGCAACTTGTAATGTCACATAAAGACCTACGAATAGTCCATTTGTCTTGAAACCCTACAAGTTACCGTTAGGAAAATTCACAGAAAATGGGAATTTAAAGCTTTCAAGGGATATCTCTCTTTAGCCTGTCCAAAATGGGTTAAGACATCGACTTTTGAATACCCTTACTACTTACAAAAATGTTTCCGTATAAATTGTACGCGCGATAAAAGAAGGCACTTTTCTTTGTGGTGTACCCTTTGGGTGCTGTTGGTGTGCAAAAACAGCCCATTTTATCGCAATTTTGACCTTCAGCAGCCCGGGGAGGGTTAACTAATGCTGACCGAAATATTTTGTTCATGCGACTTGTAATGTCACACCAAGACCTGCAAGTAGCCGATTTTTCTTGAAAACCTACAAGATGTTGTTAGAGAAATCCACAGAAAACGGGGATTTTAAGATTTTAATGGGCATCTCTCTTTAACCAGCCCAAAATGGGTTAAGGCGTCAAATTTTGAATACCCTTACCACTTTCAAAAATATTTTCCGATCAATTTTGCATCTGATAAATGAAGGCCACTTTCTATGTGGTATATCGTTTGGGTGCTGTTGGTGTCTAAAAACAGCCCATTTTATCACAATTTTTACGTTTAGCAGCTCAGGGAGGGTTAACTAATGCTGACCGGAATATTTTATCCATGCAACTTGTAATGTCACACCACGACCTGAGAGTGACCAATTTTTCTTGAAAATCTACAAGACTCGTTTAGAGAAATACACGGAAAACATGAAGTTTTGAGCTTTTTGGGGGTATTGCTGTTTAACCAGACCAAAACGGGTAAACACTTGCTTTTCTGAACACCCTTATTACTTACAAAAATGATCCTCGGTGAATTCCACTTCCAATAAAGGAAGTTATGTTTACCTCTCGGGTATCGTTTGGGTGCTGCGGGGGTCTGAAACTGGCTCATTTCATCAAAATTTCGATGTTTGGCAGCCTGTGGAGGGTTACCATATGCATCGCCTAATATGTCGTGTGTATCAAAGGTTGTGTCATAGGCAGGTCTAGTAATTATGAATATTTGAAAAAAATCTTAAAGACGTGTTTCGAGAAAGTGCCGAGAAACCCCAATTTTGGCAGTTTCTTGCCAATTCTGGCGAAATAAGGGTTAAATCGAAAATTCCGCTTCGGTACGTTTTTAGATTTTTTGCCACTCTATGCGTGTGCCAAATTGTGTGAAAATCGGTTCGAAAATGGCTTCTGAATCGTACGGACAAAAATGTGTGGAAAAAAACCCCAAAAAACTAGACTTTAGGATTCTGGAGAATCATGGCTTTTCCTGATGAGATTCCATGATTTTTCATGATCCCACAGTGTCTGAGGAATTGTTTTAACTGTCTCACTGAAGTTCCTTCATTGATGTTATGAGAAAGGTGAAGATAGTAGTCTCAAATGACACAGTTTGATAAAAAAAATTGTTTAGGTAAAAACCATCATTAACGGTGGAGTGGGTTAATGTCAATATTGTCGTCCCACAAGTCAATGAACGACAAAAGGAGTTATGTTTGTTTGACACATGCTCACTGAGTGCTGTGTCAATTTAAAAATGGTCCATTTTATCTCAAATGTATCCAAAATATTGATGTCTGGCAGCTTGTAGAGGGTTAACAAGTGCCAACAGGAATATTTATTCATGCAACGTGTAATGTCACACCAAGAACTGTGAATGGCCATTTTTTCTTTAAAATCTACAAGATGTTTTCAGAGAAATCCAGGGAGAATAGGAATTTTAAGCTTTTGATGGGTATCATTGTTTTTCCAGCCCAAAACGGGTTAAGTGTTGTTTTGGAATACTCTTCTTACTTCCAAAAATAATTCTCAATGAATTCTACTTTTACTTATTTTGATCTTTCCTCCCAACTTCGGATGTTGTGGGTACGCAAACACAGCCTTTTTATCAACATTTTGATGTTTGAGAACCTGCATAGGGTTAATAAATGCTTACAGGAATATTTTGTACATGCAACTTGTAATGTCACACTAAGATATGAGAATGGCCATTTTTTCCTGAAAATCTACGGGATGTTTTTTAAAGAAATCCTCAGATAGCATGAATTTTTAACCTTTTGAGGGGTATCTCTCTTTAACCAGCTCTAAAGGGTTAATGTTTGGTTTTGTGAATATCTTCATTACTTACAAAAATGATCTAGGGTGAATTCCACTTCCAATGAAGGAGGTTATGTTTATCTCCTAGGTACACATGCCCAAGGACAGCCCATTTTCTCCAAACGTCAATGCTTGGCAGCCTCTGGGGTGTTAACAAATGCTTACCGAAACATTTTGTTCATGCAACTTGTAATGTCACTCGAAGACCTGCGAATGGTCAATTGCTCTTGAAATTTTCTTTTTTGAGAAATCCACAGAAAACTGTAATTTTAAGCTTTTAAGGGGTATATCTCCTTAACCAGTCAAAAATGGGTTAAGACCTCGATTTTTGAATACATTTACTACTTACAAAAATGTTTCCCTGTCCGTTTTGCGTCCGGTAAAAGAAGTTACGTTTCTCTGTTGTATTCCCATTTGATGTTGTTGTTGTTCAAAAACAGACTATTTTTTTCAAAATTTTGACATTTAGCAGCCCATGGAGGGTTAACAAATGCTTACCGGAATAAGTTATCCAATCAACTGGTAATGTGACACCATGACCTATCAATGGCCATTTTCTCTTGAAAACCCAACCAGCTGTTTGTAAAGAAATCCAGGGAAAACATCAATTTTTAAGCCTTTGATGGGTACTACTATTAACAACCACAAAATGGGTTAACGCTTGGTTTTCTGAATACCCTTATTATTTACAAAAATGGTCTTCGGTGAATTCCACTTCCAACAAAGGAGATTATGTTTATTTATCAGGTACACTTTGGGTGATGTGCGTGCCTGAAAATAGCCCATTTCAACAAAATTACGATGCTTGGCAGCCTCTAGAGGGTTAATAAGCGCTCACCGGAATATTTTGTCCATGCTACTTGTAATATCATACAAAGACCTGCGAGTAGTCAATTTTTCTTGAAAACCTGCAGGATGTTTTTAGAGAAATCCACAGAAAATGGGAATTTTAAGATTTTAAGGGGTCTCTCTCTTTAGCCTGTCCAAAATGGGTTAAGACTTCGACTTTTGAACACCCTTACTACTTATAAAAATGTTTGCGTATAGATTGGGCGCTCGATAAAAGAAGGCACGTTTCTTTGTGGCGTACCCATTGGGTGCTGTTGGCGTCCAAAAACATCCCATTTTATCAAAATTTTGAATTTTAGCAGCCCGTAGAGGGTTAACAAATGTTCACCACTGTATTTTGTCCATGCAACTTCTATTGTCACACCAAGGCCTGGGAGTGACAAATTTTTCTTGAAAATCTACAAGACTCGTTCAGAGAAATCCACGGAAAACACAATTTTTTAGCTTTATGGGGGTATTGCTGTTTAACCAACCAAAAGCGGGTTAACGCTTGGTTTTCTGAACACCCTTATTACTGACAAAAATGATCCTCGGTGTTTTCCACTCCCAATAAAGGAAGTTATGTTTATCTCTCAAGTATTGTTTGGGTGCAGTGGGGGCCTGAATCCGGCCTATTTCATCAAAATTTTGATGTTTGGCAGCCTGTGGAGGGTTACCATATGCATCGCCTGATATGTCGTGTGTATCAAAGGTCGTGTCACAGACAGGTCTAGCAATTACAAATGTATAAAAAAAATCTACAAGACGAGTTTCGAGAAAGTGCCGATAACCCCAATTTTGGCAGTTTTTTTGCCAATTCTGACAAAATAAGGGTTAAATCGAAAATTCCGCTTTGGTACATTTTTAGATTTTGTGCCCCTCTATGAGTGTGCAAAATTTCGTGAAAATCGGTTCGAAAATGGCTTCTGAATCGTTTGCACAAAATGTGTGGAAAAAAAAAAAAAAAAAAAATAATAATCCGTAGAAAAACAATAGTCTTTTCCAGAGGGAAAAGCCTAAAAAAAAACCCCAAAAACTAGACTTTATGATTCTGGAGAATCATGGCTTTTCCCGATTAGATTCCATGATTTTTCTTGACCGCACAGTGTCTGATGAATTGTTTTTAACTGTCTCACTAAAGTTCCTTCATATGAGAAAGGTGAGTATAGTAGTCTCAAATGACTCGGTTTGGGTTTGATAAAAAAATGTTTAGGTAAAACCCATCATTAATGGTAGAATGGGTTAATATCAATATCAATGTTTCCCTATCAGTTTTGCATCCGGTAAAAGAAGTTACGTTTCTCTGTGGCATTTCCATTTGATGTTTTTGGTGTCCAAAAACAGACTATTTTCTCAATTTTTTTTACAATTAGCAGCCCATGAAGGGTTAACAAATGCCTACCAGAATAATTGATCCATGCAACTGGTCATATGAGACCAAGACCTATCAACAGCCATTTTCTCTTGAAAATCCCACAAAATGTTTGTAGAAATCCAGGGAAAACGATTTTTTAAGCTTTTGATGGGTACCCCTGTTAACCTCCCCAACAGGGGTTAACGCTTGGCTTTTTGAATACCCTTATTATTAAACCCAACCAGCTGTTTGTAAAGAAATCCAGGGAAAACATCAATTTTTAAGCCTTTGATGGGTACTACTATTAACAACCACAAAATGGGTTAACGCTTGGTTTTCTGAATACCCTTATTATTTACAAAAATGGTCTTCGGTGAATTCCACTTCAAACAAAGGAGATTATGTTTATCTCTCATGTATACATTAGGTGCTGTGCGTGTCTGAAAACAGTCCCATGTTAACAACATTACGATGCTTGGCGGCTTGTAGATGGTTAAAAAACGCTCACCGGAGTATTTTGTCCATGCAACTTGTAATGTCACATAAAGACCTACGAATAGTCAATTTGTCTTGAAACCCTACAAGTTACCGTTAGGAAAATTCACAGAAAATGGGAATTTAAAGCTTTCAAGGGATATCTCTCTTTAGCCTGCCCAAAATGGGTTAAGACGTCGACTTTTGAATACCCTTACTACTTACAAAAATGTTTCCGTATAAATTGTACGCGCGATAAAAGATGGCACTTTTCTTTGTGGTGTACCCTTTGGGTGCTGTTGGTGTGCAAAAACAGCCCATTTTATCGCAATTTTGACCTTCAGCAGTCCGGGGAGGGTTAACTAATGCTGACCGAAATATTTTGTTCATGCGACTTGTAATGTCACACCAAGACCTGCAAATAGCCGATTTTTCTTGAAAACCTACAAGATGTTGTTAGAGAAATCCACAGAAAACGGGTATTTTAAGATTTTAATGGGCATCTCTCTTTAACCAGCCCAAAATGGGTTAAGACGTCAAATTTTGAATACCCTTACCACTTTCAAAAATATTTTCCGATCAATTTTGCATCCGATAAATGAAGGCCCCTTTCTATGTGGTATATCGTTTGGGTGCTGTTGGTGTCTAAAAACAGCCCATTTTATCACAACTTTTACGTTTAGCAGCTCAGGGAGGGTTAACTAATGCTGACCGGAATATTTTATCCATGCAACTTGTAATGTCACACCAAGACCTGAGAGTGACCAATTTTTCTTGAAAATCTACAAGACTCGTTTAGAGAAATACACGGAAAACATGAAGTTTTGAGCTTTTTTGGGGTATTGCTGTTTAACCAGACCAAAACGGGTTAACAATTGGTTTTCTGAACACCCTTATTACTTACAAAAATGATCCTCGGTGAATTCCACTTCCAATAAAGGAAGTTATGTTTACCTCTCGGGTATCGTTTGGGTGCTGCGGGGGTATGAAACCGGCTCATTTCATCAAAATTTCGATGTTTGGCAGCCTGTGGAGGGTTACCATATGCATCGCCTAATATGTCGTGTGTAGCAAAGGTTGTGTCATAGGCAGGTCTAGTAATTATGAATATTTAAAAAAAATCCTAAAGACGTGTTTCGAGAAAGTGCCGAGAAACCCCAATTTTGGCAGTTTTTTGCCAATTCTCGCGAAATAAGGGTTAAATCGAAAATTCCGCTTCGGTACATTTTTAGATTTTTTGCCACTCTATGCCTGTGCCAAATTGTGTGAAAATCGGTTCGAAAATGGCTTCTGAATCGTACGGACAAAAATGTGTGAAAAAGAAAAAAAAAAACCCAAAAAACTAGACTTTATGATTCTGGAGAATCATGGCTTTTCCCGATTAGATTCCATGATTTCTCATGACCCCACAGTGCCTGATGAATTGTTTTTAACTGTCTCACTGAAGTTCCTTCATTGATGTTATGAGAAAGGTGAGAATAGTAGGGATATAAAACCAGGATCCGAGTCTCTGGGGTTAGGGTCATTTTAGAATTCAAAGAGTCCATGTCTGGAAAGTGGAAGGAGTATGTGGAATAGGTAGTTGAGTTATGCTTGTGATTATACTGTTCCCCGGACTGTAACATTGCTGTGTTTTGCAACATGGATTCAAAGAATCCGAATGAGCTGTCTTAACACTGTAACTATTGTTATACTGTAACTTTTGTGTTCACAAATACCCCTCAGTTGACATACACACTGTATGCGCTTACTCTATGTATATGTATATGTATATGTATGCTGCACATATATGATACAGTACACTCAGCTATCTCGTAAGGTAGGAAGAATCAACCCCGGTGAGTAGCTTAAATACAACCCCCCCCCCCCCCCTCCACTCCACATACACACATAAACAAACACCCACCACCACCAACCAGACCTTTTGATTACTCTCAGCAATATGAGATGTATATGTATATGTATGCTGCACATGTATGATACAATACACTCACCTACCTCGTAAGGTAAGAAGAATCAACCTCGGTGAGAAGCTTAAATACCCCCCCCCCCCCCCCACTCCACATACACACATAAACAAACACCCACAACAACCAACCAGTTCTTTTGATTACTCTCAGCAATATGTTAATCCTACTATCTTAGCAACTCTGTCCCTGGAAGTAATAGCAGTGCATGCATTCACTCCAATAACTTCAAAACTCCCTACCAATGATCAGACTATGCATATGTATGCTGACTCATCTATGGATGCGCATTTTTTATCATTTGCTGAGATATCGTATTATCGTATTAAACATTAACAAGCTTGTAGCCGCTTTGATCTCACCCGCAACTCAGCATACCCACTCAAACCCCAACCGAAACTCATGATACCCACTCAAACCCTAACCGAAATACCAGTCTTCGATACAGATGCCTATTTTCTCGACACAGCTGTTTGCGTGTATACACGAATTGGTAAACCTAGCTCATAATTCATTTTTCATCAAAACAATTATTGCACAGCATAAACTTGTATCTATACGAATGCAATTATATGAGCATGCGTGGGTCACCATGCCCCATCTGCACGTGCGTGCCGTCTTATAGATGCACCTTTATGAACAGTAATTTGAAAGCCTCCTAATCCCATATTATTAAAATTTTCTGTTGCAGGTTGTGTTTTGCAACACGGGCTCTAAGACTGTATACTGCAGCGCGTGTGTGGAAAAAGACCTCTCACTTGATACCCCCACCCACAACCCCATGTATGCTGACTCATGTATGGGTGCGCATTTTTTATCATTTGCTCAGATATCGTATTATCGTATTAAACATTAACAAGCTTGTAGCCTCTCTGATCTCACCCGCAACTCACCATACCCACTCAAAACCACAACCGAAATACCAGTTTTCGATACAGATGCCTATTTTCTCGACACAGCTGTTTGCGTGTATACACGAACTGGTAAACCTAGCCCATAATTCATTTTTCATCATAACAATAATTGCACTGCATAAAGTTGTATCTATACGAATGTAATTACAAGAGCGTGCGTGGGCCGCCATGCCCCGTCTACACGTGCGTGCCGTCTTATAGATGTATCTTTATGAACAGTAATTTGAAAGCCTCCTAATCCCATATTATTAAAATCTTCTGTTGCAGGTTGTGTTTTGCAACACGGGCTCTAAGACTGTATACTGTAGCGTGTGTGTGGAAAAAGACCTCTCACTTGATACCCCCACCCACAACCCCATTGAATATGATTGCAGCCTACGCACATGTATGATCGAGCGCTATATTTATCACAAAAGGGATGAATGATCAATTTCGTCATATTGCTTAAATGCCAATTACCCCCCCCCCCCCCCCCCGCCCACACACACACACACACCACAATTATTTTAGTAGCTATGTCCCTAGAAGTAGAAGTAATAACAGTTCATGTATTGACTCCAAAACTCCCTACCAAACATCATTCTATGCATATGTACACTGACTCATGTATGGGTGTACATCTTTATCACCTAAAACATTTGCGTTGATCTCTCATTGCAGACTCACAAGCTTATAGCCAATCTGATCCCATCCGCAACTTACTGTACCTTCTCAAACCCCAACCGAAACGACAATCTTCGGTCCAGATGCCTATTTTACCGGCGCAGCTGATTGTATGCATCAACGAATAGGTAAACCTTACAGTCCGTTTCTCGGCAAAGCATTAATTGTATCGCATGCACTTGTATCTATACGAATGCAGTTACACGAGCATGCGTGTGTCATCTTCCACCGCATGCACGCGTGTGCCGTCTTATAGATGCATTTTTATGCACCAGTAACTTGTAAGCCTCCCAATGCCCTCTTATTGAAACTTTCGGCTGTATGTTGTGTTTCGCAACACGGGTTGAAAAATTACTCGAATGAACTGACCTTACATGGCAACTCGTGTGTGGATAAAGACCTATGACTGTATACCCCCCCCCCCCACCCCCACCCCCACCCCCGAATATGCTTGCTCTCACACGCATGCGCGATAGAGTTCACTTATCTATCTCCCAAGGAAGGAAAGATCAATCTCGTTGTACAGCCTAAATACAAATTAGGTGTTCCCGACCAACACCCACCCACTAAGACCAACCTTTCTACCATGCAGCCATGCCCCCTGGAGTAATAGGCTTTCAATTCATTACTCCCTACCAAATATCAGATTATGTGTATGTATACTGACTCATGTATGGATGTGGATTTTTTAGCATTTTTAGATTTACGAAGATCATATTATACAGTAACACGTTTGTAGCCACACTGAGCCCATCCACAACTCATTATACCCACCGAAATCCATGTCTTCGATATAGATGAATATTTTACAGACGCAGCTTGTTGCGTTTGTGGACGAATAGATAAACCTCGTAATTCGCTTCTCGGTAAAACAATAATTGTAGTGCATACACTTGTATCTATACGACTTCGGTTACACGAGCATGCGAATGTCATCATGACACGTACGCACGTGTGTGCTGTCTTATGGATGCACCTTTATGCAGAGTAACTTGTAAACCTCCTAATCCCATTTCATTAAAACTTTCTGTTGCATGTTGTGATTTGCAACACGGTTTCAAAGATAACCTGCATTCGTGGGAATACGCAGGCGCGTGCTAGTAATAGTCGTTTGCATGTGTACGCAAACGATTGTTGTTGGTACGCGCTTGTGTGCTCCCACGAATGCGGATCATGAGTGTATCTGCATGCCTGTAAATCTATTAATGTACTCCTTGTAGTCAGTGATTCACACATGCGAATCGCGCCCAGCCCGTTTCCAGTCCGTGCTTGCATGCATCACACACATCTCGGTCTGTCTAGGTATCTTATATAAAAAGGAATTAGTATCTGCCCCACCACAATCTCCCGACCACAGCTGAGAGAGATAGTATACACATAACACTCCGCCGGTTTGATTATATATTTGAGTATGGTTTAGCACAGGTTCTTGTTAAAGGGTAAACATAGTATTCATATATAGCGAGGACATGTGCATTTACACCACCATGTGTAAATATGTTTATGGTTTTCTTTTGTTACTGACTTGATTGAAACGCTTTTTAATCGAATGTAAACATTTTTTTCTTACGTAGTTTGTTACGTATTCGTATAATGCACACCCACTCTCATTCCGCAGCAGTTCCACATAAGTTTACTGACTCGTATATATATATAGATATACATTCGAGGTAATAATTATAGAATGAAATATAGATTTTTGGTATTACTCTTGAAAATGGGTGATTCAGCTAAGAATTACAACATGCGTTCTTTAAAAAGGAACTCAGCATCATATCGATTGTAAATCCCGCCCTCCTCCGACTTTATTTTTCACCACTTTGTCTTAAATGGAGATCCCATTTCAACGGGCTATCGAGCTTATCCTCAATACAAATTCAATGTGAACAGATATCGAGTATTTTTAACAGTATTACCAACAGTCCCCACTCCGTTTTCCCTCATTCTCATTCATATATAACGAGGACATGTGCATTTACACCGCCATGTGTAAATATGTTTATGGTTTTCTTTTGTTACTGACTTGATTGAAACGCTTTTTAATCGAATGTAAACATTTTTTTTTTCTTACATAGTTTGTTACGTATTCGTATAATACACACCCGCTCTCATTCCGCAGCAGTTCCACATAAGTTTACTGACTCGTATATATATAGATATACATTCTAGGTAATAATTATAGAATGAAATATATATTTTTGGTATTACTCTTGAGAATGGGTGATTCAGCTAAGAATTACAACATGCATTCCTTAAAAAGGAACTCAGCATCCTCTCGATTGTAAATCCCGCCCTCCTCCGACTTTATTTTTCACCACTTTGTCTTAAATGGAGATCCCATTGCAACGGGCTATCGAGCTTATCCTTAATACGAATTCAATGTGAACAGATATCGAGTATTTTTAACAATATTACCAACAGTCCCCACTCCGTTTCCCTCATTCTCGATTAGTATCCCCATCCACAAACTCACTGGGCAGTCACAAACAATTTATTACTCATCTGATGAGTTATCATTACAGCACACTCTTCAATGGTTTTCTCAAAACCAATTAATTCTCCTGTATCTTATCCAAGGCGGTTATCACATTGTTAGTTCAAAGATAAATCCAGTAAATTCCAAATGTTGTAAATGACAGTAATCAAGGTGCTCTGTCGAAATGGTAAAAGTAATATAACGAATTACAGTTCCGCTTCAACACTTATAATCAAGTCGACTATTAATCCTTTTACAAATTACCCACGCATTCCAGATGTATTCCACAATCGATAATCGAAATCATTTTTTACGGGGAATACCAACTTACCGCCCTACCAATACCTCCAGTTTTTATTTATCAAGATCCCGCATTGACCCACATACTACATATCTACGAGATGTGCGCTCTGCAAGCGATTCGCAGTGGGACAATGTTATATGGTCACACTGCGAGTCGCTTGGAGTGTGTGCATACCAGACACACATAATTTGGAGAGAATGTATTTTCATTAAATTTGAACTGTTGTCTGAACGTATCCATATCATTACGAATTCGTATTGTACACTCCCTTCGAATGTATAATATATATTTTATACTTAGGGTATTCCTCCTGAGCATTTGTAAATTAGATAAAAATTACAAAGTGCGCTCCACAAACAACAGACTTAGCGTCCTATCGATTGCTTGTTACTATCTTGTGCCCCCCCCCCCCCCCCCCCACCCCCCACCATCCCGAGTTCGTTGTTTACTACGATTGTTTTGAATAGCAAACCCATTGCAATGGACCTCGAGCTTATCCTCCATATGTATTCAATGTGATCATTTATCAAGTAGATTTATCAAGCTAGCCGACAAGCCCCCACCCCTGTTCTCCTAATAATCAATTGGTTTCCTAGCCCACAAACTCACTGGACACCCATAAACAATTCAATACTCGCCTGATTTTGGAACACTATTCACTTGTTTCCTAATATCCAATTAATTACCTCGTATCTCACCCAAACCAATATATCACATTGTTAATTCGGATAAACCCAGTCAATTTCAAACGTAACTGGTGACAGAAACCCATGTGCTCTGTCTAAACAGTAAAAGTGAATATAACGCTTCCCATTTCCGGTCCAACACTCATGATCGAGTCAACTATTCCTCCTTCTACAATTAACTCATATATTCAGGACTTATTCTACACTCTTTACCCAAAGCCGTTTTTTCACATGGAATACCGACTTGTTGTCCCACCGATAGTCCTACTTATCGATTAATAGGACTCTGCCCTGACCCATATCTCATATTTGTTAAAGATAATTACAACTTGTGGCACGTGGGATGCGATACAACTCCAAATCAGTTACACTTCTGTGTTCAGTCAAGTGCTTCTTCGTAAACACAATAATTTGATTAATTATCTTCCTCTACCCATCAGTGTCCAGTTTGTGGTAACAAACCGTTTACTGACACAATTTGGACCAGTGATGTTGCACGAATCCCCGAGAACTTCTCTGCATCCGCGCAACTTCAAACAAAAAGTATCAAATACCATCCAAATAATTCTTGGTTGATAATACAATGGCAATTCGAAGAATTCAGTCATTTACAGTTACACTTCTGAAAATGTTATACGAGTGGCGTGTTTCACTCGCACTGTAATTATCTCACTCGCTTCCGCAGCACAAGAGTACGTGCAACGTCGATAAAACTTATAAGATGAGGTTTGTACCTTCATGCACACATGACCCTTTTACAAATTAGCCTGCACGCTAATATGTTGGCTAGTTCGTGGAAGGATCATGTCTGTAGGAGGCCGCATACATATGAACATGTGTATGCAGCTGTATGTATGGATTCGTACATTTTATATAGTCGAGTGTTTTCAAGCATCTGGTTTCTCAATTTACGCCTCATTGCGTCGATAAAACTTATAAGATGAGGTTTGTACCTTCATGCACACATGACCCTTTTACAAATTAGCCTGCACGCTAATATGTTGGCTAGTTCGTGGAAGGATCATGTCTGTAGGAGGCCGCATACAAATGAACATGTGTATGCACCTGTATGTATGGATTCGTACATTTTATATAGTCGAGTGTTTTCAAGCATCTGGTTTCTCAATTTACCCCTCATTGCCTATAGACAATTTTATAACTCCTAAAGGGTACTCCCATCATTTCAATGATACCATGTTTCCGCTCACACATCTTTGGCATCAGTGTAATCCCGCAAATGCCTAAATTGTTTTGTAAATGTTCCATTTTAAGTAAAAATATGTCATCTTCCAAAGGCAGGGCTTCAGTTCAAACTATTTTTGACTATGGCTAATACTATCCATTTTGATGAGATCCAGACTTCTGATGCTTATGACTTCATATCTAAGTTTAACACATCACTGAGAATTGACGATAATGACACAGACACTCCCTACGCTATTGAAAATCCCAGCTGTAAATACTATACACCAGAAAACTTTAGTAGGGAAATCCCAGCAAAAAATAAGTCGTTTTCTCTTTTCAACATGAACTGCCGAAGTATGAATGCTAACTTTGAGAATATCCAAAACCTCTTACACGACATGCATCCTGGGAAAAATTTGTTCGATGTCGTGAGACTTACTGAAATATTCGATGTCAAACAGAATATCTGCTTTGAACTCGACGGTTACCACCCTCTAATTCACCACACTCGACCTGCAAATGATGATGGCAGGGGAGGTGTAGGATTATTCATTAAGGACAACATCAGCTTTAAACATCGAAGTGATCTGTCAATCTTTATACCACACGTATTTGAATCCCATTTCATTGAAACTACCTCTAAAAAGAAATGCATAATCGGGATTATCTACAGGCCCAACACTGCACCAAAAGCTGATCTTGACCTTTTTTGTCCACAATGTCCGATCTATTGAATAAAATCAACCTTGAAAACAAAAGAGCCTACCTTATGGGTGATTTCAACCTTGACCTGCTCAACTTCACTAATCATAATAAAACTGAACTCTTTATCGACTCTATGTTCAGCTCTGGTTTCATGCCCCTTGTCACTAAACCAACGAGAGTTACCGATACTTCAGCAACTCTTATAGACCATATCTTTAGTAACGATTCCTGTAAGCATGTTTCGGGAATTATTATTTCTGACATTAGCGATCACTTTGCAACGTTTTGCATCGGTAACTTGGAAGAACAACTTGCGCGCCCTACCAAAATTCATAAACGCTCGTTCAAGAAAGAGAACATCGATCGCTTTAAAAGACTCTTATTAGGCAGTGATTTTTCAAGCGTCTTCGACGCTTCCGATACCACCCTGGCATACGACCTATTTTTGAACACCTTTTATAAAGCATTCAATGAAGCTTTCCTATTAAAAGCAACATCAGTTCCCTTGAAATATATTACACGCTCGCCCTGGATGACAGCTGGACTATTACAGTCTTCTCTACATAAACAAAAATTGTACTCCAAAAAGCTAAAATCCCCAACAGCTCAAAATACTACAGCCTACAAGCAGTACTGCCAAATCTTCAATCGGATCAAACGGGCAAGCAAATCAGATTATTACCATAATATTTTGCTGGGAAATAAAAATAACCTTAAAAAGTCGTGGGAAATCCTACGTAAAGCAATTAATAAATCAGACCGAAAAACTGATTCATCCGATACTTTTTTTGATGGTGATACCCTTGTAACGGATCCCAAAACCATTGCCGATAAATTCAATACATTCTTCGCAAACATTGGAAAATCAGTAGGTGAACACGTGTCCGATACGAACATCCATTTTTCACACTATATGAAGCAAAGTAACGGAAACTCATTATTTCTGACTCCAACGAATACCCAGGAAGTTATTAATAACATTTCTAAGTTGTCCTCAAAACCAACAAGGGATCAGGGCGAACTGTCCACGAAACTCCTTAAAGCAGTCGCTTATGAAGTTGCCAGTCCATTAACACACATCATTAATACTTCATTTTCATCTGGCCACGTGCCATTCAAAATGAAAATAGCCAAAGTCATACCAATCTTCAAGTGTGGTGATCCTCAAATCTTTAACAACTATCGCCCTATCAGTATCCTACCCACGTTCTCAAAAGTACTTGAGAAATTAATGTACAAAAGACTAGTGGAGTTTATTGATAAAAGTAATATCTTATACAAGTACCAGTTTGGCTTCAGAACAAAGCATTCGACTGTCCACCCCATATTGCATTTACTGAACAGCGTGGTAACTGAAAATGATAAACCAACAAAGAACTGCACCCTTTCTATATTCTTAGACTTCTCGAAAGCATTCGACAGCATTGACCACTCAATTTTACTCCAGAAACTTGAATACTATGGTATTAGAGGCATAACCCACCAGTGGTTTCAAAATTATTTAACCGACCGAAGCCAATTTATCTCGTTCTCTAATATTGTTTCAGAAACTTTAACCATAAACACCGGTGTACCTCAAGGGTCTATCCTTGGTCCTATTCTATTTTTGCTGTACATTAACGATATTAGCAACTCCACTGTGCTGAATCTACTTTCCTTTGCCGATGATACAACGGCATATAGATCAGGCAACAACCTTGACATACTTACAGACAGTGTAAATTCCGAATTAGACAAAATAAATCACTGGTGTTCTGCCAACAAATTAGCCCTCAACCCCACTAAAACTAAATATATGCTTCTTCACCCACAAAATGATTTATATAGGGTTAACAACGTTGAATTATCTCTGAATAATACAAATATTGAGGCCGTTGGGAACGAACAAGATCAGGCCGCTCTAAAGTTCCTCGGTGTGTATATAGATGAAAATATGAAATTTAAACACCATGTTTCTGCAGTATGTTCAAGAATGGCAAGTGCAATTTTTGCCCTAAATAGGGCAAAGAAATTTCTCCCCGCAAAGGCAATGAAAACTTTGTACTTTTCATTGATCCACTGCCATCTCATATATGGTATTCAGGTTTGGGGTCATTCGACCTACACCAACAGAATTTTCAAGCTGCAAAAAAGAGCCGTCTGAATCATAACTCGGAAGGCATATAACTCACACACAGACCCTCTTTTCAGAGATTGTGGCATTCTGAAATTTAAAGATCTCTACAGCCTTCACGTCTCCCTCTTTATGCATGACTGGATGAACAAAAAACTTCCTACGTCATTCGACAACACCTTTCAGATCTACAGAAACCCTTCGGGGATGAATACAAGGCAGACTGGTAAAATAGAAACACACAAGCCAAGAACTCAATTTTCTGCAGAATTGCCGTTCCACTCCTTCCCAAGAATTTGGAATAGTATAGACCCTCTAACTCAGCAATATAGTAGACCCAAGTTCAAAAAATCATTAACGCATAAAATTTTAAGTACGTATTCCAGCCCAAACTTCAAGTGCGACAACCCAGCCTGTCCCGATTGTATCAGCCATCAAAACTCTCTGGTATCTCATCCTCCTCCCAGCACATGACCTATTGATCCCATCTAGCCGCATGATTCAAAAACAAACTATTGAATATTCCTGTCTTTGAAAAGAACGTTTGTTACACTGATGCCAAACCGTGTTGATATATATATATATATATATTTTTTTTTTTTTTTTTTTGTGGGAATGGCAGGAAGACAGCCTTTTAGGCTATGCTATTTCCATGCTGTGTACTAGGTTATGTTCTTATAGATTGTAATGTTATGTTGTTAATGTACTAGTATACTGCAGAATAAAGATATATTATTATTATATAAGGTGAGTATAGTAGTCTCAAATGACTCGGTTTCGGTTTGATAAAAAAAAATGTTTAGGTAAAACCCATCATTAATGGTAGAATGGGTTAATATCAATATCAATGTTTCCCTATCAGTTTTGCGTCCTGTAAAAGAAGCTACGTTTCTCTGTGGCATTTCCATTTGATGTTGTTGGTGTCCAAAACAGACTATTTCTTCAATTTTTTTACATTTAGCAGTCCATGGAGGGTTAACAAATGCCTAACAAAATAATTTATCCATGCAACTGGTCATATGACACCAAGACCTATCAACGGCCATTTTCTCTTGGAAACCCCACAAAATGTTTGTAAAGAAATCCAGGGAAAACGATTTTTTAAGCTATCGATGGGTATCCGTGTTAACCTCCCCAACAGGGATTAACGCTTGGTTTTTTTAATACCCTTATTACCTACAAAAATGGTCTTCTGTGAATTCCACTTCCAACGAAGGAGATTATGTTTATCTCTCATGTATACATTGGGTGCTGTGCGTGTCTGAAAACAGTCCCATGTTAACAACATTACGATGCTTGGCAGCTTGTAGATGGTTAAAAACGCTCACCGGAGAATTTTGTCCATGCAACTTGTAATATCACATAAAGACCTTCGAATAGTCAATTTGTCTTGAAACCCTACAAGTTACCGTTAGGGAAATTCACAGAAAATGGGAATTTAAAGCTGTCAAGGGATATCTCTCTTTAGCCTGCCCAAAATGGGTTAAGACATCGACTTTTGAATACCCTTACTACTTACAAAAATGTTTCCGTATAAATTGTACGCGCGATAAAAGAAGGCACTTTTCTTTGTGGTGTACCCTTTGGGTGCTGTTGGTGTGCAAAAACAGCCCATTTTATCACAATTTTGACGTTCAGCAACCCGGGGAGGGTTAACTAATGCTGACCGGAATATTTTGTTCATGCGACTTGTAATGTCACACCAAGACCTGCGAATAGCCGATTTTTCTTGAAAACCTACAAGATGTTGTTAGAGAAATCCACAGAAAACGGGTATTTTAAGATTTTAATGGGTATCTCTCTTTAACCAGCCCAAAGTGGGTTAAGACGTCAAATTTTGAATACCCTTACCACTTTCAAAATTATTTTCCGATCAATTTTGCGTCCGATAAATGAAGGCCCCTTTCTCTGTGGTATATCGTTTGGGTGCTGTTGGTGTCTGAAAACAGCCCATTTTATCACAATTTTTACGTTTAGCATTTCGGTGAGGGTTAACTAATGCTGACCGGAATATTTTATCCATGCAACTTGTAATGTCACACCAAGACCTGAGAGTGACCAATTTTTCTTGAAAATCTACAAGACTCGTTTAGAGAAATCCACGGAAAACATGAAGTTTTGAGCTTTTGAGGGGGTATTGCTGTTTAACCATCCCAAAACCGGTTAACACTTGGTTTTCTGAACACCCTTATTACTTACAAAAATGATCCTCGGTGAATTCCACTTCCAGTAAAGGAAGTTATGTTTACCTCTCGGGTATTGTTTGGGTGCTGTGGGGGTCTGAAAACGGCCCATTTCATCAAAATTTCGATGTTTGGCAGCCTGTGGAGGGTTACCATATGCATCGCCTAATATGTCGTGTGTATCAAAGGTTGTGTCATAGGCAGGTCTAGTAATTATGAATATTTAAAAAAAATCCGAAAGACGTGTTTCGAGAAAGTGCTGATAAACAACAATTTTGACAGTTTTTTGCTAATTCTGGCGAAATAAGGGTTAAATCGAAAATTCCGCTTCGGTACGTTTTTAGATTTTTTGCCACTCTATGCGTGTGCCAAATTGTGTGAAAATCGGTTCGAAAATGGCTTCTGAATCGTACGGACAAGAATGTGTGAAAAAAAAAAAAAAACCCAAAAAACTAGACTTTATGATTCTGGAGAATCATGGATTTTCCCGATTAGATTCCATGATTTCTCATGACCCCACAGTACCTGATGAATTGTTTTTAACTGTCTCACTGAAGTTCCTTCATTGATGTTATGAGAAAGGTGAGTATAGTAGTCTCAAATGACTCGGTTTCGGTTTGATAAAAAAAAATGTTTAGGTAAAACCCATCATTAATGGTAGAATGGGTTAATATCAATATCAATGTTTCCCTATCAGTTTTGCGTCCTGTAAAAGAAGCTACGTTTCTCTGTGGCATTTCCATTTGATGTTGTTGGTGTCCAAAAACAGACTATTTCTTCAATTTTTTTACATTTAGCAGTCCATGGAGGGTTAACAAATGCCTAACAAAATAATTTATCCATGCAACTGGTCATATGACACCAAGACCTATCAACGGCCATTTTCTCTTGGAAACCCCACAAAATGTTTGTAAAGAAATCCAGGGAAAACGATTTTTTAAGCTATCGATGGGTATCCGTGTTAACCTCCCCAACAGGGATTAACGCTTGGTTTTTTTAATACCCTTATTACCTACAAAAATGGTCTTCTGTGAATTCCACTTCCAACGAAGGAGATTATGTTTATCTCTCATATATACATTGGGTGCTGTGCGTGTCTGAAAACAGTCCCATGTTAACAACATTACGATGCTTGGCAGCTTGTAGATGGTTAAAAACGCTCACCGGAGAATTTTGTCCATGCAACTTGTAATATCAAATAAAGACCTTCGAATAGTCAATTTGTCTTGAAACCCTACAAGTTACCGTTAGGGAAATTCACAGAAAATGGGAATTTAAAGCTTTCAAGGGATATCTCTCTTTAGCCTGCCCAAAATGGGTTAAGACATCGACTTTTGAATACCCTTACTACTTACAAAAATGTTTCCGTATAAATTGTACGCGCGATAAAAGAAGGCACTTTTCTTTGTGGTGTACCCTTTGGGTGCTGTTGGTGTGCAAAAACAGCCCATGTTATCACAATTTTGACGTTCAGCAACCCGGGGAGGGTTAACTAATGCTGACCGGAATATTTTGTTCATGCGACTTGTAATGTCACACCAAGACCTGCGAATAGCCGATTTTTCTTGAAAACCTACAAGATGTTGTTAGAGAAATCCACAGAAAACGGGTATTTTAAGATTTTAATGGGTATCTCTCTTTAACCAGCCCAAAGTGGGTTAAGACGTCAAATTTTGAATACCCTTACCACTTTCAAAAATATTTTCCGATCAATTTTGCGTCCGATAAATGAAGGCCCCTTTCTCTGTGGTATATCGTTTGGGTGCTGTTGGTGTCTGAATACAGCCCATTTTATCACAATTTTTACGTTTAGCATTTCGGAGAGGGTTAACTAATGCTGACCGGAATATTTTATCCATGCAACTTGTAATGTCACACCAAGACCTGAGAGTGACCAATTTTTCTTGAAAATCTACAAGACTCGTTTAGAGAAATCCACGGAAAACATGAAGTTTTGAGCTTTTGGGGGGTATTGCTGTTTAACCAGCCCAAAACGGGTTAACACTTGGTTTTCTGAACACCCTTATTACTTACAAAAATGATCCTCGGTGAATTCCACTTCCAGTAAAGGAAGTTATGTTTACCTCTCGGGTATTGTTTGGGTGCTGTGGGGGTCTGAAAACGGCCCATTTCATCAAAATTTCGATGTTTGGCAGCCTGTGGAGGGTTACCATATGCATCGCCTAATATGTCGTGTGTATCAAAGGTTGTGTCATAGGCAGGTCTAGTAATTATGAATATTTAAAAAAAATCCGAAAGACGTGTTTCGAGAAAGTGCCGATAAACAACAATTTTGACAGTTTTTTGCTAATTCTGGCGAAATAAGGGTTAAATCGAAAATTCCGCTTCGGTACGTTTTTAGATTTTTTGCCACTCTATGCGTGTGCCAAATTGTGTGAAAATCGGTTCGAAAATGGCTTCTGAATCGTACGGACAAAAATGTGTGGGAAAAAAAAACAAAAGAAAAAAACAAAAACTAGACTTTATGGTTTTTCCCGATGAGATTCCAGGATTTGTCATGACCCCACAGTGTCTGATGAATTGTTTTTAACTGTCTCACTGAAGTTCCTTCATTGATGTTATGAGAAAGGTGGGTATAGTAGTCTCAAATGACACAGTTTGATAAAACATTTTGTTCAGGTAAAAATCATCATTAACGGTGGAGTGGGTTAATGCCAATATCGTCGTCCAACAAGTCAATGACCGACAAAAGGAGTTATGTTTCTTTGGCACATACCCAATGAGTGCTGTGTCTATTTGAAAATGGTCCATTTTATCTCAAATGTATCCAAAATATTGATGTCTGGCAGCTTGTAGAGGGTTAACAAGTGCTAACAGGAATATTTATTCATGCAACTGGTAATGTCACACGAAGAACTGTGAATGCCCATTTTTTCTTTAAAATCAACAAGATGTTTTCACAGAAATCCTGGGAGAACATGAATTTTAAGCTTTTCATGGGTATCATTGTTTATCCAGCCCAAAACGGGTTAAGTGTTGTTTTTTTAGTACTCTTATTACTTCCAAAAATAATTCTCAGTGAATTCTACTTCCACTTATTTTGATCTCTCCTCTCAACTTCGGGTGCTGTGGGTACGCAAACACAGCCCATTTTATCAACGTTTTGATGTTTGCGAATCTGCTTAGGGTTAACAAATGCTTACAGGAATATTTTGTACATGCAACTTGTAATGTTACAATAAGATCTGAGAATGGCCATTTTTTCTTGAAAATCTACGAGATGTTTTTAGAGAAATCCTCAGATAACATGAATATTTAACCTTTTGAGGGGTATCGATCTGTAACCAGCCCTAAACGGGTTAATGCTTGGTTTTGTGAATACCATCATTACTTACAAAAATGATCGATGGTGAATTCCACTTGCAATGAAGGAGGTTATGTTTGTCTCGCAGGTACACATTTGGTGTTGTGGTTGCCCAAGAACAGCCCATTTTCTCCAAATGTCTGTGCTTGGCAGCCGTCGGAGGGTTAACAAATGCTTACTGAAATATTTTGCCCATGCAGCTTGTAATGTCACTCCAAGACCTGCGAATGGTCAATTTCTTTTGAAATTTCTTTTTGAGAAATCCACAGAAAACTGAAATTTTAATCTTTTAAGGAGTATATTTCCTTAACTAGTCAAAAATGGGTTAAGACCTCGATTTTTGAATACACTCACTACTTACAAAAATGTTCCCCTGTCATTTTTGCGTCCGGTAAAAGAAGTTATGTTTCTCTGTTGCATTCCCATTTGATGTTGTTGGTGTCCAAAAACAGACTATTTTTTTCAAAATTTTGACATTTAGCAGCGCATGGAGGGTTAACAAATGCTTACCGGAATAATTTATCCAATCAACTGGTAATGTGACACCAAGACCTATCAATGGCCATTTTTTCTTGAAAACCCAACCAGATGTTTGTAAAGAAATCCAGGGAGAACGTAAATTTTTCAGCTTTTGATGGGTATCACTATTAACAATCACAAAAGGGGTTAACGCTTGTTTTTTAGAATACCCTTATTACTTACAAAAATGGTCCTCGGTGAATTCCACTTCCAACAAAGGAGATTATGTTTATTTCTTAGGTACACGTTGGGTGCTGTGCGTGTCTTGCAACAGACCATTTCAACAAAATATCGATGTTTGGCAGCCTGTAGAGGGTTAATAGACGCTCACCGGAATATTTTGTCCATGCAGCTTGTAATGTCACACAAAGACCTGCGAGTAGTCAATTTTTCTTGAAAACCTACCGGATGTATTTAGAGAAATCCACAGAAAATGGGAATTTTTAGATTTTAAGGGGTCTCTCTCTTTAGCCTGCCCAAAATGGGTTAAGACTTCGACTTTTGAATACCCTTACTACTTACTTGTTTCCGTATAGATTGTGCGCTCGAAAAAAGAGGGCACTTTTCTTTGTGGCGTACACGTTGGGTGCTGTTGGCGTCCAAAAACAGCCCATTTTATCAGAATTTTGACTTTTAGCAGCCCGTGGAGGGTTAACAAATGCTCACCGCAGTATTTTGTCCATGCAACTTCTATTGTCACGCCAAGGCCTGGGAGTGACAAATTTTTCTTGAAAATCTACAAGACTCGTTCAGAGAAATCCACGGAAAATACGAATTTTTGAGCTTTATGGGAGTATTGCAGTTTAACCAGCCCCAACGGGTTAACGCTTGGTTTTCTGAACACCCTTATTACTGACAAAAATGATCCTCGGTGAATTTCACTCCCAATAAAGGAAGTTCTGTTTATCTCTCGTGTATTGTTTGGTTGCAGTGGGGGCCTGAAACCGGCCTATTTCATCAAAATTTCGATGTTTGGCAGCCTGTGGAGGGTTACCATATGCATTGCCTGATATGTCGTATGTTTCAAAATGCGTGTCACAGACAGGTCTAGCAATGACCAATGTATAAAAAAAAATCTACAAGACGTGTTTCGAGAAAGTGCCGATAAACCCCAATTTTGGCAGTTTTTTCCAATTCTGACGAAAAAAGGGCTAAATCGAAATTCCGCTTCAGTACATTTTTAGATTTTGTGCCCCTCTATGCGTGTGCAAAATTTCGTGAAAATCGGTTCGAAAATGGCTTCTGAATCGTACGGACAAAATGTGTGGGAAAAAAAAAAAACCCAAAAAACTAGACTTTTTGATTTTGGAGAATCATGGCTTTTCCCGATGAGATTCCATGATTTGTCATGACCCCACAGTGTATGATGAATTCCTTTTTACTATCTCACTGAAGTTCCTTCATTGATGTCATGAAAAAGGTGAGAACAGAAGTCTCAAATGACTCAGTTTGATAAAAAAAATTGTTTAGGTAAAAACCATCATTAACGGTGGAGAGGGTTAATATCAATATCGTCGTCCTAAAAGTTAATGACCTATAAAAGGAGTTATGTTTGTTTGACACATACCCACTGAGTGCTCTGAGTGCTGTATCTATTTGAAAATGGGCCGTTTTATCTCAAATGTATCCAAAATATTGATGTCTGGCAGCTTGTTAAGGGTTAACAGGTGCTAACAGGAATATTTATTCATTTTTTGAAACTTGTAATTTCACACCAAAAACTGCGAATTGCCATTTTTACTTAAAAATCTACAAGATGTTTTCAGAGAAATCCAGGGAGAACATGAATTTTAAGCTGTTGATGGGTATAATTGTTTATCCAGCCCAAAACGGGTTAAGGGTTGTTTTTTTAATACGCTTATTACTTATAAAAATAATTCTCAGTGAATTCTACTTCCACTTATGCTGATTTCTTCCCTTAACTTTGGGTGCTGCGGGTATGCAAACACAGCCCACCTTTTCAACATTTTGATGTTTGAGAACCAGCATAGGGTTAACAAATGCTTACTGGAATATTTTGTACATGCAACTTGTAATTCACACTAAGATCAGAGAATGGTCAATATTTCTTGAAAATCTACGTGATGTTTTTAGAGAAATCCTCAGATAACATGAATTTTTAACCTTTTGAGGGGTATCACCCTGTAACCAGCCCTAAACGGGTTAATGCTTGGTTTTATGGATACCTTCATTACAAAAATGATCCTCGGTGAATCCCACTTCCAATGAAGGTGGTTATGTTCATCTCGCAGGTACACATTGGGTGTAATGGGTGGCCAAGTACAGCCCATTTTCTCAAAATTTGCTGCCTCTGGAGGGTTAACAAACGCTTACCGGAATCTTTTGTTCATGCAACTTGTAATGTCACACCAAGACCTGCAAATCGTCAATTTTTCTTGAATACTTACCAGATTTTTTGGAGAAATCTACAGAAAATGGGAATTTTAAGCTTTTAAGGGGTACATCTCCTTAACTGGGAGAAAATGGGTTAAGACTTCAATTTTTGAATACCCTTACTACTTACTAAAACTTTTCCCTATCAGTTTTGCGTCCGGTAAAAGAAGTTATGTTTCTCTGCAGCATTCCTATTTGATGTTGTTGGTGTCCAAAGACAGACTATTTTTTTCGAAATTTTGACATTTAGCAGCCCATGGAGGGTTAACAAATGCTTATCTGAATATTTTATCCATGCAACTGGTAATGTGACTCTAAGACCTATCAACGACCATTTTCTCTTGAAACCCTACGAGACGTTTCTAAAGAAATTCAGGGAAAACATGATTTTTTAAGCTTTTGATGGGTATTGCTATTAACCATCCCAAAAGGGGTTAATGCTTGGTTTTTTGAATACCCTTATTACTAACAAATTTGGTCCTCGGTGAATTCCACTTCCAACAAAGTAGATTATGTTTATCTCTCGGGTATGCATTGGGTGTTGTGCGCGTCTGAAAACAGCCTATTTCAACAAAATTACGATGCTTAGCAGCCTGTAGAGGGTTAATAAATGCTCACCGGAATATTTTGTCCATGCAACTTGTAATGTCACACAAGGACCTGCGGATAGTCAATTTTTCCTGAAAACCTACAAGTTGCTTTTAGAGAAATCCACAGAAAATGGGAATTTTAAGCTTTTAAGGGGTATCTCTCTTTAACCAGCCCAAAATGGGTTAAGACTTCGACTTTTGAATACCCTTACCACTATCAAAAATGTTTCCCCATCAATTTTGCGTCCGATAAAAGAAGGAACCTTTCTCGGTGGTACACCAAGTGGGTGCTGTTGGTGTCCAAAAACAGCCCATTTTATCACAATTTTGACTTTTAGCAGACTGTGGAGGGTTAACAAATGCTCACCGCAGTATTTTGTCCATGCAACTTCTATTGTCACACCAAGGCCTGGGAGTGACAAATTTTTCTTGAAAATCTACAAGACTCGTTTAGAGAAATCCACGGAAAATGCGAATTTTTTAGCTTTATGGGGGTATTGCTGTTTAACCAGCCCAAAACGGGTTAACGCTTGGTTTTATGAACACCCTTATTACTGACAAAAAAGATCCTCGGTGAATTCCACTCCCAATAAAGGAAGTTATGTTTATCTCTCGGGTACTTTTTGGGTGCAGTGGGGGCCTGAAACCGGCCTATTTCATCAAAATTTCGATGATTGGCAGCCTGTGGAGGGTTACCATATGCATCGCCTGATATGTCGTGTGTATCAAAGGGCGTGGCACAGACAGGTCTAGCAATGACGAATGTATAAAAAAAATCTACAAGACGTGTTTCGAGAAAGTGCCGATAAGCCCCAATTTTCGCAGTTTTTTGCCAATTCTGACGAAATAAGGGTTAAATCGAAAATTCCGCTGTGGTCCATTTTTAGATTTTGTGTCCCTCTATGCGTGTGCAAAATTTCGTGAAAATCGGTTCGAAAATGGCCTCTGAATCGTACGGACAAAATGTGGAAAAAAAAAACGAAAAAAAAAACTCCAAACTAGACTTTATGATTCTGGAGAATCATGGCTTTTCCCGATGAGATTCCATGATTTGTCATGACCCCACGGTGTATGATGAATTGCTTTTGACTGTCTCACTGATGATCCTTCATTGATGTCATGAAAAAGGTGAGTATAGAAGTCTCAAATGACTCAGTTTGATAAAAAAAAAATTGTTTAGGTAAAAACCATCATTAACGGTGGAGAGGGTTAATATCAATATCGTCGCCCAATAAGTTAATGACCGACAAAAGGAATTATGCTTCTTTGACACCTACCCACTGAGTGCTGTATCTATTTGAAAATGGTCTGTTTTATCTCAAATGTATCCAAAATGTTGATGTCTGGCAGCTTCTTAAGTGTTAACAAGTGCTAACAGGAATATTTATTCATCCAACTTGTAATTTCACACCAAAATCTATGAATGGCCATTTTTACTTAAAAATCTACGAGATGTTTTCAGAGAAATCCAGGGAGAACATGAATTTTAAGCTGTTGATGGGTATAATTGTTTATCCAGCCCAAAACGGGTTAAGGGTTGTTTTTTTAATACGCTTATTACTTATAAAAATAATTCTCAGTGAATTCTACTTCCACTTATGTTGATTTCTCCTCTTAACTTTGGGTGCTGCGGGAATGCAAACACAGTCCACTTTATCAACATTTTGATGTTTGAGAACCAGCATAGGGTTAACAAATGCTTACTGGAATATTTTGTACATGCAACTTGTAATTCACACTAAAATCTGAGAATGGCCATTTTTTCTTGAAAATCTATGTGATGTTTTTAGAGAAATCCTCGGATAACATGAATTTTTAACCTTTTGAGGGGTATATCACCCTGTAACCAGCTCTAAACGGGTTAATGCTTGGTTTTATGAATACCTTCATTACTTAGAAAAATGATCCTCGGTGAATCCCACTTCCAATGAAGGTGGTTATGTTCATCTCACAGGTGCACATTGGGTGTAATGGCTGGCCAAGTACAGCCCATTTTCTCAAAATTTGCTGCGTCTGGAGGGTTAACAAACGCTTACTGGCATCTTTTGTTGATGCAACTTGTAATGTCACTCCAAGACCTGCAAATGGTCAATTTCTCTTGAATACTTTCAAGATGTTTTGGAGAAATCCACAGAAAATGGGAATTTTAAGCTTTCAAGGGGTACATCTCCTTAAACGGGCGAAAATGGGTTAAGACCTCAATTTTTGAATACCCTTACTACTTACTAAAAATTTTCCCTATCAGTTTTGCGTCCGGTAAAAGAAGTTATGTTTCTCTGCAGTATTCCCATTTGATGTTGTTGGTGTCCAAAAACATACTATGTTTTTCGAAATTTTGACATTTAGCAGCTCATGGAGGGTTAATAAATGCTTATCTGAATATTTTATCCATGCAACTGGCAATGTGACCCTAAGACCTATCAACGGCCATTTTCTCTTGAAACCCTACGAGACGTTTGTAAAGAAATTCATGGAAAACATGATTTTTTAAGCTTTTGATGGGTATTGCTATTAACCATCCCAAAAGGGGTTAATGCTTGGTTTTTTGAATACCCTTATTACTAACAAATTTGGTCCTCTGTGAATTCCACTTCCAATAAAGTAGATTATGTTTATCTCTCGGGTATGCATTGGGTGCTGTGCGCATCTGAAAACAGCCTATTTCAACAAAATTACGATGCTTAGCAGCCTGTAGAGGGTTAATAAATGCTCACCGGAATATTTTGTCCATGCAACTTGTAATGTCACACAAGGACCTGCGGATAGTCAATTTTTCCTGAAAACCTACAAGTTGCTTTTAGAGAAATCCACAGAAAATGGGAATTTTAAGCTTTTAAGGGGTATCTCTCTTTAACCAGCCCAAAATGGGTTAAGACTTCGACTTTTGAATACCCTTACTACTATCAAAAATGTTTCCCCATCAATTTTGCGTCCGATAAAAGAAGGAACCTTTCTCGGTGGTACACCAAGTGGGTGCTGTTGGTGTCCAAAAACAGCCCATTTTATCACAATTTTGACTTTTAGCAGACTGTGGAGGGTTAACAAATGCTCACCGCAGTATTTTGTCCATGCAACTTCTATTGTCACACCAAGGCCTGGGAATGACAAATTTTTCTTGAAAATCTACAAGACTCGTTTAGAGAAATCCACGGAAAATGCGAATTTTTTAGCTTTATGGGGGTATTGCTGTTTAACCAGCCCAAAACGGGTTAACGCTTGGTTTTATGAACACCCTTATTACTGACAAAAAAGATCCTCGGTGAATTCCACTCCCAATAAAGGAAGTTATGTTTATCTCTCGGGTACTTTTTGGGTGCAGTGGGGGCCTGAAACCGGCCTATTTCATCAAAAATTCGATGATTGGCAGCCTGTGGAGGGTTACCATATGCATCGCCTGATATGTCGTGTGTATCAAAGGGCGTGGCACAGACAGGTCTAGCAATGACGAATGTATAAAAAAAATCTACAAGACGTGTTTCGAGAAAGTGCCGATAAGCCCCAATTTTCGCAGTTTTTTGCCAATTCTGACGAAATAAGGGTTAAATCGAAAATTCCGCTGTGGTCCATTTTTAGATTTTGTGTCCCTCTATGCGTGTGCAAAATTTCGTGAACATCGGTTCGAAAATGGCCTCTGAATCGTACGGACAAAATGTGGAAAAAAAAAAACGAAAAAAAAACCTCCAAACTAGACTTTATGATTCTGGAGAATCATGGCTTTTCCCGATGAGATTCCATGATTTGTCATGACCCCACGGTGTATGATGAATTGCTTTTGACTGTCTCACTGATGATCCTTCATTGATGTCATGAAAAAGGTGAGTATAGAAGTCTCAAATGAGTCTGTTTGATAAAAAAAAAAATTGTTTAGGTAAAAACCATCATTAACGGTGGAGAGGGTTAATATCAATATCGTCGCCCAATAAGTTAATGACCGACAAAAGGAATTATGCTTCTTTGACACCTACCCACTGAGTGCTGTATCTATTTGAAAATGGTCTGTTTTATCTCAAATGTATCCAAAATGTTGATGTCTGGCAGCTTCTTAAGTGTTAACAAGTGCTAACAGGAATATTTATTCATCCAACTTGTAATTTCACACCAAAATCTATGAATGGCCATTTTTACTTAAAAATCTACGAGATGTTTTCAGAGAAATCCAGGGAGAACATGAATTTTAAGCTGTTGATGGGTATAATTGTTTATCCAGCCCAAAACGGGTTAAGGGTTGTTTTTTTAATACGCTTATTACTTATAAAAATAATTCTCAGTGAATTCTACTTCCACTTATGTTGATTTCTCCTCTTAACTTTGGGTGCTGCGGGAATGCAAACACAGCCCACTTTATCAACATTTTGATGTTTGAGAACCAGCATAGGGTTAACAAATGCTTACTGGAATATTTTGTACATGCAACTTGTAATTCACACTAAAATCTGAGAATGGCCATTTTTTCTTGAAAATCTATGTGATGTTTTTAGAGAAATTCTCGGATAACATGAATTTTTAACCTTTTGAGGGGTATATCACCCTGTAACCAGCTCTAAACGGGTTAATGCTTGGTTTTATGAATACCTTCATTACTTAGAAAAATGATCCTCGGTGAATCCCACTTCCAATGAAGGTGGTTATGTTCATCTCACAGGTACACATTGGGTGTAATGGCTGGCCAAGTACAGCCCATTTTCTCAAAATTTGCTGCGTCTGGAGGGTTAACAAACGCTTACTGGCATCTTTTGTTGATGCAACTTGTAATGTCACTCCAAGACCTGCAAATGGTCAATTTCTCTTGAATACTTTCAAGATGTTTTGGAGAAATCCACAGAAAATGGGAATTTTAAGCTTTCAAGGGGTACATCTCCTTAAACGGGCGAAAATGGGTTAAGACCTCAATTTTTGAATACCCTTACTACTTACTAAAACTTTTCCCTATCAGTTTTGCATCCGGTAAAAGAAGTTATGTTTCTCTGCAGTATTCCCATTTGATGTTGTTGGTGTCCAAAAACATACTATGTTTTTCGAAATTTTGACATTTAGCAGCTCATGGAGGGTTAATAAATGCTTATATGAATATTTTATCCATGCAACTGGCAATGTGACCCTAAGACCTATCAACGGCCATTTTCTCTTGAAACCCTACGAGACGTTTGTAAAGAAATTCATGGAAAACATGATTTTTTAAGCTTTTGATGGGTATTGCTATTAACCATCCCAAAAGGGGTTAATGCTTGGTTTTTTGAATACCCTTATTACTAACAAATTTGGTCCTCTGTGAATTCCACTTCCAACAAAGTAGATTATGTTTATCTCTCGGGTATGCATTGGGTGCTGTGCGCATCTGAAAACAGCCTATTTCAACAAAATTACGATGCTTAGCAGCCTGTAGAGGGTTAATAAATGCTCACCGGAATATTTTGTCTATGCAACTTGTAATGTCACACAAAGACCTGCGAATAGTCAATTTTTCCTGAAAACCTTCAAGTTGCTTTTAGAGAAATCCACAGAAAATGGGAATTTTAAGCTTTTAAGGGGTATCTCTCTTTAACCAGTCCAAAATGGGTTAAGACTTTGACTTTTGAATACTCTTACCACTATCAAAAATGTTTCCCCATCAATTTTGCGTCCGATAAAAGAAGGAACCTTTCTCGGTGGTACACTAAGTGGGTGCTGTTGGCGTCCAAAGACAGCCCATTTTGTCACAATTTTGACTTTTAGCAGCCCGTGGAGGGTTAACAAATGCTCACCGCAGTATTTTGTCCATGCAACTTCTATTGTCACACCAAGGCCTGGGAGTGACAAATTTTTCTTGAAAATCTACAAGACTCGTTTAGAGAAATCCATGGAAAATACGAATTTTTTAGCTTTATGGAGGTATTCCTGTTTACCCAGCCCAAAATGGGTTAACGCTTGGTTTTTTGAACACCCCTATTACTGACAAAAATGATCCTCGGTGAATTCCACTCACAATAAAGGAAGTTATGTTTATCTCTCGTGTATTGTTTGGGTGCCGTGAGGGCCTGAATCTGGCCTATTTCATCAAAATATTTCGATGTTTGGCAGCCTGTGGAGGGTTACCATATGCATCGCCAGATATGTCGTGTGTATCAAAGAGCGTGTGACAGACAGGGCTAGCAACGACGAATGTATAAGAAAAATCTACAAGACGTGTTTCGAGAAAGTGCCGATAAACCCCAATTTTGGCAGTTTTTTGCCAATTTTGACGAAATAAGGGTTAAATCGAAAATTCCGCTTTGGTACATTTTTAGATTTTGTGCCCCTCTATGCGTGTGCAGAATTTCGTGAAAATCGGTTCAAAAATGGCTTCTGAATCATACGGACAAAATGTGTGGAAAAAAAAAAAAAAAAAAAAAAACCCCAAACCCCCCCCCCCCCCCCCCAAAAAAAATAATAATCCGTAGAAAAACAATAGTCTTTTCCAGAGGGAAAAGCCTAAAAAAAAAAAAAAAAAAAAAAAAATAATAATCCGTAGAAAAACAATAGTCTTTTCCAGAGGGAAAAGCCTAAAAATAACTAGACTTTATGATTCTGGAGAATCATGGCCTTTCCCGATTAGATTCCATGATTTTTCATGACCCCACAGTGTCTGATGAATTGTTTTTAACTGTCTCACTGAAGTTCCCTCATTGATGTTATGAGAAAGGTGAGTATAGTAGTCTCAAATGACTCAGTTTGGGTTTGATAAAAAAAAATGTTTAGATAAAACCCATCATTAATGGTAGAATGGGTTAATATCAAGATCAATGTTTCTCTATCAGTTTTGCGTCCGGTAAAAGAAGTTACGTTTCTCTGTGGCATTTCCATTTGTTGGTGTCCAAAAACAGACTATTTCTTCATTTTTTTACATTTAGCAGCCCATGGAGGGTTAACAAATGCCTACCAGAATAATTTATCCATGCAACTGGTCATATGACACCAAGACCTATCAACGGCCATTTTCTCTTGGAAACCCCACAAAATGTTTGTAAAGACATCCAGGGAAAACGATTTTTTAAGCTATCGATGGGTATCCGTGTTAACCTCCCCAACAGGGGTTAACGCTTGGTTTTTTTAATACCCTTATTACTTACAAAGATGGTCCTCTGTGAATTCCACTTCCAACAAAGGAGATTATGTTTATCTCTCATGTCTACATTGGGTGCTGTGCGTGTCTGAAAACAGCCCCATGTTAACAAAATTACGATGCTTGGCAGCTTGTAGATGGTTAATAAACGCTCACCGGAGTATTTTGTCCATGCAACTTGTAATGTCACATAAAGACCTACGAATAGTCAATTTGTCTTGAAACTCTACAAGTTACCGTTAGGGAATTTCACAGAAAATGGGAATTTAAAGCTTTCAAGGGATATCTCGCTTTAGCCTGCCCAAAATGGGTTAAGACGTCGACTTTTGAATACCCTTACTGCTTACAAAAATGTTTCCGTATAAATTGTGCGCTCGATAAAAGGAGGCACTTTTCTTTGTGGTGTACCCTTTGGGTGCTGTTGGTGTCCAAAAACAGCCCATTTTATCACAATTTTGACCTTCAACAGCCCGGGGAGGGTTAACTAATGCTGACCGGAATATTTTGTTCATGCAACTTGTAATGTCACACCAAGACCTGCAAATAGCCGAATTTTTTCTTGAAAACCTACAAAATGTTGATAGAGAAATCTACAGAAAACGGGGATTTTAAGATTTTAATGGGTAGCTCTATTTAACCAGCCCAAAATGGGTTAAGACGTCAA
Source organism: Pictodentalium vernedei (assembly GCA_031216915.1). Lineage (NCBI taxonomy): Eukaryota > Metazoa > Mollusca > Scaphopoda > Dentaliida > Dentaliidae > Pictodentalium > Pictodentalium vernedei. Next base: position 555,409,480 of record CM062297.1, on the reverse strand, counting down.
ATTTTGAATACCCTTACCACTTTCAAAAATATTTTCCGATCAATTTTGCGTCCGATAAATGAAGGTCCCTTTCTCTCTGGAATACCGTTTGGGTGCTGTTGGCCTCTAAAAACAGTCCATTTTATCACAATTTTTATGTTGAGCAGTTCGGGGAGGGTTAACTAATGCTGACCGGAATATTTTATCCATGCAACTTGTAATGTCACACCAAGACCTGAGAGTGACCAATTTTTCTTGAAAATCTACAAGACTCGTTTAGAGAAATCCACGGAAAACACAAACTTTTGAGCATTATGGGGGTATTGCTGTTTAACCAGCTCAAAATGGGTTAACGCTTGGTTTTCTGAACACCCTTATTACCGACAAAAATGATCCACGGTGAATTCCACTCCCAATAAAGGAAGTTATGTTTATCTCTCGTGTATTGTTTGGGTGCAGTGGGGGCTTGAAACCGGCCTATTTTATCAAAATTTCGATGTTTGGCAGCCTGTGGAGGGTTACCATATGCATCGCCTGATATGTCGTGTGTACCAAAGAGTGTGTCACAGACAGGTCTAGCAATGACGAATGTATAAAAAAAATCTACAAGACATGTTTCGAGAAAGTGCCGATAAACCCCAATTTTGCCAGTTTTTTTGCCAATTCTGACGAAATAAGGGTTAAATCGGAAATTCCGCTGTGGTCCATTTTTAGATTTTGTGTCCCTCTATGCGTGTGCAAAATTTCGTGAACATCGGTTCGAAAATGGCCTCTGAATCGTACGGACAAAATGTAGAAAAAAAAAACGAAAAAAAACCCTCCAAACTAGACTTTATGATTCTGGAGAATCATGGCTTTTCCCGATGAGATTCCATGATTTGTCATGACCCCACGGTGTATGATGAATTGCTTTTGACTGTCTCACTGATGATCCTTCATTGATGTCATGAAAAAGGTGAGTATAGAAGTCTCAAATGACTGTGTTTGATAAAAAAAAAATTGTTTAGGTAAAAACCGTCATTAACGGTGGAGAGGGTTAATATCAATATCGTCGCCCAATAAGTTAATGACCGACAAAAGGAATTATGCTTCTTTGACACCTACCCACTGAGTGCTGTATCTATTTGAAAATGGTCTGTTTTATCTCAAATGTATCCAAAATGTTGATGTCTGGCAGCTTCTTAAGTGTTAACAAGTGCTAACAGGAATATTTATTCATCCAACTTGTAATTTCACACCAAAATCTATGAATGGCCATTTTTACTTAAAAATCTACGAGATGTTTTCAGAGAAATCCAGGGAGAACATGAATTTTAAGCTGTTGATGGGTATAATTGTTTATCCAGCCCAAAACGGGTTAAGGGTTGTTTTTTTAATACGCTTATTACTCATAAAAATAATTCTCAGTGAATTCTACTTCCACTTATGTTGATTTCTCCTCTTAACTTTGGGTGCTGCGGGAATGCAAACACAGCCCACTTTATCAACATTTTGATGTTTGAGAACCAGCATAGGGTTAACAAATGCTTACTGGAATATTTTGTACATGCAACTTGTAATTCACACTAAAATCTGAGAATGGCCATTTTTTCTTGAAAATCTATGTGATGTTTTTAGAGAAATCCTCGGATAACATGAATTTTTAACCTTTTGAGGGGTATATCACCCTGTAACCAGCTCTAAACGGGTTAATGCTTGGTTTTATGAATACCTTCATTACTTAGAAAAATGATCCTCGGTGAATCCCACTTCCAATGAAGGTGGTTATGTTCATCTCACAGGTACACATTGGGTGTAATGGCTGGCCAAGTACAGCCCATTTTCTCAAAATTTGCTGCGTCTGGAGGGTTAACAAACGCTTACTGGCATCTTTTGTTGATGCAACTTGTAATGTCACTCCAAGACCTGCAAATGGTCAATTTCTCTTGAATACTTTCAAGATGTTTTGGAGAAATCCACAGAAAATGGGAATTTTAAGCTTTCAAGGGGTACATCTCCTTAAACGGGCGAAAATGGGTTAAGACCTCAATTTTTGAATACCCTTACTACTTACTAAAAATTTTCCCTATCAGTTTTGCGTCCGGTAAAAGAAGTTATGTTTCTCTGCAGTATTCCCATTTGATGTTGTTGGTGTCCAAAAACATACTATGTTTTTCGAAATTTTGACATTTAGCAGCTCATGGAGGGTTAATAAATGCTTATCTGAATATTTTATCCATGCAACTGGCAATGTGACCCTAAGACCTATCAACGGCCATTTTCTCTTGAAACCCTACGAGACGTTTGTAAAGAAATTAATGGAAAACATGATTTTTTAAGCTTTTGATGGGTATTGCTATTAACCATCCCAAAAGGGGTTAATGCTTGGTTTTTTGAATACCCTTATTACTAACAAATTTGGTCCTCTGTGAATTCCCCTTCCAACAAAGTAGATTATGTTTATCTCTCGGGTATGCATTGGGTGCTGTGCGCATCTGAAAACAGCCTATTTCAACAAAATTACGATGCTTAGCAGCCTGTAGAGGGTTAATAAATGCTCACCGGAATATTTTGTCTATGCAACTTGTAATGTCACACAAAGACCTGCGAATAGTCAATTTTTCCTGAAAACCTTCAAGTTGCTTTTCGAGAAATCCACAGAAAATGGGAATTTTAAGCTTTTAAGGGGTATCTCTCTTTAACCAGTCCAAAATGGGTTAAGACTTCGACTTTTGAATACTCTTACCACTATCAAAAATGTTTCCCCATCAATTTTGCGTCCGATAAAAGAAGGAACCTTTCTCGGTGGTACACTAAGTGGGTGCTGTTGGCGTCCAAAGACAGCCCATTTTGTCACAATTTTGACTTTTAGCAGCCCGTGGAGGGTTAACAAATGCTCACCGCAGTATTTGGTCCATGCAACTTCTATTGTCACACCAAGGCCTGGGAGTGACAAATTTTTCTTGAAAATCTACAAGACTCGTTTAGAGAAATCCATGGAAAATATGAATTTTTGAGCTTTATGGGGTTATTGCTGTTTACCCAGCCCAAAATGGGTTAACGCTTGGTTTTTTGAACACCCCTATTACTGACAAAAATGATCCTCGGTGAATTCCACTCACAATAAAGGAAGTTATGTTTATCTCTCGTGTATTGTTTGGGTGCCGAGAGGGCCTGAATCTGGCCTATTTCATCAAAATATTTCGATGTTTGGCAGCCTGTGGAGGGTTACCATATGCATCGCCAGATATGTCGTGTGTATCAAAGAGCGTGTGACAGACAGGGCTAGCAATGACGAATGTATAAGAAAAATCTACAAGACGTGTTTCGAGAAAGTGCCGATAAACCCCAATTTTGGCAGTTTTTTGCCAATTCTGACGAAATAAGGGTTTAATCGAAAATTCCGCTTTGGTACATTTTTAGATTTTGTGCCCCTCTATGCGTGTGCAAAATTTCGTGAAAATCGGTTCAAAAATGGCTTCTGAATCGTACGGACAAAATGTGTGGAAAAAAAAAAAAAAAAAAAAAAAACCCAAAAAAACCCCCCCAAAAAAAATAATAATCCGTAGAAAAACAATAGTCTTTTCCAGAGGGAGAAGCCTAAAAAAAAAAAAAAAAAAAAATAATAATAATCCGTAGAAAAACAATAGTCTTTTCCAGAGGGAAAAGCCTAAAAATAACTAGACTTTATGATTCTGGAGAATCATGGTTTTTCCCGATTAGATTCCATGATTTTTCATGACCCCACAGTGTCTGATGAATTGTTTTTAACTGTCTCACTGAAGTTCCCTCATTGATGTTATGAGAAAGGTGAGTATAGTAGTCTCAAATGACTCAGTTTGGGTTTGATAAAAAAAAATGTTTAGGTAAAACCCATCATTAATGGTAGAATGGGTTAATATCAAGATCAATGTTTCTCTATCAGTTTTGCGTCCGGTAAAAGAAGTTACGTTTTTCTGTGGCATTTCCATTTGTTGGTGTCCAAAAACAGACTATTTCTTCATTTTTTTACATTTAGCAGCCCATGGAGGGTTAACAAATGCCTACCAGAATAATTTATCCATGCAACTGGTCATATGACACCAAGACCTATCAACGGCCATTTTCTCTTGGAAACCCCACAAAATGTTTGTAAAGACATCCAGGGAAAACGATTTTTTAAGCTATCGATGGGTATCCGTGTTAACCTCCCCAACAGGGGTTAACGCTTGGTTTTTTTAATACCCTTATTACTTACAAAGATGGTCCTCTGTGAATTCCACTTCCAACAAAGGAGATTATGTTTATCTCTCATGTCTACATTGGGTGCTGTGCGTGTCTGAAAACAGCCCCATGTTAACAAAATTACGATGCTTGGCAGCTTGTAGATGGTTAATAAACGCTCACCGGAGTATTTTGTCCATGCAACTTGTAATGTCACATAAAGACCTACGAATAGTCAATTTGTCTTGAAACCCTACAAGTTACCGTTAGGGAAATTCACAGAAAATGAGAATTTGAAGCTTTCAAGGGATATCTCGCTTTAGCCTGCCCAAAATGGGTTAAGACGTCGACTTTTGAATACCCTTACTGCTTACAGAAATGTTTCCGTATAAATTGTGCGCTCGATAAAAGGAGGCACTTTTCTTTGTGGTGTACCCTTTGGGTGCTGTTGGTGTCCAAAAACAGCACATTTTATCACAATTTTGACCTTCAACAGCCCGGGGAGGGTTAACTAATGCTGACCGGAATATTTTGTTCATGCAACTTGTAATGTCACACCAAGACCTGCAAATAGCTGATTTTGTCTTGAAAACCTACAAAATGTTGATAGAGAAATCCACAGAAAACGGGTATTTTAAGATTTTAATGGGTATCTCTATTTAACCAGCCCTAAATGGGTTAAGACGTCAAATTTTGAATACCCTTACCACTGTCAAAAATATTTTCCGATCAATTTTGCGTCCGATAAATGAAGGCCCCTTTCTCTCTGGTATACCGTTTGGGTGCTGTTGGCGTCTAAAAACAGCCAATTTTATCACAATTTTTACGTTTAGCAGCTCGGGGAGGGTTAACTAATGCTGACCGGAATATTTTATCCATGCAACTTGTAATGTCACACCAAGACCTGAGAGTGACCAATTTTTCTTGAAAATCTACAAGACTCGTTTAGAGAAATCCACGGAAAACACGAACTTTTGAGCATTATGGGGGTATTGCTGTTTAACCAGCTCAAAATGGGTTAACGCTTGGTTTTCTGAACACCCTTATTACTGACAAAAATGATCCTCGGTGAATTCCACTCCCAATAAAGGAAGTTATGTTTATCTCTCGTGTATTGTTTGGGTGCAGTGGGGGCCTGAACCCGGCCTATTTCATCAAAATTTCGATGTTTGGCAGCCCGTGGAGGGTTACCATATGCATCGCCTGATATGTCGTGTATACCAAAGGGTGTGTCACAGACAGGTCTAGCAATGACGAATGTATAAAAAAAATCTACAAGACATGTTTCGAGAAAGTGCCGATAAACTCCAATTTTGGCAGTTTTTTGCCAATTCTGACGAAATAAGGGTCAAATCGAAAATTCCGCTTCGGTACATTTTTAGATTTTGTGCCCGTCTATGCGTGTGCAAAATTTCGTGAAAATCGGTTCGAAAATGGCTTCTGAATCGTACGGACAAAATGTGTGGAAACCCCCCCCCCCCCCCCCCCCCAAAAAAAATAGACTTTATGATTCTGGAGAATCATGGCTTTTCCCGATGAGATTACATGATTTGTCATGACCCCACAGTGTATGATGAATTGCTTTTGACTGTCTCACTGAAGATCCTTCATTGATGTCATGAAAAAGGTGTGTATAGAAGTCTCAAATGACTCAGTTTGATAAAAAAATTGTTTAGGCAAAAACCATCATTAACGGTGGAGAGGGTTAATATCAATATTGTCGACCAACAAGTTAATGACCGGCAAAAGGAGTTATGTTTGTTTGACACATACCCACTGAGTGCTGTATCTATTTGAAAATGGTCTGTTTTATCTCATATGTATCCAAAATATTGATGTCTGGCAGCTTGGCAAGGGTTAACAAGTGCTAAAAGGAATATTTATTCATGCAACTTGTAATTTCACACCAAAAGCTGTGAATGACCATTTTTCCTTAAAAATCTACTAGATGTTTTCAGAGAAATCCAGGGAGAACATGAATGTTAAGCTGTTGATGGGTATAATTGTTTTTCCAGCCCAAAACGGGTTAAGGGTCATTTTTTTAATACGCTTATTACTTATAAAAATAATTCTCAGTGAATTCTACTTTCACTTATGTTGATTTCTCCTCTTAACTTTGGGTGCTGCAGGTATGCAAACACAGCCCACTTTTTCAACATTTTGATGTTTGAGAACCAGCATAGGGTTAACAAATGTTTACTGGAATATTTTGTACATGCAACTTGTAATTCACACTAAGATCTGAGAATGGCAAATTTTTCTTGAAAATCTCTGTGATGTTTTTAGAGAAATCCTCGGATAACATGAATTTTCAACCTTTTGAGGGGTATCACCCTGTAACCAGCTCTAAACGGGTTAATGCTTGGTTTTATGAATACCTTCATTACATACAAAAATGATCCTCGGTGAATCCCACTTCCAATGACGGTGGTTATGTTCATCTCGCAGGTACACACTGGGTGTAATGGGTGGCCAAGTACAGCCCATGTTCTCAAAATTTGCTGCCTCTGGAGGGTTAACAAACGCTTACCGGAATATTTTGTTCATGCAGCTTGTAATGTCACTCCAAGACCTGCAAATGGTCAATTTCTCTTGAATACTTACCAGATTTTTTGGAGAAATCTACAGAAAATGGGAATTTTAAGCTTTTAAGGGGTACATCTCCTTAACTGGGCGAAAATGGGTTAAGACCTCAATTTTTGAATACCCTTACTACTTACTAAAAATGTTCTCCATCAGGTTTGCGTCCGGTAAAAGATGTTATGTTTCTCTTCAGCGTCCCCATTTGATGTTGTTGGTGTCCAAAAACAGACTATGTTTTTTTCGAAATTTTGACATTTAGCAGCCCATGGAAGGTTAACAAATGCTTATCTGAATATTTTATGCATTCATCTGGTGATGTGACTCTAAGACCTATCAACGGCCATTTTCTCTTGAAACCCTACGAGACGTTTGTAAAGAAATTCTGGGAAAACATGATTTTTTAAGCTTTTGATGGGTATTGCTATTAACCACCCTAAAAGGGGTTAATGCTTGTTTTTTTGAATACCCTTATTACTAACAAATTTGGTCCTCGGTGAATTTCCCTTCCAACAAAGTAGATTATGTTTATCTCTTGGGTATGCATTGGGTGTTGTGCACGTCTGAAAACAGCCTATTTCAACAAAATTACGATGCTTAGCAGTCTGTAGAGGGTTAATAAATGCTCACCAGAATATTTTGTTCATGCAACTTGTAATGTCACACAAGGACCTGCGAATAGTCAATTTTTCCTGAAAACCTTCAAGTTGCTTTTAGAGAAATCCACAGAAAATGGAAATTTTAAGCTTTTAAGGGGTATCTCTCTTTAACCAGCCCAAAATGGGTTAAGACTTCGACTTTTGAATACCCTTACCACTATCAAAAATGTTTCCCCATCAATTTTGCGTCCGATAAAAGAAGGAACCTTTCTCGGTGGTACACCAATTGGGTGCTGTTGGCGTTCAAAAACAGCCCATTTTATCACAATTTTGACTTTTAGCAGCCCGCGGAGGGTTAACAAATGCTCACCGCAGTATTTTGTCCATGCAAATTCTATTGCCACACCAAGGCCTGGGAGTGACAAATTTTTCTTGAAAATCTACAAGACTCGTTTAGAGAAATCCACGGAAAATACGAATTTTTTAGCTTTATGAGGGTATTGCTGTTTAACCAGCCCAAAACGGGTTAACGCTTGGTTTTTTGAACACCCTTATTACTGACAAAAATGATTCTCGGTAAATTCCAATCCCAATAAAGGAAGTTTTGTTTTTCTCTCGTGTACTGTTTGGGTGCAGTGGGGGCCTGAAACCGGCCTATTTCATCAAAATTTCGATGTTTGGCAGCCTGTGGAGGGTTACCATATGCATCGCCTGATATGTCGTATGTATCAAAGGGCGTGTCACAGACAGGTCTAGCAATGACGAATGTATAAAAAAAATCTACAAGACATGTTTCGAGAAAGTGCCGATAAACCCCAATTTTGGCAGTTTTTTGCCAATTCTGACGAAATAAGGGTTAAATCGAAAATTCCGCTTCGGTACATTTTTAGATTTTGTGCCCCTCTATGGGTGTGCAAAATTTCGTGAAAATCGGTTCAAAAATGTCTTCTGAATCGTACGGACAAAGTGTGTGGAAAAAAAAAAAAAAAAAAAAAAAAACCCAAAAAAATAATAATCCGTAGAAAAACAATAGTCTTTTCCAGAGGGAAAAGCCTAATAATAATCCGTAGAATAACAATAGTCTTTTCCAGAGGGAAAAGCCTAAAAAAAAAAAAAAAAAAAAAAAAAAAAAAAAAATAACTAGACTTTATGATTCTGGAGAATCATGGCTTTTCCCGATGAGATTCCATGATTTTTCATGACTCCACAGTGTCTGATGAATTGTTTTTAACTGTCTCACTGAAGTTCCTTCATTGATGTTATGAGAAAGGTGAAGATAGTAGTCTCAAATGACACAGTTTGATAAAAAATTGTTTAGGTAAAAACCATCATTAACGGTGGAGTGGGTTAATGTCAATTTCGTCGTCAAACAAGTCAATGACCGACAAAAGGAGTTATGTTTGTTTGACACATACTCACTGAGTGCTGTGTCAATTTAAAAATGGTCCATTTTATCTCAAATGTATCCAAAATATTGATGTCTGGCAGCTTGTAGAGGGTTAACAAGTGCCAACAGGAATATTTATTCATGCAACTTGTAATGTCACACCAAGAACTGTGAATGGCCATTTTTTCTTTAAAATCTACAAGATGTTTTCAGAGAAATCCAGGGAGAACAGGAATTTTAAGCTTTTGATGGGTATCATTGTTTTTCCAGCCCCAAACGGGTTAAGTGTTGTTTTTGGAATACTCTTATTACTTCCAAAAATAATTCTCAGTGAATTCTACTTCCACTTATTTTGATCTCTCCTCCCAACTTCAGGTGCTGTGGGTACTCAAACACAGCCTATTTTATCAACATTTTGATGTTTGAGAACCTGCATAGGGTTAACAAATGCTTACAGGAATATTTTGTACACGCAGCTTGTAATGTCACACTAAGATATGAGAATGGCCATTTTTTCCTGAAAATCTACGGGATGTTTTTAAAGAAATCCTCAGATAACATGAATTTTTAACCTTTTGAGGGGTATCTCTCTTTAACCAGCTCTAAAGGGTTAATGCTTGGTTTTGTGAATATCTTCATTACTTACAAAAATGATCGACGGTGAATTCCACTTCCAATGAAGGAGGTTATGTTTATCTCGTAGGTACAGATTTGGTGTTATGGTTGCCCAAGAACAGCCCATTTTCTCCAAATGTCAATGCTTGGCAGCCTCTGGGGGGTTAACAAATGGTTACCGAAACATTTTGTTCATGCAACTTGTAATGTCACTCGAAGACCCGCGAATGGTTAATTGCTCTTGAATTTTTTTTGTTGAGAAATCCACAGAAAACTGGAATTTTAAGCTTTTAAGGGGTATATCTCCTTAACCAGTTAAAAATGGGTTAAGACCTCGATTTTTGAATACATTTACTACTTACAAAAATGTTTCCCTGTCAGTTTTGCGCCCGGTAAAAGAAGTTACGTTTCTCTGTTGTATTCCCATTTGATGTTGTTGTTGTTCAAAAACAGACTATTTTTTCAAAATTTTGACATTTAGCAGCCCATGGAGGGTTAACAAATGCTTACCGGAATAATTTATCCAATCAACTGGTAATGTGACACCATGACCTATCAATGGCCATTTTCTCTTGAAAACCCTACCAGATGTTTGAAAAGAAATCCAGGGAAAACACTAGACTTTATGATTCTGGAGAATCATGGCTTTTCCCGATTAGATTCCATGATTTTTCTTGACCCCACAGTGTCTGATGAATTGTTTTTAACTGTCTCACTAAAGTTCCTTCATTGATGTTATGAGAAAGGTGAGTATAGCAGTCTCAACTGACTCGGTTTGGGTTTGATAAAAAAATGTTTAGGTAAAACCCATCATTAATGGTAGAATGGGTTAATATCAATATCAATGTTTCCCTATCAGTTTTGCGTCCGGTAAAAGAAGTTATGTTTCTCTGTGTCATTTCCATTTGATGTTGTTGGTGTCCAAAAACAGACTATTTCCTCAATTTTTTTTTACATTTAGCAGCCCATGAAGGGTTAACAAATGCCTACCAGAATAATTGATCCATGCAACTGGTCATATGACACCAAGACCTAGCAACGGCCATTTTCTCTTGAAAACCCCACAAAATGTTTGTAGAAATCCAGGGAAAACGATTTTTAAGCTTTTGATGGGTATCCATGTTAACCTCCCCAACAGGGGTTAACGCTTGGCTTTTTGAATACATTTATTACTTACAAAAATGGTCCTCTGTGAATTCCACTTCAAACAAAGGAGATTATGTTTATCCCTCATGTATACATTAGGTGCTGTGCGTGTCTGAAAACAGTCCCATGTTAACAACATTATGATGCTTGGTAGCTTGTAGATGGTTCAGAAACGCTCACCGGAGTATTTTGTCCACGCAACTTGTAATGTCACATAAAGACCTACGAATAGTCAATTTGTCTTGAAACCCTACAAGTTACCATTAGGGAAATTCACAGAAAATGGGAATTTAAAGCTTTCAAGGGATATCTCTCTTTAGCCTGCCCAAAATGGGTTAAGACGTCGACTTTTGAATACCCTTACTACTTACAAAAATGTTTCCGTATAAATTGTATGTGCGATAAAAGAAGGCACTTTTCTTTGTGGTGTACCCTTTGGGTGCTGTTGGTGTGCAAATACAGCCCATTTTATCGCAATTTTGACCTTTAGCAGCCCGTGGAGGGTTAACTAATGCTGACCGGAATATTTTGTTCATGCGACTTGTAATGTCACACCAAGACCTGTAAATAGCCGATTTTTCTTGAAAACCTACAAGATGTTGTTAGAGAAATCCACAGAAAACGGGTATTTTAAGATTTTAATGGGTATCTCTCTTTAACCAGCCCAAAATGGGTTAAGACGTCAAATTTTGAATACCCTTACCACTTTCAAAAATATTTTCCGATCAATTTTGCGTCCGATAAATGAAGGTCCCTTTCTCTGTGGTATATCGTTTGGGTGCTGTTGGTGTCTAAAAACAACCCATTTTATCACAATTTTTACGTTTAGCAGCTCGGGGAGGGTTAACTAATGCTGACCGGAATATTTTATCCATGCAACTTGTAATGTCACACCAAGACCTGAGAGTGACCAATTTTTCTTGAAAATCTACAAGACTCGTTTAGAGAAATCCACGGAAAACTTGAAGTTTTGAGCTTTTTTGGGGTATTGCTGTTTAACCAGCCCAAAACGGGTTAACACTTGGTTTTCTGAACACCCTTATTACTTACAAAAATGATCCTCGGTGAATTCCACTTCCAATAAAGGAAGTTATGTTTACCTCTCGGGTATCGTTTGGGTGCTGTGGGGGTCTGAAAGCGGCCCATTTCATCAAAATTTCGATGTTTGGCAGCCTGTGGAGGGTTACCATATGCATCGCCTAATATGTCGGGTGTATCAAAGGTTGTGTCATAGGGAGGTCTAGTAATTATGAATATTTAAAAAAAATCCTAAAGACGTGTTTCGAGAAAGTGCCGATAAACCCCAATTTTGGCAGTTTTTTGCCAATTCTGGCGAAATAAGGGTTAAATCGAAAATTCCGCTTCGGTACATTTTTAGATTTTTTGCCACTCTATGCGTGTGCCAAATTGTGTGAAAATCGGTTCGAAAATGGCTTCTGAATCGTACGGACAAAAATGTGTGGAAAAAAAAAAAAAAAAAAACCCCAAAAATAGAAAAAAAAAAATAAAATAATAATCCGTAGAAAAACAATAGTCTTTTCCAGAGGGAAAAGCCTAATAATCCGTAGAAAAACAATAGTCTTTTCCAGAGGGAAAAGCCTAAAAAAAAAAAAAAAAAAAAAAAAAAAAAATAATAATCCGTAGAAAAACAATAGTCTTTTCCAGAGGGAAAAGCCTAATGACAAACGTAAATATCAAGGCTTATAGTGGTTGTAATATAATACTGTCAGATTGACAAAACTTGTTCTCGTTGTTTTAAGAATTTCTGGATCATACCACAGATGATACCGCATAGCTGTGGCACATTGTTTCCCATCAGGAATATGAATCTCTCGGATGTGTCCATCTCAACAAACTCTTGGTATTCACGTTCAAATTTATAAAATGCACGAGAATTCTCTAAGAGATGCATATTCACTGCAGTCCATAACGAAGTGCCATTCTGTTTCCACTGCACCTGAGCCGCATACCGCGCATAAGCGTCCACTTACGGGGATGGGTGGTTGTATATGCCTCCCTTTTTCTATCATAAGTTTGTGGTTACTTACACGCAAACGAGTAAATATGTTTCTCGCCTCGGGGGACGTTGGAAAGATCAAATAAGGCTCCAGGTGATATTTGTTTTTAAACTCTCGATAAGTTCTCAGTTTATTTTTTTCCAGTTTTCCTGTTGTCATCAAATATAGCATTATAAAGTTATTTAAATGGGTCTCTTTCAGATTTTCTCTTATTGTTATGTATTTCACAGGTTGAAACGGAATTTTCTGATCAGAGTTATTTTGATGATTATAATTGGCTATAAGCTGCTGATATTTAACCAACATTGAGTCCGGCATAGTGTAATTCTCGTATTCAGTTCTAGCTTCTGATAGTAAGGTTTGGAGATCATATAATTTGATACAAACTTAGCTAACTGCATTTTGGCATCTATGTGGAGTGAATACTGTCCAAGTTCAGCTCTCACTGCATGGTTCGATGATTTATTGTTCACACCCAGGACTAACTTTCAGAACTGAATATGAACGGTTTCACGTGGAGATTGATCAATATTAGCATCGTTGATTTCCGTGGCCCATAATTCACTGCCGTATAAGAGGATGGGTTCTATCAGGATGTTGAATAGTTTTAGGTAAACTGAAACCGGCGGAAGACACCTTCTTTTAAAGTTGTTGTTTGGGCTAAAGAGGGCTTTTAAACCTTTCAGTTTGCGATCTTGTTGCGCATTCCACAGTTTTCCGTTGGACGTAAATGAAAGACCCAGACATGCGTACTGATTGGCGTGCATAAGCTCCTTGTCCCCAACATGAAAACCATGGGGCTCCTTATTCTTTCGGGATTGAAAAATCATAACTTTAGTTTTGTCAACATTTACGCTAAGTGTGTTTTTAGTGCAGTACGCATTCAAGTTATCCAATGCTCTCTGTAGTCCCCGAGACGAGTTTGAGATGATCGCTAAATCGTCGGCAAATAGCAAGTGACGCAGATTCGTGGTATGTAGACGGACGGGATCACATTTTTCATCAAAGATTACGCCAATGTCGTCGATAAAGATTTTGAAGAGCGTCGGCGAGATCACACAACCTTGTCTGACACCAACCGTTGACATTAAGGGCGGACTTAATCGTTGGGAAATCTTTATTTGATAGTAACTGGAGCGATATAGGGATTTTAATTCTTATGAATTTAATTTCTATGAATGCCAGTCATATACATGTATGAGCAAAAAGCAGGGTTGTTATTGATCTTTCAAGCCTTAGGCTTAATGGGTAGCCTTCAAACCAATTCCTTTTAATTTGTGATACACTGTCAGGAAGGCTGAACCATCAAATAGTCAGGACATAATATCTTATTGATAGAGGGTTTATTGGCAGTGGAAACTCTCTGTCTTATTGAAATCTGACCTTGGTTGGGTTATCTTATAATAGAAATAAAATTAACTATTTTTAAAGTAAACTATAGCAATCTGTTGTGACAGACGATAAAATTAAATCATAGAATAAAGTGTGTTGGGATCATCTGAGTCAGAAAGGATATGCATGTATATTATGTTTCAGTGAGATCAAGCTGAATGTTGCAGAAAACTACTTGGAAAGTGACTGTCCTGTCACTGGTCCTGTAACTGATTTTGAGCAAATAGGTTTCAAGCCTCTGAGTTGAATGAACAGCCTCCAATATATTGTAAAATAACACTGACATTCATTGCGTAAAAGGTAATACTATATAAATCACAGGAGCGTCACCCGATACATCATTGGCCCAAAATTTAAATAATGCATCCTGACCAAACTTGGAGAGATATGGTAGACCTTTTCAGCTCACATGATCACCATTTCTTTCTCACTTTCTCATCTGACTTGCTAAGATGAATCAACTTAGTGGAATTATTGATAGTATATGAAACACGTTCTTAGACTGAGAAGCCAGAATGACTACGTTTGAGACTCGGAGTGATTCTTGGCAATGTGTGTGACACAAAACAGACAAATCGGAAATCCATCCCCCATAAACTCTGCGCTGTTTTACCCTGGCCGATATGAGTAGTGCTTCAATTGTCTTTGGTAATGCAGTAAGAGAGAAACCCAACCATGTGGCCCATTTACTGCCGAGGAAAAAAACGTAAAAGTAGGTGCATTAAAGTATCATTTTATATCACACACATTACCAATTGCTTTTCCCCTGCGCAGTAGTATAAATGGGCCACATAATTGGAACTCCCTCCTACTGTCTGACTAAAGCTTACTAACCGCTCCACCAAAAGAAGCACTACTCATATCGGTCAAGGAACAACAGCGCAGAGTTTACGAGGAATGCATTTCAGATACCAAAGAATCACGCCTCATCACATTGACTATTGGCAGGTTCAATATAACATTGAGCTAACTGCCTCTACGAATTCTGCACTTGATAATTCTTAATAAATTCAGATTAGACTGATGAAATTAAAATCGAGTGTAGAAATGGGTAGAAACAGAAAGAAATCAGTAGAAATTGCAGCAAATGCAGTGGTGAAACCAGATAAAACATCAAAATCTTCAAAATAATTCACACCTGTTCCTGCTGCACCTGTCTTAATACTGTTCAGGTAGAATGCCAGTATATGTTGTATACTCACCTAATTACCCATGTTTTCACCGACTGCCAGTGTCTGTAAGAAATTTTGAATAAATTCATAAACTTGACAAGAAATGGGGCCAAATTCCAGTTGCAAACTGGAGAATTCTTTTTTATTTCTAGCTGGTTGTGGGTAGATTGAATGTTGGGAATGGTCACTGGACCAATACAAACCATGTTCCATAAAAATACTTTTTGAAATTGCCAATCAAAGCAGTTTATCTTCCATTTATTCTAATTTTTTGGGTTGGCACCCAATTTAAAATGGAAAAAAAAATCTTTCCTTCAAAAAAGGGGTGAGGGGGTGCCCAAGGGTCGGAAAAAAACGTTTTGCGCCTTGTGCTCAAAATTTTTTTCCTGACAACAAATTTGGAATGGATGTACTCCATCTTGGTTCAAACTCCAAGCAGTATTGTCTCTCCTCGCTGCGCTCGCCACATCGGATGCATTTCCCATTGTCGAGCGTAGCAAGGGGAGACAACACTGCTTGGAGTTAGAACTTGGTTAAGGAGCACAACAGCTTGTGAAATTATCAGACCTTGTTGGTTGCTGCAGACATCACAGATAATAATAGCACCCAACGCAAACGTTTTACCAGGGGGTACATTCGACGAAACTCTATTACACAATTTCTTTTTTGATTTTTGATGAAGAGGATAATGTTCAATGTTTATGAAAGGACAAATGAATCACTCAGCTAGTTCTGATAGAATCCATTTTTTATTTGGGAAATCAGATTGTTGTGTGAAGACCTTCAGTTTTAGACCTGCAATACCCAGATAGAAAAATTTCTCTCGAGGTCCTGTCAGACACAAGGTTGTTTTATGTTAAAAACTCCATCATTTTGTTCGGCTTGATACACTTAATCACTTTGAAGTTTTGTTATAATCAATACGGCTCTATGTTAAATTTCAATCCCCTATGGTGCTCCAGAAAATCAGTCGAGTGTAACGCCTTAAAATGTTCATCTGTGAATCATAGTAATGCAGTATTCCAAGTTTCAAAAGAATATGTCGGGCGAGTCTAAAGAAGGGGATCTTCGAAGACTATTCCTCATTTTGCATAAAGTTAAAATTCCAGGGAGCTCAAATATGAAACCAGGGATTTGATCTGAACAAAAACTGAATCTGCCCCACCTCCACCTTCCTAAGGATACTGAATACCAAATATTAAAATAATCTGTGTGCTGAATTTGAAGAAGAATTTTAAAGAACAAACTTGAATCTGCCCCCTTCCCCTCCTCTACCCCCACCCCAGGACACCGAATATCAATCGATTATGATTGCTAGTTCTGGAGAAGATTTTTTTTTAATTTAAAAAAAAATGTCTGGGTTATTCCCCCATGTTGCCCCCTTCTAGCGAGGCAACTGCATGTGAACAAATTTGAATTGCCCGATGCTGAGAAATATGTATATCAAATTTGGTTCACTTCAGTCCAGCAGTTTTCGTGGAGTGGTCGATACTGGATAATGTAAGGTTCACCACAGACGGACAAGAAATGATAAGTGAATCTCTCCCACAGCTTTCGCCCAGGTTGGCTAAAATACCCCCCCCCCCCCCCCTCCACCCCAATCCCGATCCTCAATCCCGCACGCCTATGCATATACATCACACTATTAGACAGATCATGTACATTATAGAGACCAAAATGGATGCCGAGTAGACGTTTCAATCCCCTTCTCAATCCGCCAGTCGAGTCGATCCTGCAGCTTTGTGAAGTATCAATGGGGTGGAAATCGTAAACCCAAGTTCAGCTCTACCTGCTTTGAAGTATCAATGGTGTGGAAATCGTAAGCCATAGTTCGGGGTAGATCTATTTTATGAAGTTGTTGCATAAAACTGTCTCATCACGGAATAAAATATGCTATTAGAGTTCTGAAATTTATATTGTAGATACTACATGATCACGCATGACTTGGCAATACCAGTGAAAACCCCTCCGATTGCGTCCCATAAACTGAATTTATTTTTTCCGACATCTTGCACTATGCTTTCTCGCATATTATTTTTGCGTTCCGTGACGTCTTTCTCCAGTTGTTCGATCCTTTTACGGTATTCATCCTCTTTAGTTTTGTTTTCCGCGAGCATCATCTGACGAATGTTTTCCTTTTCTCGGCGCTGCTTCTCCTCTAATTCTTTGATGCGCCTGTCTTCTTCCCTCTTCATTGCCTTTTCCGCCTGTACATAAATTTCGTGCGAATAATATTGACCACCGTTTCTCTCCTTTAAAGCGAGCACCATGTCGATAAAGCATCTAGCCTGCTTGTCCTTTTGCTCTGCAGATCCTCGATTGTTGAAGGCAATATACTTGTTCTCACAGGCTCTGACTACTTTTTGCAGTGACGCCGGGCTGGAACTGATAAACTCATCAATTGACACGCCATCTTCATCTAGATCATCTTTGCGTACAAACAAAACCATCATGTACCTCATAACTTCGTTTCCAAAAGTCTCTTTAATGAGATCAACAGTTTCTTGTTCTTCCTTGGTAAATCTGTCTGGCCGGACGACAAGAACAAACGCATGGGGTCCGGGTGACGACATGGCGATGCATTTCACAATTTCTTTTCGTATATCATTGTTGGTCATACGCGTGTCGAAAAATCCTGGCGTATCTATTACCCGAATATCCTTGGACATTTGTTGTCCTCTGCCCACTCGACAAAAGCTCGTCACAGAATCGGCGCAGGCTCTTGATTCGAACTCCTTTTTACCCAAAATCGAGTTTCCCGTTGCGCTCTTTCCAACGCCGGTTTTACCTATAAGCACAATCCTCAACTGTTCACCTGAAATGACATTTCAATTAATTTAATATCCGATAAAGCAACTAAAATCACTTAAAACATCTACATGTACCCAAACGCGCAAACATGATTTGTTATATCATGCAGGAGCGAGGCGAAGGGATGCTTAGGGCATTTCCCCCCCCCCCCCCAAACACACACACAAATATTCTTTTCCAGCCGGGACACTGCATGGAGACGGGATTGGAGATATCAAGTGCAGATCTCGTGGTAGTATAGATGTGGTCAACGCAGATACAACTATATCCTTACCATAGCCGCAAAGTGATATGGCTTTTCTTCTTTTCATTGGTTAGATGTCAATCTTGACAAGCTTTCCAAAACTGGAGAATAAATTAAATTTTAAATATACTTTTAGATATATTGCATACCCTATATACGAGTGTTTCTTCTTATTCCGATCGGGACCCCACATTTTTCACTTCCACCTTTGTTAGAACTTCATAGGACATATTTTGAACATCATTAAAATAACTCTGGCTTTCAAGGTATTTGACACTGCTGTACTGCCAGAGACGGTCTGGACATGTATACCGCCGGGAAATTTACGGTTGTAAACCTACGTCCATAACATGCAGGTGACCTCCACATGGAAATTCTATTGTTATAACACACTTCTCGGGTAGTCGACCAAATAAAAGTGTCAGGGACACGCCAGCTTAACTGGACTGTGTGTAGTGTTTGATGAAAGGGATAATGCTCAATGTTTATGAAAGAATTATGAAATAGAACAAGAACTGTGATAATTGAGAATATGTTAAGTTCTGTAGCCTACATGCTATGTTTTCAACAAGAATAATATGAGTTGAGGACTGCATTAAAGAACTGAGGCCTGGGTTGACGTGGCCCTCACAGTTAACGTATGTCAACAAAAGTTATCAAGTTACTCTAAAGTCATTTCAAAACGAGTCATCCTGCCAAGTTGCAATGAAATCCAGACTTTGCTAAAGGAATCTAGATCACGTGCCTGTTCGGCAGTCATTCTGACCAATCTCGACCAAAATAGGACCGTCTCATTTTGGATATAATACCGAAACATTCTACCAAGTTACAATGAAATCCCTTCATAAATACAACCTGTTGACAGGGATAAAGGAATCTAGGTTACTTTCCCAAGCGGCGGTAACCGCTGACCGATCGTGACAAAAAACGGCAGTCTCATCAAGACCGAGTCATCCTACCAAGTTACAATGAAATCGCTTAATAAATATGAACTGTTGACTGTGCTAAACAAATCTAGGTCACATGCCCGTGCGGCCGTCACGGTTGACCGATAACGACCAAAATAGGGCGATCTCATCTGGACATCACTCCGAGTCATCCTGCCAATTTACAATGAAATCCCTTCATAAATGCAACCTGTAGACTGTGCTAAATGAATCTAGATCATGTACCCCTGCGGCCGGTACGGTTGACCGAACCTGACCAAAATATGACGTTCTCATCTACACGTTATACCGAGTCATCCTACCAAGTTACAATCCCCTTATAAATACGCCCTGTAGACTGTGCAAAAAGTTTTCGGGTTTCGAATCCGCGAAGCCGTCACGGTTGACCGATCGCGACCATAGATAGGTCGTTTTCATCTAGATATGACCTCGAACTTGAACATGAAATTTAGTGATGATCAGGCAAGAATCACGGGGCGTAGTCTGTGCTAAAGAAGATATGAACAGACTCACAGACGTCCGCACGCTTGATGGCAATAGCTTATCTTGACTTTGTCAAGGTAAGCAAAACATTAATGCCTCAGGTGTGAGGATTTTACATCTTTTCGGTCCCAAAGATCAGACTTTTCTAACACGAGACCGAACCACAACCGAAACGGTTGGTTTAGCACTATTGAAATTCTCTCGTTATTAAATCCTGCTTGGGGTGTCGTCTCAGGCTTAGATGTGAAGATTTTTCATCTTTTTGGCCCCTTAATCAAATTTTCACACACAAAGCCGAACCATGGTCCGCCCACAATAGTTCCGTTCATACAAAAGTTTCCCATTTCTACGAATTTTCTTACGGGACCTTTTGAGGCAAAAAGTGTTTAATACCAGCCTGAAGTCACGTAATTGAATTTACTTAGTGAAAAAAAAAGGTTTTGTTTACTAGTATTACAGCTTTCTTGACAACTTATTTTTGTATTTCAAAGCAATGGAAAAACGGAATGGCAATAAAACAGATTAGTGACCCGTATCTCTGAAAACGGTTGCTTGAAAAAAAACGTATCTCTGAAAACGGTTGCTTGAAATAAGGCAAATATCGAAGGAAATACCACTAGAGGAGATCAGCATTCTCCGTCTTGATCATGCACCCACACCCCCACCCCCACCATATGTGTCCTTTGTTTCCAAAAGAAATTACACGTGGAACGTTTGCAGTGCACAAACATTGCTCGAAAATAGCTTACATGAATTGTATTCAGAAGTTGCACGAATCGACAATGGAATATTACGCGCGTGACCATTTGTGTTAAAATTAACTTTATATTAAGCATCAATTGTAATATTAATAATATGGTAAACCTGAGTTGAAATGACACTGCGTATAGTATGAATCAAGTTGTGTATGTTCGTTGCTTTGCAAAGCGAAACTTTGGACTACCATTACGAAAGTCTAACATTCGTAATGCATTAATATAAATGATATATATATTGTCAACAGCAGTCATTTAGGAGTTTGCATAGTTGAATTATACGTTTGGAAACAGTGAAATAAGATTCATGTTACGACCCATAATGTAATAAATGCCCATAATGTAATACCTAACCATAATGTAATACAAAAAATGCCCGGAATGTAACACGTACCCATAATGTAATAAAAACGACCCATAATGTAATAAATGTAATAACGTGTAATAAATGTTAGGTGCCCATAATGTAATAAAATTCACAAAAATTTTGATTCAAATTACACTCATCCAGGCCCGTAATGTAATAAAATTCTAAGCTTGATTTTTGTTTTTTCTCTTTACTCCAGCAGTGCATTCGGCTACTTATGACACATCCTACGCTTCCGTCAATGCTGCCAATGGCCCCTATGCCGTACATAGCCAACATGTATGGGTGTGTTGGGATTACGATGGAGAGTATTCCGGGACCTGGGGTGGGTATACTCTGCTCTGAGTGACAGGCATTATCCCTCTTCTATTTGTACAACCCACACAAACGACTTCCCCGATAGCCTCTACTGTCCTGCCACAGCCATTTTGGTCTACCTTACCAGACTTTCAATAATTTCGATTCCAGGATGGTCATTTATAACTGCAATCAACATATTCGACCGGCTGTTCACTTGCACAAAAGCTATGTGGGTAGCAGGTTCCTGCTGTTAATAAATGCATGTAACTCTGACCAAAGTTGCTGGGGCAGAGGGTGGAGTGGGGTGCGGTGGGGTTTGGGTGCACGATGACCGGGTAGTGGGGGGGGGGGGTAGTGTGGGATACAAGGAAAGATAGAACAGAAGCAAGCCGTTGAGTCAAGAGGCGCAGAGGAATATCGGGAAGCAATATGGTGAGTGTACTGGTATTGGGATAGGGGATATCCTATAGCTCGATGGAATTTGGATTAGGCTACTTTGCTCCGAATTAAGCGTACTATCTATAATCTGTCTCTCCAATTTTCAAGACCTGAACAAATAAGTCATTTCCCTGTGCTGTACTACTATAAGTTCATGTTGCACCCACCGCACCTGGAAACCAATGAGCCCGATCCCAGGATGACATTTAGTAACGACCACATCATAAAAGATGCTACAGGTATCCTGGTACAAGTAACATGGTCCTGGTATCATGGTAGTGCCATGGTACAGGTACCATGGTAGTAACATGGTACATGTACCATGGTAAATGATGAGGAGTACCATGTTACTTATACCAGGGTATTTGTATCAAGGTACTCCTCATCATTTAGTAACATGGTACAGGTACCATGGTAAACGATGTGGGGTACCATGGTACTTGTACCATGGTACAAGTATCGTGGTATAAGTATCGTGGTACTGGTATCATGGTAGTACCATGGCACATATGTATGGCACCACGGTTTTTACCACGGTACTCTGTGCCAGGTAACACCATGGTACAAGTATGGTAAAAAGTACCACGTTATTTCGGTCTTGGTACTACCCTGGTATTACCATAGTAATACCATGGTACAGGTACCATGGTTGTACCAGGGGCCAAAATACCGTGGTACATTATACCATGGTAAAACCATGGTACATTTTTATAAGGGGTGTACCACCGGGGACCGGTTATGTAAGTGATTTGGGCGTCGTTTCCGAGATGATATAGTCCCGACATCAATTCCCGGTCAAATGTGTCCTGAACAAGGCTTTTCATTGCTATTGCTCGCCTGGAGGAATGGTGGCGCCGTGTGCTAATACGTGCCAAAGGCTGAAGGTACACATGACTTCAACCAATGCTAACCATGCTTCTGTGGGATTGTCACAATGGACAATTGAATGTGACTTGCCGCTTCTCGTTGGTTCTGCCAGGGTCCTCCGGCTCCCACCAGAGGGGATGAAGTGTCTTGCTCAAGGCCACAACTCGGTGCTCTCGAGATCTCGCTGTTGCAGTTTCGATCCCCGCATGGTACATGTACCATGGTACTACCATGATACCAATACCACGGTACTTATAATACCAAGGTACTTTTACCATGGTACAAGTACCATGGTACCCCCACATCGTTTACCATGGTATCTGTACCATGTTACTACCGTGGATCGCACCCTGATATGTGAACATTGTGTGGTTGTACATCCATTTTGTACCATGGTAGTACCATGGTGGTACCATGGTACACAAGAATTTTACCATGGTAGTACCAGGCTGTACCATGTTAGTACCAGGCTGTACCATGGTAGTTCCATGGTATACCATGGTAGTACCATGGTACTTTTTCATAAGGGTCATTGGGTAGTTTAGTGAAGAACCGTGTGTGATCGCCCCACCCCCACCCCACCCCGGAAACATGACCCCATTAGTGTACCCGTTTCACTCGGTAGTTCAGTGAAGAACCGTTCACTCGGTAGGTTAGTGAAGTGTGTCTGGCCGCTCACTACTACTACATCGTTACACCGAGCAACATGAAGCTTTGTATGAACAATCACCTATCCTCGGCGAGTGTTCTAATGGGATTCATGTCCTCAGGGGTCGCCTCCTATGGGGTGTGGATGGGATGATGCCCCGGGTTGTTCTCTAACTACTCTTACAACGTTACACCCAGCAGCACCAAACTTGGTATGAACAATCCCCTACCCCAAAGGAGTGACCTAAGTGTGTTGATATCCCCGGGGTGTGGCGCAACGTGTTGCGGTAGGGTGGTGAGTGATATTCCGGGGTACCTAGAGACCCACGACTATTAAACCTGGTGTGACCGATCCGCTACCCCCCAACCAGTCTCCTAATAATATTTTATCGTTTTTATTACATTACGGGTACGTGTTACATTCCGGGCATTTTTTGTATTACATTATGGTTAGGTATTACATTATGGGCATTTCTTACATTATGGGTCGTAACATGAATCTTATTTCACTGTTTCCAAACGTATAATTCAACTATGCAAACTCCTAAATGACTGCTGTTGACAATATATATATCATTTATATTAATGCATTACGAATGTTAGACTTTCGTAATGGTAGTCCAAAGTTTCGCTTTGCAAAGCAACGAACATACACAACTTGATTCATACTATACGCAGTGTCATTTCAACTCAGGTTTACCATATTATTAATTGGGGTGATGTCCCCGGGGTGGGGAGGGGTGGGTGTGGTGGAGGTTATTATCACACATGGTTCTTCACTAAACTACCCAGTGAAACGGGTACACTAATGGGGGTGATGCCCCGTGGTGGGGTGGGGGGGGGGTGGTTGGGTGGAAGTTGGGTTTGGGGTGGGGTTGATCACACATGGTTCTTCACTAAACTAACCAGTGAAACGGGTACACCCAGCTAGACTACACTGAACGCTCCGAACTACTCCCACATACAAAGTTTCACGAAAATCGGCCCAGCATGAGCCGAGATACAGGTTCAAGGTCAACGGTGTGAATATCGAGGTCACACATGACGGGCATCGGATGTGGCGAAATTGTTGGGCGCCCGAACCACACACCAAGTTTCATGAAAATCGGCCCAGTAGGAGCCGATATACAGGTTCAAGGTCACTGGATTGATGGTCAAGGTCACACCACACGATCAAAAGGATAGGCCCATGTTACTCCTCTGTCTAGCTACGTATGTTGTTTGAGTGTAGCTTAGGAGAAGATGACACAATAGCGGAGATGAACACGCGAATAGTCGATGTGATAGTAGAGAGTAGGCGGTTGGCAGGAAGTTCCTGCCAACCGCCAGGAACTGTCAGGAACTGTAGATGGTTTAAGTGGTAGTCCGTGTGGTGGACTGATAATGTTACTTGACACATGTGATCACAGGATCGGGAATATGATGTCGTTATTAAGTGTCATCCTGGGATCGGGCTCATTGGTTTCCAGGTGCGGTGGGTGCGACATGAACTTATAGTAGTACAGTACAGGGAAATGACTAATTTGTTCAGGTAGTGAAAATTGGAGAGATAGATTACAGATCGTACGCTTAACTTGGAGCAAAGTAGCCTAATCCAAATCCCATCGAGCTATAGGATATCCCCTATCCCAATACCAGTACACTCACCATATCACCTCCCGATATTTCTCTGCGCCGCTTGACTCAACGTCTTGCTTCTGTTCTATCTTTTCCTTGTATCCCACACTACCCCCCCCCCCCCCCCCCCCCCACTATTCGGTCATTGTGCACCCAAACCCCACCGCACCCCACTCCACCCTCTGCCCCAGCAACTTTGGACAGAGTTACTTGCAATAATTAACAGCAGGAACCTGCTACCACATTGCTTTTGTGCAAGTGAACAGCCGGTCGAATATGATGACTGCAGTTATAAATGACCATCCTGGAATCGAAATTATTGAATGTCTGGTAAGGTAGACCAATATGGTTGTGGCAGGACAGTAGAGGCTATCTAGGAAGTCATTTGCGTGGGTGGTACAAATAGAAGATGGATAATGCCTGTCATTTAGAGCAGAGTATACCCGCCCTAGGTGCCGGAATACTCTCCATCGTAATCCCAACACACCCATACATGTTGGCTGTGTACGGCATAGGGGCCTTTGGCAGCATTGACGGAGGCGTGGGATGTGTCATAAGTAGCCGAACGCACTGCTGGAGTAAAGAGAAAAAACAAAAATCAAGCTTAGAATTTTATTACATTACGGGCCTGGATGAGTGTAATTTGTATCTAAATTTTTGTGAATTTTATTACATTATGGTCGCCTAACATTTATTACACGTTATTACATTTATTACATTATGGGTCGTTTTTATTACATTATGGGTACGTATTACATTACGGACATTTTTGTATTACATTATGGGTAGGTATTACATTATGGGAATTTATTACATTATGGGTCGTAACACATGCAGTTGAGGGTAACTGTCATCGCGGTCTCTCCGCCTTGCTTGATTATTATTTTGTAAACAAAGGTCACGCGAAAGAGGCTTACATCATCAATATGGGGGGGGGGGGGGGGGATCCGAAAAGCTGATAACGTCTATTGCCTTCGTATATATAGAAAGTGTCCTTTTATCTGACCCAGTCATCTTACACCACCGCCTAACATTTTCACGTATCTCCTCAAGCTCTAATATCATCAGTGTAATTCTGTTAGGAATTCCACGCAGTTATGGGCTATTGGTTCACCCACTTTTTGTGAATTTTGCGCGCAGACTGCTGTTGATATGATGTGATGTCATTTTACTCAAAAGTTATACAGATATTCTTTCGTGCACCCGATAAATATATTCCAATCAGTAAGTATTTAATTCACCTTGCAAACCTCAAGACATTAACGCAATTTGTGGAACCGCGTGACAAAATCATAAACCTAAAGCTATTGTGAGTCATCATTCAATATTATTTAGTAAACAAACTTTTCTGATGGTTTTGGTAAAGCCACTGGAGATTCTTCCCGACCAACTCTGGATTGAGAAACATTTCTTGCGTCGATTCAAAAAAATGAATGTTTATCGAGGGGGAGGGAGGGGGGGGGGGGGGGGGGTCTTGAAAAAAATTCCTCTACACAAGAGCTGAAAAAAACATTTTTTTTTCCGCCTTGAGTCCACACCCACCACCCCCTTTTTGGGAGGAAAATTGAAAAAAAAAAATGTTTTCCTTTTTCATGTGGCGGACCCACCCCCTTCAAACCCAGTTCAACCAGCTTAAACTGAATCATCAACAAAAAACTGCCTAGTTTTTAGACATATTACTGATCCGTTTCTGCTTTTCTACTTCTTCTTACAACTCAAAAGGGAGATTCCCCTCTCCGCAAACAATAAATAAATAAAAAGAAACCAGAGCAGATTTTGAGTAAACAGATATAAATAAGATAAATACTTCATGTCTGCAATAATTTAATGGTGTCATATTGTTCCAAATTATATCTTTCTTATAGTGTTGCAGCATGGGTTATTGAGCTGGTAGTAGATGTGCAGGATGTAGCTCCATGACACAATGTTGTCAAAGGGGTTTTTAGCCACTCATGCAATATACAACAAAATCAAGCAATATTAAGTCGACCTTAGTAAACTTGGGTTGACTATTAGAATCGAACTTAGATTCATTGATATTTTGGAGGTCAGTTGATGGGGTAGAAAAAGGCAATAGCCTGTAGGACATACCTGTACACTGTATTAATACACTGTTTCTAACTCACCAGCGCCAGCCAACACAATAATTTTGTGGAGGAATTGACAAACTTGATCATATACCCTAACTTCAAACCTAACCAAATATCAAATTCATCGTGAATCATGGGTTTCCGGTACGGCACAATTCTGTGGGCAGCCTGTGAACTTCTTAAATTTGTAGTGAAGCATCGTATCGTTACCGAAACCACTATCTTTATATAGTACAGTAGACTGGGATCCTTTTTTTCACTTACACCATCCTGGTCAGCCAGTCGGGTAAACTCTAATGTAGTTAGGTGCAAGTTTTAATCTGCTATTACACAGTGCAGTGCTGCGCTCAGCCGTGATCGAGAGATAATCTCAAGCACTTCCAGAAGAAAATGGGCTGTCATGACAGTGACTATCGGGTATATTACTTCAAAAACCAAGAATCTTGGGTAGACTAGAATAGATGGCATTAATCAGGGAGGTGGGGATGCGATTATACATATATGGACCATGCTAGGCCTAATACGGATGGCCCACATTCTGGACCCATTTGTACATGTAGCTCTCATATCTGTAGAGAAACATATTTTGGTATAAAATATGTTGTGAATTCTTTTGTTTTAACCCTTTACCTAACACGAAAAGCAGACGACACTTACAAATAAAATTCTTGAATAAACTTTTTTTTTTACTTTTTGCGTCCAAACCATAGCTTATGGTCCCTCATAGGAACGAGCTCGTCCCAATGAGAGGTCATAAGCTATGGTTTTGAGACAAAAAAACGAAAAAAATAATGAAAATTGAATGGTGATTTTTGTGAATAGCGTTGGCCGGTTTTTTCCGTTACGTTAACTCATTTACTTCATTCATTTAATCGTCTTCTATAAATAACTTCCTCAGTCAGACTTTCCTATTCTAATTTTCACTTTTCTTCCTAATTTTTCTCTACTTAGTATCTTACTACACACAACCAACTGC